>CM045986.1:129903447-130528447 GCA_025175895.1 Wurfbainia villosa | reverse complement strand
GGAGTTCAAACTTTGATTATTTTTTTTTTGAAATTTTTAATATCTGGTTTAAAAAGGTCACTTTAAATCTTAAGTACTTTTGAATTATTCAAGCATTTTCAGTTTAAAAAGTTTTAATCTTTGAAAATATTTTGAAGAGCCTACATATTTTAAAATGATTTTGAACTTTGAAAAACTTAACTCGTTTGAAAAACATAAAGTACTTTGAAATGCATATTTATATTGCAAAGCTTAGCCATTTTTGAAATACTTATGAAGCATATCAAGTTAATATTTTTTTCAGAAGTAACTTTCATAAATTTAATCCTTGTGTTGAAAATCTAAATAATTTGAACTCGTCTTTGAATTTTGGTATTTGGTGAATAATGGTATTTTTGATGTATGGCAAAGGGAGAGAAAGAGAAGGTTTAAAGTTAGAGAAGTTTAAAGTAAGGAAGCATTTCTCTCCCTTTGACACACATCAAAAAGTCACTCATTTTCCAATGAGATCCTTCATTCTCTCCCTTTGTCCAAATTCATCTTAAATCCCTTCATTCTCTTTAGTGATAAACATTAATCACTAAATGAAAGACAATTCTTCACTCTCCCCCCTTTTAACCTTCATCCATCATGCCTTAATGGATAAACTCCCCCTAAAAGCTTGCTCCCCCTTGACTATTGCACCAATAATATCCTTTGGGAGTTTTTAAGCCTATAGAAAATCTAAAAATAAAAAATAAGAGTAAAATTTTAAACTTTAACTTTGACATCCCTTAAAATTTAATTTTCACCCTAATTAACTCTCCTAATCATTTTCAATAAAAGTATGACCCTTCCAATGCTTGTTTAATCATATTATAAGGTTAGGAGTGGTTAGAGTATTTAGGGGTGCTGATAATTAGCTAAATAAATCTTGTTTAACCAAAATCAGACACATCAGTCGACTTTGTTAGTGACTAGTCGACTGACACCACCACCAGTCGACTGCTTCATGAGGCAGTCGACTGGTTTCGACAGTTTTAGAAATCAGATTTTTTAAAATGAATTTTAGAAATGCATAAGTAATTCTATGATTTTTGAAAAATCTTGAAATTTCATACACACATTAATTATGCTAAATACTATGGGTGAAAAATAACTTTATATGAAAATATCCATTATTTTGAAAGAATGAAACAAAGTTCAAAATCATTGGAAACTTTAATATTTTTGCCCAACTTGTATCAATATCCTCAATGGTGATTGCTATCAAAAGATAGTCTTCACCAAGGTTTTCTAAAATGATTTTAAAAAGGTTTTCAAACTTTATTTTCAATCATGATCAATGGGATAAGTGTACATGACTTGTACATTAGCTTTATTCATGATTTAATTATATGATTAAAAGAGTTTAAGTTCATTTTGATGCAACATCTAAGCATCTTGAACATAACTCATTTTTTACCATCTCACATGTGTCTAAAGTATTTCAATGCACACACATGTCTTCCTATAGTCTTTATTGTAGGGGGTTCGATGACTACACTAGAGGGGGGGGGGGGGGGTGAATATTGATTCTTGATTTTGCACTTGATTCGTGTTTGATTGCATCGTTGCTCATCTACACAAATGTTAGTGCACAATGGATACAAAATATAGAATAGAAACAAGAACACCAACACAATCACAACACAAGATATACATGTTTCGGAACTTAAGTTCCTACTCCACGGGGAGCTAGTGTCCACACCACTATACTCTTCTCTCCTTCTCGACAACATGCTGGAGGTGGAGTGATGCACACGAACGCGGCCTCAAATCTCACGATAGATACCGTCGGGGACTCGAAGCGCATGCTCTCTCTCAACGCCCGCAAGTGCATGGATGTCGTTAAGTAATAAAAAGATTTATCGATCCCATAGGGACTGAGATTCAAATATCTATCTATTCGGTGGACGTTATTGTTCAAAACTTGATTCTAAAGGTTGCAATTAGGAGGGTTGTCGGTGGTCCTAACTCTAGTACGATGTCACACAGAGGAAGAAAAGGGTTGCTACGAGTCTTTAGATGGATTCTAGGATTTCGATTTCGTTTGTGTTGCAGAACACATTGCCAATTGGGTTTGTCTAGGTTTCTAGCTATAATTTTGTGGAAAGGACATCATCCACTCCCCCGATGAGCCTTCACATCTATTGAAAGCTACCTCTGCTATACCAAGTCAACCTCTGGCTTTAGGATGGGATAGTCGGTACGAGGATGCTGAATCGATCCCTGCAACAAGTCGAAAACGAGGTGAGTTTCCTACTCTATCGCATCCTTCTACCCACAATTACCGGCGATGAGGCCAACCCTAGGTTCCTCTTTAATTCCCCTAAATCTTTGATACGAGGGCTGTCACCCCTCGTATCGGCTAAGAACAGTGACTAGAAAACCTAAACAATAGCCATAGATCTAAACCAAACACCAATTGCAAATATAGATTCAAGAACGAAAAGATATTTGAACCAACATGTTCTAACACAACACAAACTACTCCCTAGTCCTAGAATAAGAGAATCTACTCCATGAATGCGAGAAAGGAAACACAAGGCATTGTCAAATTCAAATATACAAGATAAAGCATGGAAAGAATATAGATTACAATGCGTTGAGGCCCTTCTCTTTGGTGTTAAGGTGCAGAACTTGGATATCGAGTGGCTTCCTTCCTTCCTGTTGCGAGTTGTCGGTGCTTTTTAGGGCACCGGTGTGCCGTCCCGGCCGTCGGGCCTCTCCCCTAGGGTTTGGGTGCAACTTTCCTTATATAGACATCACGCCGGATCCTCGCGAAATCTAGAAAAACCCCTGGTCACGTCAAGTTTCTTGGCCGCCACATGACCATGTGAAACCACACGACCAGGCCGTGTGTAAGGATGTGGCGGTCATTTTCGAACCCTGGACATGACCGTGTGTAGCCACATGCCCAGGCCGTGTTCCACTCTGTGTCCAGCTGCCAAATGCCTCCTTTTTGCTCCAAAAGTGCATCGTTTTCCCCATGGAATACTATCCTACACACAAAAGTACAAAGAGTATATCTTCGTACCAGAAAACAGGAAATGCATGCAAAATAAAGTAGAATATGCATGAAACAAACATAAAATGAAATGAGATGTGAGCAAAAACTACTCCTAAAACCCTATATATTTCGCTCACATTAATTCCCCCAGACTTAGATCTTTGCTTGTCCTCAAGCAAACCTCAGTGCCATGAAATTTTAAAAAGGTATTGTTCCATACTTCGCATGTTAACTAGATTTATCAAGTGGTATTTGCAATCAAAGCAAAATAGATATGTTCTAGAAATTCACTAAGTTAGCTCCTTGTGCTTGTGCCAAGCGAATCTTCTTAGGGGATACTCATTCCATGATAAGTTAAGTCGTCATCCTATAGCTTTCCTAAGGTCTCCGGCTCTTAGGCACTTACCTGCCCAAAGCGAGGGTCGTTCCCTAGATATAGCACAAAGTCTCAAAGGCATGCTTGGTATTGAGAGAAATTGGTAGGTGTTTCCCCAGTAACCTAACTCGGTCTCAAAGGGGCACCTAACCATTTCCACCTACGACAACTATTTTTTTATCCCTCATAATCTCTTTTTCTTCTTTCTTTTCTTTTTTATTTCTTTTTCTCTCTCTCTTTTTTTTGGCTCACTGGGATTTTGATTTTTCTGAATGGGCTTATACAATCCGAGCATCTCCAGTAACTAAAATGCTAAACTTAGAGTCACATGTGGATTCTAAAGTACTAGACTACTGAAATGAATCATAACTAGGTATGCACTAAACTCTCCCTTTCAGAAAGTTAAGCTACCCTTGGAAACAACTCATGAAGAAAACTTTTAAAAATACTACTGAGGCAGCTTATAGATAACAAAAACTAGGTGTTGAAAGAAACTAAACAACCAATGCATGAATAAATGAATGCTAACTACAATGCAAATATCACGAAAGAAACTACTACTAAAAAACAAAATAAAACAAAACTTGGCCCCCCCAGACTTAAGCGAAGATACCTCTAGTATGATGGATGAGGTGGAAAGTCTGGTAGCCTCGGCATCTCGGGATCCTGGGAGAACCTACTATTGAGCCGTTGATGCCACATGTACATGTGGTCAATCTAAGAGTTGGTGGATGCAGCGGCTGCTCGGTGCTCCTCCTCCCTAGCCCACTGTGCCTGTTGGGCTCGCATATGCTGCCACATCTCCTAGCGGTAGGTGGCCTCCTCCTGGAAGTAGACGCAGGCCTCACCGTAGAACTCCTTGGCCCACTAGAAGTGCTCTCGAAAACCTTGAAACTCTGCCTACGTGTAGGCTCTTTGCTCCTCCCATCCCTGCCTCTACATTTGTTGCTCGACAAATATGTCTTTGAGGCACAATCAGAACTCTGAAAAATCATAGGCAAATGTACCTGCATCCTGCTCAAAAGTCGAAAAAAGTGGTGGTGCAGGTGCAGGCTCATGTTGACGTAGACTAGGTGGACTCTTGTGTATGTGTGGACTGGAGGGAGAGTGATGTAAAGGGGCGAAACGCACGGTGCAATGCCCTTTATCCCTTGCGCAACACGGCTGTGTGAAAACACATGGCTAGGTTGTGTGCGCTGTTGGAATGTGGGGCACGACCGTGTGAAAACACACGACTAGGCTGTGTGCCCTCCGTTTCTCTCTCATGGTGTACAACGGTTCGAATTCTCCTTACATGCTCAGTCGTGTAGGTTCAAAATGATTTTTGTTTCTACCTAGCAAGTCCTTTCTACTCCTAATTTATTTGCAAAATACTAAATGTTATAAATTAAAATTAAAATTACACAAACGAATGCAATAAAATAAAAAGAGAATATAAAAACTAAACTTGGGTTACCTCCCAATAAGCGCTTTGTTTAAGATCTTTTAGCTCGACCTTATTCCTATGTTTCATTTGATGTGTTTGAATCTTGCTCATGGGGGAGCAAGATATTTGCTCACCTTATGCTTCCACCCTTGTGGTCCCTTTGTTGGTGCAATCGGCCCAGGTCACGATTGACCAGGACTCGAGTTTGGCTCGAGTGATGTTTTGATGTGTTTTGATGTTTCGACAAAAACATATGACAATATAATTGTCAAGGAAAGTCCAAGCATGGGTCTTGGCAAATGGAAAGTCCAACATGTGTTGGCAAGGAAAGTCCAAGCATGGGTCTTGGCAAATGGAAAGTCCAACATGAGTTGGCAAGGAAAGTCCAAGCATGGTCTTGGCATGGAAAGTCCAACATGGATTGACATTTGAAGTCCAAGGGGATTAATATTGGCGGCGTAAAGTCCAAGCGGTAGTCTTGGCAGCATAAGTCCAATGGTTGGCGGCGTAAAGTCCAAGCGGAGTCTTGGCGGCGTAAGTCCAATGTGCCTTGGCGGTGTAGACACCGTTAGCATGACATAGCCGACGGAAGCAAGGCTAAAAGTCATGGATGACTTGGAGGGATCCGAGAGGCGTGAGGTCGATGGAGGTGGCTAGAAGGCTTAGGTCTAGGCTAAGGGTGGTCTAGCAAGTATGGGGAACCATACTTGAGTTAAAACCTCATGTTTGAGGTGTGCCGGCCGACCGTGCCATGTGGCGGCCGACCGACCGAGTCAACTAGGGTTTGATTGCGGGTTATGGTTTAGCGATAACGCCATAGGTTGCGGGCCGATCGATGGCTCAGCACCGATCGATCGCGGTGATCACCGACCGGGTGCTCGAGAATTCGCCGCGTATCGGAGTCGAGACTCGACTGGTCGAGTGAGGACTCCATCAGTCGACTGATGGTCACAATCAGTCGACTGATGGTAGTTCCGTTGGACTTATCCAACGTGGAACTAGCCGTTGTCTCACGACAACAGTGGCATCAGTCGACTGATGGTCCCGATCAGTCGACTGATCGACTTTTTCCAGCACAGGTTGAAGCTATATATGGAGCTCGTGATGGAGGAAAAAGAGATTGGTTCTTGAGGGCTATTGGGGCGATTTGTTGGTGCAAATCAGGTCTCCAAGTGCAAGCAAGCAACCAAGCATTCAAGCAATCAAAACAAGTGTTGTAAAGTCTTTTCTTTACTTGTATTTCGTATTTACATTGTATATTGCTTGTATTTCGTTCTTACTATTGTAAGATATATTGTACGAGGTTTCTCCACCTCCGACTTGTGTCGAGAAGGAGTATTTGTCATTAGTGAGTGCGTGTGCATCACTAGAGCTCGTAGAGCTCGATCCGTGGAGTAGGAACCGTGCGGTTCCGAACCACGTTACATACTCGTGTTAGCGTGTTGTTTATTTCACTATTGTATCATTTCTATTTCCGCTGCGTACTAACGAAATTGTAGACACGGACGCGATCGATTTCCGACATCGCACGAAAGACGCTATTCACCCCCCTCTAGCCGTTCCAATATTCCTAACAAGTGGTATCAGAGCCCGGGGCTCTTCTACGGATTAACAACCGGGAGCTAAGGCAAAAGGCTAGAGGGTGAAGATGGAATTCCAAGACAAGCTTGGATGGGAAATCAACACTCCACCTCCATATGATCCAGAAGATTTTCCGGCATGGAGAGCAAGAATGGAAACATTCTTGATGATAAACATAGGAGGATTGGTTCATCCTCATTGAAGGCCTTGAACCCCCTAGGGATAAGAAGGGGAATATCCTAAAATTGAAAAAGTGGACCCAAGAGCAACGCCAAAAGCTCAAGACCGAAGTTAAGGTAACGAAACTTTTAGAAGATTTAATCCCTAATGATGTTTTGTGCAAGCTAGGGGATTACATGTATGCCAAGGAGCTATGGAGAAAATTGGCAAGATTCCATGAGGAGAGTTCATCCTCAAGTGAAAGTGAGGAATCGGAAGTTGAGATGGAGTCAACTTCCGAATCGGAGAAAGAAGAAGTAGAAGAGGTGGAAGAAGCATCTACTTCTAGGATTGAGGAGGAGAGACCATCCTCTACACCGGAGCAACCTCAAGAAGAGCTTTCAACATCCGATCAAGATGAGGAAGCTCAAATTCAACTCCGGCACCTACCATCACCTTAGGTAACTCAAACACTTTACTTTCAAATAAAAATCATATTATGTGCTTTGAGTGTAGGGAGTATGGGCATTACAAGAGCAAATGCCCAAAGAGGATCAAGAAAGCTCCTCCGGCGCCTAAAAGTCAACGAACGCTGGTTCCCCAAGTCAAAAGAGCAAGGAGCATGTCATTTGCTTCAAATGCCGACTACCGGGTCATTACCGGAGTCAATGCCCAAAGAAGAAGAAGAAGGGGCAAAGGGGAGCATCACAAGTAGGGGGAGCCACTAAGGCAAACCCTAAGGTATATTTAAATAATGCTCCGTCTAATTTAAACATTAAAAAGCATGCTAGAACTAATTTTAGCAATTTTGTTATGTATCATAAAGAGCATGCTAGAAATAACAAACATATTTGTTTAGGAGCTAAGAATGTTCACCTTAAGAATAAGGAGAAATTTGGGACTAATGTCCCTAGAAAAATAATACCTAGGGAATCTATTAAGAAAATACAAGAGCATCTAGTTTTTAATCCAAAATGGACTAGGCATATGCCAAGAAAGTCCAATGCCCAAGATTTAAATAAAAATTCTAAAATTGGGCAATTAGAATTAGAGAACCAAGCCTTGAGGTCAAGGCTTGAGACATTGGAAAAGACTCTAAACAAGATACAAAATCAATTTCAAGGGTCAAATTGTCAAACTCTAGGACCTAAGAGTCAAAAGTCAACCAAGGGCAAGAATGGTTTGGGTCACAAACCTAAGTCCAAGGTGACTTACCATAGTGTTCCATTCGACTATGGGACACTAACTAGGTCTAGAAAGACCAAGGTCAATGGGAAAGTCATTCCTAGAGTTGACCAAGGTTTGTGCCTAATGGCCAAGGTTTCGAAGAAACCTAGGATGACCACTAAGAAGGTTGTTAGGGAGGCAATCCCTAAGGTTAACCTAGGCAAGACCAAAATGACCAAGGCTAATAAGCCTAGGAGGGTCATTAAGAAGGTATCTAGGGAGGTTATCCCTAAGGAATACCTAATTAACCCTAGAAGCTCAAATCGGTTTTGGGTTCCTAAGAGTGTGATTGATTCACGCTAAATGGGTTTAGGGTGTGCCAACCTTGATTGGATGGGTAGTTAACTCAACCATGATAAAGGCGGCACCTTAGGTTACTTCCAAGGTTATGGTTACCTTGGAAATATCTTTGAGCCTTAACTTCAAAGAATTTTAGGATGTGTCAATATATATCCTGAAAACATGAAAATCAATAAAATTGACACAATCTAGATTTAGAGGTCATAGTGTGTAACTTTGATTATTGGCACACTTTGGAAGGTCATGTATCAAGAGATGTGTGGTTAAGATATAAAGGTAACATCTAGAGTGATACTCAAGTGCTACACAACTTGATGTCTTGTATTCACCATGCTTCATATGTTTTACCATATTTTTGCATGGAAGGAATGTCTAGGATAGATTACATCTCACAAAACAAGTCTTTTACCTTGATTGTGTATTTTAACACTTAGAAAGGGTGAGATGTTAGGTTTTGGAAATCATTGAATGTTAATGTTTGCAAAAATGAAATAAAATATTAAAATACATTAACAAATACATGAATAAAAGTATAACATTAATACATTCGATATACAAGATCTAACGTGATAAAATGGAATAATTAAGATGATGAAATCGAGATCTTCTGATTTTCAGAACTGGAAATCAGATATCACGATCGATAGCTTATCGATCGATCGATAACATCAGAGCACGATACGATACGACTATCAGTCGAGTGCTAGCTTCATGACTCGACTGATTGAACATCAGTTGACTGATGTTGCTCATCAGTCGACTCATGGTACTGTTCACCGAGGCCGAGGGCCATCAGTCGAGTGCTCGATGAGCAGTCGAGTGATGTGCTCATCAGTCGACTGATGAGCAACATCAATCGACTGATGCTACTATAGCACGCTACGTATGTTCAGAAGGTTGATCGCCGAGCCGGATCAGCCGATCACGGCCGCAGAAACCCGATAATAAATCGCTATCAGTCGACTGATACTCCACATCAGTCGACTGAATCGTGTTTTTAAAACGCGAACCGCCAGGGTTCGCGCCTTCACGCCGAAGCTCTTCTTCTTCCTTCCTTCTCCGATCGGTCTCCTCTCCGACCAACTCTTCCTAGTGCCAACCTCCCAAGTGTTAGGTTTGATAGACGAGTCTCTCCTCTTCCATTTTCCACCTATTTGGAGCCCTAGTTCACGCGATTTAGGGCTTATTTTTCCTTGTTCCGATTAGGGTTCCGGCGTCTGAAGTTCTCCGGCGACCCCCGACAACATTTGAGTCTTCCCTCCGGCCACATCTTCAAATGGCGCCTAAGTAACGATTTTTTTTCCGAGCCCTAAAATTCATTTCCATTACAATTTAGGTTTATCTAATCGTGTATTATTGCCATTGCATGTCATATCATTACATTGCATTCATAATAGGAGAGCCCGTAGGAATGATCCACCCGAGGGTGAATCTCGATTGTACCAACCTATGTTGGTTAGGTACATCGATAGAGATTTTTTCAATCGACATTGTAGTGATGTCATGGAATTAATTGCATACTACAATCTAATGAAAATCGTCTTATGCACGCATCCAATTAATGATGACCTTGTTAAGGAATTCTATCAAAACCTTAAAAAGGTGGATGACGGCCCTACTTACACTACTCGCGTTGCAAAACGCGAGTTAGAGTTCACTCCTGCGATACTGCAGGAGTTTCTCGAGTGTAGGCCTTCAGATGACACCTTTATCTTTTACCCTACCATGGATTTTCCTTTACCTGAGCCTTTTGGCCATATCTCTATGGAGTCCATGCATGAGCATATCTTTGGTTATCCTCGTCCACCGGCCCAGAATCTATTTCCTATCACTGAGTTGTCTGCACCTGACAATGTCCTTTACAAGGTCATTGTTGGGTGTTTTCTTCCCATTGTCACTCGGGGTCTGGCCAAGATTCGGCCTCCCCATCTTTTTCTTCTATATGCCATGCGTCATCAGTTGGATATAAACTTTGCATTAAACATTTTCCACTGCATTGTGCACTTCATTTCCCCTGTACAAGGGAAAGTGCATATGCCATTTGGTCATATCATCACAGCATGGCTAGACTCCGTAGGCGTCAACATCCACAGGGGCTCTCTGCGAGCGCTATCGGAGGTGTACGACTGTATATCAGTTCGTAACTTCTCGTTAGCAAAGCTACGGATGGGCGCTGGACAGATGGAGTTGGCGCCACGACCACCACCCAGGGCACGCAGACAGCATCCTTCGGTACCCAGAGAGGCGACAGAGGACCACGAGGATGCGGATACCACTGATGAGGATGACCAGATCTTGGCAGAACATCACCGACGGTCCATCGGATCGCCGTGGCCGATCGAGTCCAAATTTCGGACTATCGCCATCGGTGGACTTTAAGGTCGAGCTATTGGCGAGCGCCAGCTTCCTTCGCCAGCGCCGTCGATAGGATGGAGGAGACCCAGGGCCGCATAGAGCAGCATCAGCTCGATATGCTAGAGATGATGTGGGCCTGGACCCTGAGTCAGCAGCCTCCTCCACCGCCACCTCCTGCGGACGATTAGAGGATATTAGATTTTTTGTGGTTGTCAGTTTTTGTAGTGAGATTGAGCATAGCCAATCTTCATTTTGGATGTAAAAGACAAGTTTTAAGTTAAATGAAATCTTTGTTTCTAAAAATCTTGTGTGTATGGATGAATATTTGTAGAATTGTACTGCATCCTATCATATACCATGTCATGACATTGTTTAGGGTTATTTTAGATGTCATGCGTTCTTAAATTTCATCATATGTCATGACATCATGATCATTGGCCATGTTTTAATAATGCTATTATTTATGCCATGATCATACATTCATGCATTAACTTGATTAAAATTGATTTAAGGACTATGGCATGACTTGGAGTCCCAATTATAAGGGAATCAAGTAGAGTTGCTTTAGAAAATGCATGAAACCCTAGTCTAGGGAGAACAAAACCCACATCTCACATCTAATTGACATGTATGTGTATGTATACACCCTAGATACATGTGAGATGCTAGGATATGAGTTAAGTTCAAGGTGCATAGTTTTTGCATCTAGATGAACTAAAACTCATCTAATTTTAGTTGTGGATCATTGGGAGAGCTTGTGTACAAGTCACGTACATAGAGCCCAAGGAATATGATCCAAGATAAGGTTTTGAAAACATTTTAAAATCATTTTGAAAAACCTTGGTGAAGTCTATCTTTTGATAGCAATCACCATTGATGAAGTTGATACAAAGTAGGGCCAAAACATTGAAAATTTCAATGGTTTTGAACTTTGTACCAATTTCACTATTTAATGGGTAAAATAATTTTCAAACATTTTTCACCCATTGTATTAGTCATAAGTATTATACGTATCAAATTTCGTGATTTTTCGATATACGTATAATTAGTTATGATTTTTCAAAACTCATTTCTGATAACTGAAAATCGGGATTTTCAAGTCGATCGCGATCACCTGGTGGCGCGATCGATGGAGGTTCCAGTTGACTGATTTCTGAATCACTCGACTGGTAGCATGATTTCGGGGTAAACAAGGTTGTTTAACCCGATTTCAGCTACGGTTATGGTCCCTAATCACTCCTAACCCCAGGATATGCTTTGGGAAGCATTATAAAGGGTGTAAATCCATTGGATATGGATTAGGAGAAGTATTTGGGGTTTGTATCAATTTTAAGGTGTTGGAAAGTTCAATTTTGAATTTCTAACCTTAATTTTGATGGTTTAGAGTTCCTATTGGCTTAGGGACTTCCCAAGGACATTGTTGGTGCAATGGTCAAGGGGGAGCAAGCCTTTAGGGGGAGGTATCCATCTTGGAATGATGGATGTGTTTTTCTCCTTGAAAAGGAGAAGTTATTGGGAGAATATGACATCAATTGGGAAATTGATGGGGACTTTTGAGAGACCCAATTTGGAAATTGGGAGAGTAAATAGGATTGTCTCTCTTGAGTGATATTGGACTTGTCACTAGGAAGATGGTAGGCATCCTAAGTATTTTTGGACCAAGGGGGAGATTGTAAGATCTCATTGGGACATGAGACATTGACCCTCTTGGGGAGACAACTTTTTGCTGTTAGTCAAAAAGGGGGAGAATGTTTGGGGGAAAACATTTGGAGAGTATTTACCAATTTGGGATAATTGGTAAAGGATTGGAGTTAGTATTCTAACTCAATTATTTGTTTGGTTTTTGTCAAACATCAAAAAGGGGGAGATTGTTGGTGCAATCGGCCCAGGACTCGAGTTTGGCTCGAGTGATGTTTTGATGTGTTTTGATGTTTCGACAAAAACATATGACAATATAATTGTCAAGGAAAGTCCAAGCATGGGTCTTGGCAAATGGAAAGTCCAACATGTGTTGGCAAGGAAAGTCCAAGCATGGGTCTTGGCAAATGGAAAGTCCAACATGAGTTGGCAAGGAAAGTCCAAGCATGGTCTTGGCATGGAAAGTCCAACATGGATTGGCATTTGAAGTCCAAGGGGATTAATATTGGCGGCGTAAAGTCCAAGCGGTAGTCTTGGCAGCATAAGTCCAATGGTTGGCGGCGTAAAGTCCAAGCGGAGTCTTGGCGGCGTAAGTCCAATGTGCCTTGGCGGTGTAGACACCGTTAGCATGACATAGCCGACGGAAGCACCGATGGATGAACAAGTCATGGATGACTTGGAGGGATCCGAGAGGCGTGAGGCTGATGGAGGTGGCTAGAAGGCTTAGGTCTAGGCTAAGGGTGGTCTAGCAAGTATGGGGGAACCATACTTGAGTTAAAACCTCATGTTTGAGGTGTGCCAGTCGACTGGTGCCATGTGGCAGTCGACTGGACCGAGTCAACTAGGGTTTGACTACGGGTTATGGCCTAGCAGTCGACTGCCATAGGTTGGCAGTCGACTGATGGCTCGAGCAGTCGACTGATCGTGTGATCAGTCGACTGGTGCTCGAGAATTCGGCCACAGAATGGAGTCGAGACTCGACTGGTCGAGTGAGGACTCCATCAGTCGACTGATGGTAGTTCCGTTGGACTTATCCAATGTGGAACTAGCCGTTGTCTCACGACAACAGTGGCATCAGTCGACTGATGGTCCTGATCAGTCGACTGATCGACTTTTTCCAGCACAGGTTGAAGCTATATATGGAGCTCGTGATGGAGGAAAAAGAGATCGGTTCTTGAGGGCTATTGGGGCGATTTGTTGGTGCAAATCAGGTCTCCAAGTGCAAGCAAGCAACCAAGCATTCAAGAAATCAAAACAAGTATTGTAAAGTCTTTTCTTTACTTGTATTTCGTATTTACATTGTATATTGCTTGTATTTCGTTCTTAGTGTTGTAAGATATATTGTACGAGATTTCTCCACCTCCGACTTGTGTCGAGAAAGAGTATTTGTCATTAGTGAGTGCGTGTGCATCACTAGAGCTCGTAGAGCTCGATCCGTGGAGTAGGAACCGTGCGGTTCCGAACCACGTTACATACTCGTGTTAGCGTGTTGTTCATTTCGCTATTGTATCATTTCTATTTCCGCTGCGTACTAACGAAATTGTAGACACGGACGCGATCGATTTCTGACATCGCACGAAAGACGCTATTCACCCCCCTCTAGCCGTTCCAATATTTCTAACACCCTTATCATCATATCTCTTAAATCTTGCTCGTGGAGGAGCAAGATATTTATTAGCTGCCTTCCTTGGTTCGAGAGTGAACATGCTTATCTTTAAAGAATCATCAGGAGTTTGATCATGATATTCTGTTTCATCCATATGCTATGAATAATGTAACTCACCACAAATATCCTCACCAAAAGATTGATCAGCTGATTCTATTATGTCAAATGAAAATTTATCATTACAAATCACTAAATGGGTTTCATTATTGGTAGCTAAATTTTCGGTGAGGGTTAAGGTAGGCTCTTCTAGACCCTTGAGGTTAGGAGGTGTTTCGATTGAAGCAATGCTCTCCTCAATTAAAGTATCAATTAAATAGTCCTCAAGTTCTTCTTCAAGTGGTGATTGAATGGAATGTCCTTCTTCACTTCCTGGTAATTAACTCGGTGTTCTAGCAAATTGATTGGCGATCTGTGCTATATGAATCTCCAACTTCTTTTGTCGGCTAGCAATGTCATTCACAGATGACCTTAATTCTTCAATCATTGTTTCTGTCTGTGAATGCCACTGCCGAAATTCAGCGTTCACCTATTTTTGCGTCTGAATAAAGCTTTCGATCATCATCTCTAGTCGAGATTTAGGTGGACAATATTGAGGGTTTAAGTAGCTAGGATCATAACTATATGAATAAAAATCATCTTATGGCCACTGATTGTAATTGTATGTGACATCATCTTGTTCAAATTGTAAAGGTTCAAATATATTCGGACAATCGTTTATGGTATGCCATGTTTCACCACAATGCTCAAAATAAATGTTACCGAAACTCACAACATTAAATTGACCAAAATCATGAGTAAAAGCATGCATCGTTATATGTAGGAAATTATAAATAAGAAAAGAGCAACTGAATAAACAAAACTGAAATAAAATAAAATAAAATAAAACAAGAAAAGTAAATCTAGCCTAGGTCCGATTCAACTATCTACTTCTTGATTTGATATCGAATTAATCAGTCCCCGGCAACGACACCAAAAACTTGATGCACGTGAATGTGACCTCAATTCTCATGATGGAGACTGTCGAGGACTCGAAGCGCACGCTCGTGCTTAAAGCCTGCAAGTGCATGGGTGTCGTCAAGTAATAAAAAGATTTATCGATCCCATAGGGACTGAGATTTGAATACTGATCTATTCGGTGGATGTTATTGTTCGGAACTTGATTCTAAAGGTTGCGATTAGGAGGGTTGTCGGCGGTCCTAACTCTAGTACGGTGTCACACGGAGGAAGAAAAGGATTGCTACGAGTCTTTAGATGGATTCTAGGATTTCGGTTTCGTTTGTGTGTTGCAGAACACGTTGTCAATTGGGTTTGTCTAGGTTTCTAGCTACAGTTTTGTGGAAAGGACATCATACACTCCCCCGATGAACCTTCGCATCTATCGGAAGCTACCTTTGCCATACCAAGTCAACCCCTGGCTTTAGGATAGGATAGTCGATACGAGGATGCCAAATCAATCCCTGCGATGAGTCAAAAATGAGGTGTGTTTCCTACTCTATCGCATCCTTCAACCCACAGTTACCGGCGATGAGGCCAACCCCTAGGTTCCTCTTTAATTCCCCTAAATCATTGATACGAGGGTTGTCACCCCTCTTATCGGCTGAGCACAGTGACTAGAAAACCAAAACAATAGCCATAGATCTAAACCAAACACCAATTGCAAATATAGATTCAAGAACGAAAAGATATTTGAACCAACATGTTCTAACGCAACACAAACTACTCCCTAGTTCTAGAATCAGAGAATCTACTCCATGAATGCGAGAAAGGAAACACAAGGCATTGTCAAATTCAAATATACAAGATAAAACATGGAAATAATATAGATTACAATGCGTTGAGGCCCTTCTCTTTGGCATTGAGGTGCATAACTTGGATCTCGAGCGGTTTCCTTCCTCCCCGTTGTGAGTTCCTGATGCTTTTTAGGGCACAGGTGTGCTGTCCCGACCGTCAGGCCTCTCCCCTAGGGTTTGGGCATAGCTTTCCTTATATAGACATCACGCCGGATCCTCGCAAAATCTGGAAAACCCCTAGTCACGTCAAGTTTCCTGGCCGCCACATGACCATGTGAAATCACATGGCCAGGCCGTGTGTAAGGATGTGGCGGTCATTTTCGAACTCTGGACATGACCGTGTGTAGCCACACGCTCAGGCCGTGTTCCACTCTGTATCCAACTGCCAAATGCCTCCTTTTTGCTCCGAAAGCACGCCGCTTTACACATGGAATGCTATCCTGCACATAAAGGTACAAAGAGCAAATCTCCGAACCAGAAAACAGGAAATGCATGCAAAATAAAGTAGAATATGCATGAAACAAACATAAAACGAAATGAGATGTGAGCAAAAACTACTCCTAAAACCCTATATGTTTGGCTCACATCATGGACAAACCTCTTACACAAGTATACAATAAGCAAATACAAGATACAAACTAAATAACAAATGCAAACAAAAGAATATGTTATAACAGAGCTTGAGATTGCTTGTAGACTTAGATGCTTTGGGATGACTTTTGAAGATTTGGAACACAACAGTGATTCCTCTTCAAACACCCCAAGAACCGAGAGGCTTCAATCTTTCCTTTGATCTCCATTTAAAGAACATGATGGGCTGAATTTTTGCCTAACAATCAACTGTCAAAAAGCCTCAGTCGACTGCCCTTCTAGCCGTTGTCTCACAATAGACTTATCCACTTCAGATCTAGGGCACACCAGTCGACTACTTTGCCTCATTAGTCGACCGCCCATAGCTATCAGTTGACTGCCCTTACTCAGCAGTTGACTATGGACCCTTTTGTGCTCGTGCCATTCACGATCAGTCGACTGCCCATATTGGTAGTTGACTGCACAATCGACTATCGAGCTTTCTGTGCTCATGTCCACAAACACCAATCGACTGCCATTCATGGAAGTCGACTGCTCAAGGCCAGTCGACTACCCATACATGGCAGTCGATTGCCAGTGATAGCCGTAGACGAGCCTCTAGTCGACTACCGACCAGTCGATTGGTCATAATCCCAATTGACTACTTTAAGTCAACTTGGCTCCCGAGTGTCAAACACTCAGCCAATCGACTGTCCAATACCCCAATCGACTGATAAACCTCAACAATGAGATTTAACCCCAAGTATGATCCCCTCATACTTGATAAACACCCTTAGCCTAGACCTAAGCTTTCATCCCACTTCCATCATGCCTCACGCCTCTCGGATACCTTGAGTCCATGACTCATCATCCTTGTGCTAGCCTTCAAGTGCCTCTATCGGCTATGTCATGCTAACCCAGTTCCTTGCCAAGGTATATTTGGACTTATGCTGACAAGATTCTATGCTTGGACTTTACGCTGCCAAACATTGAACTTATGTTGGCAAGACTACATGCTTGGACTTTACGCTACCAATATCACACCCTTGGACTTCCCAATTGCCAAGCATCCATACTTGGACTTTCACCCCCAAAATCCACTTGGACTTATGCCGCCAAGACTATACCTTTGACCTTTTCTTGCCAAGTACCCATGACTTAAACTTTCTATTTCCAACACCTATGCTTGGACTTTCCAATTGCCAAGTACATATGACTTGGACTTTCGCATGCCAAGTGTCCATGACTTGGACTTTACCATTGCCAAGTGGCCATGACTTGGACTTTACCATTGCCAAGACCCATGCTTGGATTTTTTATGCCAAGTACCCAAGACTTGGACTTTCCATGCCAAGTATCCAAACTTGGACTTCTCTCTAGTCCTACTCGAGCTAGGTCAACCTTGACCTGAGGCGATTGCTTTAACAATCTCCCCATAAAGCTATCTCCTCATATGGTCAAACCCATGTCAATCATATGATCAACCCATTGTCAAACAATGGTCAATCCATTGTCAAATATCAAAATACTACTCGAGTCTGGTCAATCATGACCTAGGCCGATTGCACTAACAATCTCCCCCCTTTTTGATGTTTGATAACACCTTTAAGTTAGACTAACCAATAAGCCCAAACTTAACTCTTCCAATGCCAAAGCATAGTGAAGGTTTACCTAACTTAAACCTCACTACTCCCCCTTTGGCATACATCAAAAAGACTACCAAGGGTATCCATGTCTCATATCCCAATGAGATCTTACATTCTCCCCCTTGGTCTAAAAATATCTAGGATGCCTTCACTCTTTATAGTGATAAGTCCCATATCACTAAATAAGAGGCAATCCTCACTTCTCCAATTTTCCCCCTTTGGTGAGCACAATGAGGGTTTTCAAACCCTTCATGTCTCTCCCTTTGAGGAATACTCATCCTTCATCCCTTGATGGATAACCTCCCATTAAAGGCTTACTCATCCTTGACCATTGCACCAACAATGTCCTTGGAGAGTTCCTAAGCCCATAGGAAACTTAAACAATCTAAAATAAGAGTAAAAGTTCAAACTTGAACTTTAACCTCCCTTAGAATTCGACACTCCACCCTAAACATCTCTCCTAATCATTTTCAATGATATTTCACCCTTTCCATGGTTTCTAAAGCATATCCTAGAGTTAGGAGACGTTAGGGTAGCCTAACATTGCTGATAAATGGCTAAAAAACCCTTGTTTAACCCATATCATACACCGCAGTCGACTGAAATCAGAAATAAATTGACTACACTACCACCAGTCGATTGGCCATATCGACAGTCGATTGATTTATGTAAGTTCTGAAATCAGTTGAATTTCAGCAAAATTCAAAAATGCATAAGTAATTCTAGAAAATTCAAAAAATCATCAAACTTCATGAGCATATTACTTATGCTAAATACAATGGGTGAAAAATAATTTTATGATAATGATGATGTCCTCTTATTCAGCCCACTCAGATCCCCTTCTCCCTTCTTAAGAATCCTTGCCAATCACCTTGAATCCTTAAGCCGGAGAGTATATCTATCACTTAAAGAGAACATTAGAGGTGAGCCAGCTTTACTGAAATGACCCCTCCGACACTCAAGTTAGAATCACAAGAATAGAGTAGTGGAATGAAGAAGAAGAAGTGAAGAGAGATCTTTGTGTACCGAATAGAGAAGAAAAACCCATCATCTTTCCATTCATCTCCAACCCTTTTATAAAAGATTTTCCCTCCTTGTTTCTAAATGAATTTACTTTAATGCCCCTACTAGCCCGTTGAGGCGTAACTGCTTTTCCCGCTCCTTTTCAAAATAATTCCTTCCATGCCTTCCACATGTCCCTCTTTTTCCTTATCAGTTATATAAAAAAACAAACCACACATAAATTTCTAATAAAAAATAATAAAAATACCTTTTGTTCAAAAAATCCCTTGACATCATTTTTAATTGTATCCCAAAACATCCATGTCATTTACCCTTACTAAATTAGAGAAATCCTCCTGAAACTTAGAAAATAGAAAAGCACTCGGGAAATACATATATTGGTTGGGAAATACACATACTGCTCGGGAAATACATATGTTGCTCGGGAAATGCATGAACAACTCGAAAAATACTTAAACTGCTCAGACTTCACAAAACTGAACTCTGAATCAACTACTCTACACCTCCCTACTGAGCTCGAGAAATACATAGGTTGCTTGGAAAATGCATAGACAACTTAGGAAATCCATAGACTCTTCGAAAATTTCACATACTACTCAATATTAGAACTTCACAGTAGAACTTTGGATCAACTACACTGACCATCCCTACTGAGCTCGAGAACAACACTGGTCAATCGGGAAATACATAGACTGCTCAGAAATTGCATATACTATTCAATATTAACACTTCACATAGAAGAGCTCTGGACCAACTGCACTGACCATCCCAATTGAGCTCGAGAAATACACTGGTCAATTGGGAAATACATAAACTGCTCGGGAACTACATACACTACTCAATATTAACACTTCACATAGTAGAGCTCTAAACCAAATGCACTGACCATCCCTACTGAGCTTGAGAAATACACTGACCAATCGAAAAATACATAGACTACTCAGGAACTGAACAAACTAAATATTAACACTTCACATAACAGAGCTCTGGACCAATTGCACTGACCATTCCTATTGAGCTCGGGAAATACACTGGTCAATCGAAAAATACATAAACTGCTCTGCACAACACAAAGTGATCGACTCTGCAAACATACTTAATGCTCTGTAAATACAAAGAAGTACTTTGAAAACATACTAGGTATTCTGCCTTAGCTAAATAAAATCCCAACCCCATCATCAGTTCCCCGCTTTAGTAAAACTAAAGAGAAAAGTCGAATGAAGTATTAAAAATATCCACTGAAACTACTGTACTAAACTTAAGCAAGTAAAATATTATACTATACTAAATTCAAGCAAGCAAAATATTCTACCTTAACAAAAAAATCCCGAACTCATCATAAGTTCCCCCTCTTTAGTAAAATTAAATAGCAAAGTCGAATGAAGTTTTGCAAGTATCCATTGAAAATACTTTATTGAACTCAAAAATCATTACCATACACTGTCCTGCTATGCCTTATTCAATCACCATGTTACTAGACGTAGAGCATGAATAATTCATTTTAGCCCTTAGGTTGTCACCCTAGGCACTGAGCCCCAGAGAATTTTACCTAGCCACTATAGTGGGTTGTTATAGTCCCGCTGGGGGAGTGTAATTATCTAGACCATAGGCTGCTATGTTAGGCATAAAGCCTTGAAATTTTACTTAGCTAGTATAGCGAGCTGTTATAGTCCCGCTGGGGAAATGTAATTATCTAGTCCATAGCTATTATATGTTGGTGCAATCGGCCCAGGTCACGATTGACCAGGACTCGAGTTTGACTCAAGTGATGTTTTGATGTTTCGACAAAAACATATGACAATGTAATTGTCATTTGGTAAAGTCCAAGTCTTGAGTACTTGGCATGGAAAGTCCAAGTGGGACACTTGGCATTGGGAAAAGTCCAAGCATGGGTCTTGGCAATGTAAAGTCCAACATGGGTTGGCAAGGAAAGTCCAAGCATGGTCTTGGCATGAAAAGTCCAACATGGGTTGGCAAGGAAAGTCCAAGCATGGTCTTGGCATGGAAAGTCCAACATGGGTTGGCAAGGGAAAGTCCAAGCTTGAGTCTTGGCATTTGAGAAGTCCAAGGGTTTGATATTGGCGGCGTAAAGTCCAAGCGGGAGTCTTGGCAGCATAAGTCCAATGGTTGGCGGCGTAAAGTCCAAGCGGAGTCTTGGCGGCGTAAGTCCAATGTGCCTTAGCGGTGTAGACACCGTTAGCATGACATAGACGATGGAAGCACCTGAAGGCTAGCGCGATGGATGAACAAGTCATGGATGACTTGGAGGGATCCGAGAGGCGTGAGGCTGATGGAGGTGGCTAGAAGGCTTAGGTCTAGGCTAAGGGTGGTCTAGCAAGTAGGGGGGCACCATACTTGGGTTAAAACCTCATGTTTGAGGTGTGCGGTCGGGTGTCATGTGGCGGATCGGACCGAGTCAACTAGGGTTTATTGCGGGTTATAGCCTAGCGATCATTGCGAGGTGGGCGATCGGTGATGGCTCAGCGATCGGCCGATCGTGTGATCGGTCGGTGGTGCTCGAAAATCGACCCGCGAGAATGGAGTCGACACTCGACTGGTCGAGTGAGGACTCCATCGGTCGGATATGGTCTGTCGGTCGGTGATGAAAAATTCCGTTGGACTTATCCGGCGTGGATCTAGCGTTGTCTCACGACAGCGATGACATCGATCGTGATGGTCCCGATCGGTCGGTGATCGACTTTCGGCCACGAGTTGAAGCTATATATGGAGCTCGTGATGGAGGAAAAACCAATCGATTTCTTGGACGTCTTGAGGCGATTTGCTGTTGCAAATCAAGGTCTTCAACCACGATTCAAGCGATCAACAAGCAAGCAAAACAAAGGCATTTGTAAAGTTGTTTTCTTTACTAGTTTTTCATTGCATTATTGTATATTGCTTGTATTTATATCTTATTGTTGTAAGATTACTTGTAAGGGGTTTCTCCACCTCCGACTTGTGTCGAGAAGGAGTATTTGTCATTAGTGAGTGCGTGTGCATCACTAGAGCTCGTAGAGCTCGATCCGTGGAGTAGGAACCGTGCGGTTTCGAACCACGTTATATCGTTGTGTTAGCGTGTTGTGCATTTCGTTATCGTTATTACTTTTCTATTTCCGCTGCGCTAACGAAATTGTAGAAACAAACGTGAAAGAATTCCATTGACACTATTCACCCCCCCTCTAGCGTTCCAAACGATCCCTAACAAGTGGTATCATAGCCCGGGGCTCTTCTATGGATTAACAACCGGGAGCAAGACGCTAGAGGGTGAAGATGGAATTCCAAGACAAGCTTGGATGGGACATTAATACTCCACCTCCATATGATCCAGAAGATTTTCCGGCGTGGAGAGAAAGAATAGAAACATTCTTGATGATGAACATAGAGGATTGGTTCATCCTCATTGAAGGTCTTGAACCCCCTAGGGATAAGAAGGGAAATGTCCTAAAATTGAAAAAGTGGACCCAAGAGCAACGCCAAAAGCTCAAGACCGAAATTAAGGTAACGAAACTTTTGGAAGATTTAATCCCTAATGATGTTTTGTGCAAGCTAGGGGATTACATGTATGCCAAGGAGCTATGGAGAAAATTGGCAATATTCCATGAGGAGAGTTCATCCTCAAGTGAAAGTGAGGAATCGGAAGTTGAGATGGAGTCAACTTCCGGATCGGAGAAAGAAGAAGTAGAAGAGATGGAAGAAGCATCTACTTCTAGGATTGAGGAGGAGAGACCATCCTCTACACCGGAGCAACCTCAAGAAGAGCCTTCAACATCCGATCAAGATGAGGAAGCTCAAAATTCAACTCCGGCACCTACCACCACCCTAGGTAACTCAAACACTTTATCTTCAAATAAAAATCATATTATGTGTTTTGAGTGTAGGGAATTTTGGCACTATAAGAGCAAGTGCCCAAAGAAGATTAGGAAAGCTCCACCGGCACCAAAAGTCAAGGATACCGGTTCCCCAACACCTAAAGGCAAGGAGCACATCATATGCTTCAAGTGCAACTCAAAGGTACATTATCGGAGTCAATGTCCAAGGGGAAAGAAGAAAGGGCAAGCAGGAGCAACACAAGTAGGGGGAGCCTCCAAGGCAAACCCTAAGGTAAAATTTTTTAATGCACCTTCAATTTCTAGGGATAAGAAGCATGCTAGGAATAATTTTAATAGTCTTGCTATTGTGCATGAAAAGCATGCTAGAAATAATAGATATATTTGCCTAGGAGCTAAGAGTGTTCACTTAGGAAATAAGAAGAAATTTGGGACTAATGTCCCTAAAAATATATTACCTAAGGAAAGCATTAAGAAAATAGGAGAACATCTAGGCTTTAATGCTAAGAAATCTAGACATATGCCTAGAAATAAAAATATCTCAAGAGAAAATGAAAAATCAAAAATTGAGATATTAGAAAAGGAAAATCAAGCCTTGAGATCAAGGCTTGAAAAACTTGAAAAGACCCTTAAGGTTATGCAAAATCAAATGTAAGGGTCAATTAGTCAAACTTCTAGGTCCAAAAGTCAAAGTCAACACCTAGGACCTAAGAGTCAAAAGTCAACCAAGGGCAAGCAAGGTTTGGGTCACAAACCTAAGCCTAAGGTGGCTTACCATAGTGTTCTATTTGATTATGGAACACAAACTAGGTCTAGGAAGACTAAGGTCAATAGGGAAGTCATCCCTAGAGTTGACCAAGGGTTGTGCCTAGTGGCTAAGGTTTCTAGGAAACCTAGGGTGGCCACTAAGAAGGTTGCAAGGGGAGTTACCCCTAGAGTCAACCTAGGTAAGACCCAAATGACCAAGGCTAATAAGCCTAGGAGGGTCATTAGGAAGGTATCTAGGGAGGTTATCCCTAAGGAATACCTAATTAACCCTAGGAGCTCAAATCGGTTTTGGGTTCCTAAGAGCGTGATTGATTCACGCTAGATGGGTTAGGGTGTGCCAACCTTAAATGGATGGGTAGTTAACTCAACCATGACAAAGGTGTCACTTTAGGTTATTTTCAAGGTTATGGATACCTTGGAAATAGATTTGAATTATGACCCTAAAAGATTTTAGGGTGTGCCAATATTATTTGAGAAGCTTGATAAAATGGTCAAATTGGCACAATTTAAGTTTAGAGGTCGTAGTGTGCCATTTTGGGTTTTTGGCACACTTGGGAAAATTTAGGTTAATATGGCAAAATATACTTAATTATATCAAATGACAATTAATATTAAAATTTAGGTATTACCATACCTATATATTTTATTTGTCATACCTTGATTGCCATATGCCATGACATCATATTTTTTTTAATCATTTTTATATGTCATAATTATGCTTAGGTTTAAGGTTTTAAATGTCATGTGTTTTTAAATTTTATCATATGCCATGACATCATGATCATTGGCCATGTTTTAATAATGCTATTATTTCTGCCATGATCATACATTCATGCATTAACTTGATTAAAATTGATTTAAGGACTATGGTATGACTTGAAGTCCCATTTATAAGGGAATCAAGTAGAGTTGCTTTAGAAGATGCATGAAACCCTAGTCTAGGGAGAACAAAACCCACATCTCACATCTAATTGACATGTATGTGTATTTATACACCATAGATACATGTGAGATGCTAGGATATGAGTTAAGTTCAAGGTGCATAGTTTTTGCATCTAGATGAACTAAAACTCATCTAATTCTATTTGTGGATCATTGGGAAAGCTTGTGTACAAGTCATGTGCATAGAGCCCAAGGAATATGATCCAAAATAAGGTTTTAAAAACATTTTAAAATCATTTTGAAAAACCTTGGTGAAGTCTATCTTTTGATAGCAATCACCATTGATGAAGTTGATACAAAATAGGGCCAAAACATTGAAAATTTCAATGGTTTTGAGTTTTGTATCAAATTCACTATTTTATGGGTAAAATAATTTTCAAACATTTTTCACCCATTGTATGTGTCATAAGTATTATACGTATGAACTTTCAGGATTTTTCGATAAACGTATAATTATTTATGAATTTCCAAAACTCGATTCTGATAACTAAAATTCAGAAATTTGATTATCGATCATTCGCCAGTGGTAGTCGATCGATGAATGTGGCTGATCGTAGGACAGAGTCATTGCCAAGGCTGATTTCGGGAAAACTAGGTTTGGTTAGCCCGTGTTCAGCCATGGTAAAGGTCCCTAATCACTCATAACCCTAGGATATGCTTTGGGAAGCATTATAAAGGGTGAAAATCCATTGGATATGGATTAGGAGAGTTGTTTAGGGTTTGTATCAATGTTAAGGTGTTGGAAAGTTCAATGTTGAATTTCTAACCTTAATTTTGATGGTTTAGAGTTCCTATTGGCTTAGGGACTGCCCAAGGCCATTGTTGGTGCAATGGTCAAGGGGGAGCAAGCCTTTAGGGGGAGATATCCATCTTGGGATGATGGATGTGTTTTTTCTCTTTGAAGAGGAGAAGTTATTGGGAGAATATGACATCAATTGGGAAATTGGGAGAGTAAATGGGATTGTCTCTCTTGAGTGATATTGGACTTATCACTAGGAAGATGGTAGGCATCCTAAGTATTTTTGGACCAAGGGGGAGATTGTAAGATCTCATTGGGACATGAGACATTGACCCCCTTGGGGAGGAAACCTTTTTGATGTTAGTCAAAAAGGAGGAGAATGTTTGGGGGAGAACATTTGGAGAGTATTTACCAATTTGGGATAATTGGTAAGGGATTTGAGTTAGTGTTCTAACTCAATAATTTGTTTGGTTTTTGTCAAACATCAAAAAGGGGGAGATTGTTGGTGCAATCGGCCCAGGTCACGATTGACCAGGACTCGAGTTTGACTAAAATGATGTTTTGATATTTCGACAAAAACATATGACAATGTAATTGTCATTTGGTAAAGTCCAAGTCTTGAGTACTTGGTATTGGGAAAAGTCCAAGCATGGGTCTTGGCAATGTAAAGTTCAACATGGGTTGGCAAGGAAAGTCCAAGCATGGTCTTGGCATGAAAAGTCCAACATGGGTTGGCAAGGAAAGTCCAAGCATGGTCTTGGTATTTGAGAAGTCCAAGGGTTTGATATTGGCGGCGTAAAGTCCAAGCGGGAGTCTTGGCAGCATAAGTCCAATGGTTGGTGGCGTAAAGTCCAAGCGGAGTCTTGGCGGCATAAGTCCAATGTGCCTTGGCGGTGTAGACACCGTTAGCATGACATAGCCGATGGAAGCACCTGAAGGCTAGCGTGATGGATGAACAAGTCATGGATGACTTGGAGGGATCCGAGAGGCGTGAGGCTGATGGAGGTGGCTAGAAGGCTTAGATCTAGGCTAAGGGTGGTCTAGCAAGTATGGGGGAACCATACTTGGGTTAAAACCTCATGTTTGAGGTGTGCCCGGTCGGGTGCCATGTGGCGGTCATGGACCGTCAACTAGGGTTTGATTTGCGGGTTATAGCCTAGCGATCATTTGCCATAGGTTGGGCGATCGGTGATGGCTCAGCGATCGGCCCGATGTGGGCGATAATCGATGGCTCGGCGATCGATCGTCGTGTGATCGGTCGGGTGCTCGAAAATTAGCCCGGAATGGAGTCGAGACTCGACTGGTCGAGTGAGGACTCCATCAGTCGACTGATGGTCACAATCAGTCGACTGATGAAGGTTCTGTTGGACTTATCCAGCGTGGATCTAGCCGTTGTCTCACGACAACAGTGGCATCAGTCGACTGATGGTCCCGATCAATCGACTGATCGACTTTTTCCAGCACAGGTTGAAGCTATATATGGAGCTCGTGATGGAGGAAAAACCAATCGATTTCTTGGACGTCTTGAGGCGATTTGCTGTTGCAAATCAGGGTCTTCAACCACGATTCAAGCGATCAACAAGCAAGCAAAACAAAGGCATTTGTAAAGTTGTTTTCTTTACTAGTTTTGCATTGTATTATTGTATATTGCTTATATTTATATTTTATTGTTGTAAGATTACTTGTATGGAGTTTCTCCACCTCCGACTTGTGTCGAGAAGGAGTATTTGTCATTAGTGAGTGCGTGTGCATCACTAGAGCTCATAGAGCTCGATCCGTGGAGTAGGAACCGTGTGTTGGGAGTATGGGGAATACAATCAAAGTCCCACATTGGTAAGACATGGAAAAGATCATGTGCTTATAAGAAAAAAGATATCTCCATTGGTATGAGGCCTTTTGGGTAAAGCCCAAAAATAAAACCATGAGGGCTTAGACCCAAAGTGGACAATATCATGCCATTGTGGAGATATGTGGAGCTTATAAGCACTAACAATTGGTATCAGAGCCATGGTCCATGTCAAGCCATGAACCTCGAACGAAGGAAGTTGAGCTCCCACGTCCAGATCAAGAGAACCAGACATCAGGAAGGAAGTCTAGTTGGGTCGGGGGGACCGAACAACTGGCATGAAGTCCTGGTGGGTTGAAGATCGGACATCAAGCAGAGAAAATCCTTCGAGGAGGGATAGGCTTGAGGGGGGGCCCAATGTGGTCCTTCGTTTGAGGGGGGGATTGTTGGGAGTATGGGGAATACAATCAAAGTCCCACATTGGTAAGACATGGAAAAGATCATGTGCTTATAAGAAAAAAGATATCTCCATTGGTATGAGGCCTTTTGGGTAAAGCCCAAAAATAAAACCATGAGGGCTTAGACCCAAAGTGGACAATATCATGCCATTGTGGAGATATGTGGAGCTTATAAGCACTAACACCGTGCGGTTCTGAACCACGTTATATCGTTGTGTTAGCGTGTTGTGCATTTCGTTATCGTTATTACTTTTCTATTTCCGCTGCGCTAATGAAATTGTAGAAACAAACGCGAAAGAATTCCATTGACGCTATTCACCCCCCCTCTAGCGTTCCAAACGATCCCTAACATTATATTTGGTGTAAAGCCTTGAAATTTTACATAGACACTATAGCGGGATGTTATAGTCCCGCTGGGGGAATGTAATTGTCTATCCCATAGGTTGTTATATTAGGCATACAACCTTGAAAAAAAACCACCTGAGTTCTGTAAAAGAAATGTAATTATTTAGCCTTTAAGCTATTATATTAGGCGTACAACCTTGAGAAAACCACTTGATTCTTGC
Organism: Wurfbainia villosa; assembly: GCA_025175895.1. Taxonomy (NCBI): domain Eukaryota; kingdom Viridiplantae; phylum Streptophyta; class Magnoliopsida; order Zingiberales; family Zingiberaceae; genus Wurfbainia; species Wurfbainia villosa. The sequence continues at coordinate 130,500,597 of CM045986.1, read as the reverse complement.
ATAAGAACACACTTTAAGAACATTTTACTTTTACAAAAACTAAGAAAAAAATACAAAAAGTCATCTTTAACTTCACTTTCCCCCCTTCATCTACCATTTTCACTTCATTTTCTCTTTCTCTTTTTTTTTTTAAAAGAACCCCCTCACTTACCACTTAACATGACTCACCTTTGCTTCTCAGAAATCCTAACCTCCTTCATTCCGACACCTTCTCAACTTCTGCAACCTTCTCCTCCTTCAATGGTGTCTTCCTCTACCGCCCTTCCTTGGCATGAAACCACCCCAACTTACTAACTCTCAACCACTCATTTCATCATGAACAGAAATACATCCCAGAAGGTTTCTCCGCCATCATCCCAGTTTTTCACCAACGACCTCACCAACCCCCAACTGGCACCAACACCCACTTCATAGGCCAACTTAAAGGAGGCCTCTGCCTTCTCGTCCCCAAACCCTTCTTCGACATCCTATCCTTCTAAGGTCAACCATTAATCAGCTGACCCCCCAATTCCAGCCGAATCCTCATCGGAATCCTAATCGTCTTCAAACACCTTAACATCCCTCAAACTCCTCACATCTTCCACTGTCTTTATCAACTCATGCTGGCCGATATGGGCGTCTTCTACTTCATGGCACACTAGGACTACCAGTTCCTCACCAATATGCCTACCTCCCACAAAGGTTGGAAAGACTTGTATTTTTTTGTCCTCATGGACCATGTTCTACAGTTCTCCTTATCCAGGAGAATTGCCCTTCCCTGACTCCCTAAACTCATAGCCATCAAATCCCACTACAATTTTTCTTCCATTGAACCCCTACTTAAGAACAAACGATTCAACATTGCTGAAATCTTGCGAGAACCCATACTATCTTATTATGGGTCGTCTCCTATTCCTTATTCTGAAGCTCATCCCATAGGTAAACATTACTTACTATGTACTTTGATTTTTATTTCCAAATGTGTACTGACATATACTTATCTTGCAAAGGAAATGATGCACATTGCCATTGCTAGAACCTGATGTGAGTAAAATATATAGGATTTTAGGAGTAGTTTTCGCTCACATCTCGTTGCATTTTATACTTGTTTCATGCATATCTTACTTTGTTTTGCATGCATTTCCTATTTTCTGATTCGGAGATCTGCTCGTTGTGCTTTTGTGTGTAAGACAACATTTTATAAGGAAAATGACACACTTTTGGAGCAAAAGGAAGACATTTGGCAAGTGGAAAAGAAGGGGGCATGACCTAGCCGTGTGAATCCACACGGCCGTGTCCAAACCAGGGAGTTGGCCACCCTAGCGCCACACATGGCCTGACTGTGTGAATCCATATGACCATGTGCGCTGGGCTATTTCGACACGATTTGGGTTTTTTTGTGGTTTTACACAGCGTCGACTTCAAGTCTATAAAAGGGAAGCCATGCCCAAACCCTAGGAGGAGGCACGACGACTGGGATTGCACACCGATGCCCTAAAAAGCATCAGAAACTTGCAATGGAAAGGAAGGAGATGACGAGAGGAACGTAACCTACGCTCTGATGTTGAAGAGAAGAACTAAGAGTACAACAATTTACTTTCTATTCATCTCCTGCATTGTAATGACTTATTTTATTATGCATTGTGTTCATTCTTTTCCATCTATGGAGTAGAATCTTCGATTCTAGGTTAGGGAGTAACTTGTGTACGTAGAACATGCTAGATCGAATGTTAATTCTGTTTATGAATTTTATATTTGAAGTTAGTGTTTGTTTGATTTGATAAAGATTGTGTTTTGGTTTTCTATCTATTGTGCATAGCCGATACAAGGGGTGACAACCCTTGTATCAAAGATCTAGGGGAATTAAGGACGAACCAAGTGGTTGTCCTCATCTCCGGTAACCCTAGGTAGAAGGATATGAAGGAGTAGGGAATGGGACACATTTCGAATCTTCATAGGGATTGATTTGGCATCCTCATACCGTCTATCCTATCTTAACGAAAGGGTCGGCCTGGTTAAGGATAGGTAGTTCCCGATAGAAACGAAAGCTCATCGGAAAAGGGTATTATGTCCATTCAACAATACCGTAATTAGAGAACCAGACAACATTTAATTGGTTAGCATGTTCCATATTGCACAAGTGAAATTGAAGTCTTAGGATCCCTTTTTGAACCTCGAACCAACCTTCCCTTTTTCCGTGTGACACCATACTTGAGTTAGGACCACCGTCAACCTTGTAACCATAACCCTTAGAACTAAACTCCGAACAACAACATCCACTGATCAATCGGTACTTGAATCTTAGTCTCTGTGGGATCAATAATCTATTTATTACTTGATGACATCCATGCACTTGCGGGAGTTAGCACGCGCTTCGAGTTTTTGGCATCACGAAATTTGAGGTCGCATTCACGTGCATCATGTTTTTGGCATCGTTGCCGGGGACTGATTGATTCTGAATCAAAAAGTGGATAGTTGGATTGGACTTAGGTTAGATTCATTTTCTTGCTTTATTATTATTATTTTATTTACTCTTGTTTTAGATTTTTAATATCTAGATTAAGTTGGATTAATTTTAGTAGTTGCATTGCATCAACCTTTAGTTTAAATTTTCTGCATTTGATTTAGTATTCAGATTAGGTTATTTCTAGTTTTTAAGTAGTAAGTATACTTCTAATTTAGTGGCTCAGTTCTTCGAATGCATAGATATTTAGGATCAGAAAATCTGCTTCCGATAGATCCAGAAATCGAAAGAACCTACCATCCCAAGAGAGCTGAACAGAAAGGCATGGAGAATCCAGACACATCTGTGGTAAACTTAGGTAGCCAGCCTTTGCAAGACTATGTAGGCCCCAGTGCTAGAGGATATAGGCCAAGCATAATTGGACCATCAATCTCAGCCAACAACTTTGAACTGAAACCTGCGCTTATACACATGGACTAGCAGAGGCAATTCGGAGGTGCTGCAACTGAAGACTCAAACTGGCACCTAGAGACGTTTTTTGGAGATATGCTCAATGATGAAACTCAATGGAGTACCAAATGACGCGATTCGTCTGAGCCTATTCCCGTTTTTACTATGGCATAAGGTGAAGACATGGCTCCACTCCCTTCCTTCAGAAAGCATCACCACGTGGGAGCAATGTGAGAAGCAGTTCTTAAAAAAAATTTTCCCACCAAGTAAGACTGCTCACATGCACCACATGATCACTAGCTTCTGCCAAAAAGAAGAGGAGTCCTTGTTCGAAGCCTGGGATCGCTACAAAGGGCTACTCTACGAATGCCCCCATCATGGTCTAGAGAGGTGGTTGGTTATCCACATATTCTATAATGGGATCACGTATGCCACTAAGGTGTCCCTAGATTCTACTGCAGGAGGAGTATTAATGAATAATACTATCGAGGAAGCAGAGGAGCTAATAGAAGAGGTGGCTCAGAACCACCATCAATGGGCTTCCGAGTGTAGTCACCCAGCGCCTGCAGCCGGTCGATATGCTGTCAACTCCATCAACCACTTAGCGGCAAGAATGGATATGCTAAGCATATGGTTTGACTCTATAACCCTTGCATCTGCATGTGCGACCAATACTGTTGGGGAAGGAGTAGCAGCATATCACGAGGACCACTGTAGAGGGCAGGGTAGCTACGAAGGGCAAATTGAGCATGTCAATGCGGTTGGTGACCACAATCAAAGGCCCAATAACCCATATTCTAGCACCTACAATCCTAGATGGAGGAACCACCCGAACCTTTCCTATAGGAATAATTCGGGGAATTTCCAACAATCGGGAGGATATGGGCAACAACAGGGCAGCGGGCAACAACCACCCAAATCTAGACTGGAATTGATGATTAAAGATTTTATTGCTACCCAAACAAAGGCCAATGTAGAATTCCAGCGCCAACATAAGAGATCTGAAGAGACACTTAAGGAGCTGAAATCCTCTATCGATGGGCTTACAAGTCGCACAAAAATGCTGGAAACACAAGTGGCCCAAATAGCTCAGACCGTATCGCAGACCATGGATAGCTCTCCACCATCAACCGAGCAAAACCAAGTTAATGAAGAGGGAATATACATTGAGAGAATAGGATAGAAAAATAGATTTACTAGGGGGTGTGCAGCCATGATTTTGACTTTACCAAACTAGGCTAAAATTGAAGATAAAATCTCACTCAAGCTGGAGGACCCTGGTGAATTTGTTATACCCTGCATGATTTATGGTGAGAGCTTCGATGAAGCACTGTGCGATCTAGGGTCATCAGTTAGCGTGATGCCCTATGCATCCTACCTGGAGATGAGACTAAGTGGTATACAACCGACGGGCATAGGTATTCGCATGGTGGACGATACGATCAAGGAGCCCATTGGAATGTTAGAATATGTACCTGTGGTGGTTGAGAATTTTGTCATACCCATAAATTTTATCATACTAGACACATGACCAAACCCTCAGAATCCCATCATTTTGGGAAGACAATTTCTGGCGATCGCTGGAGCATGCATAGATGTGAAGGCACATAAAGTCTCCTTGGAGGTAGATGACGAGATCACCATATTCAACCTATCAGAGTGTAAGCATCCCTTCACAGACAAGTATACCTCGTGCAGGATAACAACTACTTTACCGAAAGATATAGATTTCGAGACGGATGAAGGGAGGTTCACAGAGCCTCCGAAGCTAAGTTGAAACGATGGAGTATGGTCGAGCTAAAAGACCTTAAACAAAGTGCTTCTTGGGAGGCAACCCAAGTTTAGTCTTTAGTTGTTTTAATTTTATTGCATGCATGTGTATAATTTATACTTTGATTTATGGTCATTTACGTTTTTGCAAATAGTTTTAGGACTAGAAAGAACTTGCTAAGTAGAAACAAAAATCATTTTGAGCCTACACGGCAGGGTGTGTGGGAGAATTTGGACCGTGATGCACTCTGGGAGAGAAATGGGGAGGGGGGGGCACCCGGCCAGGCCATGTGTTTACACACGGTCGTGCCCCGTCTGACTCATCTCCCAGCAGCACACATGGCCAGGCCGTGTGTTTACACACGGTCGTGCCCTATCCGACTCATCTCCCAACGATGCACACGGCCAGACATAGAGGCAGCAATGAAAGGAGCAGAGCACCTATATGCAGGAAGAGTTTCAGGGCTTACGGGAGCACTTTCAGTGGGCCAAGGAGTTCTACGATGAGGCTCGTATCTATTTCCAGGAGGAGGCTTCCCATCGCCAGGAGGAGGTCACGTATCACCAGGAGGTTCGGCAGCACATGCGTGCCCAACAAGCATAGTGGGCCTGGGAGGAGGAGCACAGAGCAGTCACTGCATCCACCATCTCTCAGATCGACCATATGTATATGTGGCATCAGTGGCTAAGCACTAGGTTTTCTCAAGAGCCTGACATGCCGAGACTTCCAGACTTCCCACCTCTGCCACCGTATTAGAGGTATTGTTTCATACAAGTCTGGGGGGACCCCAAGTTTTGATATGTTTTGTTTCTAGTAGTACTTTCTTTCTTGGCATTCATCTGTTCATGCATAGAGTGTCTAGGTTTTTTTAGCACTTAGTTTTTGCTATTTTTAAGCTACCTCAGTAATATTTTTAAGATTCCTGCACAAATTGTCTCCGTAAGTAGCCTAACTTCATTTATCTTGTGGTATTTTATTGCTCTAATGAATGTACTAGACATGCACTGGTTAGCTTTTATTTGTACACTTACACTCGACGAATATTGTGAAAGGGAGGATCCAGTACATACCTAGTTATGATTCATCCCAATAGTCTAGTACCTTGGAATTCATAGGTGACTCTAGATTTAGCATTTTAGTTACTAGAGATGCTCGGATTGTGTAAGTCCATTTGGAAAAATCAAAATCACCCGTGAGTGTGAGAAGAACGAGAGTTATATTCGGGAAAAAAAAGTTTGTCGCGGGTGGAAATGGCTAGGTGTCCATTTGAGACCGAGTTAGGTTATTGGGAAAACACCTACCAATTTCTCTCAATATCGAGCAAGCCTTTGAGACTTTATGCTAGATCTAGGGAACGACCCTCACTTAGGGAAGACTAGTGCCTAAAAGTCAAAAACCTTAGGAAAGCTATAAGATGACGACTTAACTTAACGTGGGACGATGTATCCCTTAAGACAATTCGCTTAGCACGTGCACAAGAAGCTAACTTAGTGAACTTTTAGAACATATCTATTTTGCTTTGAATGATTGAAAATACCACTTGATAAATCTACTTAACATGCTAAGTATGGAACCATGTTTTTTAAAATTTCATGGCACTAAGGTTTGCTTGAGGACAAGCAAAGATTTAAGTCTGAGGGAATTGATGTGAGCAAAACATATAGGGTTTTAGAAGTAGTTTTCGCTCACATCTCGTTGCATTTTATACTTGTTTCATGGATATCTTACTTTGTTTTGCATGCATTTCCTATTTTCTAATTTGGAGATCTGCTCGTTGTGTTTTTGTGTGTAGGACAACATTTTATAGGAAAAACGACACACTTTTGGAGCAAAAGGAAGACATTTGGCAGGTGGAACAGAAGGGGACACAACCTAGCCATGTGAATCCACACGGTCGTGTACAAACCACGAAGTTGGCCACCCCAGCACCACACACGGCCTAGCTGTGTGAATCCACACAGCCGTGTGGTGATGGGTTATTTCGATGCGATTAGGGTTCTTTCGTGGATTTATGCAGCGCCAGCTTCAAGTCTATAAAAGGGAAGCCACGTCCAAACCCTGGGAGGAGGCCCGACGGCTGGGACGACACGCCGATGCCCTAAAAAACATCAGAATCTCACAACGGGGAGGAAGGAGATGGCGAGAGGATCGTAACCTGCACTACGACGTCGAAGAGAAGAACTAAGAGTACTACAATTTCTTTCTATTCATCTCCTACATATTAATGACTTATTTTATTATGCATTGTGTTCGTTCTTTTCCGTCTATGGAGTAGAATCTTTGATTCTAGGATTAGGGAGTAACTTGTGTACGTAGAACATGCTAGATCAAATGTTAATTCTGTTTATGAATTTCTATTTGCAGTTAGTGTTTGTTTGATTCGATGAAGGTTGTGTCTTGGTTTTCTATCTATTGTGCATAGCCGATACAAGGGGTGACAACCCTTGTATCAAAGATCTAGGGGAATTAAGGAGGAACCAAGTGGTTGTCCTCATCTCTAGTAACCATAGGTAGAAGGGTATGAAGGAGTAGGGAACGAGACACATTCCGACTCTTCATAGGGATTGATTTGGTATCCTCGTACCGTCTATCCTATCTTAACGAAAGGGTCGACCTGGTTAAGGATAGGTAGTTCCCGATAGAAGCGAAAGCTCATCGGAAAAGGGTATGATGTCCATTCCACAAGACCCTAATTATAGAACTAGACAACATTTAATTTTTTAGCATGTTCCATGTTGCACAAGTGAAACAGAAGTCCTAGGATCCCTTTTTGAACCTCGAACCAACCTTCCCTTCCTCCGTGTGACACCGTACTTGATTTAGGACCACCGTCAACCTCGTAACCACAACCCTTAGAGCTAAACTTCGACCAACAACGTCCACTGATCAATCAATACTCGAATCTCAGTTTTTGTGGGATCGATAATCTATTTATTACTTGACGACATGCGTGCACTTATGGGCATTGAGCGTGAGTACGCGCTTCGAGTCCTCGATGGTTCCCGTCGCGAGATTTGAGGTTGCATTCACGTGCATCAGAACCCTAGCAAAAAAGCAAAAGAAAAGAAAAATTTAGGCAGCAAGTACCTCTATTCCCAGCAAACAACCCTCATCCTCTTCTGTAAGTATTTCAATCCACACTAATTATTATCTCCAATTCTGTTTAACATTTAAAAATATCCTATATAAAAATTAACACTCTTATGTAATAGGTTTCTTCTATATTCCCGCACATCCCTGTATTAACCATCGAAGAGCTAGGAAAACCTCCCTTTTCCTTCACCCTTCCCCATCTCGAGTATATTCACCCAAATTCTTCATTAATTTCCCCTTCTCAAGAACTACACCTCCTATCGAAGCACCTACTTCATTTCCCGACCCCTCTGATACTCCCATTGATCATTCCTTTACCTCTTCCCCAGCTACCTCTTAAGATAATCTTCCTTTATCTTCCCTTCTTCCCCTCAAACATCAACATTCATCTTCTCCTCCCAACCCCATGATTCCTGAAAACACAACCTCCTCTCCTCTTGACCAACTAATAAAAGTCGTATCAGATGGATATGTAGGATCTAGTTAAGCATAAGAGGGGGGGGGGTGAATGGTGCTTCTTCGATTTCTACAATTTTGTTAGAAGAAGCAATACAAAAGAAAACAATAACTAAAATCGAAATCAAAGAAAACAATGCTAACAAGTGGATATAACGTGGTTCGGAGATGACGCTCTTACTCCACGGCAATCCGTAAGGTGGATCACTCCTTTAAACCTTCACTAAAATCTCCTTTGGATGAACTCAAGGTGGAGAAACCTTTTCTTACAAGATTTGAAAGAAAAGCTTAGGAAGAAGAGATTGAAAGCTTTATAACTTGGAAAAAGACTTGAGGATCTTAGAGGATGAGAATTTCGTGTGTAAACATTAACCCTCTCAAGCTCCCAAGCCTCCCCATATAAAGACTTTTAGACATCTATCCATTTTTGTCCGTTAAGCCCGACGCCAGTCGACTATTGCATACCAGCAGTCGATTGATGCCACTGTTGACCGGATCTAATGACTTTTGATGAAGCTTGATTGTGGTCATCATAGCTTAACGTCCACTTGATCAGTCGACTACTCATATCAGCAGTCGACTGCTCAAGCCAACAGTCGATTTCTCCAAGAAATCAGTTGACTAAAAATGCTTCTGTGCTCGTGTCCACTTAAACCAGTCAACTGGTGTACCACACCAGTCGATTGATGGAGCTATAGATGGTAGTCAACTTCAGTTGACTGCTTGACCAGTCGACTAGGTTATAATCCCAGTCGACTATTCAAGCCTTATGGACCCTCGAGTGTTGAACACTCGAGACTAGTCGACTGGTATAATCCACCAGTCGACTGATACAATTCAAGTATGACTAATTCATGCCCTGATCCTGGGCATAACCTTCTAGCTTCTCCATCAGCCCTGCACCTCTAGGATCCCTCTGAGTCCACGATTCCTTCATTCTTGCACTTGCCTTCAAAAGCTTCCCTCGATTTCATCATGCTTTGGGTTTCTCCTTTGCCAAAGTCCACTTGGACTTTACGTCACCAAGACTACATTCTTGGACTTATGCTGCCAAGACCTTTCCTTTGTACTTCCTTTGCCAATGTTCGCTTGGACTTTACGCTGCCAAGACTACATGCTTGGACTTATGCTGCCAAGACCTTACCCTGGACTTTCCTTGCCAAGATTCACACTTGGACTTCTCTTTACCAAGTCTTCACACTTGGATCTCCTGTCACTTAAACATTCATGGTTAGATAACAATTATTATCCAAACATCAAAATACATTAATGATTGGGGCACACTTGCACCAACAATCTTCCCCTTTTTGATGTTTGACAATCATTTATGTCAGGTCTTAAAAATATGCAATAAGGCACAATGTGAATCTAACTTAAAATTTTTCCTTCTCCCCCTTTGACACACATAAAAAAGAGAGAGGCATATAGACAATAAGGAAATTGATGAATAAATTGTATATGTGTTGAACTAAGGTATAAAATAAACTTAAAGCTCCCCCTTAATCCAAGACATATTTTAGCAAGTGTTAATAACATGTTGAGCAATAAATCAAACCATTAATAAGAGTATATCCTAACTTTGCACCAACAATAAACCATGTGCATATGGATTTTGGGATTAAAGAGATATCATAAAAAAAAACTCCCCCTAAACCAATGCATTAATCAGTCCTACTCCCCCTTAGTTGCTGAGCTAATCATACCATAGGGTTTGGATACCTTAGAGTTGACTCTATACAAGGAAATCAAGATGATTTATGAAAATTCAGTGTTAGTAGTTGACTGGTTACTGCATCAGTCGACCGCTATGCTTGATATGCCACGTTTAAATTTTTAGCCCAACTTCATAAATGCATAAATAATTCAAGAAGTGTCAAAAATTCATGAAAATTTGTATACACATTTGTCATGTCATTTTCTATCAAGGAAAAAAAAATTAAAAAATATATCTTTTCCAGATTTTATAATTGACAAAACTTTGAAAACTAGCAAAAGCTCTAAAGAATTTTCAAAATGTGTACCACTTTTGCTTAACAATTGAAAACTATTTTTCAAAATATGACAAACATAGTTTAAAAGATATTTTATTTGACATTTCCAACCATGTTCTTAGAGGTATGTGCACATCAATTGTACACAATCCTTTCCGATGATTGGTCCAATTAAGAATCAATGTCTCTAGATGTCATTTTGGTTCATAGTAATGCATCATAATAAGCATGATGAACCAAGTGCATCTTCCTAACATCTCACATGATGTCTAAGTGGCTCAATACAAAAATCATGGAATCTTGGGTGTTTTGTGAGATGCTTTGAGGTATAGTCCTAGATTTTGCTATAGAATCATGTAAACCTATACCACTACTCTACAAAGCACATTACAAGCTCTCTCCTTAATGATGTAAATTCTTCTTCAGGAAGAGCCTTAGTGAAAATGTCGGCAAGTTTATACTTTGATTCAATGTAATTAAGCTCAATGTCTCCTCTTGCCACATGATCTCTAATGAAGTGATGCTTCACTTTAATGTGTTTTGTCCTAGAGTGATGTACTAAATTTTTGGTCAAGTTGATGGTACTCACATTATCACAAAAGACCTTAATTTTGGAGTAATGTAGCTCATTATCCTCTAAGGCATGTCTCATCCATAGTAGTTGAGCTACACAATCACCCATGGCCATATATTCGGCCTCAGTTGTAGACAAAGCAATACAAGGCTTCTTTCTACTACTCCAACTCACTAGGGAGGATCCAAGAAATTGACATCCACCACTAGTGCTCTTCCGATCTAATTTGCAATCAGCATAATCAAAATCGGTGTACCCAATCAAATCAAAGGTTTGAGTCATAGGGTACCATAAGCCTACATTAATAGTGCCCTTGATATACCTTAAAATCCTTTTACCGCTATCAAGTGGTACTCTTTGGCACAAGATTGGTATCTTGCACACATACCTACCGTAAATAAAATATTAGGTTTGCTAGCGGTTAGGTATAGAAAGCTACCAATCATACTCCTATAATGTTTTGAATCAATCACTTTCCCATCTTGATCATTATCTATCTTAGTGTTAGTAGCCATAGATGTGGATACTACCTTAGCATTATCTAAAACAAATTTCTTAATAATTTCCTTGGAATATTTGGTTTGATAAATGTGGGTTCCCTCACTAGTTTGTTTGACTTGTAAACCAAAGAAAAATGTTAACTCTCCTACTAGACTCATTTCAAATTCATTTTCCATATTTCTAATGAAGTCTTGGAGAAGTTCATCATTTGTTAACCCAAAATTAATGTCATCAACATAAACTTGGGCAACAAAGATGTCTTTTTCTTTTGACTTTAGAAATAATGTTTGGTCAACTTGACCTTTCCTAAAGTCTTTAGAGATGAGGAATGATGAGAGTCTCTCATACCAAGTCGGGGGAGCTTATTTTAAACCATATAAAGCTTTCTTAAGCTTACAAACATGATTTGGGTAATCTAGATTTTCAAACCCGGGTGGTTGCTCTACATAGACCTCTTCCTTAATGATTCTATTTAAGAATGTTGACTTCACATCCATTTGATAGAGTTTAAAACCCATGTGAGTTGCATACCCTAATAGGATTCTTATGGACTCTAACCTAGCAACCATAGCATAGGTTTCATCATAATCAAGTCCTTCAACTTGATTGAATCCTCGAGCTACTAACCCAGCTTTGTTTCTAGTGATATTATCTTGATCATCCAACTTATTTCTAAAGACTCATCTTGTTGTAACAATAGTGCTATCATTGGGTTTAGGAACTAGCTCCCATACTTGACTTCTCTCAAATTGAGCTAATTCTTCTTGCATTGCCAAAATTCATTCTGGATCAAGTAATGCATCATTAATTGATTTAGGCTCAATTTGGGATATGAGAGCAACTTGACTAGTAGGAGCTCTATAGAAAGACTGAGTTCTTACTCCTTGTGATAATTCTCTTACTACTTGATCGAGGGGATGGTTTTGATGAATCTTTAAGGTCCTAGGAGGTGAATCAAATTGATTTTGATCATGGTTATCCTTTCTTCTTTTATCATCGGAATCTTCTCTTCCTCTCTCTTGATTATTACCTCCTAATTCTCCCCCTTGACCATTACCCCCAAAATTTAAATTTTCAAGTCCTTGGGCAATGTCTTGATTTTTGTCATTAATATCCTTATCAATGGAGGATTTTCTAGGATATGTGCTAGAGGACTCATTTGGAGGATTCCTCAACCTTTTGAGTCCTCTTATTGTATACTCTATAACTTCTACTAGTAGATGAGTATCTAAGTAGGATTCCCTCATCTGCCTTAGACTCAAATTTTCCTAAATTGTCTTTGGTATTAAAAATATAGACTTTACATCCAAAGACCTTAAAATAGTGAATTGTTGGAATTTTTCCATTCCATAACTCAAAAGGTGTTTTGTTTAAAAATCTATGAATTAAAACACAATTTTGGATATAGTAAGCGGTGTTAACCGCTTCCGCCCACAAGCAGCTAGGTAAGGAGTATGCATTAAGCATTGTCCTAGCCGCTTTTTGTAGGACACGATTTATCCTTTCTACCATCCTATTTTGTTGGGGTGTTATAGGACAAGAGAACTCATGCTTGTACCCTTGTTCTAAGTAAAATTTTGAATTCTCAAATTCTCCACCATGATGACTACAGATCTGGTTGATTTTGAGATTCTTTTTCATTTTCAACTCTTTTGCTAAATCCTATGATTGTTTCTAAGGTATCATCCTTATGTTTCAAAAAGTAAACCCATGTATACCTAGAGAAGTTATAAACTATAACTAAACAATATTTCTTATCATTTAATGAGGGAATGCTATGACAATCAAATAAATCTAAGTGCAATAATTTGAGTGGTAATGAAGTACTAGTTAGGGACCTTTGTTTGATGATTTAGATTGCTTTCCTTCTTGGCATGCATCACACAATTTGTCTTTAATGTACTTGATCTTTGGTAGCCCTTTTACTAACTCCAAATTGGCTACCTTGGCTATGTTCTTCATGTAGGATCGAGTAAACCAAGAGAGGGGGGGGGGTGAATCTCGGTGTTTAATAATTTTATTTTATTTTTGAAACTTATTTTATATTGTCAAATAAGAGTACACAGTGGAAATTAAATACAGTTTAGACACAGACAGTTTACTTGGTTCACAACCCTAACTGGGTTGCTACTCCAAGGCTCGTAGCTCTCCCGAGAGCTACCTCAATGGGCAATCACTATAATACCCTCCGATTCGAGAACTCTCGACTTCGGAGGGGGTTCGCTTTTTACAAAGATGAGAGAAGGGTAACACACTACCCTCTCTTGAATTCAAGTACACAAGCGAATAGAAAGTAAATAAATTATTGACTACTTTATACCGACACGAATGTATAATCGGATGCAGGCATGAGGTGTCAAAAAAGAGCCCTTTTGAAGATTTGAAGCTTTTGTGATCGTGGGAAAATTTTGACAGCACTTCGGCATAGATTGGGTGTTATACTCGGATTTGGTCGAGCACATATTTTATAAAACTTTTCCAGTCAATTAGAATGCCTTCCAGTCAACTCCACATCAGCCCGTCGATATGGAATTTGTGGTCTTCCAGTCAACTAAAACCTCTCCAGTCGACTCCACATCACTCGGCTCTACATCGGGAAATTTGCCTCTTCAATCGACTCAAACCCTTCAGTCGCCTGAACCCCTTTCCATATGCGTCGCATGATCTCTGATCGATCACCAGCTGATCCTGCCAAATAGGTATCCAGTCGACTAATACATATCCAGTTGACTTGAATCCATCCAGTTGATTGATCCCTACAAAACAGGATTAGCACAAATAGATAATATGAAATGCGATAGCAGTAGTAATACTGCTCGATCTCGACTACTAAGCCCCACACGGACTTTTTGTCAGATCGACGCCTAGCTTTGTCCTCCTATAGAGGACTCGGCCTCACCTCTTCACTCGAGGCTTACCTGCCAGCTACCTGCCGGACTTACCACTCTTGACATCCGATCTGACCCACCAGGGCTTCCACCAGCTGTCCGGTCTGCCTGACCCAGCTGGACTTTTTGCCAATTGTCCGGTCTCCTGACCTAACCGGTCTTCATGCCAAATGTCTGGTCCATGTGACTCATCTGGACTTCATTCTTGGTGTCCGGTCCTCCTGATTTGTCAAGATACGTGCCTAGTATCCGGTCAACATGACCTACTAGGACTTTCTATTAAGCCTACACACTTAACACTGGTATTAGAACACAAGTGAATTCTAACATTTAATTATGGTCCATGTATCAAAACTAAGGAATGATGCTCACTGCATCAACAATCTCTCCCTTTTTGATGTATGACAATACACCAGTTAAAGTTAGGAGAATCAAATACCAATATCCAAATATTGACATATACAATAGATGCATAAATTAAACCAAGTATGAGATGCATAAGTCCTTATCAAATTTTTGCATCTTTCTTTCAATAAAAAATTTTCTTTAATTTTTTTCACTTTTTTTAAATAACTAAATCTCTAACTTTATATCTCTTTCTCCCTCTTTGGCATACATCAAAATAAGGATTAACTATAAAATGCCAACAAAATATAGTGGAGAATTGAAATAAGAAATTTTCAAGCTCAAAAATTAAGTTTTACAATTTTCACCCGTGAATTTGATTTCAAAAACTTAACTTAAGCTTTTTAATAAATTTCACACAATATTTCTTACTCCCCCTTAAGTTTTTCAAAATTTTAATTTTTCTAACTCCCCCTTAATTTCAAAATTTTAATTTTAAATTTCATCAAAATTCTCAATTTTATTTTCAAAATGTTTCAAAATTTTTAATTTTTTAATTTTTCTAACTCCCCCTTAATTTTAAAATTTTAATTTCAAATTTCATCAAAATTTGCAATGTTTCAAAATTTTCAATTTTTCTAACTCCCCTGAATAAAAAATTATTTTAAAAAATTTCAAAGTTTTCAAAAACTTATTTTAAAAATTTTCAAAACTCCCCCTGAATAAAAACTTATTTTAAGAATTTTCAAAAATCTATCTCTTTTTTAACAACATTTTTAAAAAAATTCTCAAAATTTTCAAACTCCCCCTTTATATTATAAAATTTCAAAACTAAGAACTTTTTCATAACATTAGAACACTTTTGAGACTCCCCCTCAATTAAAGCTTTACAATATTTGATTATTTTCTTCCCATATATCAAAACCTAAGTAGTAATTTTAAAAATCTTTAAGCTTTTTAAGACTTACTCTTTTCAAAGTAAATTTTTCTCCCCCTTAATTTTAATATATATATATTAAATAAGATATTTAAAAGTATCTTAACTCCCCTTAAATCTAGAGTGTTTGAAACACATTTAAGACTCTCCCTTTTCAAAATTTAATAAACTTGAAACTATTTTCTCCCCCTTAATTTAAATTTTGAATAAAGCGAATTATTTTGAATTGATTTGGGATTAATTGTGTTGATTTGATTGTATTTGAGTTGATTAGCTGAGTTGAATCAATTAAGTACACTAGGTTGATTAAGTTGATTAGAATTGAGTTAATTAAGTTGGTTAAATTAAATTGATTAAGTTTGGTTGATTAAATTGAATTGATTATGTTTAGTTGTTTAATTAAATTTAATTAAGTTGTTTTTAAGTTTAATTGAGTTGTGGTTAAGTTTCATTAAGTTATTGTTAAGTTTAATTATGTTGTGATTAAGTTTAATTAAGTTATTGTTAAGATTAATTAAGTTATTGTTAAGTTTAATTGAGTTGTTGTTAACTTTAATTGAGTTGTTGTTAAGTTTAATTAAGTTATTGTTAAGTTTATTTAAGTTGTTGTTAAGTTTAATTAAGTTGTTGTTAAGTTTATTTAAGTTGTTTTTAAGTTTATTTAAGTTGTATTAAGTTGTTGTTAAGTTTAATTAAGTTGTTGTTAAGTTTAATTAAGGTAAATTGTTTAGGTAAATTTATCAATTTTCATTTAAGTATATTAGAATCAGTTAAGTTAAATTAAACTTATTAAGCTTAATTAAGATCTAAATCATCTCACCCAAGCTAGGTTTTCAATACACTTATTCCTATGAGTTTTGTGAAATGAGGATTTCTTTTATCTTAATTAAATGAGAAATTTCAAAGTGTTTAAACTTGTGTTAGATTCAAGCTTGATTTGAGCTAGTCAAGTAGGTTTTTCTAGTATTGACTTCCAGGTCGTGGCGAGACACATGACCTTCTTAGTTATCGGAGCAACAACCACTTCCTAGACAAAGTCAATAAAGGAATCAAATACTTGATTCACTTTAGACTAAGCCTTGGTCTAACTAGTTAAAGACTTAGTGAATTACCTTCAGTCAGTTCCACTTGACTTAGTGCACCAGGTCGTGGCGAGGCACATGACCTTCTTGGTTATCGGAGCAACGACCACTTCCTAGACATGCACTTTGAAGAGCTTTTCTAACTTACTATCAGTTCACTTGTCTTAGTACTAGGTTGTTCAAGTTTAAACTACTTTGTTTCCTATCTAGTCCATTATAAATTAAGCAAGTAAAGTAAACTAAAGCATGCAAGTGTTTAACTAAACAAGGAAACAAGCAAGGTGTTAGCTCCCCCTAAATGGTAGCTAGATTGAGTTTTGTTCACTAAGTGAACTTGACTCTTGGGAACCCAAAATTGATTTGGTCCAACTTGGTTGACTAAGATATACTTAGGAACCCATGCTTGGACTTGATTTTTAGCATTTCTATTAAATAAGGATATATATGACCTATTTGTGTCCTTAGCCTTATATCCGAGTCCGGACTTGTTGTACATGGCTCGTTGAGACCCTAGCATCATGTTGAGATATTTGGATCCTGATGCGAACCTTTCCAACGATCCAGTGAGATCTTCCACTTGCCTTTTTATGATAGAGTTCTCTTCCTCAAGTTTTGCAACTCGAGTTGAGTCTCTATCCTTAATTTGGCAAGTCAAAATCTTCGAGTTGACTTGTTCCTTAAGTACTTGAACTTCCTCAAGAAGCGAGTCGACTCGATTCTCGGACTTGGCTAGTTTCCTAACTAGGCATGCAATTATGTTGTACAAATTATCTTCTTGGGGAGATGTTACCTCGTTTGAACCTTCGAAAATGGATGCGGATCCGTGGCTTCTCTCAAACTCAGACTCGGACTCGGAGTTTATCTCGTCTTCGGACTCATCGACTGCCACGAGTGCTATGAAGCAATTCGTTGATATTTCCGTGTCCGACTCTTCCGGCGATGACTTGTCCAATTTAGCCTTAGATGCTTTCTTCCTTTTCCTCTTTCTTGATTTGGATTTCTTTCCTTTTGTGTTCGTTCCTGCCATCAAAACTAAATCATCCTCGGGTTGACTCAAGTTAGCTGTTCATGTAATAAAATTAATTTATCCCATAATTCTTTAGCATTTTTGACTAAACCGACTCGACTTAGCTCCTCATTCGTAAGTCCACATTGCAAGGTGTTTAAAGCCTTGTAATCGACTTGAGCCTTTTTCCTAAAAGTTGCGGTCCATTTCTCGGGATCTAACAACTCACCCGAGTCATCTACCGGAGCAACGAACCCTTTTCTAATCGAAAACCAAACCTCTAGGTCGGTCTTCAAGTAGCACTCAATTTGCCTTTTCCAGTAGGAAAAGTCCTCTCCATTGATGGAGTCCTCTTCTTCGGCCCACATAGATCCCCTTCTCCCTTCTTAAGAATCCCTACCATTCACCTTGAATCCTTGAGACGGAGACTAGATCTTTTACTTAAAGAGAACATTAGAGGTGGGTCGACTTTACCGACACGACGCCTCCAATGCTCAAGTCAGAATCACAAGAATATGTTGGAGGACCGGTGGCCGGCTAGAGGGGGGTGAATATCCTTAATGTTCATCGATGGTAGTCATTTGCTTAATCGTCTACAATCAACGATTAGCGCAACAAAATACAAATAATAAAGATAATTAAGAAACAATGCTAACAAACCGATGTAACGTGCTTCACGGCCCTTGCCGCTAGTCCACGACCCGATTCGTTCCCAGTGAATCACTCCTTCAAATCCACTAGTCTCTCCTTTGTGTTGGATCGAAGCGGATCGCTAGAGGGGGGGGGGTCAATAGCGATAAAAACTTTTCTTTTAAATCGTTCGATAGACAATTAAACGCAGCGGAAATGTAAATAAAAACTAAATGAGACAAATAGTTTTTTTACTTGGTTCGTAGCCTTTGGCTACTACTCCAAGGCCCTAACGGTCCTAGACCGTGTACGGAGGGCAATTCACTAAAACACTCCTCCTCGTTGGAGGTAGGAGTTTTACGATTACAAAAGCCTTCGAAGCAAAAAGATAGAGAGACAAACCCTCTCTTCTATTAAAGTAAAATGCAACGAAAAGCCTCGATTAAAAAGAATTGCAATATTGAAAGCAATAACAAATTAAGATTATACCAACAACTAAACAAAAGAAACTTTAAGCTAGGGTTGTTGGCAAAGATTGTTGTAGAGTCATCGCAGAACGGAGGCTTTTGAGCACTTAGAATTGAGGATGAAACCCTAGGTTTGACCCTCCTTTTATAGCCTTTAAGCCCCTCAACGAATGGGTCTTCAACCAATCACAAATGGGCACAAAACTCCTTGAAAAATGGTGATAAAGCTTGACTCCTCGAGGCTGATTTTTGACCACCGGTTGAACTGGCCGGTTGAACTGATGGCCAGAATTTTTGACTACAATAAAGAGTTAGCTCAAAATATAAGTGGATTCGACGGCCACTTGCCGTCCGATCTCAACATAGACCTTCCATGGGAAGTCTTGGGTCGGATCGTCACCTAAGATCATCCCCGTAAAGAGGATACGACCTCACTTACGCTCGCACACACGAGCTTACCTCGATACTTACGTGTCGCTTTTGCTTCCGGCCTTCCACTCGATTACTTCGCCCTCCAAGTAACTCGAGTGTCGCCGACCACCGCGCTTCCTCCGGTGTCGCTAGCCTTCACTCAGATTGAGACTTTTCGCACACTTGATTTAGCTCGTGAGATAATATATAAGCTTAACTTTGTATCGCTTTGCTATAATCAAAACTTAGGTTCGACTTAGGTGCCCACCGCACCAACAATCTCCCCTTTTGATTTATGGCAAACCCACATACAAAGTTAAGACAAAAATAAGTATGAGATTATGCATGAATGAGTAGGAGTATATAAAAATTTTTCAAGTGCTCCCTTGAGAAATCCTCCTTGACCGAGGGTGAGTACTTGAGAAAGGGTTTTAACTCTCCCCCTTGATATGTGCTACTAAGAAAAAGAATTAAGTAACCGAAATTACTTAATATTGGCCATAGTGTTTAAAATAAGTTTTAAGTTAAGAAACCAAATAATTTCTTAACCTTGGCCTTTTGTTAAAAGTTTAAATAAGTTTTCAAAACTTAAAGTTAACTTTTGGTTTAATTATGAAGTAAGAGTTAAGTTATCAAAAAAAATTTTTTGACCCCTTAACTTTTGTCCTTTTTCTCCTTTTTCTCCCCCTTTTGCCGTATATCGAAAAGAGTAAGGGGTGTGTGGAAAACAAAATAAATGTTAAATTTAAAGTCCAAGCATGTTCCACATTTTTATTTTTAAAAATAATAAACTGAAAATAAGTTCATCTATAAAATGTTCGACTCATATTTTGCTTGATTGATATGAAGGATCAACCAGTCCTGGTCAGAGTCGGTTAGTATGTATGATTATACTCCGTGGTTCATAGCGATGCACTAGCTCTACATCTTGAACCAGGAGTAAGGTCCTAACATCTCACGCCCATCTACGTGGCTAAGTACACAAACACATTAGTCCTATGTGTTGTGAGATGTATTGGCTCCTTAAATCTATAGGTGCATGATATCTAAGGTATGTCCTATGCTAGTTCCATGAAAAAAAGTAAGAAATAGTAGTAAGAAAATATAATTTGCAAGTTCCTATTCTATTACGCACATGCCTAATCTTCGTCTCAAGAGACTAAATTCGGCTTCGGGTAGTGGTTTAGTAAATATGTCTGCTAGGTTAGACTTCGAGTCAACATATTCGAGTTGTATGGAGCCGTTGGCTACATGTTCTCGAATGAAATGGTGTTTTACCTCTATATGCTTTGTCCTTGAATGGCATATAGGGTTCTTAGTTAGATTTATCGAACTTATGTTGTCTACAAAAATTTTAGTTTTGGTGAAGTCCAACCTAAAGTCTCGGAGAGTGTGCTTCATCCAAAGAAGCTGAGTTACACACTCACCCATCGCAACGTATTCGGCTTCGGTGGTAGATAAGGCAACACAATGTTGCTTCCTACTGCACCAACTCACTAGACTTGAGCCGAGTAGTTGACAACAACCACTCGTGCTCTTTCTATCGAGTTTACTACCGGCATAATCCGAATCGGAGTAGCCGATTAGTTCGAATTCCATAGATCTAGGGTACCAAATACCAACATTAAGTGTACCCTTAAGATATCTAAGGATACGCTTAACTAGGGTTAGGTGAGACTCCTTAGCGAGTTTGAAACACAGCACACATACTTACTGCGAATAGGATGTCGGGTCGACTCGCAGTTAAGTATAGGAGACTTCCTATCGCGCTCCTATAGTACTTTAAGTCAATGGACTTACTTTCTAGGTCTTCTCCTATGTTAACATTAATCACCATTGGGGTGTTTATTATCTTAGCGTCTTGCATTCCAAATCTTTTAATTAACTCCTTAGTGTATTTTTGTTGATATAGGTATATACCATCCTTAGTTTGTTTAATTTGTAGACCTAAAAAGAAACTTAACTCGCCTACCAAGTTCATTTCAAACTCACTTTCCATGAGTGAAACGAACTCGTTTAGTAAGGATGAGTTAGAGGTTCCAAAAATTATATCGTCTACGTAAATTTGAGCTATGAATATTTCTTTACCTAAGGTTTTTACGAAGAGAGTTGGGTCAACTAAGCCTTGGTTAAACCCTTTTGACTTAAGATGGATTGAAAGTCTCTCGTACCAAGCTCGAGGAGCTTGTTTAAGTCCATAGAGAGCTTTCTTAAATTTTAGAACATGGTCGGGTTTATCTAGATTTTCGAACCCGGGGGGTTGGATAACATAAACTTCTTCTTTAATGTATCCATTTAAGAATACTGACCTAACATCCATTTGAAACAGCTTAAATCCTCGATGTGCGGCATAAGCTAGCAACATTCGAATGGATTCGAGTCTAGCTACTAGGGCATAGGTTTCGTCGTAATCTAAGTCTTCGACTTGACTAAACCCTTTGGCGACTAACCTAGCCTTGTTTCTAACTACTTCACCTTTATCATCAAGCTTATTTCGAAACACCCACCTTGTTCTAATTATCGTTTTGTCTTTAGATGGTGGTACTAATTCCCACACTTCATTCCTAGTAAATTGAGCTAGCTCTTCTTGCATTGCAATAATCCAATCGGGATCAAGAAGAGCTTGTTCAATTGATTTGGGTTCTATCTTTGAAATTAAGGAAATTTGACTAAGGTTCCTATAGGATGCTCTAGTTCGAACTCCTAGATTAGGATCTTCTATCACTTGATCGATAGGGTGGTTAGTCTGAATCCTAGATTGGGTTGGGTTTGTGTCACCTAATGCTTGATCAATGGGGTGACTTGGTTGAACATTAGTTTGGTTGGAGTCATCTATCACTTGATCAATAGAGTGACTTGGTTGACTTAGGTTAGGATTAACATTAGACCTGATCTCCGGATCAGAGTTAGGTCTAGTATGAATCGGCTCACTAATTGGGGTTGCCGGGGGTTTTGTAGGTTCATGTCCTTCATCAAATACTACATTGATAGTCTCCTCGACTCTAAGGGTGTCGTGGTTATATACTCTATAAGCTCGACTTGTAGTCGAGTATCTTAGAAAGATTCCGGTCGTGGTCTTGGATGTAAATTTCCCTAGGTAATCCTTAGTGTTTAGGATATGTACCTTACACCCAAATACCCTAAAGTACTTGATGTTAGGTATTTTATCGTGATAAATCTCGTATGAGGTCTTAAGGTGCCTCTTTACCATAAGGATTCTATTTTGGACATAGCATGCCGTACTCACGGCTTCTGCCCAAAACCTATCGGGTAGGTTATATTCGTTCAACATGGTCCTAGCGGCTTCTTGTAGAGTTCGGTTTTTCCGCTCCACTAGGCCATTTTGTTGAGGGGTCCTAGGGCAAGAGAATTCATGGTGGTATCTGTTTAGGTTACAGAAGTCGGTGAACCTTTGATTTTCGAATTCACCACCATGATCGCTTCTAATTCTTTTAACCTTAAGGTTTTTTTGATTCTCGATTAATTTGAATAAATTGATTAATTGATCTAGGGTATCATTTTTATGTTTGATGAACCTAACCTGTAAACTCGAGTAGTAAATCAATTATGACTAAGCAATATTGACTTTTATTGAGTGACTTGGCTCCATGTGAATCGAATAGATCCATATGCAGGAGCTCAAGTACACTTGAGGTTCGTTCTTGGTTAGTTAACTTGTGTTGTGTCCTAGGTTGTTTTCCTTGTTGACAAGCATTACAGATTTTATTAACTAAATTGTTAAGGTTGGGTAAGCCTCTGACTAGGCCACTCTGACTCATCTTGTGGACGAGTCTTGGGTGCGAGTGACCGAGTCGTCGGTGCCACAACCATGATTCCTCTTCCTGTGTCATAAGACATTTGGCTGAGGATTTGATTAAGTTAATTGTATAAATATTATTTGTCCTAGTTCCTTTGAGTATTGTTTTAGCTGTTTCATTTGTTTTAATTACACATTCATTTTCTAAAAATATGACCTTATAATTATTGTCACATAATTGGCTTACGCTAAGCAGGTTATATTCAAAATTCTCTACAAGTAATACATTTTTAATAACAAAATTCGAGTTAAGCTCGATATCACCTGATCCGATGATTTTGAGCTTGCCGTTATTCCCAAAGGCTATCGATCCTTGTCGTTTGAATCGAAGCTTCGCGAATTTGAGTTGATCCCCGGTCATGTGTTGGGAGCAACCGCTGTCTAACATCCATTGATCTTACACACAAGGTGGTTGGATTGGATGTTAGATTATTATATTTTTTTAAAAAAAATTGGTTGTAAGTTGTTAAACCTAGGTCATCTCACCGGAGTCTATATGATCAAGCATGTTATACTTATGTGTTCTTTGTGAGATGACTTCCAATTAAGTTGATTAAGTGCATTTATGTTTAAGTAATGTTAGATTTGGATTTGACCCTAGGCTTGTCAAGTTTACCTTTTCAAGATCATGGCTTCCAGGTCGTGGCGAGGCACAGGGGCCTTCTTTTATCGGATCATTGACCACTTCCTTAGACAAAGCCATTTTCAAGAAAATGATGACTTGACTCACCTAAAATTATTTCCTCGTCTAACTAGTTATTTTTGAAAAGAGGCTCCCCGAGGCTCAATCTTTTCGAAGGATTTTAGTTGATTATTTGAAAAGAGGCTCCCCGAGGCTCAATCTTTTCGAAAGATTTTAGTTGGTTATTTGAAAAGAGGCTCCCCGAGGCTCAATCTTTTCGAAGGAGTTATTTACGTGTTCTAAGTGAGTTCACGAAAGAAAAAAAAAATCTAAGCATGCAATTTCTAAGTTAAAACACAAACATGTTTCGTACTGGCTCCCCCTAGACCATTGAATCGGTTCGGTCTATCCACATAGTGGATTTGGTCCTTGGGAACCCAGTACGAGTTGGATCCTAGAGTTGAAATCAAAGTGGTCTTAGGGACCCATGCTTGGACACATTTTTTATGTCTACTTACGATTGACATATACGACTTATTGGTCGTGTTTGAGCTAAACCCTAGTCCGGCCATGTTGTACAAGCCCCTTGCCGATCCAAGAAGGAGGACAAGTCCTTTGGATCCCAAAGTAAACCTTTCCAACGTATTCCTAAGATCTTCGACTTGACTTTTCAAGAGTGAGTTCTCAACTTCGAGTTTTTCAACCCGAGTTGAGTCCTTCTCTTGAACTCGACTAGTCGAAGAGGTTAGGGAGACCTCGTGTTTGAGGAGTTTAACTTCCTCAACCAGGGTCTCGACCTTGGACTCGGACTTAGCTAACTTCCTAGATAAAAACCTAACCGTATTATGTAAAGTATTAAATAAGGTTCGACTCACCTTAAGGGTATCTTTTGAACCGGATGCGTATCTGTGGCTTGACTTGAAGGTAGCTTCGTAGTCCGAGTGATCCTCAGGTTCTGACTCAAGTTCAGGTTCGGTCTCCGTGTCGAACTCAATCGATTTCGCCATGAAGACATGGTCTTCGTCTTCTTCGGATGACGCTTCTTCCCATGTCGTATTGAGGGCCTTCTTGTGCTTAGGTGCTTGGTGGTTGAGCTTGGGGCACTCGGACTTTATATGTCCAAACCTGTTACACTCATAACACCTAATATTAGAACTTTTAGGCTTACCTTGGTTGGGTCGAGTTGTGGTTTGCTTTCATCCCTTGGCTATCCTTCGAGCTAGGTTCATTAGTTCGGCAGTCAATTCCGGGTCAACTTCTTCTTCGGACTCATCTTCCTCCTCGGTTGGTGGTGGCTTGCTTGCGATTTTCTTCTTCTTTGAACCTGCAAACAAGGCTATACCCCTCTCGGGTTCCGAGTTGGACTGCTCATGTAATTCAAAATCCAAAAAGAGTTCATCTAATCTAAGTTTAGAAAGGTCCTTGGAGACCTTGTAGGCATCGACCATGGATGCCCACAAGGTAGTCCTCGGAAAAGAGTTTAGAACATACCTTATAAGGTCGCGGTTTTCGACCTTTTTCCCGATTGCGTGTAGGTTGTTGACTATGTCTTGGACACGGGCATGGAGTTGCGTCGCGGACTCGTGTTCCTGCATTTTTAGTGTGTACAATTTATTGAACAACAAATCACGTTTGAAAACCTTAGCTTGATCCGATCCTTCGTGTAACTCGATCAACTTTGTCCAAAGGTCCTTTGCGCTAATGAAGGGGCCGACGCGATTTAACTCCTCCTTGGACAAGCCACATTGGAGGATTTGTGTTGCCTTGGCGTCGGCTTCGACTTGTCATTTTGTCGCAATGGTCCATTGATCATAATCCAAGGAGTCACCCACTTCATTAGTCGGAAGTGTGAAACCCGTTTGGATTATGATCCACATCTCGATTTGGGTTTTGAGAAAACATTCCATCCGACCCTTCCAATAACGGAAGTCATCTCCGTTGTAAAACGGAGGTCGGACGGTGCTAAAACCCTCGAGATGGGCCATTAGAACAAAAGACAAAAAGGGACGAAGACGAAGAAACTATCAACGACAAAAACACAAAACAAGGTACCAAGACTCGCGTCTTGGATTAGTAGTGCGGGAGTAAATTTAACAAAGCAAAATAAATCAGAAATAAACAGAAATAAAAGAAAAATAAATCTGTGAAAAATGGTTAGATTGGTAGTTTCACCAAATCTTAGCAACCCCCGGCTCTGATACCAATTTTTGGATCGAAGCGGATCGCTAGAGGGGGGGGTGAATAGCGATAAAAACTTTTCTTTTAAATCGTTCGATAGACAATTAAACGCAGCGGAAATGTAAATAAAAACTAAATGAGACAAATAGTTTTTTTACTTGGTTCGTAGCCTTCGACTACTACTCCAAGGCCCTAACGGTCCTAGACCGTGTACGGAGGGCAATTCACTAAAACACTCCTCCTCGTTGGAGGTAGGAGTTTTACAATTACAAAAGCCTTCGAAGCAAAAAGATAGAGAGACAAACCCTCTCTTCTATTAAAGTAAAATGCAACGAAAAGCCTCGATTAAAAAGAATTGCAATATTGAAAGCAATGACAAATTAAGATTATACCAACAACTAAACAAAAGAAACTTTAAGCTAGGGTTGTTGGCAGCACTTCGTTGTTGTAGAGTCGTCGGAGAGTTGTAGCGTAACGGAGGCTTTTGAGCACTTAGAATTGAGGATGAAACCCTAGGTTTGGCCCTCCTTTTATAGCCTTTAAGCCCCTCAATGAATGGGTCTTCAACCAATCACAAATGGGCACAAAACTCCTTGAAAAATGGTGATAAAGCTTAACTCCTCGAGGCTGATTTTTGACCACCGGTTGAACTGGCCGGTTGAACTGGCGCCGGTTGAACTGATGGCCAGGATTTTTGACTACAATAAAGAGTCAGCTCAAAATATAAGTGGATTCGACGGCCACTTGCCGTCCGATCTCAACATAGACCTTCCATGGGAAGTCTTGGGTCGGATCGTCGCCTAAGATCATCCCCGTAAAGAGGATACGACCTCACTTACGCTCGCACACACGAGCTTACCTCGATACTTACGTGTCGCTTTTGCTTCCGACCTTCCACTCGATTCCTTCGGCTCCCTCCGAAGTAACTCGAGTGTCGCCCGACCACCGCGGCTTCCTCCGGGTGTCGCTAGCCTTCAGCTCCAGCATTGAGACTTTTCTGCACACTTGATTTAGCTCGTGAGATAACAATATAAGCTTAACTTTGTATTGTTTTCTATAATCAAAACTTAGGTTCGACTTAGGTGCCCACTGCACCAACACTTTGCACAAAGCTAGGTGGAGATAACCTTTCTTACAAGAATCTCCCTCTTTACAATATGATTGAAATAAACTCAAGAAAGAGGGAAGAAAACGTTTAGGGCACTTGGATGTATGATTGGAGTTCAAGCATTAACCATCCCAAGTCACCCAAGGCCCCTTCTTATAGAGCAGAAGCCATTCTTCCCATTGGGCACCTAGCAGTCGACTGATGCACCCATCAGTCGACTGCTGCTATAGCCGTTGCCTCGCAAAGGCTTCATCCATGTTGTATTCTAACCAACGACTCCCACATCAGTCAACTGATCTTCCCATCAGTCAACTGATGGAGCCAACAGTCGAGTGGTCGATGAGATCACTCGACTGCTAAAGCTTCTATTCCCAAAACCTTGCCCATCAGTCGACTACCAAACCTTGGCAGTCGACTGGTGGCGAGATCAATCGACTACCAACCCTTGGCAGTTGAGTGTTCGGCCAAAAACTAGACTCGAACACCAATCGAGTCTTCAGTCGACTTGGAGCAGTCGACTGCCATATCGTGGCAGTGAACTGATGTCGGGAAAACCCTCAAACTGACCTTTGGTTGAGAATCCGACATTTGACTTGCCATTCGACCAAGTTCACCTATGTGCTACCCCATCCTAGGTTACAATCGCTCACTCTCATCTTCCCTTGGAGTCCCTCGCCTTGAAGTTCTCTTCATCCGGCCACGTCGCTCGGATGCACCAAGCGCACAGCTTCACAATGCCATCCTTCACGTCTCGCCCTGAAGTCTACTTCCTTTGGCTTCACTCCAATGCTCCTCGTCCGGTGGTCCCTCGGATGCACCAAGCGCACGGCTTCGCAATGCCATCCTTCACCGACTCAAGGACCGAGTCATGAGATGGTGATCTTGCCAATGCTTTGTCAAGCTAACCATGTGTGAATTACTAAGTCCTGCACGACTTCAATACACATATCAAATCCACATATCAACCTAACTTAAACCCTTTGCCACACACATCAAAACACATCATTCATGGGTTGATTGCCCTAACAGAATAGAGGTGGGTCGATTTTATCGACCGACTATGTGAATTTCACACGGCCATGTGTTTTTTCCAGATCGATTTTCAACCTGAATTTCAGCAGTTTCCAGCCTTGCACATGGGCAGCTGTGAGTACCACACACGACATGTGGCGGCGCCACCATTTCAATGAATTAGGTATTTTTAAGCATTTATAGAAAGTTGAAGCCACCTCTATACATAGAAAACTTGCCCAAGAGGCTGGAGATAATGAGGGGAGCCGCCCTAGGGCTCCCAAGCCCCAAAAGGGGGATGTCTAAGGCCCCCCTAACTACCAGAGGAGGAGATCTCGATGCTTCTACTCCAGATGAAGCCGAAGACAATCCCGATCAAGACTAAGCCCTTCTCTTTTCCTTTACTACAATTCATTTTGGTTTATTCTTGTTTTATTGACATCTTGTGGTTATATTTCTAATTATGGAATAGATTTTTGTGATTCTAGGAGTAGGGAGTAACCTATGTATGTTGAACTTTGTCTTATAATGAATTATGAGTTTATCTTATATTTATTTGCAACTTATGATTTCTAGTTTGATGAAGAAGTTTGTGTTTGCTCTTATTCTACTATGCTAAGTCAATGTGGGTGCCCTAAGCATTCACATCAAAACTTAGGAGCATCGAGGAGGAATCGAACGGTCATCCTCCCTCCTAAAATCGTAGACCCTAAGACGTGAAAGTGTGGGGAATGAAATAAGTTCCACCTGTTCATGGGGATAACATAGGTAATCTTAGACCTCTATGAACCTAGTCTATCTAGAGGTCGCGAAGTATGAGAATTCAACTCAATGGTTGGGGACCCATGACAGACCCAACCCAGTGACAACAACCTCCTATGCTATGGATATGAAAGGGATGCTCTAGAAGATTAGGTAATCTCGGTAGAAGCAAAAGTTCATCAGGATTACACTTGATGGTCCTCTCGTAAGACAAATCTTAGAGAACTTAGGAACATACATAGATGACATGTTCAACATCATATAGGTGAAACTAAAATCTTAGAATCATTCTCATCAATCATAACAGGGACCCAATGACAGTGCTGCCCTTGTAAAAGTGATCCCCAACCCTCTCGCTCTCCATCTTTCTCAATTTCAACACCTTTGCCAATCGATTTAGTCTAAACAATCTTAATTATCTTAGTAAACTAGTACTTGATTACTAGTCCCTGTGGAATCAATATTTTATTAGTTGACGATAATCGTGCACTTACGGTAGTTGAGTGCAAGCACTTGCATCAAGGTTTTGGCATCTTGGCAAGGGACGTGAAGTCATGTTTGCACGAATCAAGTTTTTGGCATCTTGGCAAGGGACTGGTTTAAATTGATATTGATTGAATAGTGAATTGATTGGATTAGACCACTTCATCTTCAGTTTTTCATTGTTTTTGGTTATTTTATTTATTATTGCAATTTCCTTTTCCATTTTATTGTTTCCTTTTATTACTTTGTCAGAGGACTAATGGAGCACGCAAATATATAACTTCTTTAACTATCTTATTTTCCTCTATGACCTTTTCAATTGCTTCACCTGTAGAACTATGCCTCAATGTAAGTTTATGGGGAAAGAAGTATCATTTTGATTTAATTGAACGTGTGCTCATTTAGTTTTTTTACCCAAGTAGTTTAGTATTTTGCTTTCATAATTTTTAGCATTAGTTTTATTGTTGCTTTGGCATGCATTATGGTTACTTGTTTTCTTTATCATATTCATGCATCTACTTGTCCTTTTTAGTAAGTTTCAATGTGTACTATTTTGATGGTATTTTATTGATATGCTTCATTATTTTAGAAATTCATATTCTTCTATCTTATGGTGCAAATTTTATAAAATTTATATGAGTGTTTACCAAGTTCTACTAGTTAGTTTTTATTTTTCACATACTTAACTTAAATTTCGAAGAGTGGATCTAGTACATAATTAGTCATGATTAATCTCATGGGACTAGTACTTTGGAATCCATAGGTAATTTTCAAATTAACATTTTAGTTACTGGAGATGCTCAGATTATGTAGGCCCATTTGGAAAAAATCAAAATTCCAGTAAGCCACCGAGGAACAAAGTTCCTTGAAAAAAAATATAATTAGAGAGAGAGAGAGAGAGAGAGAGAGAGAGAGAGAGTTTAAAAATAGTTGTCGTGGATGGAAATGATTTGGTGTCCCTTTGAGACCGAGTTAGATTACTGGGGAAACAACTATCAATTTATCTTAATACCGAGTATGCTTTTGAGACTTTGTGTTAGTTTGGGAGGATGATTCTCGCTTAGGGCTAGTATGTGCCCAAAGCTGAAAACCTTAGCAACACAATGAGATGATGACTTGACTTAACATGGAATTTGAAAAATTTTACACTTGCACGAAAATCTTTCTTTGTAGAGTTGGTAAACTTATTTATTTGATTTAACAGTAGCACCACTTGATAGGATTAGATGAATATACTAGATAATGAAGCTATTCATTTATATGCATTGAGCTGAACATGGAAGTTTGCTTGAGGACATGAAAAATTTAAGTCTGAGGGGTTTTGATGTGTATATTTTATATAGGGGTTTAGTTATCATTTTGGCACACATCTTACCTCGTTTTAGGATATTCATTGTATATTATCTTTGTTTACTCCACTTTTCTATTATCTTCGTTCAAATATCTGCTCTTGTGGGTTTCTTATTGATAGGGCGAAGATTTGGGACAAAATGAAGCATTTATACGGAGCACGGATTTTAAAAAACACACTTTGGCCATGTCCCAAGACATAGACATGTTCCTCAAGTGAAACAGATCAAAACGGAGGCTCCAGAGTGACACACAGTTGACCGTGTGAATTTCAAATGGCTGTGTGTTTTTTCTAGATTGATTTTCGGCCCAAATTTTAGCAGTTTCTAGCCTTGTACATGGGCGGCTGTGTGTACCACAAATGGTCGTGTGGCGGCGTCATGATTTAAATGAATTAGGCATTTTTAAGCATTTATGGAAAGCCAAAGTCACCTCTATATATAGGAAACTCATCCAAGAGGCTAAGGATTGCGAGGGAAGCTGCCCTAGGGCTCCCAATTCTTGAAAGGGGGTCATCCAATGGCACCCTGATGTCCACGAATGCGATCTCAAATCTCGCGACGGATATCATCGAGGACTCAAAGCGCGCTCGCGCTCAACGCCCGCAAGTGCACGGATGTCATCAAGTAATAAAGATTATCGATCCCACAGGGACTGGGATTCGAATACCAATATACTCAGTGGTTGTAATTGTTCAGACGTGATCTCTAAGAGGTTTCGGTTGGTGAGGGTTGTCGGCGGACTCTACTCTGTACGGTGTCACACGGAGGAGGAAAAGAGTGTGCCTAGGTCTTCAAAGTTGATTCTAGGACTTCGGTTTCACTTGTGTATCATAGAACAATGTTGTCAATTGGCGTTGTCTAGACGTTTACCTATAGTTTTGTGGAAGGGACATCATACACTCTCCCACAGAGCCGCCGCATTCACCGGGAGCTATCTCCACCAAAAAGGACGGGATAGATGATACGAGGATGCCAAATCAATCCCTACAGTGGACCGTGTCCGATTCCACTGCACCCTTCTCCCCGCAGTTGTAGGAGATCAGGTTTACCCCTAGGTTCCTTAATCAAACCTCCTAAATTTTAGATTGCAAGGGCTGTCACCCCTCGTATCGCCTAAGTGCAGTGAAAAGAAAGCCAAATATGCATAGATAAAGTAAAGTGCAACTACCAATTGTCAAATCAAACTCATGAGCAGAATTTAACGTGAACCAACATTGTTTATGTACTCAAGCTACTCCCTAATCCTAGAATCGAAAGTACTACTCCATGTATACGAAGGAAGAATCACAAAGCATGTCTAAGATTGAATACATAAGGAATGAAACGCAGAAATAGAGATATACAATGCTTCTGTGATCTTCTCTTCGGCATTGGATTGCAAGGTGTGGACCTCCAGCAGCATTCCTCATCCCCGTTGTGAGTTTCCGAAGCTTTTTAGGGCTTCAGCATCCCGTCCTAGCCATCGTGCCTCTCCCCTAGGGTTTGGGCAGAGCCATCCTTATATAGACATCACCTCGGACCGCTGCAAAATCCGAAAAAAACCCTAGTCGCGCAAATCCGTCGGGCTGCCACACGACCGTGTGTTTCCACACGGCCAGGCCATGTGCGACCCTAGGGTGCTGATCTCACCCATTGGACACGACTGTGTGAATCCACACGCCCTGGCCATGTCCCACTTTGCGTCTAGCTGCGAAATGTCCTTCTTTTGCTCTGAAATGCGTCTTTTTCACCCGAAAAGCTAACATGCACACAAAAGTACAATGAGCAGACCTCCGAACCAGAAAATAGGAAATGCGTGCAAAAATAGAGTAACATATGCATGAAATTAACACAAAATGCAATGAGATGTGAGCGAAAACTACTCCTGAAACCCTATATATTTTGCTCACATCACTTTCCCCAGACTTAAATCTTTGCTTGTCCTCAAGCAAACCTCAGTGCCATGAAATTTTAAAAAGATATTGTTCCATAATTATCATGTTAACTAAATTTATTAGGTGGTATTTGCAATGAAAGCAAAACAAATATGTTCTAGAAGTTCACTAAGTTAGCTCCTCGTGCTCGTGCTAAGCGAATCATTCTTAGGGGATGCCCGTTCCATGGTGAGTTAAGTCATCACCCCATAGCTTTCCTAAGGTTTCTGGCTCTTAGGCACTTACCTGCCCAAAGCGAGGGTTGTTCCCTAGATCTAGCATAAAGTCTCAAAGGCGTGCTCGGTATGGAGAGAAATTGGTAGGTGTTTCCCCAGTAACCTAACTCGGTCTCAAAGGGGCACCTAGCCATTTCCACCCACGACGACTGTTTTTTATCCCTCATAATCTTTTTTTTTCTTCTCTCTTTTTTCTTTTTTTCTTTTTCTTTTGTTTCTCTTTATTTTTTGGCTCATTGGGATTTTGATTTTTTCCGAATGGGCTTACACAATCCGAGCATCTCCAGTAACTAAAATGCTAAATCTAGAGTCACCTATGGATTCCAAAGTACTAGACTACTGAAGTGAATCATAACTAGGTATGTACTAGATTCTCCCTTTCAGGATGTTCGACATGTGTAAGTGCAAAAACAAAGCTAACCAGTGTAAGTCTAGAACATTCAATAGAGCAAATAAAATAAAATACCACAAGATAAATGGAGTTAAACTACCTATGGGAACAACTCATGTAAGAAATTTTCAAAAATACTACTGAGGTAGCTTCACAGACAACAAAAATTAAGTACTGAAAGAAACTCAACAAATCAGGCATGAATAAATGAAAATACTAGAAAAGAGACTACTGCTAGGAAACAAAACAAAATAAACCTTGGGGTCTCCCCCCCCCCCCCCTAGACTTAAATGAAAATATACCTCTAATATGGTGGACGAGGTAGAAATTCTGGGAGCCTGAGCATCTCTAGATCCTGGGAGAACCTGCTGCTGAGTTGTTGATGCCACATATACATGTGGTCGATCTGAGAGCTGGTGGATGCAACGGTTGCTCAGTGCTCCTCCTCCCTAGCCCACTGCGCTTGTTGGGCATGCATGTGCTGTCGCATCTCCCTATGGTAGGTGGTCTCATCCTGGCGACGAACAACCTTCTCCTGGAAGTATATGTGGGCCTCATCGTAGAACTCCTCAGCCCACTGGAAATGCTCCCAAAATCCCTGGAACTCCGCTTGCTGATAGGCGCTCTGCTCCTCCTATCGCTCCCTCTGTCTGCTGCTCTGTGTAAATGTCGTCGAGGCACGATCGGAACTCTGAGAAATCATAGGCCGATGCACCTGCATCTTGCTCAAAAGTAGAAAAAGGTGGTGGTGCAGGTGTAGCCTCATGTCTGCGTGGACTAGGTGGGCTCCTATGTATGTGTGGACTGGAGGGAGAGTGATATAAAGGTGGAGAGATGGGCACTGATGTGGATGGTCCCTCATATGGAGGGGACTCCACTATCAGGTCTAAGCACCAGTTGGCACGTATAGTGATGGTGGTATGATCTGGGTCGGGGAGCCTAAGGGCCGTCAAATTTTTCCTTACAAAGCATAAGGAGTCTCCTTCTCTCACAATCATTTTCATGGCTATGCATACTCCTAGGTCGATCCTAGGACTCCCCTCTATACTCTCTAATGTTGTGTAATTGTACCCTATCCTATGGCAAATGTGGGTAAGTAGGCCTCCCACATTGATCTCTCCTCGAGCTACTTTACCCATCTTCACTAAGTGTCTGATGAAGTGGGACCCTACATCGATGCTACTCCTTTCTTGTAGCATATCTCATAGGCAAAGTAGCTCGCTAGCTCTAACTACACTGTCACTCTCCCCACAATCAAATATAGTACTGGCCATGATGCGGTGAAGGTATCGAAAGACGGGGTTTTGGAGGCGTGACGCTTTGGCCCTAGAAGGGTCATAAGCGTGCTCCCCTGTCAACTCAGTCCAAACTATTCGAGAGTTGTACCCATTAGGGGTCCTTCTCTCTCCCCCACTGGGTAAGCCAAAGCATGAGTTCCATTGGTGAAGGGTCCACTCATGCTCAATGTTAAAAAGCCTAAAAGTTATCCTACCCTCCTCGCTCTCTCTACCCGTTAAAACTTCCGCCTCTAAGGAACTCAAAAATTTCAAAACTATCCTAGGGTAGGATAGGTGCTTTATTCCCATAATCTCTTCCCACCCCATTTTTGCAAATAGAGTTTGCATATCACCCAACAACCCTAAAGATTCTAGCAAATCCTCATCTAAGTACCTAGTAGCAGTAAGTTTACGAGTAGAGAGCATATTGTATCTATCTCTTTGTTCATTATTGCGAAAAAGTAGAGTGGGTAGGGCGTTACCCTCCTCCGGAGTTTGAGGGGTGTCGGCTCTCCTTGTTCGTCGCTCCGAGGCACCAGATCGGGGTGCTACGTGTTAGTAATATATGAGAGATGTCCTAAGGCAATCGCCTTATGTATGAACCATTTATATGATAAATGAAGATTCACTATTTGAGTATACATGTTTCATGTATTTGATTGGATCTTAAACTCATTTACTGGATGTCCACGATACGATTCACAGCATGAGAGAATTTGTGATTGGATCACAACTAGTGAGTATCTCTACGTGTGTAATTGTGATGTATCGGAATTATCCCTAGTCGATGAATTGATGGATTTGGACACCATCAATTCTGTCGAGACTAGCACGAGGTATACTCCTTGGTGTATCCAAGCAGCTGATTCTCACTGGCTGGAGACATTATGTTGCCCGGAGTTAATCGTGGATGCTAGTTATGGTAACTAGTTCATTGGAGTGACCAGCCGTAAGACTTCATATGGTTCTCTGCATATATAGATATGTCAATGAAGTTCTTACTGTGGCTTAAGTGCGATGTTCCTTTGACTTGGTATTCAAGTCATCTTGATCATGGAGACTTATGCTTTGACATCTTAAGCAAACATCTCTAAGGAGATGTGGACCCGGGATGATTGGGTATAAGTCGAAGTGATCGAAGGTGTTTGAATAGCCTATAAAGGATTCACCACTCCTTGCGAGGAGATGTATACCCATGGCCTCTCGTCGGATTGTTACTAAAGTCTTTGTCCAAAGCATTACATGTTTAGAGTAAGGTACTCTTCGATACATGTGGAGTAACTAGAATCCGTAGGACGAGGAAATGATACTTGGGCTAGGTGTGACGTAGTCAGCCTAGTGGGGACTGACACTATAGACCATGTCCTGAACCAAGTGGGTATAAGATGAGTGAAGGGAATGGGGCACGATTCATTCGAGCATCAAGGGTTTCGTAAATAGTTCGATCAACCGCTGATCTTTTCGGTTAATTGGGGATCATGATGTACTACTAGGTGCCACTCATGATCATTCTATAATTAATGGTTAATTATAGACGGCCAACATAAACCGAGAACCTATTTGGTCACACGCACAACGAGTGTAATCCAAAGGATTTAAAACGAGCTTGAGAATGGGATTCTCAGACCGAGAGAAACAATGTTTGGTTGGACCAAACATAAAGCGAGCATGAAATTGTTTCAGTCGCAATGGAAGCGTTGATGGGCCGTGTCTTATGAAGACATAATGGATGGACCAAAATGGTTTGGTTCTAATCCAATGGAGGAGAATAAACCAAAGGGTTTGGTTTATTTTAAACGAATGAACCAAAAGTTGGTTCGGTTCGTTTTAACTTAAAATAAACCATCATGGTTTGGTTTATTTTAACTTATCTTAATGGAGCGGGTTAACGGGCTTTATGGATATGATCCATTAACCATTAAGAGAATTAGTTCTCTATAAAATAGGGCTTAAACCCTAATCCAAACATAGTTCCACCTCCTTGGAGTTTTCGCCGCCCAACCCTAAAGTGCCGCCGCCCAGCTTTTGTGCCGCCGTCCAAGTCATTGCCGGTGACCAAGCTTCAGCCAGTGAACACTCCGGCGACCCTCCGGTGATCTCCTATAGGTTTGGCATCAAGGTGAGCCTTTTCTTTCCTTGGTTGGCCGGCGCCTATATCCTCCACCAAGCTGTCCAGTTTTATGGACAGCTTCTTCTCCTCTCGTCGGAGCGTCGTTTGGACGATGGTTAGAGCTCTGACAGAGGCTAACTTACCGGGGATTCGATCTCCGGTAATCCTCTGAGGTGGAGGATGAAGGATTCGTCAATTGGTTGACGAATACCTCTCCGGAGAAGCGAGTTTTGAGAACTCGTTTTAGGATCCGAATTTGGATTCGGATTGTGATCATCTCTCGATCACGTCGTCTTCAACACGAGGCTAGTAACCCACGTAAGACGACGGCTCGTGGCTTAGCCGGTCATCCCGAGGAGCTCGGCGTGGATACGGATAGAGACGATTCTTACGAGGATCGTTCCGGTTGATGCCGTTCCCGCTACACGTCATACGGAAGGTATAACGTAGATAATTTTCTTTTATTGCAAATTTTAATTTACGATTATGTCTACACTTGTTGTAATAAGCATGCGTGTGTTGTAATAAATAGGAGTATTTATTATTTTTTTTGCTTCCGCTGTGTTCATGTTTACGAAACATGATCGAACACACACACGCCGCAGTGCCGGAAACCCAACAGTGGTATCAGAGCCCAGGTTGTGTTTCGACATAATCGTAAAAATGGTTTTGCGATAGTCATAATGTATTTCTTGAAATTTTCTAAATTTTGGAAATTTAGAAGTATTTATGGAAATTTTTCAATTTTGGAAAGTCTAGAAGTATTTATGGAAATCTTCCACTTTTGGAAAGTTGGAAGTATTTATGGAAATTGATATTTTCCATAAATAAAATATTTGATTAGATTCTGGAATTTTTTTTCCTAATTTAATCATGATTTGATTTGGGAAATCAAATCTTAAAAATATTTTATTTCCATAAGTAGTTTTAATGATTTAGGAAATTGGTTTCCTAAATAGATTTTCCTTAATCAAATAATTCCATGAATAAAATATGTGATTAGATTTGGAAATTTGTTTCTAATTTAATTATGATTTGATTTGGAGAATCAAATCTTAAACATATTTTATTTCCATAAATAGTTATGACATATAAGGAAATTATATACATGACATAATTGTATGCCATGTAATTGCATTAGATGCATAACATTATGCCATGTGTCGTGACATGTAGATGTATGCCATGTATGCCATGCCATGTAGATAATAGTTATTTGCATGCAAAGAGGATGAGACATAAAACCCTTAATCAATATTAAAGCCTACACCTTCCATTAATATGGTTAGAACCAGAGTTCTGCTTTCTTGTTTGGGTTGTTGGACTCTCTCCAAGCCCTTCGAACCTGAATATGTTCAAACCATGGAATAGTTTAATACTAATATGGTAAGAGCCGAGGTCAATCGTTAGCTTTGGTTGTTGGACTCTCCAAGCTGGGCTAATTGGTTGAATGTGCTCTAACCATATTAAAACTATGTCCCGATTAATGGGTTGGCTTTAACCTGGAGCATCGGCTTGTTGGACTCTCTCCAAGGTCGATGTAAAGGGAGGTGAAGTTGGGTGCTATGCATATGATGTATACTTGTTAATGTGTTAACAACCCGATGTATGTGTGAACATTCAATTAGTTGATAGCATTGTGATAGTTGCATATACGGATATGCAATCGGTATAGATGATACTACCGTCATAGTTATGAATGGCTTGTTGGACTCTCTCCAAGGTTGTTCATAACTATGATGGATATCACCATCTTGAGATGGACCTACAATCTCCAAGTGATTTTGGGGTTTTTGAAATTAAAAATGAATGGGATTTATAAATGTATATTGATGCATTTTAAAATCATTTTCATATATGCTCGCTTTGTATTTCTAGGTCAATAAATTGATCATGACGCCTTCAATTTGCGCACTATTTTGATTCAAACAAACTGACCGGGCCTAACTTCGGATCGCTTAGAAACTCGAGAATTGTTCTCAAGGCGGAAAAGCTTGCATATGTCCTTGAAGAGCCTCTTCCCGATCATTCTAAGGACGATGCAACCTGCACTAAATGTTGGTCTATCGCATGTGGCGATTCTCGAAATGGGCGAGTTGCATCATGCTAGCGGCGATGGTACTGAGCCGCAGCGATGAGCATATGGATGCTAATACTATGGTCTTCCATCTTCATGAGTTGTTCGATGAGCAAGCGAGATCCGAAAGGTTCGAGGTCTCTAGGCCCTCTTCACCACTTAAGATGCAAGAAGGTTCGTCCAGAGTACGCTTGTGCTAAAGATGAACGGGTACATCGAGCGGCTAGCTACCCTCGGTTTTGTGATGGATCATGAGTTAAGTATTGACTTAATTCTGCATTGTTTGCCCAAGAGTTTTTCGCAATTTGTGATGAACTATCGGATGAACAAATTGGAATCCACCATTCCCGAGCTCCTCAATATGTCAAGACTGTGGAGCCTTCGTGAAGCATGAGGAGAAGGCGGTTCTCATAGTTGATTCTCAAAGAAAGGTTCTAAGAGGAAGGCAAAAGAATGTAAGAAAGGAAAGAAAAAGGCAAAGAAGGCGGAATATAAAAAGGGCACTTGCCATCACTGCGGCAAGGAAGGCCACTGGCGAAAAAACTGCAAGATTTATCTTGAGTCCATGAAGAAGAAGAAGGCATCCGATGCCCCATCCTCTTCAGGTATCTTCGTTATTGATTGTCATTCTATTTCCTTAGACACTTGGGTATTGGATACTGGGTGTGGCTCACATATATGTAATGACATACAGGGCTAAGGAAGAAGAAGACTTGCCGTAGGAGTCAAATTTGCGAGTTGGCAATGGAGCAAAGGTTCTGCGATCGCCATCGGAACTTATTTCTTTGAAGCTCCTAGTGGACTAGTCTTGGGCGGACAATTGCTATTATGTTCCTTCTCTAATAAAGAACATTGTTTCTATTTCCTGCTTAAATAGAAATGGTTTCCATTTAACGTTTAGTAACAATTGTTGTTATATAACTTTGAATGGCGTACTTTATGAAACTGGAACTTTGAGTAATGGCATTTATACGTTGGACGTATCCAGTGACATTTTCAATATCGAAGCGAGCAACACGCGTGCTCGAAAGGATAATCACATAGACTCCTATATGTGGCATTGTCGTCTTGGCCATATAAGCAAGAAATGCATGTCTGAATTACGATGTGGAATTGCGGAATCGTTTGAATTGGATTCATACGATACATGTGAATCATGCTTAAAAGGCAAGATGACCAAGTTACCTTTTACTGGAAAAGGTGAACGAGTGGGAGAGTTACTAGGTCTAGTACATACTGATGTATGTGGACCTATGTCAACTCAAGCTTTAGGAG
Organism: Wurfbainia villosa; assembly: GCA_025175895.1. Taxonomy (NCBI): domain Eukaryota; kingdom Viridiplantae; phylum Streptophyta; class Magnoliopsida; order Zingiberales; family Zingiberaceae; genus Wurfbainia; species Wurfbainia villosa. Next base: position 130,460,940 of record CM045986.1, on the reverse strand, counting down.
GCTATAGCTACTTCATTACCTTCACCGATGATCACTCACGGTTTGGGTATGTGTTCCTGATGAAACACAAGTCTGAAGCCTTTGAAAGGTTCAAAGAATTCAGAAATGAAGTAGAGAAACAACATGACAAAAGTATTAAAATACTTCAATCGGATCGAGGTGGTGAATACTTAAGTCAAGAGTTTCTTGATTATCTAAGAGACAATGGAATATTGTCTCAATGGACTCCGCCCTATACACCACAGCATAATGGTGTATCTGAGAGGCGTAACCGGACCTTGTTGGACATGGTCAGGTCAATGATGAATCATGCGACTCTTCCCAAGTCCTTTTGGGGTTATGCACTTCAGACAGCTGTTTACTTGTTAAACATAATGCCTACCAAGGTAGTCTCAACTACTCCATATGAGATATGGAATGGTAAGAAACCTCATGTATCTTACTTGAAGATATGGGGTTGTCCTGCTTATGTGAAACGGACTGTACCAGACAAACTGGATGCTAAGTCTGATAAATGCCTATTTATTGGATACCCTAAGGAAACAAGGGGTTACCAATTCTATCATCCTGTGGAACAAAAGGTGTTTGTTTCAAGGCATGCTGTGTTTCTAGAGAAAGAGTTTCTCTTGCAAGAAAACAGTGGGAGTATCGTCGAGCTTGAGGAGGCTCGAGAGACTCAAATAGACATTGATGAGATACCTGGTGAAGCACAACAGCCGACAACTCATAGTGATGAGCAATCGGCTGGACCTATTGTAACACCACATCTTCGTAGATCTGGTAGAACATGCAATATTCCTGAGAGATATGGATTTCTCGTAAGTGAATCGAACGACGTGTTACTCATTGATGATGAGGAGCCTACCAGTTATGAAGAAGTGCTGACAAGTTCAGAAAGGGATAAGTGGCTTGGTGCCATGAAGTCGGAAATGAATTCCATGTACGAAAACCAAGTTTGGAACTTGGTTGACCCACCTGAAGGCATAAAGCCTATAGGGTGCAAGTGGGTTTTCAAGAAGAAAACCGACATGGATGGTAATGTGATTACCTATAAGGCTAGATTGGTGGCGAAAGGATATCGTCAAAAACAAGGTGTTGATTATGATGAAACCTATTCGCCTGTAGCTATGCTTAAATCCATTCGGATGCTCCTAGCCATAGCGACTCATTATGATTATGAGATATGGCAGATAGATGTGAAAACAACTTTCCTTAATGGAAACCTGCTCGAGGATGTGTATATGATACAGCCTGAGGGTTTCACATCGGTTGATAAAACCAAGGTATGCAAATTGCGACGATCCATTTATGGATTGAAGCAAGCATCCAGGAGCTGGAATATCCGTTTTGATGAGACGATCAAAAAGTTTGATTTCTCACAAAATCCAGACGAACCTTGTGTGTACAAGAAGGTTAGTGGGAGTGCAGTCGTGTTCCTAGTATTGTATGTCGATGACATATTACTTATAGGAAACGATGTGTCAATCTTCTGATCGATTAAGGTTTGGTTATCCAAGACATTCTCCATGAAAGACCTGGGAGAAGCAACCTACATCCTTGGGATTAAGATCTATAGAGATAGATCGAAACGGTTGCTTGGTCTTTCGCAGTCTACATATATAGACCGAGTGCTAAAGAGGTTTAGCATGTCGGAATCCAAGAAAGGTTATCTGCCCATCGGGCATGGGGTACACCTTTCAAGTCTATGTGTCCGCGCACGAAGACGAGAGGATTTGCATGAGTAAGATTCCCTATGCATCCGCAATAGGATCTATCATGTATGCTATGTTATGTACGAGGCCCGATGTATCGTGCGCCCGAGTGTCACGAGCAGATACCAATCCGATCCAGAATGGATCATTGGCGCTATTAAGACGATCCTTAAGTACTTGAGAAGAACTAAGGATGTGTTCCTAATATATGGAGAAGGGGACATGGTGATACGCGGGTATACGGATGCCAGCTTCGCAGAGACAAGGATGATTCAGTGTCTCGATCCGATACGTGTTCACCTTGAATGGGGCGCGATGAGTTAGAAAAGTTCCAAACAAGAGATCAGAGCGGATTCTACCACGAGGCGAGAATATATTGCGCTTGGCGGCGAAGCGGTTTGGATCAAGAAGTTCGTTCATGAACTTGGTGTGATTCCGGCCATTGTTGAAGCAATACCGGTCTACTGCGACAACAATGGAGCAATTGCACAGGCGAAAGAGCCAAGGTCTCATCAACGATCCAAACATGTGCTTCGCCGCTATCATCTTATCAGAGAGATCATCAGTAGGAATGAAATACAAATCGAGAAAATTCCCACTGAAAGGAACTTAGCGGATCCTTTGACGAAAGCATTACCTCAAAGTAAGTTTGAGGGTCATGTTAGAGCTTATGGTATTGGATACCGTAGCGATTGGCATTAGGCCAAGTGGGAGTCTGTTAGTAATATATGAGAGATGTCCTAAGACAATCGCCTTATGTATGAACCATTTATATGATAAATGAAGATTCACTATTTGAGTATACATGTTTCATGTATTTGATTGGATCTTAAACTCATTTACTGGATGTCCACGATACGATTCACAGCATGAGAGAATTTGTGATTGGATCACAACTAGTGAGTATCTCTACGTGTGTAATTGTGATGTATCGGAATTATCCCTAGTCGATGAATTGATGGATTTGGACACCATCAATTCTGTCGAGACTAGCACGAGGTATACTCCTTGGTGTATCCAAGCAGCTGATTCTCACTGGCTGGAGACATTATGATGCCCGGAGTTAATCGTGGATGCTAGTTATGGTAACTAGTTCATTGGAGTGACCAGCCGTAAGACTTCATATGGTTCTCTGCATATATAGATATGTCAATGAAGTTCTTACTGTGGCTTAAGTGCGATGTTCCTTTGACTTGCGGTATTCAAGTCATCTTGATCATGGAGACTTATGCTTTGACATCTTAAGCAAACATCTCTAAGGAGATGTGGACCCGGGATGATTGGGTATAAGTCGAGTGATCGAAGGTGTTTGAATAGCCTATAAAGGATTCACCACTCCTTGCGAGGAGATGTATACCCATGGCCTCTCGTCGGATTGTTACTAAAGTCTTTGGCCAAAGCATTACATGTTTAGAGTAAGGTACTCTTCGATACATGTGGAGTAACTAGAATCCGTAGGACGAGGAAATGATACTTGGGCTAGGTGTGACGTAGTCATCCTAGTGGGGACTGACACTATAGACCATGTCTTGAACCAAGTGGGTATAAGATGAGTGAAGGGAATGGGGCACAATTCATTCGAGCTACTGAAGGGTTTCAGAAATAGTTCTGGATCAACCGTTGATCTTTTCGGTTAATTGGGGATCATGATGTACTACTAGGTGCCACTCATGATCGTTCTATAATTAATGGTTAATTATAGACGGCCAACATAAACCGAGAACCTATTTGGTCACACGCACAACGAGTGTAATCCAAAGGATTTAAAACGAGCTTGAGAATGGGATTCTCAGACCGAGAGAAACTATGTTTGGTTGGACCAAACATAAAGCGAGCATGAAATTGTTTCAGTCGCAATGGAAGCGTTGATGGGCCGTGTCTTATGAAGACATAATGGATGGACCAAAATGGTTTGGTTCTAATCCAATGGAGGAGAATAAACCAAAGGGTTTGGTTTATTTTAAACGAATGAACCAAAAGTTGGTTCTGTTCGTTTTAACTTAAAATAAACCATCATGGTTTGGTTTATTTTAACTTATCTTAATGGAGCGGGTTAACGGGATTTATGGATATGATCCATTAACCATTAAGAGAATTAGTTCTCTATAAAATAGGGCTTAAACCCTAATCCAAAACCCTAATCAAGTTTTGGCCGCCCAACATAGTTGCCGCCCACCTCCTTGGAGTTTTCGGCGCCCAACCCTAAAGTGCCACCGCCCAGCTTTTGTGCCGCCGTCCAAGTCATTGCCGGCGACCAAGCTTCAGCCGGTGAACACTCCGGCGACCCTCCGGTGATCTCCTATAGGTTTGGCATCAAGGTGAGCCTTTTCTTTCCTTGGTTGGCCGGCGCCTATATCCTCCACCAAGCTGTCCAGTTTTCTGGACAGCTTCTTCTCCTCTCGTCGGAGCATCGTTTGGACGACGGTTAGAGCTCCGACAGCGGCTAACTTACCGGGGATTCGATCTCCGGTAATCCTCTGAGGTGGAGGACGAAGGATTCATCAATTGGTTGACGAATACCTCTCCGGAGAAGCGAGTTTTGAGAACTCGTTTTAGGATCCGAATTTGGATTCGGATTGTGATCATCTCTCGATCACGTCGTCTTCAACACGAGGCTAGTAACCCGTACGAAGACGAAGCTCGTGGCTTAGCGAAGTCATCCCGAGGAGCTCGGCGTGGATACGGATAGAGACAATTCTTACGAGGATCGTTCCGGTTGATGCCGTTCCCGCTACACGTCATACGGAAGGTATAACGTAGATAATTTTCTTTTATTGCAAATTTTAATTTACGATTATGTCTACACTTGTTGTAATAAGCATGCGTGTGTTGTGTGTGTTGTAATAAATAGGAGTATTTATTATTTTTTTTGCTTCCGCTGTGTTCATGTTTACGAAACATGATCGAACACACACACGCCGCGGTGCCGAAAACCCAACACTATGGTCTTAGTCCTCCTCATCTTTGCTTCTTTTGGCTTCTTTAGAGGTTCAAAATGCTTCTAGATGGTGGGGAAGATGAAATCACGTGGCTAGGGCAAGAACTTTTGAAGCACACGACGAAAATGGGGTGAAAACACACGGCTCACCCCTTTTAACCTCGCATGCCACAGCCGTGTGAAAACACACGGCCAGGCCATGTGCGCCTCTGGTCAATCAGGCACGGCCATGGGAAAACACACGACCATGCTGTGTGTCCCCTTTTTCGCCCATTTATGCACCACGGTCCGAATTTTCTCATATTCTTCGCCGTGTAGGCTAATATAGATTTTATTTTTGCCTAGCAAAGTTCTTTTCTATTCCTAACTCTAAATGTGATCGAAATCAAAACTAGAATCAAACAAATGTATGCAATGCAATCAAAAAGGGAAATCTAAAGCTAAACTTGGGTTGCCTCCCAAGAAGCGCTTTGTTTAAGGTCGTTTAGCTCGACCGCACTCTACTATCAACTCGGCTCTGGTGGTTCAGTGAACCTCCATTAATTCGTCTCAGGATCTTCATCTGGAGGTTCTGGCTTAATCCTGCTAAATGTGAAACCATCGAGGTAGGAAGCTCTGTGCTCCGAAAGGCTGAAAAGGATGACCTCCCCGTCTACCTCCAGGGAGATCTGGTGTGCCTTCACATCTATGCATGCCCCTACAGTCGCTAGAAAAGGCCTTCCAGAATGATGGGATTCTGAGGATTTGGTCCTGTGTCCAGTATGATGAAGTCCGTGGGTATTACGAAATCCTCAATCATCATAGGAACGTGTGGTAGCATGCCAACGAGCTTCTTGATTGTGTCATCCGCTATACGTATACCTATACCCGTTGGTTGTATATTACCCAATCCCATCTCCAGGTAAAATGCATAGGGCATCATGTTGGATCGAGAAGCGTCGCTAGAGGGGTGAATAGCGATCAGAAACTTTTCTTTTCGCTCGTCGATCGAAGTAAGCACTGAAAATAAATGAACACGTTTATTTTACTTGGTTCACAACCCAGCGGTTGCTACTCCAAGGCCCTATCGGTCCTAGACCGCGTACGGAGGGCAAAGCACTAAAACGTCTCCTCCTCGTTGGAGGTAGGAGACAACGATTACAAAAACCGAATACACGAGGATGAGGCAACAAGCCTACCTCACCTCGTTATGAAGATAAAAACACGTAATATAATATCAAAAATATTACTTGAATCACGGAAGAAGATCTGAGGTTGTCACGCGCCGGGCAAGTATGACGGTGTTGAAGCGCTAGGAGCACTTGATGAATAATTGATGTGATTTGGAGTGGAATCCTCCCCTCCTTTTAGAGACTTTGGCCTCTGAAATTGTCTCCTATTTCTTTTGAACGGATCATGGATTTTTCCAAATTTTATCGCTGGCGCGTCACAAACGTTATCCGCTTTGACATAGCGCAAAGTCGAAGTCGCCGCCATCACGATCGATGATGCCTCTCATCCGATCGATGATAAATGATCGATGCATCTCATCACCAATCGATAATACGATCGCCTAATGTCCAGCAATGATCACACCGCCACTTCCTCGCAGTGAAAAGATTAGCTCGGAAAATGATAAATGCGACGGCTTAACCGTCCGATCTCGACCTAGACCTTCCACAGAAGTCTTAGTCGACCACGCTACGGTCGTCCCCGTAAAGAGGACACGACCTTACAATCTCTCACTCACACGAGCTTACCTCGATAGTAGCTCTCGCTTCCGGCCTTCCACTCGATTCCTTCGGCTCCCTCCGAATTCACTCAAGTGTCGCCCGACCACCACGGCTTCCTCCGGGTGTCGCTAGCCTTCAGCTCCAGCTTTAGTACTTTTCTGCACACTTGATTTAGCTCGTGAGATAACAATATAAACTTAACTTTGTGTCTTTGCCATAATCAAAACACAGGTTCGATTATCTAGTGCCCCTGCACCAACACATCACACTCACTGATGACCCCAAGTCGCACAACGCGTTATCAAAGTTTTCTCTATAAATCGAGCAAGGAAGAACAAATTCACCAGGGTCCTCAAGCTGTATTGGAATCTTCTCTTCAAACTCTGCTTGGTTAGGTAGGGTGGAAACCATGGTTGTGCACCCCTTGGCGAATTGGCTACTTTGCCCCACTCCTTCCTCTTTTCCTTGACTCGCCGGAGAGCTCTTCACAGGTTGCGATACGAATTGGGCTATTTGGGCCACTTGCGTCTCCAACATCCTGGTTATTGGTGCAATCGGCCCAGGTCACGATTGACCAGGACTCGAGTTTTGGCTCGAGTGATGTCTTGATGTGTTTTGATGTTTTGACAAAAACATATGACAATGTAATTGTCATGGTAAGTCCAAGCTTGTAGTCTTGGCGGCGTAAAGTCCAAGCATTTGGCAACCCAAGACATGACGAAACCGAAGGAAGCTCTTGGAAGCAAAGCGCAAAGGATGAACAAGTCGCGGACTCGGAGGGATCCTGAAGGCACAAGGCTTATTGAGGAGCTAGAAGGTTGAGTCTAGGTCTAGGGTATAAAAACAAGTATGAATTACTCATACTTGATGAGTATCAGTCGACTGATATGATGTATCACCGACCGTCGCGTTCGACCGAGTCGGTGAAACCTAACCATCACGACCGCTTTGGGCAGAGCGCCGATCGATATCGGATCACCGACCGCCAAGGGCATCACGATCGGATCAAGGGGAATATCGCCAATGCACGATCTCACTCGATCGCTTCTTTGATCACTCGGATCGATCACCCCATCGATCGATGGAGGATCACCGATCGATCACCGGTCGTTATAAATTGCGGCTAATCTCCGCGAGATTGCGTTTGTCGTTGGTGAGATGACTGATGGTAAGCATCAGTCGACTGATCGAAACCCAACGGGAAAAACAGCCCCTCTTCTATAAAAAGAGGTCATGGGGAGCTTGGTGAAGCTAGTGCTCTTGCTCCAAACTACACCTACGTGCTCACCAAGCTTTCCAAGTGTTTTTAGCAATCCAAAACCTCCTCTTCTCTAATCCTAATCTTCCATCATTGTAAAGAAGAGGAGTGCATTGTAAGATAAGGTTTCTCCACCTTGTTTCATCCAAAGGAGGTTCTAGTGAAGATTGATTAGGGCTAATCCACCTTACGGATTGCCGTGGAGTAGGAGCGTCATCTCCGAACCACGTTACATCGGGTGTTAGCTTTGTTTCTTGTTTTTGTTTGTGCTTATATTTGTATTGCTTTCGCTAACATTTTTGTAGAAAGAAAGAAAGGCTAATCACCCCCCTCTAGCCATTCCAAGGGTCCTAACAAATGGTATCAGAGCCCGGGGCTCTTCTACGGATTAACAACTGGGAGCTAAGGCAAAAGGCTAGAGGGTGAAGATGGAATTCCAAGACAAGCTTGGATGGGAAATCAACACTCCACCTCCATATGATCCAGAAGATTTTCCGGCATGGAGAGCAAGAATGGAAACATTCTTGATGATGAACATAGAGGATTGGTTCATCCTCGTTGAAGGCTTTGAACCCCCTAGGGATAAGAAGGGGAATGTCCTAAAATTGAAAAAGTGGACCCAAGAGCAATGCCAAAAGCTCAAGACCGAAGTTAAGGTAACGAAACTTTTGGAAGATTTAATCCCTAATGATGTTTTGTGCAAGCTAGGGGATTACATGTATGCCAAGGAGCTATGGAGAAAATTGGCAAGATTCCATGAGGAGAGTTCATCCTCAAGTGAAAGTGAGGAATCAGAAGTTGAGATGGAGTCAACTTCCGAATTGGAGAAAGAAGAAGTAGAAGAGGTGGAAGAAGCATCTACTTCTAGGATTGAGGAGGAGAGACCATCCTCTACACCGGAGCAACCTCAAGAAGAGCTTTCAACATCCGATCAAGATGAGGAAGCTCAAAATTCAACTCCGGCACCTACCACCACCTTAGGTAACTCAAACACTTTACTTTCAAATAAAAATCATATTATGTGCTTTGAGTGTAGGGAGTATGGGCATTACAAGAGCAAATGCCCAAAGAGGATCAAGAAAGCTCCTCCGGTGCCTAAAAGTCAACAAAAGTCAATGGATGCCGGTTCTCCAAGTCTAAAGAGCAAGGAGCATGTCATTTACTTCAAATGCCGACTACCGGGTCATTACCGGAGTCAATGCCCAAAGAAGAAGAAGAAGGGGCAGTCGAGTCATGAAGCTAGCACTCGACTGATGGTCGTATCGTATCGCGCTACAGTGTTATCAGTCGACTGATAACTGTATCAGTCGACTGATATCTGATTTCCAGTTCTGAAAATCAGAAGATCTCGATTTCATCATCTTAATTATTCCATTTTATCACGTTAGATCTTGTATATCTAATGTATTGATGTTATACTTTTATTCATGTATTTGTTAATGTATTTTAATGTTTTATTTCATTTTTGCAAACATTAACATTCAATGATTTCCAAAACCTAACATCTCACCCTTTCTAAGTGTTAAAATACACAATCAAGGTAAAAGACTTGTTTTGTGAGATGTAATCTATCCTAGACATTCCTTCCATGCAAAAATATGGTAAAACATATGAAGCATGGTGAATACAAGACATCAAGTTGTGTGACACTTGAGTATCACTCTAGATGTTACCTTTACATCTTAACCACACATCTCTTGATACATGACCTTCCAAAGTGTGCCAATAATCAAAGTTACACACTATGACCTCTAAATCTAGATTGTGTCAATTTTATTGATTTTCATGTTTTCAAGATATATATTGACACATCCTAAAATTCTTTGAAGTTAAGGCTCAAAGATATTTCCAAGGTAACCATAACCTTGGAAGTAACCTAAGGTGCCACCTTTATCATGGTTGAGTTAACTACCCATCCAATCAAGGTTGGCACACCCTAAACCCATTTAGCGTGAATCAATCACGCTCTTAGGAACCCAAAACCGATTTGAGCTCCTAGGGTTAATTAGGTATTCCTTAGGGATAACCTCCCTAGATACCTTCCTAATGACCCTCCTAGGCTTATTAGCCTTGGTCATTTTGGTCTTGCCTAGGTTAACCTTAGGGATTGCCTCCCTAACAACCTTCTTAGTGGCCATCCTAGGTTTCTTCGAAACCTTGGCCATTAGGCACAAACCTTGGTCAACTCTAGGAATGACTTTCCCATTGACCTTGGTTTTTCTAGACCTAGTTAGTGTCCCATAGTCGAATGGAACACTATGGTAAGTCACCTTGGACTTAGGTTTGTGACCCAAACCATTCTTGCCCTTGGTTGACTTTTGACTCTTAGGTCCTAGAGTTTGACAATTTGACCCTTGAAATTGATTTTGTATCTTGTTTAGGGTCTTTTCCAATGTTTCAAGCCTTGACCTCAAGGCTTGGTTCTCTAATTCTAATTGCCCAATTTTAGAATTTCTATTTAAATCTTGGGCATTGGACTTTCTTGGCATATGCCTAGTCCATTTTGGATTAAAAACTAGATGTTCTTGTATTTTCTTAATAGATTCCCTAGGTATTGTTTTTCTAGGGACATTAGTCCCAAATTTCTCCTTATTCTTAAGGTGAACATTCTTAGCTCCTAAACAAATATGTTTGTTATTTCTAGCATGCTCTTTATGATATATAACAAAATTGCTAAAATTAGTTCTAGCATGCTTTTTAATGTTTAAATTAGACGGAGCATTATTTAAATATACCTTAGGGTTTGCCTTAGTGGCTCCCCCTACTTGTGATGCTCCCCTTTGCCCCTTCTTCTTCTTCTTTGGGCATTGACTCCGGTAATGACCCGGTAGTCGACATTTGAAGCAAATGACATGCTCCTTGCTCTTTTGACTTGGAGAACCGGCATTCGTTGACTTTTAGGCGCCGGAGGAGCTTTCTTGATCCTCTTTGGGCATTTGCTCTTGTAATGCCCATACTCCCTACACTCAAAGCACATAATATGATTTTTATTTGAAAGTAAAGTGTTTGAGTTACCTAAGGTGGTGGTAGGTGCCGGAGTTGAATTTTGAGCTTCCTCATCTTGATCGGATGTTGAAAGCTCTTCTTGAGGTTGCTCCGGTGTAGAGGATGGTCTCTCCTCCTCAATCCTAGAAGTAGATGCTTCTTCCACCTCTTCTACTTCTTCTTTCTCTGATTCGGAAGTTGACTCCATCTCAACTTAGATTCCTCCCCTTCACTTGAGGATGAACTCTCCTCATGGAATCTTGCCAATTTTCTCCATAGCTCCTTGGCATACATGTAATCCCCTAGCTTGCACAAAACATCATTAGGGATTAAATCTTCCAAAAGTTTCGTTACCTTAACTTCGGTCTTGAGCTTTTGGCGTTGCTCTTGGGTCCACTTTTTCAATTTTAGGACATTCCCCTTCTTATCCCTAGGGGGTTCAAAGCCTTCAACGAGAATGAACCAATCCTCTATGTTCATCATCAAGAATGTTTCCATTCTTGCTCTCCATGCCAGAAAATCTTCTGGATCATATGGAGGTGGAGTGTTGATTTCCCATCCAAGCTTGTCTTGGAATTCCATCTTCACCCTCTAGCCTTTTGCCTTAGCTCCCGGTTGTTAATCCGTAGAAGAGCCCCGGGCTCTGATACCACTTGTTAGGAATATTGGAACGGCTAGAGGGGGGGGGGGTGAATAGCGTTTCGCCCGATCGTGGATGGAATTCAATCTCGTTCGTGTCTACAATTTTGTTAGTGCGCAGCGGAAATAGAAATAATAAAAGCAATAACGAAATGGACACAACACAAATCACAACAAGAGCATATAACGTGGTTCGGAACCAAACCGGTTCCTACTCCACGGATTGGGTTCGTACGAACCCTAGCGATGCCACAAACACCACTAACCAATAAAACTCCTTCTTGACACAAGTCAAGGGTGGAGAAACCCCTTACAAGTAATCTTACACCAATAAGATACAAATACAAGCAATTACAATAATGAATACGAAATGCAAGTAAAGAAGACACTTTACAACACTTGTTTTGATTGCTTGAATGCTTGGTTGCTTGCTTGCACTTGGAGACCTGATTTGCACTAACAAATCGCCCCAATAGCCCTCAAGAACCGATCCGAAAATCCTCCATCACGAGCTCCTTATAAAGCTTCAACTTTGTCTTTGGCCGAAAAGGTCTATCGACCGATCGGGACCATCACGATCGATGCCATATTGTCGTGAGACAACGGCTAGATCCACGGATAAGTCCAACGGAACCTTCATCAATCGACTGATCATGACCATCAGTCGACTGATGGAGCCTTCACTCGACGAGTGCGACTCCGATTCTGCGCCCGAATATCGAGCACCCCGATCGATCACACGATTAGTCGACTGATCGAGCCATCAGTCGACTGCCCACCTCTGGCAGTCGACTGCTAGGCCATAACCCGCAGTCAAACCCTAGTTGACTCGGTCCAGTCGACTGCCACATGGCACCAGTCGACTGGCACACCTCAAATATGAGGTTTTAGCCCAAGTATGGTTCCCCCATACTTGCTAGACTACCCTTAGCCTAGACCTAAGCCTTCTAGCCACCTCCATCAGCCTCACGCCTCTCGGATCCCTCCAAGTCATCCATGACTTGTTCATCCATTGCGCTAGCCTTCAGGTGCTTCCGTCGGCTATGTCATGCTAACGGTGTCTACACCGCCAAGGCACATTGGACTTACGCCGCCAAGACTCCGCTTGGACTTTACGCCACCAACTATTGGACTTATGCTGCCAAGACTACCGCTTGGACTTTACGCCGCCAATATCAATCCCCTTGGACTTCAAATGCCAACCCATGTTGGACTTCTCAAATGCCAAGACCATACTTGGACTTTCCTTGCCAACCCATGTTGGACTTCTCAAATGCCAAGACCATACTTGGACTTTCCTTGCCAACTCATGTTGGACTTTTACATTGCCAAGACCATGCTTGGACTTTCCAATCCAAGAACTCAAGACTTGGACTTACCATGACAATTACATTGTCATATGTTTTTGTCAAAACATCAAAACACATCAAGACATCACTCGAGCCAAAACTCGAGTCGTGGTCAATCGTGACCTGGGCCGATTGCACCAACAACCAGGATGTTGGAGACGCAAGTGGCCCAAATAGCCCAATTCGTATTGCAACCTGTGAAGAGCTCTCCGACGAGTCAAGGAAAAGAGGAAGGAGTGGGGCAAAGTAGCCAATTCGCCAAGGGGTGCACAACCATGGTTTCCACCCTACCTGACCAAGCAGAGTTTGAAGAGAAGATTCCAATACAGCTTGAGGACCCTGGTGAATTTGTTCTTCCTTGCTCGATTTATAGAGAAAACTTTGATAACGCGTTGTGCGACTTGGGGTCATCAGTGAGTGTGATGCCCTATGCATTTTACCTGGAGATGGGATTGGGTAATATACAACCAATGGGTATAGGTATACATATAGCGGATGACACAATCAAGAAATTGATATATTATGACATGAAATTGCATCCTATCATATACCATGTCATGACATTGTTTAGGGTTATTTTAGATGTCATGTGTTCTTAAATTTCATCATATGTCATGACATCATGATCATTGGCCATGTTTTAATAATGATATCATTTATGCCATGATCATACATTCATGCATTAACTTGATTGAAATTGATTTAAGGGCTATGGCGTGACTTGAAGTCCCATTTATAAGGGAATCAAGTAGGGTTGCCTAGGAAATGCATGAAACCATAGATAAAGTGAACTCAAACCCACATCTCACATCACATTGACATGTATGTGTATTTATACATCCTAGATACATGTGAGATGCTAGGATAATAAGTTAGGTTCAAGGTGCACAAGTAGTGCTTCTAGATGAACTTAAACTTATTTTAATTATCACCAAGAATCATAAGGAAAGCTAATATACAAGCTATGTATATTTAGCCAATAAATTATGGTTCAAAATAGGTTTTCAAAAAACATCTTAAAATCAATTTAGAAAACCTTGGTGAAATCTATCTTTTGATAGTCATCATCATTGTAGAAATTGATACAAAGTAGATCAAAAACTTTAAAGTTTTTAATAGTTTTGAACTTTGTACCAATCTCCTATTTCAATGGTAAAAATATTTTTCCAAAATTTTTCACTGATTGTATGTGTGTTAAGTAATATACGTATCAAGTTTCGTGATTTTTTGATTTACGTAGAATTACTTATGCATTTCCAGAAGTCGAGTCTGATTTTGAAAAGTTTTGACTCGATCGATACAGATCACTTGGATCTTGTTGCGTGCGCTTGATCGATGGACACATCATCAATCGATAACTGATTCGGGGTAACCAAAGTTGTTTAACCCGATTTCAGCTGCGGTTAAGGTCCCTAACCACTCTTAACCCTATGATATGCTTTGGGAAGCATGATAAAGGGTGAAAATCCATTGGATATGGATTAGGAGAGGTGTTTAGGGTTTGTATCAATTTTAAGGTGCTGGAAAGTTCAATATTGAATTTCTAACCTTAATTTTGATGGCTTAGAATTCCTATTGGCTTAGGGAATTCCCAAGGACATTGTTGGTGCAATGGTCAAGGGGGAGCAAGCCTTTAGGGGGAGGTATCCATCATTGGACATAAGGAGGAAAATGGGATTCTTGATACCTAATTTGGAAATTGGGAGAGTGAATAGGATTGCCTCTCTTGAGTGATATGGGACTTATCACTAGGAAGATGGTAGGCATCCTAAGTATTTTTGGACCAAGGGGGAGATTGTAAGATCTCATTGGGACATGAGCCATTGACCCTCTTGGGGAGACAACCTTTTTGCTGTTAGTCAAAAAGGGGGAGAATGTTTGGGGGAGAACATTTGGAGAGTATTTATCAATTTGGGAAAATTGGTAAGGGATTTGAGTTAGTGTTCTAACTCAATAATTTGTTTGGTTTTTGTCAAACATCAAAAAGGGGGAGATTGTTGGTGCAATCGGCCTAGGTCACGATTGACCAGGACTCGAGTTTTGGCTCGAGTGATGTCTTGATGTGTTTTGATGTTTTGACAAAAACATATGACAATGTAATTGTCATGGTAAGTCCAAGTCTTGAGTTCTTGGATTGGAAAGTCCAAGCATGGTCTTGGCAATGTAAAAGTCCAACATGATTTGGGAAGTCCAACATGAGTTGGCAAGGAAAGTCCAAGTATGGTCTTGGCATTTGAGAAGTCCAACATGGGTTGGCAAGGAAAGTCCAAGTATGGTCTTGGCATTTGAGAAGTCCAACATGGGTTGGCATTTGAAGTCCAAGGGGATTGATATTGGCGGCGTAAAGTCCAAGCGGTAGTCTTGGCAGCATAAGTTCAATAGTTGGCGGCGTAAAGTCCAAGCGGAGTCTTGGCGGCGTAAGTCCAATGTACCTTGGCGGTGTAGACACCGTTAGCATGACATAACCGATGGAAGCACCTGAAGGCTAGCGCAATGGATGAACAAGTCATGGATGACTTGGAGGGATCCGAGAGGCGTGAGGCTGATGGAGGTGGCTAGAAGGCTTAGGTCTAGGCTAAGGGTAGTCTAGCAAGTATGGGGGAACCATACTTGGGCTAAAACCTCATATTTGAGGTGTGCCAGTCAACTGGTGCCATGTGCCAGTCGACTAGACCGAGTCAACTAGGTGGGGCCGATCGACCGACGTGCTCGATCGATCCGTGATCGTGTGATCGATCCGGGTGCTCGGTATTTTGGGCACAGAATGGAGTCGCACTCGACTGGTCGAGTGAAGGCTCCATCAGTCGACTGATGGTCATGATCAGTCGACTGATGAAGGTTCCGTTGGACTTATCCAGCGTGGATCTAGCCATTGTCTCACGACAACAGTGGCATCATTCGACTGATGGTCCCGATCAGTCGACTGATAGACCTTTTCCAGCACAGGTTGAAGCTTTATAAGGAGCTCGTGATGGAGGATTTTCAGATCGGTTCTTGAGGGCTATTGGGGCGATTTGTTGGTGCAAATCAGGTCTCCAAGTGCAAGCAAGCAACCAAGCATTCAAGCAATCAAAACAAGTGTTGTAAAGTGTCTTCTTTACTTGCATTTCGTATTCATTATTGTAATTGCTTGTATTTGTATCTTATTGGTGTAAGATTACTTGTAAGGGGTTTCTCCACCCTTGACTTGTGTCAAGAAGGAGTTTTATTGGTTAGTGGTGTTTGTGGTATCGCTAGGGTTCGTACGAATCCAATCGTGGAGTAGGAACCAGTTTGGTTCCGAACCACGTTATATGCTCTTGTTGTGATTTGTGTTGTGTCCATTTTGTTATTGCTTTTATTATTTCTATTTCTGCTGCGCACTAACGAAATTGTAGACACGAACGAGATTGAATTCCATCCACGATCGGGCGAAACGCTATTCACCCCCCCCCCTCTAGCCGTTCCAATATTCCTAACACTGGTATGACTTGCAAGGCCGTCAACGGTGGCCTTCAAGTCTCTGAGTGATTCTTCAGACTTTTGATGTTGGTGACGAAATTCCTCATTGGCCTTAGTTTGGGTAGCGATGAAGTCCTCCATCATTAGTTCTAGTCTGGACTTCTGTGGTCGCTGCCCATTGCCCTGCTACTGCTGCCCATACCCCCTGATGGTTGGGAGTTTCCCGAGTTATTCTTATAGGAGAAATTCGGGTGATTCCTCGACCTGGGATTATAAGTATTGGAGTACGGGTTGTGGGGACTTTGGTCATAATCCCCAATCCACGTCACAATGCTCAATCTGCTCGTCCGAAGTCCATGGCCCTCAAAATTGTTCCTCTTGATACGCTATCGCTCCCTCTCCAAAATCAATGGCCACACATGCAGATGAAGGATTCAAAGATTCAAACTATCTGCTGAGCGCGTCCATCCTTGCCGAAAGGTGGTCCATGGAGTTGATAGTGTATCGTCCCACTGAAGGTGTAGGTTGACCACGTTCAGAAGCCCATTGATGGTGGTTCTGGGCCACCTCTTCGATAAGCTCTTCCGCTTCCTCTGTGGTCTTATTCATTAGTGCTCCTCCTGTGGCAGAATCTAGGGACATCTTCGTGGCGTAAGCGATCCCATTATAGAAAATGTGGATCACCAACCACCTCTCCAGTCCGTGGTGGGGGCATTGGTAGAGTAGCCCCTTGTAGCGATCCCAAGCCTCGAATAGGGACTCCTCCTCCTTCTGGCGAAAGCTCGTGATAAGATGGCGCATGTGAGCAGTCTTACTTGGTGGGAAGTATTTATTCAGAAATTGTTGCTCACATTGCTCCCATGTAGTGATGCTGTCAGAAGGTAAGGAGTGAAGCCATGCCTTAGCCTTATCCCATAGTGAAAACGGGAACAGGCTCAGGCGGATCGCGTCAGAAGGGACTCTGTTCATTTTCATCGTTAAGCAGATTTCAAGAAATGCCTCAAGGTGCCGGTTCGGGTCTTCAGTCGCAGCTCCCCCGAATTGGCTCTGCTAGACCATATGTATAAGTGTCGGCTTTAGCTCAAAGTTATTTGTCGAAATAGATGGTCCAGCTATACTCGGCCTAAATCCTCTAGCGCTAGGAGCTGCGTAGTCCCGCAGAGGTTGACTACCTATATTCACCTCGGATGCAGCTTGATCCTCCATCTTTCGCTATTCTGCTCTCTGACGGTGAAAAGTTCGCTCAATTTCTAAGTCGATCGGAATTAGACCATCGAACCCTAATCGTCTAAGCATACGATGAACCAAAATACAAAGTTAAGAGTGCTAATCTAATTCTAAAAGCAGAAAATAAATCGATCTAGCAATTAAAAATCTAAGATGCAATAAGTAAGTAGGAAACTACTGCTAAAAAATAAAAACTAAATCAAAATATGGAAAATATAGAATTAAAGCAAATAAGATAAACTAGAAAGAAAATAAAGCAAGCAAATAATCTAATCCTAAGTCCGATCCAATTTACCACTATTCGATTTGATATCGAATCGATCAGTCCCCAGCAACGACGCCAAAAACTTAATGTGCACGGACGCGACCTCAAATCTCGCGACGGATATCGTCGAGGACTCAAAGAGCGCTCACGCTCAACGCTCGCAAGTGCAAGAATGTCGTCAAGTAATAAAGATTATCGATCCCACAGGGACTGGGATTCGAATACCAATATACTTAGTGGTTGTAATTGTTTGGACGTGATCTCTAAGAGGTTTCGGTTGGTGAGGGTTATCGATGGACTCTACTCTATACGGTGTCACACGAAGGAGGAAAGGAGTGTGCCTAGGTCTTCAAAGGTGATTCTAGGACTTCGGTTTCGCTTGTGTATCACAGAACAATATTGTCAATTGGCATTGTCTAGATGTTTACCTACGGTTTTGTGGAAGGGACATCATACACTCTCCCGTAGAGCCGCCGTATTCACCGAGAGCTATCTCCACCAAAAAGGACGGGATAGACGGTACGAGGATGCCAAATCAATCCCTATAGTGGACTGTGTCTGATTCCACTTTACCCTTCTCCCCGCAGTTGTAGGAGATTAGGTTTACCCCTAGGTTACTTAATCAAACCTCCTAAATTTTAGATTGCGAGGACTGTCACCCCTCGTATCACCTAAGTGCAGTGAAAAGAAAGCCAAATACATATAGATAAAGTAAAGAGCAACTACCAATTGTCAAATCAAACTCATGAGTAGAATTTAACATGAACCAACATTGTTTATGTACACAAGCTACTCCCTAATCCTAGAATTGAAAGTACTACTCCATGTATACGAAGGAAGAATCACAAAGCATGTCTAAGATTGAATACATAAGGAATGAAACACAGAAATAGAGATATACAATGCTTCCATGATCTTCTCTTTGACGTTGGATTACAAGGTGTGGACCTCCGGCGGTGTTCCTCCTCCCCGTTGTGAGTTTCTGAAGCTTTTTAGGGCTTCGGCGTGCCATCCTAGCCTTCGTGCCTCTCCCCTAGGGTTTGGGCGGAGCCATCCTTATATAGACATCGCCTTGGACCGCTATAAAATCTGGAAAAAACCCTAGTCACGCAAATCCGTCAGGCCGCTACACAACCGTGTGTTTCCACACAGCCAGGCCATGTGCAGCCCTAGGGTGCTGATCTCACCCATTGGACACGACCGTGTGAATCCACATGCCCTGGCCGTGTCCCACTCTGTGTCTAGCTGTGAAATGTCCTTTTGCTATGAAAATGCGTCTTTTTCACTCGAAAAGCTAACTTGAACACAAAAGTACAACGAGCAGACCTCCGAACCAGAAAATAGGAAATGCGTGCAATAATAGAGTAACATATGCATGAAACTAACACAAAATGCAATGAGATGTGAGCGAAAACTATTCCTAAAACTCTATATGTTTTGTTCACATCACACCCTAACCGCCAGAGGAGGAGATCTCGACGTCGCTACTCCAACCCTGGGTACAAGCTGAAGCTGAAGACTATTCCGATCAAGACCAAGCCCTTATGTTTTCCTTTACTACAATACATTTGGGTTTATTCCAATTTTGTCGATGTCTTGCAGTTGTATTTCTGATTATGGAGTAGATTTCTGTGATTCTAGTAGTAGGGAGTAACCTATGTATGTTGAACTTTGTCTTGCAATGAATTATGAGTTTATCTTATATTTATTTTCAACTTATGATTTATAGTTTGATGAAGAAGTTTGTGTTTGCTTTTATTCTACTATGCTTAGTCGATGTGGGTGTCCTAAGCATTCACAATGAAACTTAGGAGAATCTAGGAGGAACCGAACGGTCGCCTTCCCTCCCAAAATCATAGACCCTATGATGTGAAAGAGTAGGGCATTAAGTAATGTCCACATGTTCATGGGGATAACATAGGACATCTTAGAACTCCATGAACCTAGTATATCTAGAGGTCGTGAAGTAGGAGAAGTCAACTCAGTTGTTGTGGGACCTGTGACAAGGGCAACCCAGTGACAACAACCTCTTGAGCTCTATGGATCCGAAAGGGATGCTCTAGAAGATTAAGTAATTCCCAACAGAAGCAAAAGTAGACGACATGTTCAACATTATATAGGTGAAATTGAAATCTTAGAATCATTCCCATCAATCATAACAGGGACCCAGTGATAGTGGTGTCCCTGTAAAAGTGATCTCCCAACCCTCTCGCTCTCTGTCTTTCTCGCTTTCAACCCCTTTGCTAATCGATTTGATCTAAATAATCTTAATTCACTTAGTAAACAAGTACTCGATTACCAGTCCCTATGATATCGATATTTTATTACTTGACGATAACAGTGGACTTGCGGTAGTTGAGTGCAAGCATGTGCATCAAATTTTTGGCATCTTGGCCAGGGACGTGAGGTCACGTTTGCACACATTTATTTCATAAATATATGGAACACTATGGTAGGATTGCTTGATTTCCTTGGACTTAGATTTGTAACCCAAACCCTTTTTGTCCTTGTCTAGATTTTGCTTCCTAAAACCTAGATTTTGTTCACTTGACCCTTTAAGCAAAACTTAATTTTCTACCTCAAGGTGCCCAAATTTTGATTTTTCATCATTTCTTTGAGCATTCCTCTTCCTAGGCATATGTCTACTCTTTTTAGGATTATTGCATAGGTTGTTCTTCCCATCCTTATCTAGACTAGGTCTACCTTTAAAGATTCTATAGTCTCCTTAGGTAGCATAGTTATAGAGATGTCCTTAGTTCTAATTTCATGATGTTTAGCACCTAAACAATAGAACTTGTTTCTAGCATGCTTTTTATCATTAAAAATTGAAATTGCATTATAACAAAACTCATTATTAGCATGCTTCTTGTTATGAGGAATTGAAGTCGTATTATAACATGATACCTTAACCTTAGGAGCTCCCCCTACACTTGAGCTCTCAATCTTGTCCTTCCTAGGGTGCCTCCCCCTTGGACATTGACTCCGGTAATATCCCTTTTGATTACACCGAAAATACGCAATATGTTCCTTGCCTTTGCGTATTGGGACTTCGGTCTCCTTGACCTTCTCCTTGGTCTTTGGTACTGCTTGAATCTTCTTCTTGATTTTACTTAGACATTTACTCTTGTAATGTCCCTTCTCCCTACACTTAAAGCATATAATATGTTCCATATTTTTAATGATTATGCTTGAGTTACCTATAGGGGAACTGTGAGCTTGTTCTTCATTGGCTATAAAAGTTGATGTCTCCTCTTGTTCCAGTGTCATTGACCTATCCCCCCTCCCCCTCAATTCTAGAGGTGGAGACTTCTATAACTTCCTCTTCAAATGTTGAGCACCTCTCAACCTCTGAATCGTCACGCTCTTGAGATGATGATGAGCTTTCTTTTTCTTCGGGTTTGTCATCTTCTTTACTTTGGCCACATGAGGGTTTCTTGTGGAGCTCGACAAATTTGCTCCATAACTCTCTTGCATCCTTATAATTACCTATCTTACGTAAAATGTCATTAAGTATTAAATTAATTAATATTTTTTGTTACCTTCTTATTTGTCTTTGATTTTTAAATTTGCTCCTCTGTCCATTTCTTTTCCTTAAGAAGCCTTCCCTTCTTATCTATGAGAGCTTCAAATCCTTCTACAACACTAACCCAATCTTCAATATTATTCATTAGAAAATATTCCATCCTACCTTTCTAATACGTGAAGTCATCGTGGTCGAAGGAAGGTGGAACTAGAATGTTGTAACCTAGTCCATCGCTAAAATCCATTTCTCTTGATGCTCCCAATGGACCTTCTAGTCCACTAGCATTGGCTTGACTTCAGCAGTTGACTGGGATTATGACCAATTAACTGGTCATGTAGTCTACCAAGGCTCAATTGTCATCTGTGCTCTAGTAATTGCCTGGGGATTATACTAGCTGACTGGTCTTAAGGAGATGATTGTCATATATGGGCAGTCGACTGACATCTATGGACACGAGCACAGAATAACTGTGCTCTGGCAATCGATTGAGGGTTAGTCGACTGCCATGTATGGGTAGTCGATTGATGGTAATGAACTCGGGCATAGAATGTTCGATAGTTGACAATTGGGTTGGCAGTCGACTGTTGATAATGGCAGTCGACTGCTCAGGTATACATTGGGCAGAATCCAATGCGGATTAAGTCCGTTGTGAGACAACGACACTGTGGGCAGTCGACTGCTAGGCAGAAATTTAGGTCGTGCGGAGGCTTAAAAGGAGCTCATGAAAGAGGATTTCAAAAGTGGTTCTTGGGTGATTTAAGGCGAAGTGTTGGTGCATTTCAAGGTCTTCAAAGGCATTTCAAAGCAACCAACAAGAAAGTAATCAAAAGCCCTAGTTTGTAATGTGATTTTCACTTCTTGTTTCATTTGCTTACTGTATTTGTTCGTTCTTGTTTCTTATTGTTGTAAGACCCTTGTAAGAGGTTTCTCCATCTCCAATTTGTTGCCGAGAAGGAGAAGGCATAGTGAGGCTAGATCACTAGCTCACCGCCATAGAGTAGGAATTTAAGTTTTGAACCACGTAAAATATTGTGTTGTACTTTGTTTATGCTATATTTTGGTTCCGTGGCATATTACTTACAATTGTAGACAAGCACAACAATGAATGAATCAATGAATCGAACGAACGCTATTCACCCCTCTAGCATGACAATCGATCCCCTACAGTGCAGACAATGACCATGTATACGCATTGCCATGTGTGGTGGTGCATATATGTGTGATATATATATTACATATGCTTGTGATATGTTTCATATATTTGAGCTATGATTGTTGCATATGTTTGTACATTATCATACATGTCATTTACATGTTATATGCTGTTATATGATGGTCAGGTGATTGTGAGCCATATCTATGTGTGATATTGTTCATGCATATTATCTATATGTAGTATGAGGTTATAGGTTGCTTATGATGTTATGAGTTGTACCATTGCAGATTGTTAGTTAGTTATATTCATTGTACCAGATGATTCAATTTGGTTATAAGTATTTGATTATCATGGATCATGTTGGTATATAACATTTGATTATTATTATGATATTGCATTGGATCGATCAAGTTGGTATATAACTTCTGATTATCATTATGATACTGCATTGGATGGACCAAGTTGATATATCTATTTGTATATTACTAGATCATTATGGTGTTAGTTAAAGCCCTAGAACCAATCATGTGATGGTTGAATAGGGAACATTTTGTATCATATTCTATAAAGGCAAAGGATTGGTTATTATATTTACATCTTGCTTGTGCCAGCTAATTTAAATATAATAATGCCCTAGAAAAGTAGGTTCTTATCTACAGCAAATCAATTGGCAGAATTGATTATGAGAGGCTGTAGAGAACACTTTCCTAAATGTTCCTAGTCGAGTATTAATATGCAAGGGCAATATTAATACATAAAGACTAGCATGTAGGTCAATTGATGACTTGATCTCACAAGTCATGGATATATGATATCAAGTTGACACATGGGTATATATTAGAGAATATATCGAATCGACCCGCCATGAGAAAGTTTCATGGATCGTTATATGAGTGTCATAAACTTTCTCATGTGACTATTGGTATGAATAGTCCTTAGACACAAGTCACTACGGTTCCCTACATAAGGAGTTATGTACTTTGGTATCGTCAAAGCGTCACCATGCAGGTGGACCATAAAGGCGATTCGGGTATGTAACAAATTATGCGGAGGGATGTGAGTGATGTAGATGGGATCTATCCCTTCCATATGGCCGAGTGATATCGGTGGGCCCCTTGATTGAGTAGAACTACTAAAATGCATGGCCATGCTCGAATGAGTCAATATGAGATATTGAGCTCATTTGTTTGAGTTAGTTTACTCGAGGATCAAGAAACACATAGATTGATCGAGGATGACACGGTCTATGCCTCATTGATCAATCTGATATCAAGGATAGAAGGACACGGTCATATATTATAGTAGTCACGGAAAGGTTAGTCGGATCTTGACTTATCTCGTAACTTGGGTAGCAATGATGTATTGCTAGATGCCGCTCATTGCTTGTGTATCTAAAAGAGTTTAGATCCACTGCCAACGTTATGAGAGCCTATAGGGTCACACACAAAGAGCATGATAATTAGAGGAATTAGAGTATTCTAGTTTGACTAGAATAATATGGGAATAAGCTTAAGTACAAAATGGTTTTTGGACTTTAAGCTTAATGAGAATTTTAGCTAATTGATTTAATGAGATTAATTCAATATGTTACCTTATTGATTTAATAAGATTAATTCAATATGATAACATAAGCTTAATTGAATTAATAAGATTAATTCAATATGATAACATAAGCTTAATTGAATTAATAAGATTAATTCAACATGCATGAATGCCACATAAGAATGCCACATAAGCATGCCACATAAGCATGCCACCTAAGCATCCACCTAAGCTAGTTAAGGTGGAAGGAAACAAAATGGTTTTGTCTCCTTAAGTGGCCGGCCAAACAAGGAAGCCAAATCCTTTTTGAGTGTGTCTCAATGCAATGGATTGCATTGAATGTGAAGGAGGTGGAAGGGTTTTTCCAACCCTATAAAAGGCTCCATGGAGTGGCCGGCCATAGTGAGTTTTTGGTGTGGTGGTTGTGAGAGAGCTTGGTGGAAGCTTTAGTTGTGTGGGTTTGTGAGTGTAGGCTAGCAAGAAGAGGAGTCTTCTTCTTCCTTTCTCCTTTTCCCTCTCTTCCTCTCCTTTAGGGACTTCTCTAGCAAGAAGTAAAGGAGAGCTCTTCTAGTTTTCCTTTTGTGAGACAAGAGTGTGCTCGTGTGGATACGTATAGAGGCACGGACACTTGAACGTGCTAAAGATCCAACAAACCGAAAGGAAAAGCGGGATTAACAAGGGCACGCAACAAAGGTAATCCTCTCCTATAAGATAGGTTTGGTTTAGAGAAATTTATTTTATACGAGTTTGCTTTCGCATTGATCACTTGGAAGGGATCCTATTTTCCGTTGCGCATATGCCATTTGGCATACGAGATTTCCCTACAGTGGTATCAGAGCCACTTGCGAAAGATCGTATAAAAATAGGTTTTCTCTATTTTATATGTGATATAGAAGTAGGATAAATTTTATTATGAGTTGATAATTGCATTAGCAAATTTTCAAACATAATAAAATATCCAATGTCTTTTAAAAGTTAAAATGACATGGTGCATGGTTATGGCCTAGTCCCAAAAAGTTTGTGATTGTGTGTTGTAATTCTTAATACGGCCTGCGTGTCGTGCCTTTCTCCTAATATTCTTGTTGTAAAATTAGTTTTAGACTCGAATGTAACTCGAGTATTTCTCCTTTTGTAATGTACAAAACAAGGATGGAGGGTCCATTGGAAGATGAGGTTACAAGGAGGAAGTCAACACACAAGACAACCAAAAGGAAGCACTTAGGAGAAGATGCTATCCCTAGGTTGACCAATCAATCTTTTCATTGGCTTGAGAAGATTGTAGAATAAGGGCCATAACCATGACACGTTAGTTTAATATGTATGTGATGCATGATAGTTTAGCTTATATGTGATGTATGCTAATATGTATATGATACATGTTTATTTCTTAATAAGTCTAAACGATATGCCTACCAAAGTTGGTACTCACTACTTCCTCGATCATTTGTTATTGGGTTTGCCAAAGCAAAGCAATGCATTTTATCTTGGAGAGTGCGAGTGGACAATCGTGATGTCCGCTATCACTTAGTTAAGACTTAATTAAGTGTTTTCTTAATTGGTTAAGAAAGTAGAGGCATATATTAGCTTTGAACATAAGTGTTAACATTAGTTTTATGTGAATTTCGAACATCAGCTTTGTCTTAGAAGTGGTCGTTGCTCCGATATCCAAGAAGGCCCCTGTGCCTCGCCACAGCCTGGAAGCTGGTTTAGGAATAAACACTAAACTAATCTAAAACTTAAACAAAGCTATTAAAGAGTTACATCAGATGTAATTGGCAAAAGATTGCCTACCTAATTATACTACGTCTTGGGCGATTAGCCAAAGCTAACTCAAGACGAATTATGATGTGGATCTTTATCCCATATAAATTTATAGCTAAGTAGTAGCTATGAGAATTTAGTGGGAGCCTCATTTAATTAAAGGCCTAATTAAATGATTTAGGTATGATACTTAACTTTGCATTTTAATGTTGTAGATCACCATGTCATCTAACACGACACACCCCCTCAACTTGCGATCTGTCCTTGAGAAGGACAAGCTCAATGGAGCAAACTTT
Organism: Wurfbainia villosa; assembly: GCA_025175895.1. Classification (NCBI taxonomy): domain Eukaryota; kingdom Viridiplantae; phylum Streptophyta; class Magnoliopsida; order Zingiberales; family Zingiberaceae; genus Wurfbainia; species Wurfbainia villosa. The sequence goes on along the minus strand of CM045986.1, from coordinate 130,435,136 downwards.
CTTGACTGGTATAGGAACTTGAGGATTATCCTCAAGCAAGAACGCAAACTGTATGTCCTAGAGCAGTCTACCCCTGAAACACGCCCCTGCGCCACTCGTCTTTGAAAAGGATGCTTATAAGAAGCATCAAGATGACGCATTAGATGTGTCATGTCTTATGCTTGCCACCATGAACTCTGAGCTTCAGAAGCAACATGAGAACATGGATGCCTATGATATGGTTGAGCATTTGAAACAACTATATCAAGGACAAGCTAGAACGCAGCGTTTTGAAGTGTCTAAGGCTCTTTTTGCATGCAAGATGCAAGAAGGAACACTGTAGGAACTCACGTACTCAAAATGATTGGATGCGTTGAGAACCTTGAAAGACTAGGTTTTCCATCGAGCCAAGAATTGGCAATCGATGTTATCCCTGCAATCGTTCGGAAGCATACAATCAATTCATGAATTATAACATGAATAAAATTGATAAACCTTTGCCTGAGTTTCTCAGCTTGTTGAGAACTGCTGAACCAACTCTCAAGAAGATTGTTAGTAATGTTCTAATGGTCAAGAAGGACAAAGGTAAGCGCAAAGGCTAGGGTATGACCCAAGCCAAAGGCAAGGCCACTTCATCCACTTCAAAGGGTAAAGCTAAAGTAACTAAGGAAGGATTTCCATTGGTGAGGCGGACCGAAGCGGGCTATGAAGTCTACCTTGAGGAAGTAAAGAACAAGAGAAGTGGGACTTCTGCCTCAGGTATACATGTTATAGAGGTTAATCTATCTATTTCTTCTACATGGGTATTAGATACGGATGTGCATCTCACATTTGTACTAATGTGCGAGGGTGAGAAATAGTAGAATAATGGCAAAAGGCGAAGTGGACCTCACGAGTAGGCAATGGCGCACAAAGAAAGTTCTATTCTTTGTCTTTGCCCACTGGGCTTATCTTAGAACTAGAGGAGTGCTTTTATGTACTGCATTGACAAAGAACATAATCTCGTATCTTGTTTAGACAAGAAAAACTTTTCTTTTATAATAAAGGACAAATGTTGTTCCATTTATTTAAATGAAATGTTCTATTGTAATGCACCACTTATGAATGGTCTCTATGTTCTAGATTTAGATAACCCAATTTATAGCGTAAATACCAAGCAGTTCAAATCGAATGATTTGAACCAAACATATCTCCTTGCTAGGTACATAAATGAAAAGCATATCCCAACTCCATAAAGATGGATTATTGGACTCATTTGATTTTGAATCATATGAGGTATCGAATCTTGTCTTTTAGGAAAGATGACTAAAACTCCATTTAGTGGACATGGCGAGAAGCGACAGACTTGTTAGGACTCATACATCTTGATGTATGTGGCCCTTTCAATGTCGAAGCAGGAGGAGGCTATAAGTACTTTATTACTTTCAGCATTGATATGAGTAGATTTGGCTACTTATATTTGATGAGACATAAGTCGTAATCCTTTGAAAAGTTCAAAGAATTCAAGAATGAAGTACAAAACCAACTTGGTAAGCGATTAAACTACTACGACGATCGAGGTGGTGAATACCTTAGTCAAGAGTTTCGTGATCACCGGCCGAGTGTGGATAATATCCCAACTCACTCCACCGAACACCACAATGGAATGGTGTATCCGAGAGGAGAAATCACTTTATTAGATATGGTACGATCAATGATGAGCCGATCGATCTACCTACTTCCTTTTGGGGTTTAGCTCTAGAGACACCGCCGCCACACTTAATCGCTCCATCAAAAGCCGTAGAAAAGACACCATATACGATATGGATCGAAGAGTCCCAAAATGTCTTTTATAAAGATTTGGGGTTGTGAAGCTTACGTTAGACGCCAAGTCTCGATAAACTAGGACCCAAATCGATAAGTGTTATTTTGTAGGATATCCCAAGGAAACTAAGGGATATTACTTTTACAATCCCACACTTGGCAAGGTGTTTGTTGCCGTAAATGTCGCTTTCTAGAAAGAGAATTTATTTCTAGAAATACTAGTGGGAGTAAAATTCATCTTGAAGAAATTCAAGATGATGATAACACTAAGGCTTCGATGGAAAATGAACAGGAACCACAAAGTGTTGTGGATGAGGAAATTGTTGCCCAAAGAGTTGTGGAACAAACACTGCTCAAGTAGACCAACCTCTTCAGAGATCTAATAGGATCCGCTGTCAACCCGAGAGATATTCTTTTCTTTGATCGACAACGGTGATGTATTGCTTGTCGATCTTGACGAGCCTACATCCTATCAAGAAGCTATGATGAGCCCAGATTCCGAGAAATGGCTAGAGGCCATGAGATCCAAATGGAATCCATGTACACTAACCAAGTATGGACTTTGGTTGATCCACCAAGGGGTAAAACCCATTGGGTGTAAGTGGGTCTTTAAAGTAAAGACCGACATGGATGGTAATAAGCATACCTATAAAGGTAGATCGTAAAGGATTCAAACAAATTCATGGTATTGACTATGAAGAAACCTTTTCACCGCCTATGATGCTTAAATCCATTCGGATCATACTTGCTATTGCAGCCTTACCATGATTATGAGATCCGGCAGATGGATGTCAAAACCGCTCAATGGAAAGCTACTCGAGGATGTGTACATGACACAACCCGAGGGTTTTGAAGATCCAAAGCATCCCGAAAGGTATGCAAACCGCAAAGGTCCATTTATGACTAAAGCAAGCCTCTCGGCTGGAATCTTCGATTCGATGATGCAATCAAAGAGTTTGGTTTCATCAAGAATGAAGATGAGCCTTGTGTCTACAAGAGAAATAGTGGGAGCGCTTGATTGTATTTCTTGTCTTGTATGTAGATGACATACTTCTCATCGGAAATGACATTCCCTCACTCCAGCTGTGAAGATGTGGTTAGGGAATTGTTTCTCGATGAAGGACTTAGTGAAGTGCCTATATTCTAGGCATCAAGATCTATAGAGATAGATCTAGAAGATTACTTGGCCTAAGTCAGAGTACATACATTGATAAAGTGCTAGATCGTTTTGCTATGCAAAATTCCAAGAAAGGATTTCTGCCTTTATCACATGGTGTGAGTCTTTCGAAGACTCAATGTCCCTCTTCTAAGGAGGAGAGAGATCGCATGGATAAGATCCTTATGCGTCCCGCCATAGGGTCTATCATGTACGCCATGCTTTGTACTCGTCCTGACATCTCGTATGCTTTGAGCATGACGAGTAGATACCAGTCAGATCCAGGTGAAAGTCACTGGATAGCAGTCAAAAATATTCTTAAATACTTACGAAGAACGAAAGAATATTTCGATATTGGAGGCAATGAGGAGCTAATCAGAAGGGTTACGGTGATGCAAGCTTCCAAGCGGACAAGGATGACTATAGATCATAATCGAGTGCGTGTTTTGCACGAATGGTGGGTGTGAGTGGAAGAGTTGACGAGGACACGATTCTTGATTCTACAACGAGCGAGTATATTGCGAAGATCTCGATGCAAAGAAGGAGGCTGTTTGGCTCGCAAGTTCATCGATGAACTTGGGGTAGTTCCTAGCATTACAGATCCAATAGACCTCTATTGTGACAACAATGGGGCTATTACGACTAAGGAATCTCGATCACATCGACCAAACACATCTGCGGCGCTTCCATCTCATTCGAGAGATCATCGATAGAGGAGATGTGAGGATATGCAGATGCAAGCGAAGCTAACATCGCAGATCCATTGACCAAGGCTTTGTACGAGAGGAAGCATGATGGTCACACTAGGTCACTAGGTATTAGATATCATAGTGATTGGTACTAGTGCTAGTGGGAGATTGTTAGTTAAAGCCCTAGAACCAATCATGTGATGGTTGAATAGGAACATTTTGTATCATATTCTATAAAGGCAAAGGATTGGTTATTATATTTACATCTTGCTTGTGCGCTAATTTAAATATAATAATGCCCTAGAAAAGTAGGTTCTTATCTACAGCACATCAATTGGCAGAATTGATTATGAGAGGCTGTAGAGAACACTTTCCTAAATGTTCCTAGTCGAGTATTAATATGCAAGGGCAATATTAATACATAAAGACTAGCATGTAGGTCAATTGATGACTTGATCTCACAAGTCATGGATATATGATATCAAGTTGACACATGGGTATATATTAGAGAATATATCTTGAATGACCCGCCATGAGAAAGTTTCATGGATCGTTATATGAGTGTCATAAACTTTCTCATGTGACTATTGGTATGAATAGTCCTTAGACACAAGTCACTACGGTTCCCTACATAAGGAGTTATGTACTTTGGTATCACAAACGCGTCACCCGTGCAGGGTGGACCATAAAAGCGACATCGGGTATGTAACAAATTATGCGGAGGGATGTGAGTGATGTAGATGGGATCTATCCCTTCCATATGACGGAGTGATATCGGTGGGCCCCTTGATTGAGTAGAACTACTAAAACGCATGGCCATGCTCGAATGAGTCAATATGAGATATTGAGCTCATTTGTTTGAGTTAGTTTACTCGGGATCAAGAAACACATAGATTGATCGAGGATGACACGGTCTATGCCTCATTGATCAACTGATATCAAGGATAGAAGGACACGGTCATATATTATAGTAGTCACGGAAAGGTTAGTCGGATCTTGACTTATCTCGTAACTTAGGTAGCAATGATGTATTGCTAGATGCCGCTCATTGCTTGTGTATCTAAAAGAGTTTAGGTCCACTGCCAACGTTATGAGAGCCTATAGGGTCACACACAAAGAGCATGATAATTAGAGGAATTAGAGTATTCTAGTTTAACTAGAATAATATGGGAATAAGCTTAAGTACAAAATGGTTTTTGGACTTTAAGCTTAATGAGAATTTTAGCTAATTGATTTAATGAGATTAATTCAATATGTTACCTTATTGATTTAATAAGATTAATTCAATATGATAACATAAGCTTAATTGAATTAATAAGATTAATTCAATATGATAACATAAGCTTAATTGAATTAATAAGATTAATTCAACATGCATGAATGCCACATAAGAATGCCACATAAGCATGCCACATAAGCATGCCACCTAAGCATCCACCTAAGCTAGTTAAGGTGGAAGGAAACAAAATGGTTTTGTCTCCTTAAGTGGCCGGCCAAACAAGGAAGCCAAATCCTTTTTGAGTGTGTCTCAATGCAATGGATTGCATTGAATGTGAAGGAGGTGGAAGGGTTTTTCCAACCCTATAAAAGGCTCCATGGAGTGGCCGGCCATAGTGAGTTTTTGGTGTGGTGGTTGTGAGAGAGCTTGGTGGAAGCTTTAGTTGTGTGGGTTTGTGAGTGTAGGCTAGCAAGAAGAGGAGTCTTCTTCTTCCTTTCTCCTTTTCCCTCTCTTCCTCTCCTTTAGGGACTTCTCTAGCAAGAAGTAAAGGAGAGCTCTTCTAGTTTTCCTTTTGTGAGACAAGAGCGTGCTCGTGTGGATACGTATAGAGGCATGGACACTTGAACGTGCTAAAGATCCAACAAACCGAAAGGAAAAGCGGGATTAACAAGGGCACGCAACAAAGGTAATCCTCTCCTATAAGATAGGTTTGGTTTAGAGAAATTTATTTTATACGAGTTTGCTTTCGCATGGATCACTTGGAAGGGATCCTATTTTCCGTTGCGCATATGCCATTTGGCATACGAGATTTCCCTACATATGGATGGTTTATTATTACTTGTGAGACTGTATACCTATTGATCTCTATACGTTTATTAGTTCATGCACTATCTTTCCTATACCACTAAGTTTTATACTCACCACCACACAATTGGGTTTTCTGTCACCTAGGTAGCAGGTTGAGGATGTTGTTGTTAGTAGGAAGCCCTAGAGCCAATTATGTGATGATTGACTAGGGACTTATGTATCATACTCTATTAATTATAAAGGCAAAGTTTGATTATTATATTTACTTCATGCTTGTGCCAGCTGAATAAATAAATAATGCCTTAGAAAGTAGGTTCTTATCTACAGCACATCAATTGGTAAAATTTATTGTGAGAGACTGTAGAGAACATTATTATTCAATATTCCTAGTCAAGCATTAATATACAAGGGCAATATTAATGCATTAAGACTAGCATGTAGGCTAATTGATGCCTTGATCTCACAAGTCATGGATATGTGATATCACGTTGACACATGGGTATATATTAGAGAATATATACTGAATTGACCCGCCATGAGAAAGTTTCATGGATCGTCATATGAGCGTCATAAACTTTCTCATAGTGACTATTGGTATGATTAGTTCTTAGACCTGAAATCACTATGGTTTCCTACATAAGAAGTTATGTACTTTGGTATCATCAAACCTCACCCGTAATTGATTGGAATATAAAGGTGATCACTGGGTATGTAACAAATTATGCGGAGGGATGTGAGTGATGTAGAGGGGATCTCTCCCTCCCATATGACGGGAGTGATATCTGTTGGAGGATCATGGTCCGACTAGAAGGGGAGTTGAATAGCCTTTTCGAGTGCTTGATGGAAATCATTCATTCGTCTATAATATTCGTTAATATACGCGCAGTAGAAATACAAATAACAAATATGAATACAAGAGACAAATATGCAAGCACAAGACACGACCGATATACGTGGTTCAGAACCTTAGGGTTCCTACTCCACGGGGTGAGCTCAACGAGCTCGAGTGATGCACACACCATTATTCAAACTCCTTCTCGACAATAAGTCGGAGGTGGAGAAACCTCGTACAAAAAATTACAAAGAGTAATACAAAAGTACAAGCAAAATACAAAGACAATATGAAATACAAGTAAAGAAAACTTTACAACACTTTGCTTTGATCACTTGCTTATTTCTTGCTTTGGTTTTCTCTTGAAGGTCTGGAATGCAGCAATAATTCCCCTCCAAAATCTCACCAAAAATCACTGTGGAAATCCTCCCCAAGCTCCTCCTTTTATGCTTGTCTTGGGCTGATTCAGTGCCTAGAAGTCGACTGCTCCTATAGCCGTTGTGAGACAATGGCCTAATCCACGTTGGCATCCAGCCAACGGATACACTAGCAGTCGACTGCCCATTACCATCAGTCGATTGCCAACCCTGTAGGCGACTGATTAGTCGGCTATCAATTGTTCTATGCTCGCGACCAATCACCATCAGTCGACTGCCCTTCACGACAATCGACTGATCAAGACATCAGTCAACTGTGCAATACTGGCAATCGACTGCTATGCCTCGCGATGCAGTCGAGCGCTAGTCGACTCCCACCAGTCGACTGGTACATCACCCTAGTCAAATGGTAAACCTCAACCATGATATTTAACCCAAGTATGATGCCCTCATACTTGCTAGATCACCCTTAGTCTAGACTTAAGCCTTCTAGCCACCTCTGCTAGCCTCACGCCTACCGGATCCCTCCAAGTCATCCATGACTTGTTCATCCATGCACAAATCCCTCCAAGTCATTCATGATTTCTTCATCCATACGCTAGCCTCCAGGTGCGTCCTTCAGCTATTTTCATGCTCTTGGTGTCTACATTGCCAAGGTACATATGGACTTATGCTCCCAAGACTACCTCTTGGTCTTACGCCGCCAAATCACCCTTGGACTTCCCAAATGCCAAGTCCCCATAACTTGGACTTTCACCGCGAAGGCTACACACCTGGACTTACGTGGACAAGGCTACACACTTGGACTTACGTGGACAAGGCTACACACTTGGACTTACATGGCTAAGGCTACACACTTGGTAACTCCATATTGGACTTCCAATGTCAAGCCCCATGCTTGGACTTTCACTGCCAAGGCTATACACTTGGTCTTCCCTTGCCAACTCCATGTTGGACTTCCAATGCCAAGCCCCATGCTTGGACTTTCACCGCCAAGGCTACACACTTGGACTTCCCATGACAATCACATGTCATATGTTTTGTCTAACATCAAAATACTGCTCGAGTCAAACTCGAGTCCGGTCAGATCGTGACCTAGGTCGATTGCACCAATAATATCTTTAGGCCTCTTGATAGAGTAGGACCATGAAATACATGATCATGCTCAAATGAGTCAATATGAGATATTGAGCTAATTTGTTTGAGTGAGTCTACTTGAGGATCAAGAGCACAAAGATTGATAAGAGGAAGACATGATCTATGCCTCATTGATCGATTTAGATGCGAGGATAGAAGGACAAGGTTATATATTATAGTAGCCATAGTAAGGTTATGTCGGATCTCGACGTTCTTGCCACTTAGGTAGCAATGATACATTGCTAGATGTCACTCATTGCTTATGTTTCTAAAAGAGTTTTAGAAACATTGCTAACGTTGCAAGAACCTATTGGGTCACACACAAAGAACACATTATTTTGGAGATAGGATCATCTTAGTTTGACTAAATGAATCATTAGTTGATTGAATGGACTAGAATAAGTCAGACTCATTACTTGGCCAAACTTGAGTTGGACTCAAATTGATTTAATTTGAGTTAGACTCAAATGAAACCAATTGAATAAGGCAAATGAGAAGGGGTTCAACGTTGCATGCAAATGGGACTTAATGCATGCAAATGGGATTTATTGCATGCAATGGAATTTAAAAGGACTCATTAACGTTGCATGCAAATGGCATTAATGAAGGGAGAAACTTCGTTTCCCACTTCAACTCGGTCGCTTGTGCATGGAGATCCCATCTATGCCCCCGGATTAATAAAAATTAATTCTTGACAAAGAGGGATTACCCAAGAAACTGATCCATCGTCGTGCTACTCGATTAAAGTGGTCACTTGAACAAACTTGTTGTTCAAGCAACCTACCTCTTTTCTTCGTTTAGCTGCGGAATATACGATGTACGGATTTTTGTGTTTGTCTTCGGGGTCCAAGTAAATTAGCCACATACAATACATACAATATACAAAGAAACAAAAGGAAAGCAAAACAAGAATTATACCTCTTGTTTACCTCAAGGTCTTCTATCGTATGTCCTATCCTCCTCTTGGACGTTGTGTGGGCAATGATCTTCCAAGAGTTGGAGCCTCCTAGATCACGTTCTTCCCTTCCTTGCTCGCTCCGAACAAAGGGAAGAATAAAACAAAACTTCTTCTCCTATCTAGAACCAACCACCAAGTCAAGGGACTTGATGTTGCCGCCGGCCAAGGAGAAGAATAGGATCGCCGGCCAACCTTGAAGAAAGGTTGCCGCCGGCCAAAGGAGAGAGAGAGAGAGGGAGGAGTTGCTGGCCAATCTAGAGAGAGAGAGAGAGGGTGAGACGTCTCCGGCCAAGAAGAGCCAAAACCCTAGAATCCTTGCCGCCCCCCAATAGGAAGAGGAGCAAGCTAGGGTTGCTGCCCACCTCTTCTCTCAAGCCAACTCCAAAAACCCTAACCCTAATTGGATCTCCCCTCTCCTTGTCGCCCAAGCCCTTATTTATAGAGTTAGGCTTAAGCCTCCTTTTAATCTCCACCATAGGATCTAGAGATTTAATCTCAACTGTCGGATCTAGAGATTTAATCTCCACCGTCGGATCTAGAGATTTAACCTCTACCGTCGGATCTAGAGTTTCATTTTCCACCATCGGATCTAGGCCTCATGAGGGTTTTAATAGGCTACAACAGAGACCATGAGGAGGAGTTGGATCTTGGCCACCCAATGGATCAAGCCCACATAAAGTCCGATCCATTAATGATAATCCATTCCACTAGAGGATTATCATTGATCTACCTCACCAACCCTATAAATAAATATGGGCTCCATATATTAATTGTACAAATATCTCCCCATGTTTAAGATCTCGAATGTCCATTAATTAATTAATTTACTGACAATTAATTAATCAACATCTAACTCTATGAGTAGTACCACTCAACCTTATCATCATGCCGGACCAAGTCCACCTGCAGGGTTTACATGATGAACCTTATGAGCTCCTCAAGGGGACATCATCATCCTAATATATAGGACATGGTTTCCTCCTATAATCAACGACACACCATGTAAATAATATCATTTCCCAACTTACCGAGCCTATCGATTTAATCTATAAATCTTGCCCATTGGTAAATCAAAGAAATAAATACTAAGTACATGTGCCCGTTATTATATCGGGATTAAGAGCATGTACACCATAATATCCAAGATCCAATTCAATTATGTAGTCTGCAATAAATCGAATCACCTCTAAGTCCATCCTGCTCAATACACACAAAGTGTACTAGTGTAATTCTATGATCAAGACAAACCAATACCAAATAACACTACAACCATACCAATGGTTTGTCCAAAACCATCTCGGTTGTGAGCCTTTACTTATACTCTACAAGGAACTGATAACATGATCTCCCGTGTGACACTACATACCATGTTACCTACAATGTAATGTATTAGACAATATGCATAACTATAAATATGCAAACAATGATCATGTGATTCTTATTTCAAAAATAAAGATGTTCATACAAAAGATAGACTTTTCAGTATACATCCCAACAATTAATGCATGCATTGGGATTTGAGAAGTTTCCTCAACGTTGCATTCAAATGGGATTGATACTACTGTTACCTCTTCTTTGTGAACCAGGTAAGAGTACTCACGTGTAAGATACTATCCGTATCGAGTAATCGATTCGGCAAGGGAAGCAAAGTAGAATGTTCGGGCGTGACAGTTTGGGGCAATTGGAATGGGAGGACAGTTCGAGGTAATTGGCACGGCGGGGCGATCACGGAGATCACTTCGGTATGAGACGAACGAGAATTGGTTCGGTCTAGTTGGCCCAGAAAGGGTTCGGTATGGGAAGAAGGGGAGTTGGTTCGGGATACCAGAAAAAGCCTAAGAGCTACGCTACACGTAAGCGACAGGTATAGGTTAGTTTTATCGAAGAGGAGTGAATGAAAGGGATGGCTAGCATATTTCCCAAAATATAGATAAGAGGTTGTTACACAGCAGGAGAGGGCCCCCATATAATATTCCGAGGAGCTTTCGCTCCTCGTGTCTGTAGTAGAATGATTCTCCATATGGGCAAGGTGGCCACGTATAGGATGAAGGAGGCTTGCAATGCAATAGCTGGCCAAAGAAAGAGGATAAAAGGGAAAAGCAGGGCAAGAGAAGGGGGATCCGCATCATTCCAACGAGCAAGAGACGAAGGCACATTCGTAAGGGGAGAGCAACCACTTCGCTGGAGAAGGAGATAAGGAGAGTAGTGAGCTCCATCTTTCTTGTACTGTTTCCTGTATCTTGATCTAATTGTAAGAGGTTTTCTCCTCCACCTCCGGAAGTTCTTTCCGTGAAGGAGGACGTTTATAGTGAAAGTGCTTTGGCATAGTAGCTGGTGGGAGAGCTCACCTCTGTGGAGTAAGAATCTTTATTCCGAACCATGTTACATCTCGTGTCTCTGTTTGTTGCTTGCGTTGGTGTGCATTTCTTTTCTTTACGTTTCATTTTACTGTTGCGGTCGGAGAGAACCCCTTAAGCTTCCTTCACGCCTCGTGGTGTTGAAAGGAAGCCAATTAACCCCATTTTCCCCATAATCGCATCAGTTGGCATCGTCTGTGGGAAACTTGAGCAAGATGTAGAGATGCAGCCAGAAGAGATACAACACCCAGTAGCCTCCGCTGCAGAGGAAAACCCCATCACGATACTACCGTCACAACTAAAACCATGGTGGACAACATCGTGGCTGAGGCCCTCGCCAGAGAAAGGAGAAGGATGGGGTATCTTCATCCTCATTTTGGTGAACCTTCCTCTCGTGGACCACCACCAGAGATGCCCCCACCCTCGTACAACCACTAACATTGAAGTATTGCCTGGAGAGGGGCTGGGGGGGGGCAAGTTCATCAGACCACTTTGCCATTAACCCAGAATCGACGAGAAGAGCAGGGCGAAAGCCGGTCGATTAGGGCTCCAGAGATTTACGAGCCAAGTCCTTTCACCATGGACATCCTTTCTGAAGTCCCGCCGTCACACTTCAGGAATTCCCAAGTAGACAAGTACGGAAGCACAACGGATCCGGAAGAACACCTATCACAATTTGTCAGAGCGGCCTTGCTCCACTGCTATACTGATGCCCTCAAGTGTCGAGTCTTTCGAACCACCTTAATCGGCTCGACACAAAAATGGTTTAACGCCCTGCTCTCAGGGTCTATTACTTGTTTTGCTGATTTTCAGGGGATGTTCTGCCAAGAGTTCGCCAGTTGCAAGGCGTACAAACATGATGCTTCCATTTTGCTGCACATCTCGCATGGGCCCTCAGAGTCACTCAGAGGGTATCTCCATCGGTTCACTTCCATCGCTAGGAGCATCCCTTCAGCAAAGTCGGATGCTTTCAGGGTGGCTATTCCGCACAGGCTAAGGGAGGGGCCTTTTCTTAGCTCACTTTTGAGAAAGCCCGCGAACAACTATGAGGAGCTATTGAGCCGTGCAGAGAAGTATATCAATGAGGAAGAAGGGCTGAAAGTTCGAAGAGTCGAATGAGCCTCCGTAATGGTCCCTGCCGAAAGAAATCGTCCCGCAGCACCTCGAACACCTCCCAGACGGGAGTATGCATGACCCTTCCTACCGGAGGCTCCCAGGCCTCGGTTATTGCTATAGGGCACTCACCTCACACAACCATTGCAGATCATGGCCACCGATGTAGTCCCTCCCCCGAGGACTTGGAAGGAGCGGGAGATGGAATTCTATGACCAGTAAGGTCTTCTACAGCGGCCAACGGGGTATAGGGGAGTGCCTCGCAACCCTCCCACCCCATTCTTTTGCCAGTACCATATGGAGTATGACCATGCTAGTGGCCGATGTTTCAAATTGCAAGAGGAACTGGAGCACCTCCGAGCCGCTTATCCACAGCTGCGGCCTCAGGCTGGAGGATCGACACGATGAGGCCAACGACCCAATGTTCCTCGTCCGGGGCCATATAACCAACGATCACATGTTACTTTTCCTTCAAACCCTCAGACTTTAGCCCAGGAAGGTATCTCACAAGGGGGCCCATCAGATGAGGGCCCATTTTCTGATATGAATAATGTCCCTACACAGGGGGTTATTCACGTTATTGCAGGAGGACCCACTGATGGGGATTTCATCCAGGCACGAAAATCATACGCCCGTCTCATGGAGAGCCTATCTATAATCATTGATTAGGCTATTTGCTGCCTCACATGGATGCTTTGGTGATCCGTATTTCCTTGGCCAACTATGAAGTGGCCAGGGTGCTAGTTGATTCGGGGAGTTCTGTCAACATCCTCTTCTAGGAGGCCTTCGGACAGATGCAGCTGGGAAACACCCTACTAGAAGATGTGGCCACACCCCTCTTCGGATTTGCGGGACATGTGGTCCACCCCACAGGATAGATTTCATTGCCCCTGACTCTGGGCACAAAGCCCAGCCAAAAAACCAATATAGTTTCTTTTCTTATTGTGGATGCTTCGTCCACCTATAATGCAATTCTGGGTCACCCCTTCCTTTCCATTGTTCAGGAGGTAGCTTCCTCGTATCACCAAAAGGTAAAATTTCTGGTCAGACGGCTGATTGGAGAGGTCAGAGGCGAGCAGAAGGCCGCAAGGAGCTGCTACGTGCAAATGGTCAGGGATGACCAAAATAAGGCCCGAACCGATGACCTCAAAGGAAAGGCCATCGTAATTTCGGACGTCTGCGTGCTGGAAGAATCTCCCCCCAAGGCGAACAAAACAGAGGAAGGAGAGTTGGTGGAGATAGCTCCCGGAAAGGTCACTTGGGTAGCACAGAAGCTGGAGGCCAAAGAGGAGCTGGTGGCCTATCTAAAGAAGAATGAAGACATTTTTGTCGGAGATGTGCATGATCTTACGGGAATCGACCATCGCGTTGCTGAACATTATCTCAACATTACCAGAGGAGTCCGACTCGTCCAACATAAGTGGCGACATTTTGGACCTGAAAAGGACAAAGTGATAGATGAAGAAGTAGATAAATTGTTGAAAGCGGGTCATGTGAAAGATATTCAATTCCCCGAGTGCGTCTCCAATGTAGTTCTGGTCCCCAAGCCCTCTGGGAAATGGAGGATGTGTATTGACTTCCACAATTTAAATAAAGCATGCTCTAAAGATTGCTACCCCTTGCCTCGCATTGATCAGTTGGTCGACTCTACGATAGGATATGAGGTGGTGTCCTTAATGGATGCCTACCAGGGATATCACCAGATACCACTGGCCAAAGAAGATCAGAAGAGGGTTAGTTTTGTAACGGTAGGAGGGTTATATGCTTATGTGGTAATGCCCTTCGGACTAAAAAATGCGGGGGCTACATACCAACGGCTCATGGATAAGATCTTTGCGGAACAAAAAGGGAAAAATGTGGAAGTTTATGTGGATGACATCTTGGTCAAATCAAAAATCACTCAAGATTTTTTTAAGGATCTAGATGAAACTTTCGCTACCTTGAGGCGATATAACATGAAGCTGAACCCTAAAAAATGTTTGTTCGGGGTGAAGAGCGGGAAAATTTTGAAATATATAGTAACTGAGAAGGGACTGCAGGCTAACCCGGAGAAGGTGCAAGCATTATGCAATATGAAGTCACCCACTAATGTGCGAGAGACTCAAAAGCTAGTAGGGAAAATTGTTTTCCTATCTCGATTTATAGCCAGATCGGCAAACAAGGGGCTACCTTTCTTCAGGATTTTGCGCAAAACTACTAAATTTCAATGGGATGATCAATGCGAGGAGGCTTTTCAAGAGCTGAAGAAGTATTTAGCTGGACTTCCGTTGTTAGCCAAGCTAGTAGCAGGAGAGCCATTATGGATGTATTTAGCTATCTCAGAAGGAGCCATTAGTTCAGTCTTGTTGAAGCAAGAAGGTTCTTATCAACAACCTATCTATTATACTAGTCATATCCTGAAAGGGGCCGAATCTCATTACACGGAGCTGGAGAAGTTGGTGTATATTCTAGTCTTGACAGCCCGCAAGTTGAGGTCATACTTTCTAGCTCATCCTATTAATGTTTTAACTCACAGTGAATTAGACAAGGTGGTTACTAAGCCTAATTTTTTTGGGAGACTGCCTAAATGGGTAGTGGAACTAAGTGAATATGACATTCACTACCAACCCCGAACCATTATCAAGGCTCAAGCTCTCACTAATTTTCTAGCTGAGGTACCTGTTGGTTCAGAAAATAACTCATCGACAAAAGAAGAGGGATCGGAGGCATGAAATGTATTTGTGGACGGCTCTTCTGGGTCTGCAGGTAGTAGGGTGGGAGTCCTATTGATATCCCCTGAGAAAGAAGAAACTCACATAACCGTGCGCCTGGGATATCGGGCGTCCAATAATGAAGCCGAATATGAAGCTATTTTAACCGGGCTACAAGCCGCCAGAGCTGTAGGAGCATCCTTCATTATAATCCATTCGGACTCCCAATTGGCGGTATCACAACTTCAAGGCTCTTACACGGTTCGGGAAGAAAGGTTACAAAAATATTTGAAGGCTTTCGAGAAAGAAAAAGCTCATTTTCGTCAAATCCTCTTAAAGAAGATTCCAAGGGAGAACAATGGGAAGGCGGACGAATTGGCTCAGTTGGCTAGCGCGATGGAAGGGGTGAGGCCACTTTAAACTATTTGTGTGGAAGTCCCTACTTCTCTGGTGATATACAATGTGGAGGAAACTGTACCTGAGGTAGATCCGATCCTTGATTGGAGGACTGACATTATAACATATCTATAGCAAGGAAAAGTCCCGGAAGAAAGAGGGGCGACATATGTTTTAATGAACAAAGAAAAACGGTTCACCATCCTAAACGGAGATTTGTATAAGACATCATTTGGATGGCCCCTGCTAAAGTGTTTGGGAAAGGAAGATGCTGAATGGGTGCTCCGGGAAATCCACGAATGTTGCTGCAGCAATTATTTAGGAGGGAGAGCTTTGGCGAGAAAAGTCTTGTTAGCCGGATACTTTTGGCCCACTCTCCAACAAGATGCAACTCATATAGTGCAAATCTACTCGGCCTATCAGAAGCATAGCAACCGGTCTGAACGATCGGCTAAATTAATGAAAGTTGTTGTTGCTTCATGCCCTTTCGATCAGTGGTGGATGGATATAATGGGTCCCATGCCTGTGGCACCTTTTGCAGAAAAAATTCTTATTGGTGGTTGTGGATTACTTCTCCAAGTGAGTGGAAGCAGAGCCCCTTGCCAAAATCACTGAGAATGCTGTGATACAATTCCTGTGGAAGAATATTATTTACTGGTATGGTATTCCCTGGAGGTTAGTTAGTGACAATAGGCGGCAATTCCAGGGCAAGAAAATTAAGGAATGGTGCCAAAGTCATAATATCCAGCAAGCTTTTACTTCGATGGCTCATCCTCAAGCTAACGAGTAGGTCGAAGTAACTAATAGGATCCTTATCCAAGGGTTGAAGACTATGTTGGGGGCTCAGAAAGGAAACTGGGTGGAGGAATTGCCAGGGATCTTGTGGGCCTACCGAACCATGCCAAAAACTACAACAGGTGAAACTCCTTTCAGCCTGGTATACGGAATGGAGGCCATTATTCTGGTAGAGGCCCTTCTAAGTAGTGCTCACGTGGAAGCTTATGAGTCGGAGCAGAACCAAATCATTTGGGGCACAAAGCTGGACTTGGTGGAAGAAAAAAGGGAACAGGTGTAGAGGTGAGCGGAATTTTACAAACGGAGGGTACAACAAGCCTTTAACAAAAGGGTAAGGCCCCGAAGATTTCAAGAAGGGGATTTGATTCTGCACAAAGTTAATCCTGAAGGAGACCCTGGAAAGTTTGCTCCAAATTGGGAAGGACCCTATGAAGTAACGCGCCACGTGGCAGGATCAGCGTATTATTTGAAAGATGATCAGGACAAGGAATTCCCTTGACCCTGGAACGCTGTACACTTGAAATATTATTATACCGTGTAAAGGAGGGTGAATGGAGAAAAGAATTAAAAAGTTTCTTGGGAAATGTATTTGACAACTCACTATGTCGATTAGATGTATGGCAAACCCAAATACGATTGATGAATCATTTACATTAACATTAAATTCTCTTTGACGGGCTAGTAAAAGAAAAAAAGATAAAGAGGGAGCTATGTCCCGAAGCGATACATCAAGTTATAATCTAAAACGATCAGGAGGATAACATCGGAAGCCAGTTTCCCAGTGTAAGGAAAGAGCAGGGTAGTTCGTAGGGGGTAATCCTTGGTCCGCATACTGCTGAACCGCTTCATTAAATCCATCCTAGAAGGCGACACACATCGTGTCAGTTCGGGTCGTCAGGACATTGATTTTGATGAAGCCTGTGACATTTCTCTTGATGCTCCCGGAGAGAGCGACGCATTTCGCTATAGCGCCGGGATATCTCCATAATAGCATCTGCCAGAACCGAAATGTTGTCAGCTCAGGAGGTTTGGTCCTGCTGAAGGAGACTCATCATGTCCATCATGTTCTGGCGTATCAAAGCTAAAATTCCCTCTACATCCTCCGTATAGGAACTGGTGCGAACAAGCTCACTGCCCAGCCTCTGGAGGGACGTTTCTTGCCTGCGTATACGGGCGTGAGCATGAGCCCCAGAAGTGATTAAGGAGGAGTTTTCTTGTACCTCCTTGCACAGGTGGTTGCGGAGATCCCTTATTTTATCCTCTGCTCTTTGGTGCCGAACCTGCAAGCTTGCAATGAGTTCGGAATTCTTTTGTTTTTCATAGAAGAGCTCAGCTATCTGCTCCTTAAGGCTCACCAACTCTTGAGAACAGGAGGCGACTATCTCAGTTTGCTCCCGCTGAGTGTCCGGTGGAGTGGGTAGCGATTTTGTGTGAACCTACTACTGCGCTTGTAATGCCAATATGGTCTCAGCATCCTTTCATTGCTGGAGATGAGCCTCTGATAGATGTTCCTGGCATTGCTTTAGTTGTTGTAAGAGAAGATGCTCCCGGCACTCCGCAGTAATTTTATCTTCCAGATGTTGTTGAGCTTGATGCAGGAATTGAGCTCGATATTGAGCAAGGGAGCGATCTAGCTCTTGGTAGTTTGTTATGGCCTGAAATTTGTTGGTGAGGAGGGAGTTAGAAATATGAAGGAGTCAGCGGAGCCATTGTAAGGAGCTTACCAATTCCAGGATGTGCCGTAAACTTTCCATCATGGGAGTCAATTCTTCCAGGTTCAGAATTTGAAGCCCGCGATTGGAGGAGGAGGGGATATATGACACTAGCGGAGGAGATTCGCTCATAAAGGGTGAAGGGAAGGTGGAAACAGTAGGCTGTGTTAAAGGTTTAGAAGGGGAAGGGGAAGAGATAACATTGAAAGGAAGGGAAGGTGGTCCGGGGGAAATCAAAGGGGTAGGGGAGACTGCGAGTAAATCCCTCGCTAAGGGACTTGAAGAAATGGGAGAAGACAGAGGGGAGACAGACGTGAGTGGGGGAAGACCAAAGGTTGCTCGTTGTTGGGCCGAGAAGGAATTGAAGTAATGGAGTTTGGTGAAGAAGATATGGAGAACACCAGAATGGAAAGCTCTTCGCTGAAAAAAGAAAAAGTAGAAGGATCCTGATTTGTATCCAAGAGAGGGGAAAGGCCTCCCAAGTTATGAGCATCGGGGAAAAATGGCGATGGGGGAATCTCAACTATCATAGGTTCAGGGGTAGGAGAATGCGTTGGGGATAGAGAAGGAGAGGACGCAGGGACGTTTGTTGCTGACAGGCGTTGACGTGCCGCTTCTTTGTATTCAACTTCGGGTTGTAATAAGGGAGGGGGTGACTTGTGAATACCCAAGACAGAAGGGGAAAAGACAGGTGAGTTAGGGTTTATGAGAGGTGTTGGAAATGAGGATAGACCCGCTACTGTGACCTCATCTGAAACGGGAGAGACGGGGGTTTCAAAAGAACGAGGAGGAGAAGGGAGAGTCGAGATAGGTGTGGTAGTGATGGACGAAGGTAGGGAGAAGATGAAGGCGAAGGCGCCGCCAGTTGTTGACCCCCATCCCGCTGGGATTATTGGTAGCGTTTTGTCATTTCCCGTTGGAAAAAGGAATACATCCTGCCTATCGGGGAAAGGAAAGAAATACAGGAGTTAGTGGGTGGAATGTCGAAGGATGGCGGTGAAAGGAAGAAAGGAGGAAGAAGCAGGAGAAGAAGGAAAGACGAATAGAGAAGATGAAAATGCAGAAGAGGAAAGATGAAGCGTCTTATAAAGAAGGGGTGTTGAATGGACTTGCAAGGTCAATTGGGCTAATAAGTTGTAAAATGGGCCTCGGAAAGAAGGGAAATGATTATTTACTCCTCTAATGGTCCGCCACCTGTCAAAACTCTTGTCTTCATATGATGAAATGAACGGGGGTATCCAACTTCAAGAGGAATGGAGTGATGGAGGTATGAGGGCAGATCATTGGGTCGAGTTAGCATATTTTTTATGTGGATTGGCATTGGTCGCAGTTATTTTATCCCCGTGCAGTGGCGGAACGGAAGAATTGAGTTTATTCCTCAACTATATATTATTTTATCCTCGTGCGATGGTGGAACGGAAGAACTGAGCATTCCTCAGTTATATATTATTTTATCCCTGTGTGGTGGCAGAACGGAAGAGTTGAGTTCATTCCTCAACTATATATTATTTTATCCCCGTATGGTGGCGGAACGGAAGAGTTGAGTTCATTCCTCAACTATATATTATTTTATCCCCGTGTGGTGGTGGAACGGAAGAACTGAGCATTCCTCAGTTATATATTATTTTATCCCCGTGTGGTGGCAGAACGGAAGAGTTGAGTTCATTCCTTAACTATATATTATTTTATTCCCGTGTGGTGGCGGAACGGAAGAGTTGAGTTCATTCCTCAACTATATAATATTTTATCCCCGTGTGGTGGCGGAATGAAAGAGTTGAGTTCATTCCTCAACTATATATTATTTTATCCCCGTGTGGTGGTGGAACGGAAGAACTGAGCATTCCTCAGTTATTTATCATTTTATCTCCGTGTGGTGGTGGAACGAAAGAGCTGAGCATTCCTCAGTTATTTATCATTTTATCCCCGTGTGGTGGTTGAACCAAAGAACTGAGCATTCCTCAGTTATATATTATTTTATCCCCGTATGGTGGCGGAACGAAAGAGTTGAGTTCATTCCTCAACTATATATTATTTTATCCCCGTGTGGTGGCGGAATGGAAGAGTTGAGTTCATTCCTTAACTATATATTATTTTATCCCCGTGTAGTGGTAGAACGGAAGAACTGAGCGTTCCTCAGTTATCTATTATTTTTATCCTCGTGCGGTGACGGAACGGAAGAGTTGAGTTTATTCCTCAACTATAGATTGTTTTATCCTCGTGCAGTGGGAGTGCATATATAATCTTTGCGTAAGGAAAGGGCGAAGAAATTGAATGTTTGTCCAAATTTCTTATTATTTAAGAGAAGTGCAAAGTTTGACACAGCAGAAGGAAGGCCGAAAAGTGAGGATGAACAAGGAAGGATGTAGGCGAAAACTCATACTGAAGAAGTTCATTACTCTGAAAGAGCTACATATCATAACTTCCTCAAAGGAAAAGAATAACAAAGAAGCCCTTATTCTTAGGGTGTTACAGTTTTTTGTTGGGAGGTATGGAAGGAGCCTCTTTGTGTGGCTTGGGTTGACGCATCAGCTGCTGGAGATAAGACTGTTGTATAAAGATGTGCCTGGATAAGTCCTTCTGGGATACTGCCAGTTGTTGGCGTAGGGAGTAGTTGCTGGTAGAAGCCTCCCTCAAACGTCGCTACAGATATCCAACTTGTTCCTCCAGGTTTGCGATGTAGCACTGGTCCTCAGTCTTTTCCTCAGGAGGAAAAGAGCTGCTGCCCTGTTCATAAGTTTGCTTCATGACGAGGAGAGGAAAAAGAGAAGGTGAATGTTAACCAACGATGGTTTGGGGTCCTTATAGCGGCGAAGGAAGAAGGCGTATTGACTCGCGGAGGAGGTAAAAATAATAAATGCTAGTAAAGAAGGGGAAACGTAAAGACGGTAGGTGAGAGTTGTTAGTGCAGTAACTTCGAGAAGGTGTTGGATCGAAGCGGATCGCTAGAGGGGGGGTGAATAGCGATAAAACCTTTTTCTTTTCTTTTCGTTCGTTAAAACTCGAGAGATAATTAATTGCAGCGGAAATGTAAATGTAAAGTAAAAAGAGACAAAGGAGTTTTACTTGGTTCGTAGCCTTCGGCTACTACTCCAAGGCCCTAGCGGTCCTCGACCACGTACGGAGGGCAAAAACACTAAAGAACTCCTCCCCTTTAGAGGTAGGAGTTTAATCGATACAAGTAAAGCACAAAGCTTGAGGTAGAAGGACACTCCCCCCCTCCTCGTTACGATAAAAGCTCCGAAAATGAAAGTACTAAACTGAAATAAAACTCTAACCGACGTAATAAAATGAAAACAAATAAACCTAGACGTCGGAGAAGAAGCACTTCGTTGCCAGAGAAGTTGTAGCTTTGCGGAGGCTTTTGGAGGCTTAGAATTGATGATGAAACCCTAGGTTAGGACCTCCTTCTATAGCCTTTAAGCCCCTCATCGAATGGGTCTTCAACCAATAGGAATTGGGCACAAAACTCCTTGAAAAATGGTGATAAAGCTTGACTCCTCGAGGCTGATTTTTGACCATCGGTTGAACTGATTTCTTGGCCGGTTGAACTAATGGCTCAGCAGTTGAACTGATCCTTGGCCGGTTGAACTAATGGCTTAGCAGTTGAACTGATTTTTGGCCGGTTGAATTGATTTTTAGACTTTTCGACTGTAATAAAGAGTTAGCTCGAAATATAAGTGAATTCGACGGCCACTTGCCATCCGATCTCAACATAGACCATCCATGGGAAGTCTTGGTCGGATCGTCGCCTAATGATGTCCCCGTATGGAGGACTCGACCTTACTTACGCTCACTCACACGAGCTTACCTCAACAATTACCTTTGAAGCCTTGCTTTCGGTCTCCACCTGATTCCTTCGGCTCCCTCCGAAGTCCTCCCGGTGTCGCCCGACCACCGCGGCTTCCTCCAGGTGTCGCTAGCCTTTAGCTCCAGCTATAGCAATCTTCTGCACACTCGATTCAGCTCGTGAGATAACGACATGAGCTTAAC
The DNA here is from genome assembly GCA_025175895.1 of Wurfbainia villosa. Taxonomy (NCBI): domain Eukaryota; kingdom Viridiplantae; phylum Streptophyta; class Magnoliopsida; order Zingiberales; family Zingiberaceae; genus Wurfbainia; species Wurfbainia villosa. The sequence continues at coordinate 130,413,126 of CM045986.1, read as the reverse complement.
TTTGTATCGTTTGCTATAATCAAAACTCAGGTTCGACTTAGGAGCCTACTGCACCAACAATCTCCCCCTTTTTGATTTATGGCAAACCCACATACAAAGTTAAGTAAATAGCAAGCATGAAGAAAAATAATGTTCATCATAAACAAAAAATATAAAGATAAAGTTGTAGTAGTAAGCATTTTATTCAAATAAACACCCTTGAGGAAACCTCCCCTTGAGGGTGAGTCTTGAAGAAAGACCTTAATCCTCCCGAGAGGTTTCTTTAAGTAATTAACATTACTTAAAGTTGGCCTTAGTAAAACGTTTAAGTTAAGAGTTCTTCTTAACTTGGCCCTTTCTCCCCCTTAAGTAAAACATTAAGGGCATAATAAAAAATAAGTAAAACGTTGACGCCACAAATAAGTTTAAGTTAAGAATTCTCTTAACTTGGTCTTTAATAAGTTTTCAAAACTTAAAGTTAACTTTTGGTTTAAATATAAGGTAAGAGTTAAGTTATCAAAAAAAATTTTGACCCCTTAACTTTGGCCTTTTTCTCCCCCTTTTGCCATATATCGAAAAGAGTGAGTGTGTGTGTGGAAAACAAAAATAAGTGTTAAATTTAAAGTCCAAGCATGTTCCACATTATTTTTAAAATAATATACTGAAAATAAGTTCATCTATAAGATGTTCGACTCATATTTGGCTTGATTGATATGAAAAATAAACCAGTCCTGGTCAGAGTCGGTTAGTATGTATGATTATACTCCGTGGTTCATAGCGATGCACTAGCTCTACATCTGGAACCAGGAGTAAGGTCCTAACATCTCACGCCCATCTACGTGGTTAAGTACACAAACACATTAGTCCTATGTGTTGTGAGATGTATTGGCTCCTTAAATCTATAGGTGCATGATATCTAAGGTATGTCCTATACTAGTTCCATAAAAAATGAAAGTTAAGAAATAGTAGTAAGAAAATATAATTTGCAAGTTCCTATTCTACTACACACATGCCCAATTTTCGTCTTAATAGACTAAATTCGGCTTCGGGTAGGGGTTTAGTAAATAGGTCTGCTAAGTTAGACTTTGATTCAACGTATTCGAGTTGTATGGCTCCGTTGGCCACATGTTCTCGAATGAAATGGTGTTTGACCTCTATATGTTTGGTCCTAGAGTGACATATCGGATTCTTTGTAAGATTAATTGAACTAATGTTATCTACGTGAAGTTTAGTATTCATAAAGTCTAACTTAAAGTCGCGGAGAGTGTGCTTCATCCAAAGAAGCTGTGTGACACACTCACCCATCGCGATGTATTCGGCTTCAGTGGTAGATAAAGCAACACAGTGTTGCTTCCTACTGCACCAACTCACTAGACTCGAGCCGAGAAGTTGACAACAACCACTCGTACTCTTTCTATCGAGCTTACTATCGGCATAGTCCGAATCGGAGTAGCCGATTAGTTTGAACTCGGTAGATCTAGGATATCAAATACCGACATTAAGTGTACCCTTTAGATATCTAAGGATACGCTTGACTAGAGTTAGGTGAGACTCCTTGGCATAGGTTTGAAACCTTGCGCACATACTTACTGCAAATAAGATATCAAGTCGGCTTGCAGTTAGGTAAAGGAGACTCCCTATTATGCTCCTATAGTATTTTAAATCAATTGAATTTCCGATTACATCTTCTTCTATATTCACATTAGTTGCCATTGGGGTATTAATAATTTTAGCGTCTTGCATTCCAAAGCGTTTAATTAATTCCTTAGTATATTTGCGTTGATGTAGGTATATTCCATCTTTAGTTTGTTTAATTTGTAGACCTAAAAAGAAACTTAACTCACCTACTAAATTCATTTCAAATTCACTTTCCATAAGTGAAATGAACTCATTTAGTAGGATTGAGTTGGTGGTTCCGAAAATAATATCATCTACGTAGATTTGGGCTATGAATATGTCTTTACCTAAGGTTTTTACGAAAAGGGTTGGGTCAACTACACCTTGGTTAAAGCCTTTAGACTTAAGATAAATCGAAAGTCTCTCGTACCAAGCTCGAGGAGCTTGTTTAAGTCCATAAAGAGCTTTCTTTAACCTAAGGACATGATCGGGTTTGTCTAAACTTTCGAAACCGGGGGGTTGACTAACATAAACTTCTTCTTTAATGTATCCATTTAAGAATGCAGATTTCACATCCATTTGAAACAACTTAAATCCTCGATGTGCTGCATATGCTAATAGCATTCGAATGGACTCTAATCTAGCTACTGGGGCATAGGTCTCGTCGTAATCTAAACCTTCGACTTGACTAAACCCTTTAGCAACTAGTCTAGCTTTATTTCTAACTACTTCACCTCTATCATCAATTTTATTTCTAAACACCCACCTTGTTCCAATGATTGTTTTATCTTTAGGTGGTGGTACTAATTCCCATACTTCGTTCCTAGTGAATTGAGCCAACTCTTCTTGCATTGCAATAATCCAATCGGGATCAAGAAGAGCTTGGTCAATAGTTTTGGGTTCAATTTTAGAAATCAAGGATATTTGACTAAGGTTTCTGTATGAGGCTCTAGTTCGAACTCCTAGACTTGGATCACCATCACTTGGTCGATAGGATGATTCGTTTGAGTCCTAGTTGGATTTGGGTTTGAGTCTACAACTTGATCCATAGGATGACTCGTTTGAGTTCTAGTTTGGTTGGAGTCATCTATCACTTGGTTGATAGAGTGACTTGGTTGACTTAGGTTAGGATTAACACTAGACCTGATCTCCGGATCAGAGTTAGGTCTAGTATGAGTCGGTTCGCTAATTGGGGTTGCCGGGGGTTTTGTAGGTTCGTGTCCTTCATCAAATACTACATTGATAGTCTCCTCAACTCTAAGGGTGTCGTGGTTATATACTCTATAAGCTCTGCTTGTAGTCGAGTATCCTAGAAAGATTCCGGTCATGGTTTTGGATGTAAATTTCCCTAGGTAATCCTTAGTATTTAGGATATGTACCTTACACCCAAATACCCTAAAGTACTTGATGTTAGGTGTTTTATCGTGATAAATCTCGTATGAGGTCTTAAGGTGCCTCTTTACCATAAGGATTCTATTTTGGACATAGCATGCCGTATTCACGGCTTCGGCCCAAAACCTATCTGCAGGTTATACTCATTAAGCATTGTCCTAGCGGCTTCTTGTAGGGTTCTATTTTTGCGTTCTACTAGGCCATTTTGTTGTGGAGTTCTAGGGCAAGAGAACTCATGGTGGTATCCATTTAGGTTACAGAATTCTGTAAACCTATGGTTTTCGAATTCACCACCATGATCAGTCCTAAGTCTTTTGATTTTAATGCTTTGTTGATTTTCTATTAATTTAAATAGATTGATTAATTGATCTAGGGTATCACTTTTGTGTTTGATGAACCTAACCCAAGTAAATCTAGAATAGTCATCAATTATGACTAAGCAGAATTTACTTCCGTTAAGTGACTTAGCTCCGTGTGAATCAAATAGATCCATATGTAGGAGCTCAAGCACACTTTTGGTTCGTTCTTGACTAGTTAGTTGATGTTGTGGCCTAGATTGTTTACCTTGTTGACAAGCATTACATATTTTATTATCCAAGTTATTGAGGTTAGGCAAACCTCTAACTAAGTCACTCTGACTCATCTTGTGGATGAGTCTTGGGTGTGAGTGACCGAGTCGTCGGTGCCACAACCATGATTCCTCTTGCCGTGTCATAAGACACTTAGTTGAGGAGTTAGTTAAGTTAATAGTGTAAATGTTGTTATTTCTAGTTCCCTTAAGAATTGTTTTAGAGGTTTCGTTTGTATTAATTACGCATTCGTTTTATAGAAATATGACCTTATAGTTATTATCACACAATTGACTTACACTGAGAAGATTATATTGAAAATTTTCTACTAATAAAATGTTTTGAATGAAAAAATTTGAGTTAAGTTCAATATCACCTGATCCGATGATTTTGAGCTTGCCGTTATTTCCGAAGGCTACCGATCCTTGTCGTTTGAATCGAAGCTTCGAAAACTTGAGTTGATCCCCGGTCATGTGTCGGGAGCAACCACTGTCCAACATCCATTGATCCTACACGCAAGGTAGTTGGATCAGATATTGGATTTATTAAAAATTGGTTGAAAATTATTAACCTAAATCATATCACCCATGTCTACATGATCAAACATGTTAATCCTATATGTTCTTGTGAGATGACTTCCAATTATAGTTTAATTAAATTTAATGACTTAAACACTTGTCAACCTTGCGTTAGATTCGGATTTGACCTTAGGCTCATCAAGTCATCTTTTCAAGATCATGGCTTCCAGGTCGTGGCGAGGCACAGAGGCCTTCTTTGATCGGAACAACGACCACTTCCTTAGACAAAACCATTTTCAAGAAAATAGAGACTTGACTTACCTAAGACCACTTCCTGGTCTAACTAGTCTAGGATACAAATGAGGTAGCCACTAGTTCCGCTCGGTCAAGTGCACCGAACTAGATACGCCTTATCTAGCCCGAATACACAAGACTCCGCTTTCCTAGCGTACTATCATCTCGCCGCATCCTGGTACTATGTTATCAAGTATTGACGAGTTATAGTCCTATCTAACCATTCTAAAAAGAAAAATAAAAACCTAAGCATGCAATTTCTAAGTTAAAACACAAACAAATTTCGTACTAGCTCCCCCTGGACCGTTGAATCGATTCGGTCTCTCCACATAGTGGATTTGGTCCTTGGGAACCCAGTACTGGTTTGATCCTAAGTTTGAAATTAAGGTGGTCTTAGGGACCCATGCTTGGACACGTTTTTTATGTCTACTTACGATTGACATATACGACTTATTGGTCGTGTTTGAGCTAAACCCTAGCCCGGCCTTGTTGTACACGGCCCTTTGCGATCCAAGTAGGAGGTCAAGTCCTTTGGATCCCAAAGTAAACCTTTCCAACGTATTCCTAAGATCTTCGACTTGACTTTTCAAGAGTGAGTTCTCAACTTTGAGTTTTTCAACCCGAGTTGAGTCCTTCTCTTGAACTCGACTAGTTGAAGAGGTTAGGGAGACCTCGTGTTTGAGGAGTTTAACTTCCTCAACCAGAGTCTCGACCTTGGACTCGAACTTAGCTAACTTTCTATTTAAAAACTTAATTACACTATAAAGTGTGGTAATAAGAGAGTGACTTACCTTGAGTTTATCTTTTGAACCGGATGCGTATCCGTGGCTTGTCTTGAATAGTGCTTCGCAGTCCGACTCATCTTCGGTTTCCGATTCAAGTTCCGGTTCCGACTCTGTCTCCGATTCCACCGGTTTAGCCATAAGGACTCGATCGTTGTCTTCTTCCTCGGAAGCTTCTTCCCAAGTAGCGTTGAGTGCCTTTTTGTATTTTGGTGCCTTGCTCTTGAGTTTTGGGCATTCGGACTTAATGTGTCCAAACCTGTTGCATTCATAACATCTTATGTTTGAACTTTTAGGCTTACCTTCGTTGGGTCGAGTGACGGCTCATTTTCGGCCCTTGACTATCCTCCGAACTAGGTTGACTAGTTCGGCTTCCATTTCCGAGTCGACCTCCGAATCTGACTCATCCTCTTCTTCCTTCGGAGGTGGCTTGCTAGCGGTTTTCTTCTTTAAACCTGCAAATAAATCTATACCTTTCTCGGGTTCCGAATTAGACTGCTCATGAAGTTCAAAATCAGAAAAAAGTTCATCTAATCTAAGTTTAGAAAGATCCTTGGAGACCTTGTAGGCATCGACCATGGATGCCCACAAGGTAGTCCTTGGAAAGGAGTTTAGGACATACCTTATAAGATCGCGGTTTTCGACCTTTTGCCCGATTGCGTGTAGGTTGTTGACTATGTCCTGGACTCGGGCGTGAAGTTGCGTCACGGACTCGTGTTCCTGCATTTTTAGGTTATATAGTTTATTGAATAGAAGATCACGCTTACATACCTTGGCTTCATCGGTCCCTTCGTGTAGCTCCACTAGTTTTGTCCAAAGGTCCTTTGCGCTTATGAAGGGGCCGACACGATTTAACTCTTCCTTGGATAAGCCGCATTGGAGGATTTGTGTTGCCTTGGCGTCGGCTTCGACTTGTCGTTTTGTCGCAATAGTCCATTGATCATAATCCAAGGAGTCACCCACTTCATTAGTCGGAAGTGTGAAACCCGTTTGGATTATGATCCACATCTCGATTTGGGTTTTGAGAAAGTATTCCATCCGACCCTTCCAATAACGGAAGTCATCTCCATTGTAAAATGGAGGTCGGACGGTGCTAAAACCCTTGAGATGGGCCATTAGAACAAAAGACACAAGGAGACGAAGACGAAGAAACTAGCAACGACAAAAACACAAAAAAAAGTACCAAGACTCGCGTCTTGGATTAGTAGTGCGGGAGAAAAAATAACAAAGAGAAATAAATCTGAAATAAACAGAATTAAAAAGAAAAAAAATCTGTAAAATGGCTAGATTGGTGGTTTCACCAAATCTTAGCAACCCCCGGCTCTGATACCAATTGTTGGATCGAAGCGGATCGCTAGAGGGGGGGTGAATAGCGATAAAACCTTTTTCTTTTCTTTTCGTTCGTTAAAACTCGAGAGATAATTAATTGCAGCGGAAATGTAAATGTAAAGTAAAAAGAGACAAAGGAGTTTTACTTGGTTCATAGCCTTCGGCTACTACTCCAAGGCCCTAGCGGTCCTCGACCACGTACGGAGGGCAAAAACACTAAAGAACTCCTCCCCTTTAGAGGTAGGAGTTTAATCGATACAAGTAAAGCACAAAGCTTGAGGTAGAGGGACACTCCCCCTCTCCTCGTTACGATAAAAGCTTCGAAAATGAAAGTACTAAACTGAAATAAAACTCTAACCGACGTAATAAAATGAAAACAAATAAACCTAGACATCGGAGAAGAAGCACTTCGTTGTCGGAGAAGTTGTAGCTTTGCGGAGGCTTTTGGAGACTTAGAATTGATGATGAAACCCTAGGTTAGGATCTCCTTTTATAGCCTTTAAGCCCCTCATCGAATGGGTCTTCAACCAATAGGAATTGGGCACAAAACTCCTTGAAAAATGGTGATAAAACTTGACTCCTCGAGGCTGATTTTTGACCATCGGTTGAACTGATTTCTTGGCCGGTTGAACTGATGGCTCAGCAGTTGAACTGATCCTTGGCCGGTTGAACTGATGGCTTAGCAGTTGAACTGATTTTTGGCCGGTTGAACTGATTTTTAGACTTTTCGACTGTAATAAAGAGTTAGCTCGAAATATAAGTGAATTCGACGGCCACTTGCCATCCGATCTCAACATAGACATTCCATGGGAAGTCTTGGTCGGATCATCGCCTAAGGATGTCCCCGTATGGAGGACTCGACCTTACTTACGCTCACTCACACGAGCTTACCTCAACATTTACCTTTGAAGCCTTGCTTTCGGTCTCCACCTGATTCCTTCGGCTCCCTCCGAAGTCCTCCCAGTGTCGCCCGACCACCGCGGCTTCCTCCGGGTGTCGTTAGCCTTTAGCTCCAACTATAGCAATCTTCTGCACACTCGATTCAGCTCGTGAGATAACGACATGAGCTTAACTTTGTATCGTTTGCTATAATCAAAACTCAGGTTCGACTTAGGTGCCTACTGGACCAACAGAAGGGTGGTTCGAATTCCACAGAAGCAATAAGGGGAAGTATGTTCAGATAGGGTTGCAGTCTTTTCTGATGGCAATTGTTCTACAGTTACAAGAAAGCGACAAAAACAAGTCTCAGTACCCTATTTTTTTCTTTTTATTAATATTCTCGACAACGGTTACATCATTTAAGCTAATTCTTATACAAGCTTTTTAGGGTTATCACCAGTAGGAGGATTATCAGAGGAGTTCTTTGGAGGGGAAGGCGCCAAGACGACTCTGTAAAGGTCGCCTTGAGCTGGAGGTGTTGCCGGTGGAGCTCCATCAAAAGGAGGCGGATGAGTCCCCGCTGGAGGGACTGGAACGAATGCTAGGGCCGACGGAAGAGGAGGAAGTTCAGCGGAGGCTCGGGGATCTCCTACCGTATATTCCCACATCAGGGGAGGATTCCAGACCTGGTTGCGGAATGAAGGGAAGGGGGCTTGGAAGGATCTCCCTGGATTAGGAGGGAAAGAAGTGGTCGATGGTGGAGTCAGAAATGGATGAAACGCAAAAGTCGCAGTCGATTGCGTTTCAGATTCTTCAGTGTCTTTCGTGGTCCAGTCATGCAATTCAAAAGAGTCAGAGTTCAAAGAGATTTCGATGGGGTGTTCCGCGGAAGCCATGAGAGTGGGATGGAAGGCCAAAAACACTTGAGATGACAATTTATAATCAAGGGAGGAGGAACTGCATTCATCCTCGAGAAGGAGAAGAAGAGGAAAAGACTAACATTATAATGGCGTCAGCATAGGAAATCGTCGGGAAATCATTTCCGGAGTGACCAGGTAGCTTGAGAAGATCAAGAGGTCGAAGTAAGTTAATTGTTGGCCAAGCCAAAATTAGTTCACGCCGGAAGAAGATCACCATGGGGATATTCCGAATGGATTCTCGAGCAAAAAATGTCATCATTTCATACAAGGCAGAAAATGGGCAGTAATTACGAAGAGAAAGAAACATAGAACAGACCCAAAATTCCCAACCCATATCAAGGCATACATGAAAAATAACGAAAAGTTGTATCAAGGAAAATGTTCTTTAACAGCGAATGAGCAATCATTACAAGGAGCAGATATGATAAATTACAATTCAAAGAGTTCGGGGGGGGGGGGACATTTAGATAAAGCTGCTACGGGATTTAAATAGTTGGTGTCCGTACCAGGAGGAGGATATCCTCATTCGGCTTTTAAAGCCGAAGACCTGTCAAAGCCCAGTATGAATAAGTCCACCCCCTTCTGAACGTAACGCCCCTTCAGATCTACCTTATGTTCCTTCAGCTGGGATTGGCAGGCGACAAGTTGGGCCTGACATTCAGCTAATTGGGCTGCCAGGGCATCCCTTTCTGTTGCTGCTGTCATGACCCACTGACCCAGAACAGATAAAGCTTCGGTATATTCTCGGTGAAGCTCTCGTTGCTACCGAGTCACAGAAGACAGGGCTTCAGGGAAGGTTGCCACTAGGGAAGAGAGTTCTTCCCACCTCTCCAAGCAGGCTTTTTGGGCAGCCTCCCATGCTTGACGTTCTTGCTGCACCACTGGATGGTAGCTGAAGAATCAGTAGCCTGAATAAATGCATCCGCAAGTTGTCTTTTATACCCGGTCATCTCGTGGGTAAGGAGATCCACTTGTTGAAGTTGGCTAGACTGTAGGAATATTTGCTACTCGAGGTCTTCATTTTTTCGTTGGAGCTCCTCCTTCTCACTTTGAGCCAGGGCCAATTGGGTCATGGAATCTTCACATCAGGCAATTAAATCAGATTCCTTCTGCTCATTTTCGTTTAGGCGCTGGGTGAGTTGCTTCTGGTGCACTAGAGAAGCAAAATGGCGCGCCTCCACGTTAGTTTGGAATTGGGCCACATGGGACATCATTTTATTATGAGTGGCCGATACCTAAAGAAAAAAGGAGACAAATGTTAAGCATTGGCATACATATATATATATATATATATATATATATATATATATATATACACACACACTGAAGATAAAGGAGGAGAACAATTACCTCGGCCAATAGTTTTCTTATATGGTCACAGGGACCCTGTACACCTGATTGGTTAAAAAATTTCACCTCTGAGAGGTGACGGATCTTCAGAAGGGACCCCAGTGTAACCAATGGAGGGTTCGGGAAGGGAAGATCTCCCCCCTCCGAAGGGGGAGGGGGACCTACAAGTCGAGAGGGAGCGGGAGAAGGATGTGCTTCGGGAGGAACAGTGACTTGGATAAATTCAGTCGAGGAACATGTGAGAGAGTCAAGAGGAATGGGGGATAAAATAGGAGAGTGGGAAGGAGAGTTTCCCCCTTGGGGGGAAGAGGATGGGGCGACCAATGTGGTATCCCTCGCCCTCGGTTCGTAGATGACTAGGCGTTGGTGTTTCTCCAGATTGAAAGGGGATAACGGGGGAGAGGAATGGGCAGATGAGGATGCGAGAAGGGATGAAGAACTGGGAACTCCTTCCTTGACAGGACGCAATCTCTTCCGAGGTGAAGAGGGGGCAACCACAGATTTACCTCACTTTATAGAGGTCTTCTTCTTCTTGGCTGCATCAATCTCTTCGCCTTTTACCAAAGCATCCTGCATTAGGTTATCTGCGAAATCCATTGGTAAGAAAGATAGGTTGATCCAGATAATAAGCTATATCAAATGCGAACATTGTCCTACCTATGGCGGTTGGGGCCGTTAGAGGAAAAGGGGATAGCCTGAAGTGACTGAGGAGAGGGGGTTTCATTAGATGGTCTAAGCAATAGTGGGATTCTCCCAACACTTTATAAACCTCCGAGAAAGGACATTGGGTCCTCATTTTGTGAAAGGGAGGTAGCTCGGGAAGATCTAGCTTCTAGGTATCTAAGTAGGGGAGGGGTGTTGGAAACTGAGCAAAGAAATATAATTCTTCCCATCCTTTGTGGGAAGAGGGCATATTTGCAAAGAATTGGCAGTCCGTGCGACTGGAGAGGTAAAAAAGGTCTGCCTTAGAAGATTTTAGTTGGAAGAAGCAGTGGAATATTTGGGAGGACAAAGGGAGGTTTAGGTGCTGAAATACTATGATGGCCCTCGATAAGATGCGGAAGGAATTGGGGGTAAATTGATTTAGGAGCAGACCGTAAAAGTCTAGGATTTCTAAGTAGGGAGAGGGCACTGGTAAAAATAAGCCATTAAGGAATTGTTCAGAAAAGAAGCAGGTCAGGGCGAGGGGAGGACGATGTGGTCGGTAAGTCTTAGTATTGAAACATCATTGTATGGAAGGGTCTATGAATTGGTCCCTAAGGTTAAAGAAATAATGTTCGCTGTTTAGTTAGGTGACGGTATGTTCGTACCAACGAGGTGAGGGAAAGATCTTAGGGGTCATAGGTATAGAACAAAGAAGAACACTTACTTGAAGGTTGAAGGAGGAACGTTTGCGAAAGAAGGGGCCAGGTTGCTGAAACGCTACCGGAGAAAATCGCTAGAAAGGAGAAGTGGAAAGGAATGAATTGTTAGGCACGCTAAGTTATGCATAAAAGGAAAGGACGAAGATTTATATAGGGTTTTGTGTGACTTTTCGACTATTTAAGAGAAAAAGAGAAGCGAGGCCCATGGGCCCATTAAGCCGCTTCGAGTATATGGAGTAGGGCCACTAAAAAAGAGTGAGTTTGAATCGGCGAACAAAGGGTGAATTAGAGGCTTCATACATGTAAAAAGTCAAGCTTATGACTTCGCTTGACTATTTTTGGGGGTTGGCTAATGATACTATTGTTACCTCTTCTTTGTGAACCGGGTAAGAGTACTCGCGTGTAAGACACTATCCGTACTGAGTAATCGGTTCGGCAAGGGAAGCGAAGTAGAATGGTTTGGGTGTGACAGTCTGGGGCAATTGGCATGGCGGGGCGATCACAGAGATCACTTCGGTATGAGACGGACGAGAATCGGTTTGGTCTAGTTGGCCTAGAAAGGGTTCGATACGGGAAGAAGGTGAGTTGGTTCGGGATACCAAGAAAAGCCTAAGAGCTACGCTACACATAAGCGGAAGGTGTAGGTTAGTTTTATCGAAGACGAGTGGATGAAAGGGATGGGCTAGCATATTTCCCGAAATATAGATAAGAGGTTGTTACACAGCAGGAGAGGGCCCCCACATAATAATCTGAGGAGCCTTCGCTCCTCGTGTCTGTAACAGAATGATTCTCAAGATGGGCAAGGTGGCCACATGTACGACGAAGGAGGCTTGCGATGCAATAGCTAGCCAAAGGAAGAGGATAAAAGGGAAAAGCAAGGCAAGAGAAGGGGGATCCGCATCATTCCAATGAGCAAGAGACGAAGGCACATTCGGAAGGGGAGAGCAACCACTTCACCGGAGAAGGAGATAAGGAGAGTAGTGAGCTCCATCTTTCTTGTACTGTTTCATGTATCTTTTTTTTTATTTATTTACATCAGGTATCAGGTACAATTTCTCTTTCCTACTAGTCTTGATGGCCAGCTGCCCCGGCCCCACGGAAGTTTCCCAACGGTTGACGAGGGTAAATCAGGATGACGGGTGGTCCGATGTGTTAGGACCCGTGCTGCCCAGGAAGGTCGACCACGCTGGGACGAGGGGGCATCATGCACCGCCACTCGTGCAGCACGCGCTGCCAGGGCAGAATCGACCCCTGGATGCGCAGAGGGGAACTTCGTGCCTTACCACCGCATCGTTACCCTGGGGGCACTGTTTCATGTATCTTGACCTAATTGTAAGAAGTTTTCTCCTCCACCTCCGGAAGTTCTTTCCGTGAAGGAGGACATTCATAGTGAAAGTGCTTTGGCACAGTAGCTAGTGGGAGAGCTCACCTCCGTGGAGTAGGAATCCTTATTCCGAACCACGTTACATCCTGTGTTTCTGTTTGTTGCTTGCGTTGGTGTGCGTTTCTTTTCTTTACATTTCATTTTACTGTTGCGGCTGGAGAGAACCCCTTAAGCTTCCTTCACGCCTCGCGGTGTTGAAAGGAAGCCAGTGAACCCCATTTTCCCCATAACCGCATCAGGGATTAATGCATGCAATTGGGATTTAATGCATGCAAATGGGATTAATGAAAGAAAAAGACGATTGGAGAAGTCTCCTCAATGTGAGTAAGTGGGGTGATCCTCTCTTTGTCATGTATCCTTTTCCCTTTTCCCTTCTCCCTTCTTCTTGGCCAAAAACTTGTCTTTGGTGGAGAGCCTTTGTGTGGTTGCTAGCACAACCAAAGGTTTCATCTCCTTCTCTAAGAAAGTGTTCGTGTGGATACCATAGAGGTGCAGCAATTCTGATCATGCTAAGATCCGTCATCAAGGAGTTGTTGTCGGGATTTTGAAGGGCTACGCTACAAGGGTAACTTCTCAACTAAGGTGTAGTTAAAAGAAACGATTTCCTTTATGTATACACATGGATCTCTGGAGGGATCAAGTTTCTTTTTCCGCTGCATTTGCGATGGTTTTCGCAAAAGATCACAATAGTGGTATCAAAGCCACTTGTGTATACATAAAGATCATTGTATGTCATTATATGTGATATAAAATTTGAATAAGAAGTTTATTATGAGTGCATGCACGATTGTTTGGGTGATTTTGAGCAACATGTGCATGGCATATTTGTTGATCGAACAATATGTTTGCCGTTCAGATTTATCACCCAAAATTGCTACGAATAGTGGCAAGCAAGGGTCTCGGGTTCATTATGATGGATGAAGGGTAGTGACACATTCAAAGAGTTTGTTAAAATAAAATTTTGCTCCGGGGGCACTGCCCCTGCACCCTGCAAGGGGCATTGCCCCTTGACCCCACCCACTAACCAGCTAGCGGGACCACCGTGTCGTAGCAGCTTAAAAGTCTTGTTTAGCATCATAATAAAATCTACATGTCATAGATCTTTGTGAATGATGTATGCCATGGTGCATGGTTATGCCCCTTAACCCCGATGAGATTGTGGTTGTGTTGCGTGTGCATGATGTAATTCATAATACGACCTGTGTGTTGTGCCTTCCTCTCTATTTTTCCTAGTTGTAAATAAAACTAGATTTAGACTCAAATGTAACTCAAGTATTCTTATTTTGTAATGTATGAAATGAGGAATGAAAAATTCATTGGAGGATGAAGTTATAAGAAGGATGACGACAACACACAATAACCAAAAAACACACTTGGAGAAGATGTTGTTGGTGCAGGGGCACCAAATAATCGAACCTAGGTTTTGATTATGGCAAACACCCAAAGTTAAGGTCATATCGTTATCTCACATGCTCTGTTCAGTGTGAAGAAATGTTTAAGTTGTGCTGAAGGTCAGCGACACTCGGAGAATCTCGAGTCTAGAAATCGTGGTGGTTGGGCGATACTGAGAGAACTTCGGATGGAGTTGAAGAACCTAGGTGAAGACCGAAAGCAAAGCAATAGGACATAAAGGACTAGAGGTAAGCACAAGTGCGAAGAGAGATGGTAAGGTCGTTTCCTCTGCATGGGGACGACCGTAGGCAGCGATTCGACTAAGACTTCCAGTGGAAGGTCTAGGTCGAGATCGGACGGTAAGGAACCATCATATTTACCATATTCCGTGCTAACCTCTTATCACAGGGGAGTGACCAAGATGGCAGTCGACTACTAGCTATTGGCAGTCGACTGATGCTACAATAGTCGACTGATGAAGGACATCAGTTGACTGATGGCGATGAATCAACCAAATATGCAAGGTCAAAAAAGATAACGATTGACGCCGCCACTTCATGATAAGATAAAGTGCCACCTCATGATAAGATCCACAAGTTGCGGATATAGATCTGGACTTATTTCAAGGCACAAGTCTATAAAAGGAGGAGGACTCAAACACTAGATCATCAATCTTGCTCTCAAGGTGCTCCCACAATGCTAAAGCTCTAACGCTGCAACGCCAAGCTCACAACCTCTTCGTCGACAGCAGCAAGTTTGTTTTTATTCTTTGTATTCGTGGTTTTAATTGTAACAAGGTGAGGTAGGTTTGTTGCCTCATCCTCGAGCTTTTAGTTTTGTGATTGTTGTCTCCTACCTCCAACGAGGAGGAGACTCTATAGTGGATTACCCCTTCGTATGCGGTCAAGGATCGCGGGGCCTTGGATTAGCAACCGTTGGGTTGTGAACTAAGTAAAAACAAACTTGTGTTATTTACTTTTCCACTGTGCATCTCTTTGTTTTAATCGAACAAATGAAAAGAAATGAAGTTTTTACGCTCCATGTTCACCCCCCCCCCCCCCTCTAGCAACGCTTTACGATCCAACAATTGGTATCAGAGAGGGGACACTAAGATTTGGTGTAACCACCAATCTAGAACTTTTTGGCTTTCTTTTCGTATTTTTTAATTTGTGAATTATTTTAAGCTTTCTTCTTATTATTTCTGTTGCACTACTAATCCAAGACGAAGTCTTGGAATTCCTTTTGGTTTTTATTCTTGTTTTGCAAGATAATTAATGGCCCACATTGAGAGGTATAGCACCACCCGACCTCTATTCTTTAACGGAGATGATTTTCGTTACTGGAAAGGTGGATGGAGTGTTTTTTAAAAACAAAGTCGAGACTTGTATAGTCTTCCAAACTGGCTTTGCTCTATCCACCAATGATCAAGGAGAGCCTCTGGACTTCGATAAGTGGACCAACGCAACTAAAAGACAAATCGAAGTCGATGCAAAAGCGACTCAAATGTTGCAGTGCAACTTATCCAAGGAGGAGCTCAACCGCGCCGACCCCTTTATCAACGCAAAGGATCTTTGGAACAAGCTCATCAAGCTTCACGAAGGAACCAACGATGCTAAGTTATGTAAAAGGGACTTATTGTTAAATAAATTGTATAATCTAAAAATGCAGGTTCATTAGACCGCCACCCAGTTACATGAACGGATCCAGGACATCGTCAATGGTCTCTACTTGATTGGGCAAGTCGTTGACAATCGGGACCTAATAAGGTACACACTCAATGCGTTCCCTAGGACCACCTTGTGGGCATCCATGGTCGATGCCTACAAGGTATCTAGAGATATATCTAAGGTTAGGTTAGATAAACTTTTTTCAGAATTTGAACTTCACGAACAAACTAACGTGGTCCGGGCTGAGAGCAAGAAGAAGGATTTGAACCCGAGGGCGAATCCGAGTCTGAATCGGAAGAAGAGGTCGAGATAGTAAACATGGTGCAGAAGATAATCCGAAAGGAAAGGGAGCAATTGAAGAACAAGAAACCCCCATAAACATACACATGCTATGGGTGCAACAAGAAGGGGCATTACAAGTCAGACTGCCCAAAAATGAAGCCAAAACACAAGCAACCAAAGCAAGCATTTCAAGCGACGTGGGAGGAAGAAGAAAAGCAAGATGATGACTTGGCCTTTGATGCACACAAACGCGACCTCAAATCTCGCGACGGAGACCGTCGAGGAATCAAAGTGCGCGCTCGTGCTCAATGCCTGCAAGTGCACAGATGTCATCAAGTAATAAAGAATATCAATCCCACGGGGACTAAGATTTTGAGTATTAGTTTGTCCAATGGATGCGTTGTTGTTTGGATTGGTAATCCTAGGGTTAACGAATGAGAGGTCGTCGGTGGTCCGAACTCAGTACGGTGTCACACGGAAGAAGAGAAGGGTTGATATGAGGATTTGGATGGATTCTAGGACTTCAGTTTCTTTTGTGTGATGCAGAACATACTATCAATTGAATGTATCCAGATTTTCTAGCTAGGGTTTTGTGGAAAGGACATCATACACTATGGTACGAGGATGCTGAATCGATCCCTGCGATGAGCCAAAAACAAGACACATTACCGACTCTATTGCATCCTTCTATCCACAGTTGCATGCGATGAGGCTAACCTCTAGGTTCCTCCTAATATCTCCTAAATCTTAGATACGAGGACTATCACCCCTCGTTTCGTCTACGCACAGAAGATAGAAAACCAAAATGCAAAGCTATAGATCTAAACAATCATTCAATTGCAAATACGATTTCAAGAATGGAAACATATTTGAAATAGCAATGTTCTACTCAACACAAACTACTCCCTAATCCTAGAATCGGAGAATCTACTTCATGAATACGAGAAGAGAATCACAAAACATTATGGAATTCATGAATATAATGATAAACGTGTAAGAAATATGAATTACAATGTAAATGCAGCTCTTTCCTCTGGCGTTGTGGTGTAGATCTTGATCCTTGAGCGACTCTCTTCCTCCACGATGTGAGTTCCCGAAACTTTTTAGAGCTTCGGAGTGCCATCCCGGCCATCATGCCTCCCCCCCTAGGGTTTGGGCATAACTTTCCTTATATAGACATCATGTCGGATCTTTGTGAAATCTGGAAAAAAAACCCTGATCGTGTCAAGTTGTCTGGCCGCCACACGACCGTGTGAAAACACACGACCAGGTCATGTGAAAACACATGACCAGACCATGTGTAAGGCTATGGCTTCCATTTTTGAACCCTGGACATGACTGTGTGTAGCCACATGCCCAGGCCGTGTCCCACTCTGTGTCCAATTCCCAAATGCCTCCTTTTTTTCTCTGAAAGTGCCCGTTTTCCCTATGGAATGCTATCCTGCACACAAAAGTACAAAGAGCAGATCTCCAAACCAGAAAATAGAAAATGCATGCAAAATAAAGTAGAATATGCATGAAACAAATATAAAACTAAATGAGATGTGAGCGAAAACTACTGCTAAAACCCTATAGGTTTTGCTCACATCAATTCCCCCAAACATAAATCTTTGTTTGTCCTTAAGAAAACCTCAGTGCCATGAAATTTTAAAAAGGTATTGTTCCATACTTAGCTTGTTAACTAGATTTATCAAGTGGTATTTGCAATCAAAACAAAATAGATATGTTCTAGAAATTCACTAAGTTAGCTCCTTGTGCTCGTGCTATGTGAATCTTCTTAAGGGACACTCGTTCGATGGTGAGTTAAGTCGTCATCCTATAGCTTTCCTAAGGTCTCCGACTCTTAAGCACTTACCTGCCCAAAGTGATGGTCGTTCCCTAGATCTAGCACAAAGTCTCAAAGGTGTGCTCGGTATTGAGAGAAATTGGTAGGTATTTCTCCAGTAACCTAACTCGGTCTCAAAGGAGCACCTAACCATTTCCACCCACGACAACTGTTTTTTATCCCTCAAAATCTATTTTTCTTCTTTCTTCTCTTTTTCTCTCTCCTATTTTTTTTTATTCTATTTTTCGGCTCACTGAGATTTTAATTTTTTCGAATGAGTTTACACAATCCGAGCATCTCCAGTAACTAAAATGCTAAACCTAGGGTCACTTGTGGATTCCAAAGTACTAGACTACTGAGATGAATCATAACTAAGTATGTACTAGATTCTTCCTTTAAGAAAGTTGATCATGTGTATGTGTAAAATAAAGGCCAACCAGTGTAAGACTAGAACATTCATTAGAGCAAATAAAATAGCATGAGGTAAATAAAGTTAAGCTGCCCATGGAAGCAACTCATAAAAGAAAACTCTAAAAATACTACTGAGGTAGCTTAAATATAGCAAAAATTAAGTACTAACGAAACAAAAAACCCTATGTATGAACAAATGAATGCTAACTAAAACATATGCAAATGACAGGAAAGAAGCTACTGCTAGAAACAAAATAAATCAAAATTTGAGTCCCCCCAGACTTAAGCGAAGCATACCTCTAGTATGGTGGACGAGGTGGAAAGTCCGGTAGCCTCGGCATCTCGGGGTCCTAGGAGAACCTGCTATTGAGTCGTTGATGCCACATGTACATATGGTCAATCTGAGAGCTGGCGGATGAAACAGCTGCTCGGTGCTCCTCCTCCCTAGTCCATTGCACTTTCTGGGCACGCATGTGTTGTCGTATCTCCTGGCGGTAGGTGGCTTCCTCTTGGAAGTAGACACGGGCCTAGTCGTAGAACTCCTCGACTCACTGGAAGTGCTCCCGGAACCCCTAAAACTCTGCCTGCGTATAAGCGCTCTGCTCCTCCCATCACTTCCTCTGCGTCTGTTACTCGGCATATATGTCATCGAGGCACTATTGGAACTTCAAAAAATCATAGGCAAATGTACCTGCATCCTTCTCAAAAGTAGAAAAAGGCGGTGGTGCAAGTGCAGGCTCATGTCGACGTAGACTAGGTGGGATCCTATGCATGCGTGGACTGGAGGGAGAGTGATGTAAAGGGGGAGAGATGGGTGCCGATGTGGATGGTTCCTCATATGGCGGGGACTTCACTATCAGGTCTAAGTGCCAGTTGGCGCGTGTGGTGATGGTGGTACGATCGGGGTTGGGGAGCCTAAGGGCCATCAGGTTTTTCCTTACAAAGCATAGGGAGTGTCCCTCTCTTACAATCATCTTCATGGCCATACACACTCCTAGGTCGATCCTAGGGATCCCCTCTATGCTATCTAGTGCAGTGTAGTCGTACCCCATCCTATGGAAAATGTGGGTAAGTAGGCCCCCCATAATGATCTTTCCTCTCGCTGCTTTGCCCATTTTCACTAGATGTCTAATGAAATAGGACCCTACATCAATGCTACTCCTTTCTTGTAGCATGTCCCACAAGCAAAGCATCTCACTGGCTCACACCACACCGTCACTCTCCCCACGACCAAAAATTGTACTTGCCATGATTCGGTGTAGGTATCGGAAAATGGGGTTTTGGAGGCACGACGCTTTGGCCCTAGAAGGGTCATAAGCGTGCTCTCCTGTCAGTTCAGTCCAAAAGATCTGAGAGTTAAACCCGATAGGGGTTCTTGTCTCTCCCCCACTAGGCAAGCCGAAGCATGTGTTCCATTGGTATAGTGTCCATTCATGCTCAATGTTAAATATTCTAAAGGTAATCCTATCCTCTTCTCTCTCACTTCCCGTTAAGATTTTTGCTTCTAAGGAACTCAAAAATTCTAAACTATCCTAGGGTATGTTGGGTGTCTTATTCCCATTATCTCTTCCCACTCCATTTTTGCAAATAGGGCTTGAATGTCACCAAACAAACCTAGGGATTCTAAGAGATCTTCGTCAAGATACCTAGTAGCGGTGATTTTTCTAGTAGAAAGCATATCAAATTTTTCCCTATGCCCATTATTGCGAAAGAGAAGGGTTGGTAAGGCGTTACCTTCCTTCGGAGCTTGAGGGGCATCCATTCTCCTTGCTCTTCGCTCTGAGGTAGTAGATCGGGTGCTACTTGCCTTGTCCTCCTCATCCTTGCTTATTTTGGCTTCGTTGAAGATTGGAAAAGCTTCTATGTGGTGGGGAAGAAGGATCTACACGGCTAGGGCAAGAGAAATCAAAACACACGGTGCATTTGGGGTGGAAACGCATGGTGTGCCCTATTTAACCTCATGCGACACGACCGTGTGAAAATACATGGCCAAGCCATGTACTCCTCGGGTTAGACGGGCACAGCCATGTGAAAATACACAGCCAGGTCGTGTGCCCCCCCCCCCCCCATTTTTCTCCTTTCGTGCACAACGTTCCAAATTCTCTCACACACTTTGCTGTGTAAGCTAAAATTGATTTTTATTTTTACCTAGCAAGTTCTTTCTGGTCCTAATGCTAAACGAAATGGAAATCAAAGTTCAAACTAACCAAATGAATGCAATACAATCAAAAGAAAACCTAAAAACTAAACTTGGGTTGCCTCCAAAGAAGCGCTTTGTTTAAGTTCTTTTAGCTCGACCCCACTCCATTATCAACTTGGCTCTGGAGCTTCTGTAAACCTCCATTCATCTATCTCAGGATCTTTATATACGGTTTCCTTCTTAGCTCTAGCTGGAATCACGTACTTCCCTAACACGGGTCCACGACTTCCCGTACTAGCAGGCTCAAATTCCATCTTATCCTCTCTCACTCTTAGGGTCAGCTTGTGATTCCTGACATCAATAACCATTCCAGCAGTTGCTAAAAATGGTCGCCCAAGGTTGAAAGGTATCTTCAGATCCTCTTCCATCTCCATGACCATAAAGTCGGTTGGAAGTGTAAAGTTTCCCACCTTCATAGGCACATCTTCTAGAATCCCCAGTGGGTATTGGTATGTGTGGTCAGCCAGTTGTAATGTCATAGTAGTGAACTTCAAATTTCCCAACCCTAACTTTATTGGTGCAATCGACCCAGGTCACGACTTGACCAGACTCGAGTTTGACACAAGTAGTGTTTTGATGTTTGACATTGATGTCTGACATTGACGTCTGACATGTGTTGGGAAGATTGGCACAATCAACCCAGGTTAGTATTTGATTTTTGACGATGGTTTGACCATTGTCATGGAAAGCCCAAGTGGAACACTTGGCATTGGGAAAGTCTAAGTCTCGAGCACTTGACATGTAAAGTCCAAGCATGGGTGTTGGCAAGGGAAAGTCCAACATGGGTTGGGAAGGAAAAGTCCAAGCATGGTTCTTGGCATGGAAAGTCTAACATGGGTTGACAAGGGAAAGTCCAAGCTTGAGTCTTGGCATTTGGAAAGTCCAAGGGGTTTGATATTGGCGGCGTAAAGTCCAAGTGGGAGTCTTGGTAGCATAAGTCCAATGGTTGGCAGCGTAAAGTCCAAGTGGAGTCTTGGCAGCATAAGTCCAATGTGCCTTGGCGGTGTAGACACCGTTAGCATGACAATAGCCGATAGAAGCATCTGAAGGCTAGCATATGGATGAACAAGTCATGGATGAATTGGAGAGATCCGATAGGCGTGAGGCTGACGGAGGTGGCTAGAAGGCTTAGGTGTAGGCTACGGGTGGTCTAGTAAGTATGGGGGCACCATACTTGGGTTAAAACCTCATGTTTGAGGTGTATAAGTCGACTGATGGGAGTCAACTAGGGTTTGACTATGGGAAGTGCCCTAGCAATCGACTGTGGCCTGAGCAGTTGACTGATCTGGTGATCAGTCGACTGATGCTTGGGATCTCAGGAATAGAAGGTTCTCCAGTCGAGTGATCGGCCCGAACACTCGACTGATTGAGCCATCAGTCGACTGATGGGTATGATCAGTCGACCGATGGTGTATCCGTTGGACTTATCCGACGTGGTTCATGTCATTGTGAGACAATGGATCTGAGGATGATCGATGGTCCCGTCGATTGAGCTAGCGAAATCCGGCCTGAGAGCAGCTTTAAATGGAGCTCGTGGAGGAGGGATTTGGCAATGGTTCTTTGAGGAGTTTTGGGGCGAATTGCTGGGGTAATTCAGGGTCTCCAAGTGCAATTCAACCAACCAAACAAGCAAGCTTCCAAAAGATCGATTGTAAAGTTTTCTTTGCATTTCTTTTATTGTATTCACTTGTATTTGCTTGTTGTATTTTGTATTACTATTGTAATCATTTGTACAAGGTTTCTCCACCTCCGGATTGTTTCGAGAAGGAGTATTTGTGATTAGTAGTGCGTGTTTGCATTGCTAGGGCTTTTAGAGCCCAATCCATAGAGTAGGAACCATTCGGTTCCGAACCACGTTATATTACGTGTTGTGCTTGTGAGTATTTTATTATCGCTTTATTTCCTCTGCGCACTAATCCATTTGTAGTAAGCACAATCGATTTCCTCCATCTAGCAACGACGCCATTCACCCCCCCCCTCTAGCGGTCCCGAACGACCCTACAAGCTTTTTGCATAAGGTATAGGGAATTAGGCTCACACTCACGCCCAAATCACAGAAGGCTTTGCTAATCAGGGTTGTCCCTATATAACATGGAATATAGAACCTCTCCGGATCTTTTAGTTTCTGAGTGGTCTCGTTCCGGAGATAAGCGTTTGATTCCTCCGTGAGGGCCACTGTTTCAGACCTTTTGACCTTCCTACGATGTGCCAGAATATCTTTCATGAATCTTGCGAACTAGGGAATTTGGTGCAGCACTTCAAGTATCGGCACCTCCACTGAGATCGACTTCAGCATGTCCAAAAATTTACCAAACTCAGCATCCTTCTTTGCATTGGTCAACCACTATGGGAACGGTACAGAAAGGGGTGGTTGAGTTTTTGCAATAGGTTCCCGATTTATTTCTTCGACTTATTCCTTCTCGTTCTCCCTTAAAGGTTCCCGTATTTTGGGTCCTAGCTCCCCTTCAGCAACCAACTGGCCCGTCATCTCTTTCAGAGTCCTCCCACTTCACAACATCACTGCTTGGCACTGCTCTACCAGATTGACCTCTGCTTTTCCTAGTAGCTTTCCTGGTAGCCTGGAGATCTGGTTGGCAATTTGAGCTACTTGAATCTCTAGCGACTTTTGCCTGTTGGCAAGATCCCTTACAGATGATCCTAACTCTTTGATTATCGTATCCATCTGTGAATATCGCCGCTGAAATTCAATATTCGCCTCCCGTTGCGTTCGAATGAAGTTCTCTATCATATTCTCCAAATGGGTGTCAGGTGGCTGTGGCTGCCCATTTCCTCCCGATTGTTGGAAATTTCCCGAGTTATTACTGTAGGAAAAATTTGGGTGGTTTCTCCATCCGGGATTGCAAGTACTAGAATATGGGTTATTGGCCTTTTGATTTCGGTCGCCAACTACATCAACACGCTCAATATGCTCTTCCAAGCCACCCTGCCCTCCATAGTAGTCTGTCCTCACTTCTAGATGATCCACTGAGTTGACAACATATCGTCCCGCGACAGGAGCTGGGTGACTACGTTCGGAAGCCCATTGATGGTGGTTCTGGGCCACCTCTTCTATCAGCTCCTTTGCTTCCTCGATAGTCTTATTCATAAGTGCTCCTCCTATGACAGAATCAAGGGACATCTTTGTGGCGTACATGATCCCATTATAAAAGATGTGGATCACTAACTATCTTTCTGGTCCATGGTGGGGGCATTGGTAAAGTAGCCCCTTATAGCGATCCCAGGCTTCAAATAGGGATTCACCTTCCTTTTGAAGGAAGCTCGTTATCAGATGGCGCATGTGAGAAGTCTTTCTAGGTGGGAAGTATTTGTTCAAGAACTGCTGCTCACATTGCTCCTATGTAGTAATGCTTCCTGAAGGCAAGGAGTGAAGCCATGCCTTAACCTTATCCCACAATAAGAACGGGAATAGGCTCAGGCGGATCGTGTTTGCAGGGACTCCATTTATCTTCATCGTCGAGAAGATTTCCAAGAATGACTCCAGGTGTCGGTTCGGGTCTTCAGTCATAGTTCCCCCGAATTGACTCTCTTGGACCATGTGTATGAGCATCGATTTCAGCTCAAAGTTGTTTGCCTGATGGGTATGAGCAGTCAACTGCTAGGCGAAAATCATCCCAAGTTGTAGCTTTATAAGGAGCTCGAAGAGGAGGATTTTGTCCATGGTTCTTGAGGCGATTTGAAGGGGAATAGTTGGTGCTTTCCAGTTCTTCAACGCCATTCCAAAGCAATCAACAAACAAGTAATCCAAAGTTCTTTGTGTAAATTTTTCTTTACTTATATTTGTGTATTGCTTAGTTTATTTTTTGTATTTCATTGTATTACTTTTGTAATCACTTGTACAAGATTTCTCCACCTCCGGATTGTTCTGAGAAGGAGTGTTTGATTAGTGGTGGTGTGCATCACTAGAGCTTATTTGAGCTTACCCCGTGGAGTAGGAACCCTGGGTTCCAAACCACGTTATATTGCCTTGTCATTTGTGTTTGTGTGCTTGTTGTGTTTTTTTTACTATTATATATATTTCACTGCGCATAATAATTTTTGTAGATGAACGTGATGAATTCCATCGAGCGATGGGAAAGTTCTATTCACCCCCCCCTCCCCCTCTAGCGATCAACGATTCCTCTACAATTGGTATTAGAGCCCGGTGGCGATCAAATTTGAACTAACCACCAAGGAGCAAAAGCGCTAGAGGATGGAATTGTCGAATGATGGATTTGGATGGGACATCAATACTCCAATTCCATACACCTTCTATGGATGAGAAGGGTTCGGTCAATGGAAGGCACGGATGGAGAATTTCTTCATGATGAACTTTGAAGATTGGATTATCCTAATAAAGGGATTCGAATTTCCATGGGGTCCAAAGGTGGATACCTCAAGAAGAAGAGATGGACCGAAGAGCAAGCTCAAGCCTTCGAAAGAAATGATAAGGTAACGCAAATTATATTAAATTCGTTACCTAACAATGTCTTGTCTAGATTAGGTGAATTTAAAAATGCCAAGGATCTATGGAGCAAATTGGCAAAGCTTCATGAAAATTCTTCACCGGCCTCAAGTGAAAAAAAAATCTCAAGAAAGTGAGGAATCACAAGTTGAGAAGGAATCAACATCTAAATCGGTAGAAGAAGTGGAAGAATTGGAGGAAGTCTCCACCTCTAGGATTGAGGGGGAGGAGAGACCATCCACTATGGAGCAAGAGCAAGAAGAACCATCAACATCTGGAAGACATGAAGGACAAAGTCAAAATTCCAGTCTAGGTAACTCAAGCATTATAATTAAAGATAAAAATCACATAATATATTTTGAGTGTAGGGAAGCCGGGCACTACAAGAGTAAGTGCCCAAAAAGAGTCAAGAAGGCTCAACCAGAGCCAAAGGGTAAGGAAGTCGGTGCCCAAAGTCAAAAGAGCAAGGAGTATATCATTTGCTTCAAATGGCATCAAAAGAGGCACTATAAAAGTTAATGCCCTAAGGGAAGACAACCTAGCAAGGGCAAACGAGGAGCTACACATATAGGGGGAGCTAAGGCAAACCGTAAGGTAAATTTAAATTATGCTCCTTCTTTAATTAATAGTTAAAAGCATGCTAGGAATAATTTTAATGTTCTTGCTATTCATCATGATAAAGATCATGCTAAAAACAAATACTTTTGTTTACGTGCTAAGTCTTACAATATTAGGGTTAAGGACAAATCTAGAACCAATAACCCAAGAAAAATTCTGCCTAAGGAAGCCATTAGGAAGGTAGAGTATCACTTTGGCATTAACCCTAAGGAGGGTAGGCATATGCCTAGGAAGAACAAAAAATACTCAAAGAAATAATAGACCCACCAAATTTGAGAAATTAGAGTTAAAAAAATAAGTTTTGAGGTCAAGGCTTGAGAAATTGAAGAAGACCCTTGCAAGAATGAAAAATTCAATTAAAGGGCCTAGGAGCCAAAACTTAGGGGTTAATAGACAAGAACCATCTAGGGGCAAGGAAGGTTTGGGTCACAAACCTAAGCCCAAAGAGATCTACCATAGTGTTGTTAGTGTCAGCCCTTAGTGTCAATCATGAGATGATTGATTAGGGATCATGTGTATCATATTTCATTAATAAAAGGTAAAGATTGTTTATTATATTTACTTTATGCATGTGCCAGCTAAGATAAATATAATAATATCCTTGAATAGTAGGTTCTAATCTACAGTATATCAATTGGTAGAATTGATTATGAGAAGCTGTAGAGAACACTATTCTTAATATTCCTAGTCAAGTATTAATATACAAGGGCAATATTAATACATAGAGACTAGCATGTAGGTCAATGGATGACTTGATCTCACAAGTCATGGATATGTGATATCACATTGACACATGGGTATATATATTGGAGAATATATATACTGAATTGACCCGCCATGAGAAAGTATCATGGATCGTTATATGAGTGTCATATACTTTCTCATGTGACTGTTGGTATGAATAGTCCTTAGACCTGAAGTCACTATGGTTCCCTACATAAGGAGTTATGTACTTTGGTATTGTCTAACGTCACGCCATAACAAGGTGACTATAACGGTGATTACTGGGTATGTAACGAATTATGCGAAGGGATGTGAGTGATGTAGATGGGATCTATCCCTCCCATATGACGGGAGTGATATCTTTGGCCTCTTGATAGAGTAGGACCACGAAATGCATGACCATGCTCAAATGAGTCAATATGAGATATTGAGCTCATTTGTTTGAGTGAGTCTACTTGGAGATCAAGAAATATATAGATCGATAAGGGGATGACACGGTCTATGCCTCATTGATCGATCTAAGATATCAGAGATAGAAGGACACCGTCATACATGATAATAGTCACGGAAAGGTTGTCGAATCTCAATGATCTTGTAACTTGGGTAGCAATGATGTACTGCTAGATGTTGCTCATTGCTTATGTATCTAAAAGGGGTTTTAGATACATTGCCAATGTTACAAGAGCCTATAGGGTCACACACAAATGACATTCTGTTTTGGAGAAGGTTTCTTTTAGTTGGACTAAAAGGACAATTGAGCATATGGCCAAGAATTGAGTTAGACTCAAACTGGTTAAACTTGAGTTAGACTCAAGTTGAACCATGGAAGATGATTCATCATCATGCATGATTAATTTGATTAATCATGCATGAGAATACCAAGAGTCTTGGTATTCATGATGAGAATTCATGAAGGAGAATACCAAGAGTCTTGTTATTAAGAGATGTCTTAATGGGAGTTAATGGCAATGGTTGCTATGGGATTAAAAGGCTTGTCTTTTGGTGTTTCACGTGGACTTCACTTGAGGGTGTTTTTTTTGGGCGTGTAAGCAAAAGAAGGCCAAGAGAGAAAGTGTTCTCTCATCTCCTCCTTCCTCTCCTTCTTCTTCCAAGAGAGTTCTTGGCATTTTGCTAGGGTTGCTAGCACAACGTGACTCCAAATCGTGTGGGTGTCAATGTGGATACCATAGATATACGGTTACCCTTACCGTATTAAGATCCGACAGCATTTGGAAAAGCGGGATTGCGAAGGGGACGCACCGAAGGTATATCCTCATCTAGATAAGATCTAGACTAGATTAGAGAAATGATTTATATAGTTTTGCATGGATCTCTGGTGGGATCCGGTTTAAATTATTGTTTCCACTGTGGTTTTGCGAAGTATTCGCCCACGACGTTGTGAACGTCAGATCTGGACCGGTTTCCCAACGAGTGTTCCATTCGATTATGGAACCATCCATAGGTCTAGGAAAACCAAGATTACAAGGAAAGTCATCCCTAAGGTAATCATGGTAGATGCCTAGTGGCCAATGTTTCTATGAAACCTAGGAAAGCCACTAAGAAGGTCACAAGGGAAGTTATCCCTAGAGTTGACCTAGGCAAATCCAATTGACAAAGGCTTCCAAGCCTAAAAGGGTCATTAGGAAGGTACTAAGGGAGAATATCCATAGTGAGTACCTAGTACACCCAAGGAGCTCAAATAGTTATAGGATTCCTAGGAGCGTGATCCTTTCACACTAAATGGGTTAGGTTGTGGCAACCTTGAATGGATGGGTAGTTAACCTAACCATAGCAAAATTTACACTTTAGGTCATTTCTAAGGTTATTGGATACTTTGGAAATAAGGTTAGAATTTATATCCTAAAGGATTTTAGAATGTGCCAATAAATTTGAGAAGGTTGAAAAATAGATCAAATTTGCACGGATTAGGTTTTAGAGATCATAGTGTGTCATTTTGGATTTTTGGCACACTTGGAAGATGAGTGGTATTATGGCAAATTGGGCTTAATTTTAACAAATGATAATTTGAGCTTAACACTTAGGTATTATATACCTTTGTATTTTATACTTGTCACACTTTGTCTGCCTTGCCATGTCATGACATCATATTTCACTTAATTATTTAAAAGGTCATGATAATGCTTAGGTCTATTTTTTATGTCATGTATGTTTTAGTCTTGCATTTATGTCATGACATCATGATTATTGACATATATTTTAATTATGCTATCATTATATGTCATAATCATCACTCATGCATTTAGGTTAAATAAAATTGATTTAAGGACTATGACATGATTTGAAGTCCTATGTATAAAGGAATCAAATAGAGTTGCCTAAAAAATGCATGAGACCTTAGTATAGGAAAAATAAAAACTCACATCACACATTATATTGACATGTGTGTGTATTGATACACCCTAGACACATGTGAGATGTTAGGAAAATAAGTTAAGTTCAGGGTGCATAGTTCTTGCATCTAGATGAACTCAAACTCATCTTATACCATTGATGAATCATGGGGAAAGCTAATGTGCAAGTCATGTGCATTGAGCCCATAGATCATGGTCCAATATAAGGTTTTAAAATCATTTAAAATTTACTTTGAAAAACCTTGGTGTAGTCTATATTTTGATAGAAGTCACCATAGATGAAGTTGGTACAGAGTAGGCTCAAAACATTGAAGTTATCTTTGTTTTTTAACTTTGTATTAATCTCACTATCTAATAGGTATTTTATTTTTCAAATATTTTTCACCATTGTATCTGACATAAGTAGTATACATATAAAGTTTCATTATTTTTCAAATTACGTATATTTACTTATGAATTTTTGAATTTCATTTCTGAATTCTAGATTGCTACATTTGAAGAAACCAATCGACTACCGCCTTGGGCAGTCGACTGGTTGCTGACCGAGTTGACTACCAAGGCTGATTTCAGATAAACAAGATTTGTTTAGCCCAGTTTCAGCTAATTTAGGCTACCCTAACTGCTCATAACCCAAAGATATGCTTTGGAAAGTATTAGAAGGGTGAAAATTTATTGGATATGAATTAGGAGAGTTGTTTAGGGTGAGAATCAAGTTTTAAGGTGTGCAAAAGTTCAAGACTTTTAATTTTGTTGGTTTAGTTTTCTTATAGGCTTAAGAACTCTCCAAGGACATTGTTGGTGCAATGGTCAAGGGAGAGTAAGTCTTTAGGGGGAGGTTATCCATCATGGGGTGATGGATGTGTATTCCTCAAAGGATGAGACGTGAAGGGTTTTGGAAACCCTCATTGTGCTCACTAAAGGGGGAGATTTGGAGAAGTGAGGATTGCCTCTCATTTAGTGAGATGGGACTTATCACTAGGAAGAGTGAAGACATCCTAGATATTTTTGGACCAAAGGGAAGATTGTAAGATCTCATTGGGATATGAGACATTGATATCCATGGGGAGAGCCTTTTTTGATGTATGTAAAAAAAAAAGGAGAATTTGAGAATTGCCAATTGGGAGAATTGGGGGAATTTGGAGTATTTAGTTAGGTGGACTAACTCAAAGATTTTTGTCAACCATCAAAAAAGGGGAGATTGTTGGTGCAATCGGTCCAGGTCACGATTGATCAGACTCGAGTTTGACTCAAGCAATATTTTGATGTTCGACAAAACATATGACATTTGATTGTCATGGAAAGTCCAAGTTTTGTGTACTTGGCAATGGTAAAGTCTAAGTCTTGAGTACTTGGCATAGAAAGTCCAAGCATGGGTCTTGGCAATGGTAAAGTCTAAGTCATGGGTACTTGGCAATGGAAAGTCCAAGCATGAGTCTTGGCAATGGAAAGTCCAAGCATGAGTCTTGGCAATGGAAAGTCCAAGCATGGGTCTTGGCATTTGGAAAGTCCAATATGGAATTGACAAGGAAAGTACAAGGGTGTGATATTGGTAGTATGGAGTTGGCAAGGAAAGTCCAAGGGTGTGATATTGGTGGCATAAAGTCCAAGCGGTAGCCTTGACAGTATAAGTCCAATGGTTGGCGGCGTAAAATCCAAGCGTGTGTCTTGCAACATAAGACTAAATGTACCTTAGCAGTGTAGACCCGGTTAGCATGACAATAGCCGATGGATGCACCTGAAGGCTAGTGTATGGATGAACAAGTCATGGATGACTTGGAAGGATCTGATAGGCGTGAGGCTGATGGAGGTGGCTAGAAGGCTTAGGTCTAGGCTAAGGGTGGTCTAGCAAGTATGAGAGGATCATACTTGAGGTAAACCTCATGGTTGGGGTTTAGTAGTCAAGTGGGGTTATGGACCAATCGGCTGGTCAAGTGTTTTGACACTTGGTAGCCGAGTCGACTTTTAGCAGTCGATTGGGATTATGACCAGTCGACTGGTCAGGAGTTGACTGGAGATCGACTATTGTTTGTGTCCACGAGCATAGAAAGTTTCATAGTCAACTGGGTTGTCGACTGACTGGGCAATAGTCGACTGTTGTGGTTTGGCAGTCGACTGATGAGCTATCCGTTGGAATTTTCCAGCGTGAATCAAACCATTGTGAGACAACGGCTATAGGAGCAGTTGACTAATGGGTATGAGCAATTGATTGCTAGGCTAAAATCAGCCCGAGTTGCAGCTTCATAAGGAGCTCAAAGAGGAGTATTTGGCCATGGTTCTTGGGCTGATTTTATGGGCAATTGGTGCTTTCCAATCCTTCAAAGTCATTCCAAAGCAATCAACAAGCAAACAATCTAAAGTTCTGTGTATAAAGTTTTCTTTACTTGTATTTGTGTATTGCTTAGTTTACTTGTATTTCGTTGTATTACTTTTGTAATCACTTGTATGAGGTTTCTCCACCTTTGGATTGTTTCGAGAAGGAGTGTTTTGATTAGTGGTGGTGTGCATCATTGGAGCTCATTTGAGCTCATCCCGTGGAGTAGGAACCCTAGATTCCGAACCACGTTATATCACCTTGTCGTTTGTGTTTGTCTACTTGTTGTGTTTTGTTTTTACTATTATATATATTTCACTGCGTATAACAAGTTTTGTAGATGAACACGATGAATTCTATCGAGAGACATGAAAGTGCTATTCCCCCTCCCCTCTAGTAATCAATGATTCCTCTACATGGTAGTCTTGACTAATCGACTAGTCCGGTGCTTGAGGGATGGGTGTGATCGGGCACGCGAGCACAGGTGCTCGGGATGAGTGATGCTCAGGTGACGACAAACTCAGTTCTTGGTCGACTGTAGTGCTCAGAAAAATGGGAAACTGGGTGCTAGGGAGGTACACGACACAACAGTCGACTATTGTGGTGAAGTAGTTGACTGGTTGAAGGGAAGAATCTGGGACTCGAGTGCTCAGACAATTGCAAAGCTCGGGATGAGAAATTGGATACTCAGGAAAGTTATGACGCAATAGTCAACTGTTGTGGTGAAGCAGTCGACTAGCTATGGTGGTCAGCGAACAAAAACCTTGTGAATCGACTGGGCAATAATTCAACTGGTGGACTAGTAGTCGACTGATGGTTGAGAGTAGTCGATTGATCGACTAAAATTCGATGCACATTATGTCGTTGAAAGCAAACAGTCAAGTGACGAGTCAACTAGGAGTAAGACCAATCGACTAGTAGGCGGAGATAAGCCTATAAAAGGACTTTACGAGGAGTTGAAGTGTTAGTTTCTTGGTGACTTAGAAGGGGAAGAGTTGCTGCTTTCTAGACCTTCCAAGCCTTTCCAAAGCAACTAAACACCGAGATCAAGCTTACAAGCAATTGTGTAAAGTGTTTTCATTTGTGTTTTGCTTTTTAACTTTTGTTTGTTTGGTTGTATTGTAAAAATTCCAGATTGTAAGAGATTTCTCTACCTCTAGAAGTTTCCGAGAAGGAGGAAGTATAGTGGTGATCTGTAGAAGCTAGGCCATGGAATAAGAATCGAGGATTGCGAACCAAGTAAAATCCAAGTGTTGTGATTGTGTTTGTTATTTTTGTTTATATTTTGTTTCCACTGCTATAACTCTTTGTAGATAAGCAATCATGAACACAATCAATGAGCGAAGTTCAAGTCGCTATTAACCCCCCTCCCCTTTAGCGCAACTCCGATCCTAATAGGCACTTCCATACTTTTATCGGAATATCATCTGGTCCAATAATTTTTCCATTTTGCATCCCATTTAAAGCTTGTTCTACTTCTGAAATTTAAATTCTACGATAAAAATTTAAATTTCTATACTCATTTGACCTACTTAAATTACCTAAGTTAAGTTGGTCACCTAAACTTTCATTAAAACGTTGATGAAAATACCTCTTCCACCCTTCTTTTTTATTTCTTCATCATTTATTAGCACCCTATTGTATTCATCTTTAATACATCTTATTTGGATAAGATCTTTTGTCTTCCTCTCTCTCATTTTAGCTATTCTATAAATGTCTCTTTTCCCTTCTTTTGTATTCAATTTTTGGTATAATTATTCAAATGTTTCATTATTAGCTTCATTCATTACTGTCTTAGTGTCACGCCCCGAGAGTATGCCGAGCTGAAAAATGGGCAGCATCTCCCCTGTACGTGATACAATATCCTATTGATACAAGGCCTTTTGGCCACAACCACATAACATATATATGTATATAACCATAAATCACAGAGGAAATACCCCAACAAATAATAAAGATAAAATGACTCAACTATGCACTCCGGAGTGACTTTAACACAACAAGAATCATAATAGAAACCACATCTAAACTGAAACCACATCAAAGGCCAAATACATACAACACATTCGTATACCACAAATACATAAATGATATAGGATAAAATCCCAAAACAACAATTCACAAGAATACAACAATATGGAAATAATATCCAACCCTTCGGTGTGAGATGGGATCAGCTGGCGAAGCTTCGAACATCCAACGAAACTTCTACCTGTAACCTAGGTGGCACGAAACCCAGGGTCCGTGGTGGTGAGTATAAACTCAGGGGTAATATAAAGGAAGTGCATGAACAACATATAAGGATATGGAGATCTACAAGTATACATGTGGAGATCTACAGGTATACAGATAGATCCAACAGATATACAGTCATAAATGTAGTAACAAATAACCACCAGTATAGACATGATCAATGCATATACTAAACTGATCGACTGAATATAATGTAAAGTACCAACCTACCTGAAAGTCTGCTGCAACACAACATCTATCATCTTGAACAAATATACAGTAACATAACCCGTATAACATACAGGGTCTATACCACACCTGACTAACACTCAGTCATATGAACAGTATATAATCACATGTAATAATAACCCGGTCCATTCTATACTAAGACATGACGCTAATTAAATGCATACGACAGTCTGAACCAACACGATCATCATGCTCAACACACAGCAGTATTGAATATGCAAATGACATATAACATGATGAACAAGCATATGCAACAATCATAGCTCAATCAAATGCAACATCTCACAGGCATATGTAAAACATATATCAAAATACATGCATACATATATACATATCCAGCAATGCATACGCATGGCCATGTCTGTGGACCCTACCACAACCATGACCCCAGTATGGCTTGGGTGGCACGACATGATAACTATCCCAACTCCAGCTACCACTACTCTCGAGTTGCTGAATTGGGTAGTATGAATAAGTAGCTAGCCGCCATAGAGCTATATGCTACACCACGGGGGTCCTTGCTGCTGGCCACTCCGTCACTACCCATGAGTGGTCGAGCACCGCACAGAGAACAACTGCACATCACACAACCACCTTCTATAGTGGGCAAGTGCACTAACTACCACCCTCAACAGTGGCCAAGTACGCAACTCCAGCTACCACCATCTATAGTGGTCGAGCACGGCACAACCAATGCTCTGCACTCAACCCTACTACCACTACCCCGAGTGACCAGGGAGGCAAGATGACTGACGACTCATCTCAACCATAAGGGAGACCCAGTCGATAGCATGCATGCAATGTAATGATGCATAGCTCCACACACATATCCCCACAACACTCCCTATCCCACGGGGAGTCCTAGTCAACCAAAAGTCAACTATGCAAGGACTACTAATCCATAATCACAACCTACTTATCTATGCACAGATAAATAGATCCACCATAGATGCACAACTGTAGGGTCGATGGTGGCTGGCTAGAGGGGGGTGAATAGCCCTCAATCGTCGTACGGTGGAATAGATCGTTCTTGCGTGCTTGTCTATAATTGTCGTTAATATGCGCAGCAGAAACAATAGAAATAATAACAACAATACAATCACACGCAATACACAAAGATATACGTGGTTTGGAACCGAATGGTTCCTACTCCACGGTCGAGTTCACCGAGCTCTAGTTATGCACATGACACTAACTAACACTCCTTCTCGACAACACGTCGGAGGTGGAGAAACCTCTCACAAGCAATTACACTAAGTAACATGAAATACAAGCAATACAAAGATAAATATGAAATACACGTAAAGAACACTTTACAATGTTTGCTTTGAACCCTTTGCTTGTTGCTTGCTTTAGATGACTCTTGAAGGTCTGGAATGCAGTAGCAATTCCCCTCCAAAAGCTTCACAAAAGTCTTGGAAAAATCCTCCCTCTTGAGCTCCATTTATAACCTGCATTAAGCTAATTTCACGCTCATCAGTCGACTGATTGTGACCATCAGTCGACTGGTCCTGTAGCCGTTGTCTCATAACGGCCAGATCCACGTTGGTCAAGTTCCAACGGATCACCCATCAGTCGACTGATGATACCCATCAGTCGACTGATCATCCCATCAGTCGAGTGTTGGCAAGAGCACTTGACTAGAAACCCTTCTGTGGTTTAAATCACCCCTATCAGTCGACTGATGTCCATCATCAGTCGACTGATGGCATCAATAGTTGACTGTCCTCCCTCGGCAGTCAACTGGTCAGCCAGATCCTAGTCAGTCGAACACCGGTCGAACCATTCGACCTAGAGCAGTTGAATGGCACCTATGTCAGTCGACTGATGTCGGGTAAAACCTCAAACATCAAGCTATTTGAGCATCTGACACTCAATCTTAGCCACTTGGCCAAGTCCACCTCATCCCTCATGGAGTTCCCCACTGAAGCTCTCTTCCCTCAGCCTACGTCCCTCGGATGCGCCAAGCGCACGACTTCTCAATGCCATCCTTCGCGTCTCTTGCCCTCGAAGTATGCTTCCCTTGGGCCTCACTCCATTCGCTCCTTGTCCGGCGGTCTCTCGGATGCACCAAGCGCATGGCTTCGCAATGCCATCCTTCCCCGACTCAAGGACCCCAAGCCTAGTGAACTTGCCAAGTCCTCAAGACTTCCCAAATGCACCAAGAGCACGGTTTCGCAATGCTTTGGCCTTTTCCACACCAAGCCCCAAGCTTGGATTTTCCATGCCAACTCCATGTTGGACTTGTTGGGTTTTCCGAGCCGCAAAAATCACTTTTTGCATTGAGGAAACCTCAGAAGCCCGACCACAGATCCGTGCGAAGGTATAAAAATAAAACTACATGTATGTGTTATGAAAAACCTAGATCTACCATAGATCTAAATGGTGAGAGCATTACTCTCATAACGACGCCCTTCGCTTATCCCGCTCATCCAAACGCTTTGCCGGATTTCGAAGAGTGTCAAGTGCACACTCCTCTACAAGTATCCACACGAACAAATGGTGGAGAAGAAACCTTAGAGTGTGATAGAACCCTTGAGAGTTTTGTCCAAAGAGAGGATTGAAAGAGAGAGCTTGAGAGGAAGAAGATCCAAGGAAGAAGAAGATGGAGTTACCACCAAATGAATTCACCCATGAATAACCCTAAAGTGGCCGGCCACTCTTGGATGGGGGGTTACATGCATGCATGTAACTCCAAGAGCCAATGTCTCTTGGTCTCCCTCATGAGGTGGCACCACATGATAAGTCAATGATGATGTGGAACACCATCATTGGCCGACCCACATGCCATGTCACCATGACATGGCAATTGGTCAAGTCAAAATTGACCATTCATCTTCCCTCTCAAGTCAAGTCAAACTTGACCTCTTATCTCCCATGGTTAATCAAATATAACCACTTGATTCAAGTCAATTTGATTTAATGAATCTCTATACATTAATTTAAATTGACTCAATGAATCAAATCTAAATTAGACTCATTCAACACTTGAATCAAATTGAGTCTAACTCAATTAGTCTAATTTGGATTATCTTAATCCAATTTGGTTCATCCCATGAACCTAATCCTCATGGTTCATCATATGAACCTAATCTCCACCTAATTGCCCTTTGTGTGTGACCCTATAGGTTCTTGTAATGTTGGCAATGCTCCTAAACCGATTTAGAAACATAAGCAATGAGCGGTATCTAGCAACACATCATTGCTACCCAAGTTACAAGAATGTAGAGATCCAACATCACCTTTGTGACTACTAATTATGACTCTCACAATATGTGACAATGTCCCTCTATCCTTGACATCTAGATTGACCAATTGAGGCATAGACCATGTCATCCTCGGTACAATCTATATCTTGAACACCAAGTAGACTCACTCTAATCAAATGAGCTCAATATCTCATATTGACTCATTTGGGCATGGCCATGCACTTCGTGGTCTCACTCTATCAAGAATAATGATGTCACTCCCGTCATATAAGAGGGATAGATCTCATCTACATCACTCACATCCCTCCGCATAATTTGTTACTTACCCAGTAATTGCCTTTATAGTCCACCCATTTACGGGTGGCGTTTGACGAAGCCAAAGTATGCAACTCCTTATGTAGGGAACCATGGTGACTTCAGGTCTAAGGACTAATAGTCATACTAATAGCCACATGAGAAAGTATATGACACTCATATAACAATCCATGATACTTTCTCATGGCATGTCATTCAGTATACATTCTCCAATGCATACCCATGTGTCAACTTGATATCTCATATCCATGACTTGTGAGATCAAGTCATCGTGTTGACCTACATGTTAGTCTCTACGCATTAACATTGTCCCTGAATGTTAATACTTGACTAGGAATGATTAAGAGTAGTGTTCTCTATATCATCTCATTATCGATTTAACCAATCGATTGATATAGATAAGAACCTACTACTCAAGGACGTTATTATACTTAGTTATTTGGCACCAATACAAGTAAATATAATAACCATGCCTTTATAAATAGGAATATGATACAATAAAGTCCATACAACAATCATCATATGATTGGCTCTAGGGCTTTCACTAACAATCTCCCACCAGCACTAGTGTCAATCATCGTTGTATCTAATACCCAATGACCTAGTGTGACCATCATGCTTTTCCTGTGCCAAAGCCTTGGTCAAGGGATCTGCAATGTTAGCCTCTGTGGGTACTCTACAAATCTTCACATCTCCTCTATCGATAATATCTCGAATGAGATGGAAGCATCGTAGTATGTGTTTGGTCCGCTGGTGTGAGCGAGGTTCCTTAGCATGTGCAATCGCTCCATTGTTGTCATAATAGAGCTCTATGGCATCTGCTATGCTAGGAACCACCCTAAGCTCAGTAATGAACTTGCGGATCCAAACTGCCTCTTTTGCTGCCTCAGATGCAGCGATATACTCGGCTTCTGTTGTAGAATCAATAATTTTGTCATGCTTCAAACTCTTCCAGCTCACAGCGCCACCATTCAAGAAAAACACGAACCCTAACTGTGATCTATAATCATCCTGGTCAGTTTGGAAGCTAGCATCGCTGTAACCCTTTACATCTAGCTCCTCATCGCCTCCAAATATCAATAAATATTCTTTAGTCTTTCTTAAGTACTTAAGAATATTCTTGACTGCTATCCAGTGACGCTCACCTGGATCTGACTGGTATCTACTTGTCATGCTCAAAGCATATGAGACATCAGGACGAGTACATAGTATGGCATACATGATAGATCCTATAGCAGATGCATAAGGGATCTTATCCATGCGGTCTCTCTCCTCTCTAGAAGAGGGACTTTGAGTCTTCGAAAGACTCACACCATGTGACATCGGCAGAAGTTCCTTCTTGGAATTCTGCATGGCAAACTGTAGTAATACCGTGTCAATGTATGTACTCTAACTTAGGCCAAGTAATCTCTTAGATCTATCTCTATAGATCTTGATGCCTAGAATACAGGCTGCTTTACCTAAGTCCTTCATTGAGAAGCATATCCCCAGCCAAGTCTTCACAGACTGTAGTGAAGGGATGTCATTCCCAATGAGTAGTATGTCATCCACATACAATATAAGGAAGACAACTGTATTTCCACTAACCCTCTTATAGACACAGGGTTCATCTTCATTCTTGATGAAACCAAACTGTTTGATCACATCATTAAATCGAAGATTCCAGCTTCGAGAAGCTTGCTTTAGCCCTTAAATGGACCTTTGCAGCTTGCATACTTTCCCAATATGCTGTAGATCTAAAAAACCCTCAGGTTGTGTCATGTACACATCCTCGAGTAAGTTTCCATTCAGAAATGCAGTTTTGACATCCATCTACTAGATCTCATAATCGTGGTATGCTGCAATAGCAAGCATGATCCGAATGGACTTAAACATCGCCACTGGAGAAAAGGTTTCATCATAGTCAATACTATGAATTTGCTTGAAACCTTTAGCCACCAATCGACCCTTATAGGTATGCGTAAGTCCATCCATGTCAGTCTTTCTCCTAAAGACCCACTTACACCCAATGGGTTTGACCCCTTCAATTGGATCAACCAAAGTCCATACTTGGTTGGTGTACATGGATTCCATCTCGGATCTCATGGCCTCTAGCCATTTCTCAGAATCTGGGCTCATCACAGCTTCCTAATAGGAGGTAGGCTCATTCTCAATGAGCATAATGTCATCATGGTCAGACAAGAGAAATGAGTATCTCTCAGGCTGACGGTGTACCCTATCAGACCTGCGAAGAGGTAGGTCTACTTGAACAGGTGGTTGTTCCACAACTCGTTGTGCAACAATCTCATCACCCACAACACTTTGTGGTTCCTGTTCAACCTCCATCAAGGCCTCAGTGCTATGGTCCTTATTTTAAATTTCTTCAAGATCAAATGTACTCCCACTAATTTTTCTAGAAACAAAATATCTTTCTAGAAAAACCCCAGTCTTTGCCACAAACACTTTGTGCTGACTAGGAATGTAGAAGTAATATCCCTTTGTATCCTTGGGATATCCAACAAAATAGCACCTATCGGATTTGGGTCCTAGTTTGTCTGAGACTTGACGTCGAACGTAAGCCTCACAACCCCAAATCCTCATGAAAGACATCTTGGGATTTCTCCCTGTCTATATCGTATATGATGTCTTTATCATAGCCTTAGATGGTACATGGTTAAGTGTGAAGGCTACTGTATCTAGAGCATATCTCCAAAAGGATATAGGAAGATCTGTGTGACTCATCATAGATCGTACCATATCTAATAGGGTACGATTCCTCCTTTCGGATACACCATTCCACTGTGGTGTTCTAGGAGGAATGAGTTGGGATAGAATCTCACACTCAGTTAGATAGTCACGAAACTCATGGCTAAGGTATTCACCACCTCGATCTGATCGAAGTATCTTAATACTCTTGCCAAGCTAGTTTTGTACTTCATTCTTGAATTCTTTGAACTTTTCAAAGGATTCTGATTTATGTGTCATGAGATACACATAACCATATCTACTGAAGTCATCAGTAAATGTAATGAAGTACTTGTAACCACCTCTAGCAGCAACATTGAAAGGGCCATATACATCACTATGTATAAGTCCTAACAAGTCTGTTGCTCTTTCGCTGTGTCACTAAAGGGAGTCTTGATCATCTTGCCTAAAAGGCAAGACTCACATGTCTCATATGATTCAAAATCAAATGAGTCTAGCAGCCCATCCTTATAGAGCTGAGATAAGTGACTCTCATTTATGTGACCTAAGCGACAATGCCAGAGATAGGTTTGGTTCAACTCATTTGACTTGAACCTTTTGATACTTATGTTATAGATTGAGCTCTCTAAGTCTAGAAAGTAGAGTCCGTTCATTAGAGGTGCACTACAATAGAACATATCATTTAAATAAACTGAACAACATTTGTTCTTTATTATAAATGTTAATCCTTTCTTATCCAAACAAGAAACCGAAATTATGTTCTTAGTGAAAGAAGGCACATAACAACATTCATCTAATTCTAGTACAAGTCCAAAGGGAAGAGATAGATCATAAGTTCCTACAGCAACAGCAGCAACCCTTGCTCCATTGCCTACTCGTAGGTCCACCTCGCCCTTTGTCAATGCCCTGCTATTTTTCAGCGCCTGCACATTGGTACAAATGTGAGATGCACATCCGGTATCTAATACCCATGATGAAGAAATAGATAGATTGACTTCTATAACATTTATACCTGAAGTAGAAGTCTCACTTCTCTTCTTCTTAAGATCTTCTAGGTATGCTTTGCAGTTACGCTTCCAGTGTCCAGCTTCCTTGCAGTGGAAGCAAGCCCCTTCCTTGGTCACCCCTCCTTTGGGTTTCAGTTATTTGCCTTTTCCCTTGGCTTGGGACTTTCCCTTACCTTTAGGCTTGCCCTTTCCTTTCTTCTTTTGCACAATCAAAATGGAGTCATATTTTCCCTTCTTAAGGTTGAGCTTAGCAGTTCTCAACATGCTGAGCATCTCAGGCAATGACTTATCAATTTCATTCATGTTGTAATTCATGAAAAATTGATTATAGCTTTGTGGCAAAGATTGCAAGATCAAGTCAGTGGCCAGCTCTTGGCCAAGTGGGAATCCCAATCTCTATAGGTTTTCTACGTACCCAATCATCTTGAGTACATATGGACCTACGGGAGTCCCTTCTTGCAATTTGGACCCAAACAATACCTTAGAGACTTCATATCGCTCATGCCTTGCTTTTCCTTGATATAGTTGACGAAGATGTTCAACCATATCATAAGCATTCATGAACTCGTGTTGCTTCTGAAGCTCAGAGTTCATGGTTGCGAGCATTAGACATGACACATCTAATGTATCATCTTGATGCTTCTTGTAAGCATCTTTGTCAGCTCACGAGGCA
Source organism: Wurfbainia villosa (assembly GCA_025175895.1). Lineage (NCBI taxonomy): Eukaryota > Viridiplantae > Streptophyta > Magnoliopsida > Zingiberales > Zingiberaceae > Wurfbainia > Wurfbainia villosa. Next base: position 130,372,116 of record CM045986.1, on the reverse strand, counting down.
GTGATAGGAGGTGCCTCCGGAATGGGCTGCTCCAGGACATACATTTTCCTTTCTTGGGTGAGAACAATTCTCAGGTTTTTATACCAGTCCAGGAAATTTGCTCCATTGAGCTTGTCCTTCTCAAGGACATAACGTAGGGAGAGAGTGTTCGTGTTTGTCGACATAGTTATCTACAACATACACAATGCAGAAAATTAATATCATATTCCTTTTATCATTTAATTAGGCCTTTAATCAAATGATGCTCCCACTGAATTATAGGAATTTTGTAGAATCGAGTTATGGATGTGGTCAAACCACATTACTAGATTCATATAAACTAGCTATAATTCCTGCGGGACAAGATCCACATCATACTAAGCCTTGAGTTAGCTTTGGCTAAATTGCCCAAGACTTAGTATGATCGGTGGGTAACACATTACCGATTACATCTCTATGCAACTCTTGTTTATAGGATCAAGACCCACATTTACAAAAGACCTTGAGTTAGCTTTGGCTAAATCGCCCAAGATTTAGTGTAAATGTGATCTTATCCTATCTTTCCAACGATTGGAATATGCCTATAGTTCTACTCGATCCAATTGAGTTAACTAGTTTTACTCAATCTAATTGAGCTTACTCTAACCCAAGCCATGATAGGCGCGACCAAGATTGTCCCTCCGCACCCTACCAAGATAATATGTGTTGCTCTGCTTTGGCAGATTCAACAACTACAAATGATCGAGGTAATGATGGGTATCAAGGACTTGGTAGGCATTTTCGAGTTGATTCGATTAAGATCTAATCTAATCGTAATGTGTATCATATATGCATTAAGGCCTTTATTATCCTATACTAGCTTGCATTACATACATACAAGCATTATTCTAGCATGCATCATATACATACAAGAAAAATATCCTAGCATGCATCATATACATACAAGCATTATTCTACTAGCATGCATCACATACATACAAGCAAAAACAAAAAAAAAAAAAATATATATATATATATATATATATATAAAATTAATTGTGATGTGGTCATGGCCCTACTACGATCTTCTCAAGCCAATGAGAAGATCGGACGGTCAACCTAGGGTTAGCGGCTTCTCCAAGCACCTCCTTTGACCGCCATGTGTCGTCGGCACCCTTCTCGTAACTCCATCTAGAAGTGGACCTTCCACCGCTCCATTTTGCACATTACAAACATGAAACTCGAGTTACATTCGAGTCTAAAACTATTTACAATTAGAATTTTAAAAAGAAGAGGCACGACGCGTAAGTCGCATACCCTATACAACAAGCACAATCACAAAAACAGCACGCAGGCGTATTATGAATTACAACACATTAACATCCAATCATATTGGGGTTCTTGAGCCATGACCATCACAGAATTATACATAATACTAAATTATGTATTTTATAGAAAATTTCTATAATTTTTCCTATTTTTTTCCAATTTTATGAGTCACCTCTCCGTAACGGTCCCGCTAAGCGGTTTCCGGAAGCGATCGCGGGACAAGGCCCCTTTCGAGGATAGGGCAAGCGCCCCTGCTGGCAAAAATAAACTTTGCGAGTGTCCCTACTAGATCTTACAGTGACTTAAGTCGCTGTCCCAAAAAAGTAAAGCGAGAACTCGCCGTTTCAGAGAGTTTTTCTCGGTGGTTGAAGCCTACAAGTGTCCCAACACTCGTTGCTTCGACTCTTCGAGAAAAATACCCAAAAATTCTATAAAAATAGGAAATTTACAGAAACTTAAAAATATGTAATTTTTATATCTAATACAAAAACTACAAATATGAAACACATACATGCTTCGCGCGTGGCTCTGATATCACTGTTGGATTTTTTGAGCCGCAAAAACTGCTTTTTGCATTGCGGAAACCTCGGAAGCCCGGCCACGGATCCGTACGAAGGTATAAAAATAAAACTACATGTATGTGTTATAAAAAAACCTAGATATACCATAGATCTAAATGGTGAGAGCATTACCCTCGTAGCGACGCCCTTCGCTTATCCCGCTCGTCCAAACGCTTTGCCGGATCTCGAAGAGTTTCAAGTGCACACTCCTCTACAAGTATCCACACGAACAAATGGTGAAGAAGAAACCTTAGAGTGTGCTAGCACCCTTGAGAGTTTTGGCCAAAGAGAGGATTGGAAGAGAGAGCTTGAGAGGAAGAAGATCCATGGAAGAAGAAGATGGAGTTACCACCAAATGAATTCACCCATGAATAACCCTAAAGTGGTCGGCCACTCTTGGATGAGGGGTTACATGCATGCATGTAACTCCAAGAGCCAATGTCTCTCGGTCTCCCTCATGAGGTGGCACCACATGATAAGTCAATGATGATGTGGAACACCATCATTGGCCGGCTCACATGCCATGTCACCATGACATGGCAATTGGTCAAGTTAAAATTGACCATTCATCTTCCCTCTCAAGTCAAGTCAAACTTGACCTCTTATCTCCCATAGTTGATCAAATCTAATCACTTGATTCAAGTCAATTTGATTTAATGAATCTCTATTCATTAATTTAAATTGACTCAATGAATCAAATCTAAATTAGACTCATTCAACACTTGAATCAAATTGAGTCTAACTCAATTAGTCTAATTTGGATTACTTTTAATCCAATTTGGTTCATCCCATGAACCTAATCCTTATGGTTCATCATATGAACCTAATCTCCACCTAATTTCCCTTTGTGTGTGACCCTATAGGTTCTTGTAACATTGGCAATGCTCCTAAACCGATTTAGGAACATAAGCAATGAGCGGTATCTAGCAACACATCATTGCTACCCAAGTTACAAGAATGTTGAGATCCAACATCACCTTTGTGACTACTAATTGTGACTCTCACAATATGTGACAATGTCCCTCTATCCTTGACATCTAGATTGATCAATTGAGGCATAGACCGTGTCATCCTCGGTACAATCTATATCTTGAACACCAAGTAGACTCACTCTAATCAAATGAGCTCAATATCTCATATTGACTCATTTGGGCATGGCCATGCACTTCGTGGTCTCACTCTATCAAGAATAATGATGTCACTCCCGTCATATAAGAGAGATAGATCTCATCTACATCACTCACATCCCTCCGCATAATTTGTTACTTACCCAGTAATCGCCTTTATAGTCCACCCATTTACCGGTGATGTTTGATGAAGTCAAAGTATGCAACTCCTTATATAGGGAACCATGGTGACTTCAGGTCTAAGGACTAATAGTCATACTAATAGACACATGAGAAAGTATATGACACTCATATAACGATCCATGGTACTTTCTCATGGCGGGTCATTCAGTATACATTCTCCAATGCATACCCATGTGTCAACTTAATATCTCATATCCATGACTTGTGAGATCAAGTCATCGTGTTGACCTACGTGCTAGTCTCTACGCATTAACATTGTTCCTGAATGTTAATACTTGACTAAGAATGATTAAGAGTAGTGTTCTCTATATCATCTCATTATCGATTCAACCAATCGATTGATATAGATAAGAACCTACTACTCAAGGACATTATTATACTTAGTTATTTGGCACCAATACAAGTAAATATAATAACCATGCCTTTATAAATAGGAATATGATACAATAAAGTCCATACAACAATCATCACATGATTGGCTCTAGAGCTTTCACTAACAATAGGGCTTTCACTAACAGGACTTTCCCATGACAATCCCATGTCATGAGTTTTGTCTATCATCAAAATACTGCTCGAGTCAAACTAGAGTCAACCTGGCTCGATTGCACCAATAATCTCTCCCTTTTTGATGATTGACAAAACTACCATCTCAAGTCTACCAATTCTCCCATATTGTCAATTCTCACATCCCAATGAGAATACCAAACCCAATTGGTAACTTGGTAACTTCTCCCCCTTTTTGACATTAGATCAAAAAGGTCCTCTCCATGGGTATGAATGTCTCATATCCCAATGAGATCTTACAATCTCTCCCTTGAAGGAAACACACGCCTACAATCTTTCTAGTGATAAGTCCCATATCACTTAAAGAGAGGCAACCCAATTTTCCTCCCATGAGGAAATACACATCTATCTTCCCATGATAGATACCTCCCCCTATAGGCTTGCTCCCCCTTGACTATTGCACCAACAATGTCCTTGGAGAGTCCCTAAGCCAATAGGAACATTAACCAAATCAAAATTAAGGCAAAGTTCAACAATGAACTCTCATCCACCTTAAAATTGATACTCTCCCTAAACACTTTTCCTAATCCATATCCAATGGATTTCTACCCTTTCTAATGCTCTCCCAAGCATGTCCTAGGGTTAGGAGTGGTTAGGGGACCAAAACACAGCTGAACATGGGCCTAACCACCAAGGTTTACCCGAAATCAGCTTGGTCAGTCGACTGAATCAGAAACCAGTCGACTGACACCCTCATCAGTCGACTGGCCTCCCTGGCAGTCGACTGATAACTGCATTTGCAATTTTCAGTTTCAGAATTTGGATATTTGAAATCCATAAGTAAATATACGTAATTTTAAAAATCTTAAAAATTCATATGTATAATACTTATCACAGATATTATGGGTGAAAATTATTTTACTCATAAATTAATGAGATTGACACAAAGTCCAAAAGTAAAGAAAAGCTTCAATATTGAGCCCTCTTTGTATCATCCCATTCAATGGTGATAGCTATCAAAAGATAGACTTCACCAAGATTTTTCAAAATGTTTTCAAAATATTTTTGAAACCTTTAATTCATTTTTCCTAAACATCTCACTTGTATCTAGATGTGTAAAACACATTCAAGACAATTAATCTAGTGAGATGTGGGTTTTTGTTCTTTAATGGTCTCATGCATATTTCTAGACAATATTATTTGATTCCCATCAAATCATGCCATAGTCCTAAATTTCATTTTAGTTTATGCATGATATGATTATGACATATATATGATATAACTTAAGCATGTGCCAAAATCATGATGTCATGGCATGTGAATGAAATTTTAGCATACATGACATATAAAGATAAGTCTAAAACATGATCATGACATTTTTAGAGAAAAAAATGAAGATGATGTCATGTCATGGCAAGGTAAATAAATCATGGCAAGTAAAATATATTAAGGTATAAAATACCTAAGTGTTAAATCCAAATTGCCATTTCTAGAAATTAATTCTATTTTTCCTTAATACCATTATCTCCCAAGTGTGCCATAAATCCAAAATGGCACACCCATACCTCTAAGACCTATTTGTGCCAATTTAATCATTTTTTAACTTCTTAAAGCATATTGGCACATCCTAATGTGTCAACTCACCATGGCTAGGTTAACTACCCATCCACTTAGGGTTGACACACCCTAACCCATCTAGCGTGAATCGATCATGCTCCTAGGAACCCAAAATCTATTGGAGCTCCTTGGGTTAACAAGGTATTCACTAGGGATAACTTCCCTAGGTACCTTCCTAATGACCCTTTTAGGCTTTGAAGCCATAGTCTTTTGGATCTTTCCTAATTCAAAACTAGGGGTAACTCCCCCTTTGACCTTCTTAGTGGCTTTCTTGGTTTTTCTTAAGTCCTTAGCCACTAAGCAAACACCATGGCTAGTCTTAGGGATAGCTTCCCTATTAGCCTTGGTTTTCTTAGACCTAGAAATTGTTCCATAATTAAATGAGACATTATGATAGGACATAGGTTTGTGACCCAAACCTTTCTTGCCCTTGGACATTTCTTGTTTCCTAGGTCTTGACTTTTGGACATTTGACCCTTGAATAGAATTTTCTATAATTTTAAGGGTCTTTTCCATTTTCTCAAGTCTTGATCTCAAGACTTGGTTCTCTAGTTCTAATTTTCCCAATTTTGATTGTTCATTAGGTTTTTGGGAAGGCCTCTTCTTCTTAGGCATGTGCCTAGACTTTTTGGGATTAAAACCTAAATTTTCTTCTATTCTCTAGGTAAAATAGTTCTAGTGTTATTGGTCCTAGGTTTATCCTTAGATAAATTTACATGCTTAGCACCTAAACAATAAACCTTATTATTTCTACTAGCATGCTTTTCATTAATAATTGCAAGAGAACTAAAATAATTCCTAGCATGCTTGTTAACTCTAGAAATTGAAGGTGCATTAAATAAATTTACCTTAGGGTTAGCTTTGGAAGCTCCCCCTACTTGAGATACATCTTCTTGCCCTTTCTTCCTCCCCCTAGGGCATTGGCTTCTATAATGCCCCCTTTGGTTGCATTTAAAGCACACAATGTGCTCTTTGCTCTTAATTGTGGGGACTCTGGCCTTTTTGACTTTTGATGTCGGTTGAACCTTCTTCACCTTCTTGGGACACTTACTTTTATAGTGCCCTTGTTTCTTACACTCAAAGCATGTTATATGATTTTTATTTATAATCAATATGCTTGAGTTACCTATGGAATTTTCTTCTTGGTCTTCATTTCTCCAGGATGTGGATTCTTCTTGTCCTTGCTCCAGGATGGAAGAATGCCTCTCCTCCTCCTCGATACTAGAGGTGGAGATTTCCATCAAATCATCTACATCGTCGAATGTGGATGGGCTCTCTTCCACGGCATCTTCCTCTACTTGTGCCGGTTTGAGAATTTCTTGGAATTTGATTACCTTATTGCATAACTCCCTTGCATCCCTATAATTACCTAATCTAGACCAAATATTGTTAGGTAACAAATCACTAAGTAATTCAATTACCTTGAGATTTGTCTTGAAGTCCTTGATTTGGTCTTGGGTCCACCTTGGCTTCTCAATTTACCTATTGCTTTTATCCCTAGGCAATTCGAAACCGTTTTCTAGAATTAACATAATATCAAAATCATTTTCTAGATATACCTCCATTTTTCTTCTCCACCATTCAAAATCTCCTTCGAATTTTTGTGGTTGGAGGTTGTAGCCGGCCATCTTATAGTGCTTGTGTCGACGGTTAGTCCTCGAAAAGCTCCTAGATCTGATACCACTTGTAGGGTCGATGGTGGCTAGCTAGAGGGGGGTGAATAGCCCTCAACCGTCGTACGGTGGAATACGATCGTTCTTGCGTGCTTGTCTACAATTATCGTTAATATGAGCAGCGGAAACAATAGAAATAATAACAACAATACAATCACATGCAATACACAAAGATATACGTGGTTCGGAACCGAATGGTTCCTACTCCATGGCCGAGTTCACCGAGCTCTAGTTATGTGCACGACACTAACTAACACTCCTTCTCGACAACACGTCGGAGGTGGAGAAACCTCTCACAAGCAATTACACTAAGTAATATGAAATACAAGCAATACAAAGATAAATATGAAATATACATAAAGAACACTTTACAATGCTTGCTTTGAACCCTTGCTTGTTTCTTGCTTTAGATGACTCTTGAAGGTCTAGAATGCAGCAGCAATTCCCCTCCAAAAGCTTCACAAAAGTCTTGGCGAAATCCTCCCTCTTGAGTTCCATTTATAACCTACATCAAGCTGATTTTGCGCCCATCAGTCGACTGATCATGACCATCAGTCGACTGGTCCTGTAGCTGTTGTCTCACAACGGTCAAATCCACGTTGGTCAAGTTTCAACGGATCACCCATCAGTTGACTGATGATACCCATCACCGATCGATCATCCCATCACCGATCGGCCGGCGCGAGCACTCGACCGAAACCCTTCGTAAATCGCCTTATCACGATCCGATGGCGCGTCGCCGATCGCCTCCCTCGATACCGATTGGTCAGCCAGATCCTGGTCAGTCGAACACCGGTCGAACCATTCGACCTAGAGCAGTCGACTGACACCTATGACAATCGACTGATGTCGGGTAAAACCTCAAACATCAAGCTGTTTGAGCATCTGACACTCAGTCTTAGCCACTTGGCCAAGTCCACCTCATTCCTCATGGAGTTCTCCACTGAAGCTCTCTTCCCTCGGCCTACGTCCCTCGGATGTGCCAAGCGCACGGGTTTGCAACGCCATCCTTCACGTCTCTTGCCTCGAAGTATGCTTCCCTTGGGCCTCACTCCATTCGCTCCGCGTTCGGAAGGTCCCTCGGATGCACCAAGCGCACGACTTCGCAATGTCATCTTTCACCGACTCAAGGACCCCGAGCCTAGTGAACTTGCCAAGTCCTCAAGACTTCCCAAATGCACCAAGTGCACGGCTTCGCAATGCTTTGGACTTTTCCACACCAAGCCCCAAGCTTGGATTTTCCATGCCAACTCCATGTTGGACTTTCCCATGACAATCCCATGTCATGAGTTTTGTCTATCATCAAAATACTGCTTGAGTCAAACTCGAGTCAACATGGGCCGATTGCACCAACAACAACTAATATTTGTACGATAGAGAAAATGACTCCATAATCTAATCCATCACCTAACCTAGTGATGTAACCTGGTAACCCAATCTAAGTTCACAACGATGACCCTAACCACATGTACTTAACTGAACATCCATCATCCAACATGCAATAGGGTTCGTAATTCATATCCATGATAAATGAACGATGAATTAATAGTAATATATCTCAAAGGTCAAGGCTAAGTATAAGCACATGATTAAATAAGAGTGGATTCAAGATCAAAGGTATCAGCATAAGTCCAAATTCATGCATTGGAATCAGTCAAACTACCTAACCAGGGTAGATATTACCCACCTACTATGTAACTCGTATCAGCCATCCACAACTACGAGCGTCCATCACTAATCAAAGTCCTGCGATCAACATGCAACATTGACAAGTACTATCATAAGTCCAATGATGGTATCAAATCCCAAATCGAACTTACCTATCTTAGCTTTCATTGCAAAACATCTTGATCCACCATTGAAGTAGCAATCTATAACAACCAAATGGATTCAACCACAGCTACCACCTAACATCACAACCACAAAACAAAAACTAGCTGCAGAAACATATATCTATTTTTATATATTGATAAAGTTTCCAAACCTGAACATACCTACTTCAATTTTATCAACACCGCCTCTGGATAAGCGTACAAGAGTTTGATATGAACTAACTATAGGGGATCGATTGGACGCTAGAGAGGGGTGAATAGCGCGTGCTAGTACTGATGATGGAATTTGTTCGCATTCGTCTCTACAAAACTAGTTATGCGCAGCGGAATAATAATAATAAAAGCAATAACAAATTAAAACAAACACGAACATAAAGATATAACGTAGTTCGGAACCGAACGGTTCCTACTCCATGGATCGAGCTCTAAAGAGCTCTAGTGATGCACACACACTCACTAATCACAAATAACTCCTTCTCGACACAAGTCAAAGGTGGAGAAACCCCGTACAATAGATTACAACAGTAATACAAAGAAAATACAAGCAACTACACTAAAATGCACGTAAAGAAAACTTTACACCGAGCTTTTGAATGCTTGCTTGCTAGGTTGATCGAGTAGCACTTAGAGACCCTAAATTGCAGCAGCAACTCGCCCCAAATTGCTTCAAAGAACCGTCCCTTTTTCCTCCTTCACAAGCTCCTTATAAAGCTTCAACCTGTGCTGGAAAAAATCGATCAATCGACTGGTCGGGACCATTAGTCAACTGATGCCACTGTTGTCGTGAGACAACGGCTAGATCCATGCTGGATAAGTCCAACAGATCCATCATCAATCGACTGATTATCACCATCAGTCGACTAGTCAAGCCTCCACTCGACTGATGGCCGCAGCAGTCGAGTGAGACCCCATTCTGTGGCCGAAACATCGAGCATCAGTCGACTGATCACAAGATCAGTCGACTGCTCATCCATCAGTCGACTGCCCTTCTCTAGCAGTCGACTGCTAGGCCACATCCCGTAGTCAAACCCTAGTTGACTCAGGCCAGTCGACTTTCACATGGCACCAGTCAACTGGCACACCTCAAACATGAGGTTTAGCCTAAGTATGGTTCCCCCATACTTGCTAGACCACCCTTAGCCTAGACCTAAGCCTTCTAGCCACCTCCATCAGCCTCACGCCTCTCGGATCCCTCCAAGTTATCCATGACTTGTTCATCCATTGCGCTAGCCTTCAGGTACTTCCATCGGCTATGTCATGCTAATGGTGTCTACACCGCCAAGGCACAATGGATTTATGCCGCCAAGACTCCGCTTGAACTCTATGGTACCAACCATTGGACTTATGCTGCCAAGACTTCACCCTTGGACTTTACACCGCCAATATCAAACCCCTTGGACTTCTCAAATGCCAAGACTCAAGCTTGGACTTTCCCTTTCCAACCCATGTTGGACTTTCTATGCCAAGACCCATGCTTGGACTTTACTTTGTCAAGACCCATGCTTGGACTTTACATTGCTAAGACCCATGCTTGGACTTTCCCAAATGTCAAGTGTCCCACTTGGACTTTCCATGCCAAGTACCTAAGACTTGGACTTTCCCATGACAATTACATTGTCATATGTTTTTGTCGAATATCAAAACATCTCTCGAGCCAAGCTCGAGTCCTGGTCAATCGTGACCTGGGCCGATTGCACCAACATTCTCTCCCTTTTTATTGTTTGACAAAAACCAAACAAACCATTTGAGTTAGACCAACTAACTCAAAAACTCCTTACCAATTATCCCAAATTGGTAATCTTATCTTTCTCCCCCTTTTTGACATACATCAAAAAGGTTATCTCTCCAAGGAGGTCAATGTCTCATGTCCCAATGAGATCTTACAATCTCCTCCTTGATCCAAAAATACCTAGGATGCCTACCATCTTCCTAATGATAAGTCTCATATCACTCAAGATAGGCAATCCTATCCACTCTCCCAATTTCCAAATTGGGTCTCTCAAAATCCCATCAATTTTTCCAATTGATGACACTCTCCCAATAACTTTCCCCCTTCAAGAAGAGAAAAACACATCCATCATCCCATGATGGATACCTTCCCCTAAAGGCTTGCTCCCCCTTAACAATTGCACCAATAATGTCCTTGGGAAGACCCTAAGCCAATAGGAACTCTAAACCATCAAGATTAAGGTTCAAAGTTCAAACATGAACTTTTCAACCCTTAAATTTGATACTTTGACCTAACACCTCTCCTAATCCATGTCCAATAGATTTTCACCCTTTATAATGCTTCCCAAAGCATATCCTAGGGTTAGAAGTGGTTAGGGACCTTAACTGCAGCTGAACACGGTCTAAACAAACCTTGTTTTCCCGAAATCAGCATTGGCAGTCGACTCCGTCAGTTACCAATCGATTGCCACTCATCACGATCAGCCACCGAGCGATCGATTAAATTCAAATTTGATTATCGAAATGGATTTTGGAAAATCATAAATAAATATATGTAATTCGAAAAATCATGAAATTTGATATGTATAATACCTATGACCAATACAATGGGTGAAAAATATTTGAAAATTATTTTACCCATAAAATACTGAAATTGATGAAAAATTTAAAAGTGAAGAAAACTTCTAAATTTTGGCTCATTTTGTATCAATCTCGTCAATAGTGATTGCTATCAAAAGATAGACTTCATCAAGATTTTTCAAAATGATTTTAAAATATTTTCAAAACCTTATTTTGGATCATATACCTTGGGCTCAATGTACATGACTTGTACACAAGCTTTCCCAATGATCCACCACTCATATAAGATGAGTTGGAGTTCATCTAGATGCAAAAACTATACACCTTGAACTCAACTCATATCCTAGCATCTCACATGTATCTAGGGTGTAAAACATACACATACATGTCAATTTAATGTGAGATGTGGGTTTTGGTTCATTTAATCTAGGGTTTCATGCATTTTCTAAAGCAACCCTACTTGATTCCCTTATACATGGGACTTTAAGTCATGCCAATTGTCCTTAACTCAATTTTAATCAAATGCATGAATGATTATGGCATTAATGATGATATAAATAAGCATATTCTCATAATCATGATGTCATGGCATAATATGAAATCTAAAAACACATGACATCTAATCCTTATTCCTAAACATGATCATGACATATAAGTGATGAAAATAAACATGATGTCATGTCATGGCATATGACAAATCAAGGCATGACAAATAAAAAGTATAGGTATAATAATACCTAAATTTTAATGTTAATTGCCTTTTGAGATAATTAAGTATATTTTTTTTTGCCATATTCCTATTAATCTCCCAAGTGTGCCAAAAACCCAAAATGACACACTATGACCTCTAAACCTAAAAATGTGTCAATTTGATCATTCTATCAAACTTCTCAAATAATATTGACACATCCTAAAATCTTTTAGGATTAAAGCTCAAATGTATTTCCAAGGTAACCATAACCTTGAAAATAACCTAAAGTGCCACCTTTATCATGGTTGAGTTAACTACCCACCCAATCAAGGTTGGCACACCCTAAACCCATCTAGCGTGAATCAATCACGCTCTTAGGAACCCAAAACCTATTTGAGATCCTAGGGTTAATTAGGTATTCCTTAGGAATAACCTCCCTAGATACCTTCCTAATGACCCTTCTAGGCTTGTTAGCCTTGGTCATTGTGGTCTTGCCTAGGTTGACTCTAGGGGTAACTCCCCTTGCAACCTTCTTAGTGGCCACCCTAGGTTTCCTAGAAACCCTAGCCACTAGGCACAAACCTTGGTTACTCTTAGGGATAACTTCCCTAGTAACCTTGGTCTTCCTATACCTAATTTGTGTTCCATAATCAAATGGAACACTATGATAAGCCACCTTAGGCTTAGGTTTGTGACCCAAACCTTGCTTGCCCTTGGTTGACTTTTGTCTTTTAGGCTCTAGGTGTTGACTTTGAAATTTTGACCCTTGACTTTGACCATTAGACCCTTGAAATTGATTTTGCATCTTATTGAGGGTCTTTTCTAATTTCTCGAGCCTTGATCTCAAGGCTTGGTTCTCTAATTCTAATTGTCCAATTTTAAAATTTTTATTTAATCCTTGGGCATGGGACTTCCTAGGCATATGCCTAGTCCATTTAGGGTTGAGACCTAGATGCTCTCCTATTTTCCTAATAGATTCCCTAGGTAAAACTTTTCTAGGGACATTAGTCCCAAATTTCTCCTTATTTCCTAAGTGGACACTTTTAGCTCCTAAGCAAAAATATTTATCATTCCTAGCATGCTCTTTATGATAAATAACAACATTGCTTACATTATTTCTAGCATGCTTTTTATCCCTAGAAATTGAAGGTGCATAAATAAATTTTACCTTAGGGTTAGCTTTAGAAGCTCCCCCTACTTGTGATGTTCCCCTTTGCCCCTTCTTCTCCCCCTTCGGGCATTGATTCCGGTAATGTCCCGGTAGCCGGCATTTGAAGCAAATGATTTGTTCCTTGTTTTTCTTGGTGGGAACACCGGTTTCATTGACTTTTGGCATCGGAGAACTCTTCTTGATTCTTTTAGAACATTTACTCTTGTAATGTCCTACCTCCCTACACTCAAAATAAATTATATGATTTTTATTTAAACCTAAATTGCTTGAGTTACCTAGGGTATTTGTGGTGGTAGGTGCCAGAGTTGGAGCTTCTCCATCTTGATTGGATGTGGAAGCTTCTTCTTGTTGCTCCGGAGTGGAAGTTCTTTCCTCCCCCTCAATCCTAGAGATGGAGGTTTATTCTATTTCTTCCACCTCCTCTTCCACCGATCCGGAAGTTGACTCCTCTTCAACTTCCGACTCTTCACTTTCTCGTGAGGATGATGAACTCTCTCCATCTTCGGTCTCCTCCTCTTGAGCCGATGAGCACTCTTCTTCTTGGACCGGTGATGGGTTTTCATAATGTTTCGCCAATTTTCTCCATATCTCCTTGGCATCTTTACAATCCCCTATCTTTATCAAAAATGTCATTAGGGATTACATTAAGTAAAATACCCATTACCTTATTATTGATATTATAATATCGTAGTTGGTCTTGGCTCCAATTCTTCTTATTGATTTTTCTTCCTTCGTCGTCTTTTGGAGTGTCAAAGCCTACTAAGACACTAATCCAATTGTCAAAGTCACACATCAAAAAGTGCATCATTCTACCTTTTCAATACGCGAAATCTTCACGGTCGAAGGACAGTGGAATGTTGACGTCGTCACCCAATCTTCCTTAGAAATCCATCTTCTTCCTCTAGCATGCTCCCTTAGTTGTTAAACCTTGAAGAGCGGCCTCGCTCTGATACCACTTGTAGGAGATCAATTGGATGCTAGAGGGGGGGGGGGGTGAATAGCGCGTGCTAGTACCGATGATGGAATTCGTTCGCGTTTGTCTCTACAAAACTCGTTATGCACAGCAGAATAATAATAATAAAAGCAATAATGAATTAAAACAAACACGAACATAAAGATATAACGTGGTTCGAAACCGAACGGTTCCTACTCCACGAATCGAGCTCTAAAGAGCTCTAGTGATGCACACGCACTCACTAATCACAAATAACTCCTTCTCGACACAAGTCGGAGGTGGAGAAACCTTGTACAATAGATTACAACAGTAATACAAAGAAAATACAAGCAACTACACTAAAATGCACGTAAAGAAAACTTTACACCGAGCTTTTGAATGCTTGCTTGCTAGGTTGATCGAGTAGCACTTGGAGACCCTGAATTGCAGCAGCAACTCGCCCCAAATCGCCTCAAAGAACCATCCCTTTTTCCTCCTTCATTAGCTCCTTATAAAGCTTCAACCTACGTTGGAAAAAGTCGATCAGTAGACTGGTCGGGACCATCAGTCGACTGATGCCACTGTTGTCGTTAGACAATGACTAGATCCACGCTGGATAAGTCCAACGGATCCATCATCAGTCGACTAATTATGACCATTAGTCGACTGGTCAAGCCTCCACTCATGGCGCGGCAATGAGTGAGACCCTATGCGTGGCGAAACATCGAGCATCGATCGGTGATCACAAGATCGATCATTGCTCATCATCGATCCGCCCTTCTCTGGCAGTCGACTACTAGGCCACATCCCATAATCAAACCCTAGTTGACTCCGGCCAGTCGACTGTCACATGGCATCAGTCGACTGGCACACCTCAAACATGAGGTTTTAGCCCAAGTATGGTTCCCCCATACTTGCTAGACCACCCTTAGCCTAGACCTAAGCCTTCTAGCCACCTCCATCAGTCTCACGCCTCTCGGATCCCTCCAAGTCATTCATGACTTGTTCATCCATCGTGCTAGCCTTCAGGTGCTTCCATCGGCTATGTCATGCTAATGGTGTCTACACTGCCAAGGCACAATGGACTTTCACCGCCAAGACTCCGCTTGGACTTTACGCTGCCAACCATTGGACTTATGCTGCCAAGACTTCACCCTTGGACTTTACGCCGCCAATATCAAACCCCTTGGACTTCTCAAATGCCAAGACTCAAGCTTGGACTTTCCCTTGCCAACCCATGTTGGACTTTCCATGTCAAGACCCATGCTTGGACTTTACTTTACCAAGACCCATGCTTGGACTTTACATTGCCAAGACCCATGCTTGGACTTTCCCAAATGTCAAGTGTCCCACTTGGACTTTCCATGCCAAGTACCTAAGACTTGGACTTTCCCATGACAATTACATTGTCATATGTTTTTGTCGAACATCAAAACATCTCTCGAGCCATGCTCGAGTCCTAGTCAATCGTGACCTGGGCCGATTGCACCAACACTAACCCAGCTTACCCAACGTAGTCCCTTCAATCCGAGCATAGATATCCTATCTGGATCAATCAGGTTGGTTTGCAAGAAATCCCTATTCAGGTCAACTTCCTCACCTAATTAATTATTCCCTTCCACAGATCCTTGCTCACCAATCTGAGCATCAATCAATACTATAAGATGAATGAACCCATAAATTAACAAATCAAGAATCCCATAAGAATTGATACCACTTAATCCACATCCAGCAACCTATTTAGAAGACAACCCACTGCTTTGTTCGCCCCTCTTACCTATCCGTGGAAGAGTAGCCAACGAAGATCAAAATCAGTTCCCAGATGACTTGATGCAGCGTCGGCGATGGGAGGTAATGCTCATGTAATCTGACAACTGATCGATTGGAGGTTGTCGGTGAACTAGCCATTAGGAAGGGTGGCAACACAAGGGATCGAGATTACATCTAATTATCAGCACTCACCCTCATCTGGATCGACAAAGCACAGCAAGACGACGACAATGCAGATCCTGCCGAGCTGAGCTCGCTGCTACTTGGATCAACGGAGGGCGACAATAGAGAGCTCCGGTGGCGACCACAGACAGAAGGAAGAAGGCATCCAGGGAAACTAGCCAGAATAGGCGGGCAATGGAAATGGGAAAGGCGACGGCGATCGCATCGGCTGGAGGAGCTCGTTGTCGCCGAGATCGGGAGGAATAGAGCTCGAGTGAGGGTAGGCGACTGCCGGCAAGGCAACCGATGGCAATGGCAATCGGCACGACATCAACATCGCCGAGCTCGTGCAAGAAAGGGAAGCGAAGAAACGAGATCGAGATTTGAGAAGAAGAAAATCATGGTGAAGGGAAAGAAGAAATCGTGAGGAAGAATCGCATATCGAGTTCAGGTTCGGGAGGTTTATAAGCCGACCCAAATCGGTTGAGCTAGCCCAAGTATAGCCTAAGGCTAACCTAGGTTTAACTCAAGCACCCCCATTAGGCTTTAACCTTCCTCGTATGAACTCCTTTTGAATCCGGAAAAATTCCTGTGAACTCCTGAAAAATTATATAAGACAATTTCTCCGTTAACAAGGGGTATTTTATTTTATTATTTTTTTTCGGTATCTTACACTTAGCCTCTTTCGTGTCTATTGTATATAATTTTAAGCTTTCCTCATTTTTATAAATATATAATTTTTTATAGGTTGTTCATTTTTTTTTTTCATTTTCTCCTGTACTTTCTCATTCCAACATCGAGATTTCTTACTTAGAAATGCATCCCCTTTTGACTCAAGCTTCTTCATAGAAATAATGATACTCTTTCGCTATTTTCTAATGTAGAAGATCACTCGAGCTTATCTTACATGGGATCTCTAGGACTTCCTTTGCCTGAGATTTTTATGACTTACCTTGCTTGAGACCTCCACTAATTCTTTTGGTTTAGGGCCTCTTGTTCTAGAACTTGTCTCACCTGACCACTTTGCTAAAATATACTTCTAAATTTTAGCTGTCAAGTTTCTACATCTGCACACTTAATACACCAAATTAGATCACTAAATATTCTAATTTTAAACCATGTTTCATATATCAAAATATAGATTTGATCTTACTGTACTCCTAGCACCAATAGTATCTAATCAATTTTGATTCATTTAAACTTTTTCGCTATTAAATATTCGATTAACCTTTATCTACTTAATATTTTGTTCAACTATCAAATATATTAATCAAACATCAAAATTTAATTCATACTTAGATAGCATTGATCTGATTGCAACAATAACAATGATGCAAGTAATTTAATATGGTTCAATAGTCCCATACTATGTCAATGGAATTACAAGGGCATACAGCATAGAACAAGAAAATACACAATAGAATAGGACGACAATATGAAGAATAAGATTTGTTATTCATCTTTTTCATGGCTGACCCTTTTTTTTAAGTTCCTTTTACAAATAGCTTCATTGGAATGGTCTCGCACTACAAAAATAAATAAATTTGGCGACGAATTTTGCAATGAATTTCGGAAAAAAATTCGTTGCAAAAAATTTTTGCAACGAAAAAAAATTCGTTGCAAATAATTCGCCACCAAATTCTGCAACAAAAAATAAAAATTCGTCGTCAAATTGCAATGAATAATATTTTCGTTGCAAATTTCGTTGCCAAATTTGGTGATGAATCTTGATTTTCGTCGCCAAATATGCGACAAAAAATAAATTCGTCGCCAAAATCTATTAAACATATTTCCATGAATAAAATTTAATTTAGCGACGAATTTATTTTTCGTCGGAAATTTGGTAACGAAAATCAAGATTCGTCGCAAAATTTTTCAAAATCAGTCGACTAACGAATACATCAGTCAACTGAATATACGACTAGTTCGATTGATCAGTCGGCTACCAAAGGTTCTATGACATGCTACAGTAATGGCAGTCGACTGGTTATTTTCATCAGTCAGCTGTCAAGTGAGTAGTCGACTGCTCAGTCAGCTATGAAAAGTTCTGTAAGCTGCTACAGTACCGTCAATCGACTGATCATGTTGATCAGTCGATTGATGTTGAAAATCTAATTTAAAGCAGCAGATTTTCATGTATCAGTCGACTGATGCATCTATTTTTGCAACGAAAATAGTATTTTCGTTGCAAATATGGAAAAAAAAAATATTTTTATAGATTATCCTTTTTTCCCTATTTTACAATAAACACACACAACAATATTAATAAATTTAGATATCAAACTTTAATACGGAATTAATATATATATATATATATATATATATAACAAACCTAAACCAACTTACAAATACATAAATATCGTATGTCATAAGTCAAGTAATATTTAAATACAACAAATACATTCAAAGGTAACCACCATCATCAACATCATCATCAAAAAATACATTATCATTGTCTCCATGACAGGGATCAGGAGGAGGAGCAGATCCAGAAGGAGAAAGTTGACTTGAACTAGACATTAATTAAAGATGTTGCATGATGAACATTTGTTGTCTTTGAAATTCGTTCATCTTTTCATTTAAGTCTTGTACTTTCTGAGCATTTTCTCTCAATTCAGTTTCCTTCTGCACTAGTAACTCCTTCAAATGATTAACCTCTTCGGTTAATTGAATTACTTATGCTTTAGATGCCGGGGAGGATGAAGAAGAAGCACCAGGGACTCTATAGGATCGGCTCAAAGAATTGAGTCCAATTATTCTTCCACTTTTCGGCTCTCCAGTTGCTTCGAGCCATAAATTTATATTGCTAACACAAGGCTCAGATTCGACTGCATCATCTCTTGCACTCGAATTTCTCTTTGAAAGTTCATCGTATTTCTCCTGTTGCGAAAGAAAAAAATTAAATACTAACATAAGAAATTAAATTTTTAAAATTACAAACCTTCATTGTTCTAGCTCTTTCCCCACTCCACGTCTTATCTTTCTTTTGGAATGTACGGGTGAAAGTGTCTATAAATAATGGCTCAGACCCCGTCTCCTTGGCCTAAACAAACAGTTAAAATTTATGAATTAGTGAGTATTAAATTACAAAATTATAATTTGAAAACACTCACCAATCGATGTCTATGCTCATCGATATTTATTGATCATCCCGCATACGTGGTAGACATAACGCCAGAATTACAATGTTGATTTTTCTTATTTTGCTCACTCCTCCATTTGCTTTACTCAGATTCCTAATGTGCAATAATTTTATTTCAATTCTCCTCGGTTATACAGTGCAGTTTCTTATTTCTAGTTTTCGCATGATTATGTTTCTCATATGATCGCCACACTTTTTCTTAAAAATCCTCCTAATCTCTAGTGTTTGATTCTCCTCCCAAGTAAATACCCGTTGCAGTAGAGAAAAATTAAATTGATTATATTAACTACAATTTTATATACAAAATGATTTAAATAAGTTACCTTGAACTCATTCCACCACAGAACTTTTATTTCTGCCGGTGTGCACGTATAAGTCATAGAAGCTTCGCCCCAATGGTTATTCACTATTTTATTCACCTCGTGAATAACATGTACAGAATTTGTAAATCTAACATAAAAACAAACATCGTTAGATACTTATAAAAATACATATCGTATTAAAAAAACATAGATAATTTAAAACTCAAATACTTACGAATCTCTACACGGGGATATAAACTCTCTCGTATCTTCCCTCTCCATGAGTGATTGTTGTACCGGGGAAGATACATTAGCAGGTATCTGCTGAGAACCAGAAGATCCTGCAACTGGAGAAGAGGTGGAGGGCACATTTCCTGCAAGAGCATGAGAATGTGCAGGGGCTGAAGCAGAGGAAGACTGTGATCTTCCATCACTACTCCGTCAATGACCGTCACGTCGAAACTAACAATCATAATTATTAGAAGAATATGACAGTAAAAAAAATACATTTGCATATCGAATTTATAATTGGAACAATATGAAAAAATTACCATATTCATAGCAATTGGATCACCTAAAAAAAAGTTCATTAGTATATCAAATATATGGAATTTCAAATTAGACAGTAAATTAAAACATTATTAGTAATCAATAAAAAGTTACCCACAATTAGAAATCGAAGTCCGTATTAAAATTTTCATCCTGGTCATGCGTTTATTCATCATCGTCATTGTCATCGTCATCGTCATCGTCATCCTCATCCTCAGCAACACCCTCATACTCATAATTAAAATCCTCATCTTCATCCTCATTCAGTTCACTTGCATCAATGGCTACTACAACGCCGCTGGGATCTCGTAACGTTGAAATATTATATTCTTCAATATGAAATGTATTGACAACTTCATCTTGTTGATATACTATGTCTTCCCAATGTTCCTCAATTTTATTACGTGCTTTTGTTTTTCAAACAGCCCACCAATCACTTTTGTCTCATCTCAGACTAGGATATGAAGCATAAAATACTTTAATCGTTTGCTGTGCTAACACAAATGGTTCATATCTCTTGTATAATTTTTTGTAATTAATTTCAACCAAATTAAACTGTGGATGTACCCTCATGCCTTTGATAGGGCAAAACCAACGACACATAAATAAAATAACTCGCAAATCTAAGCCTAGGTACGCTACCTCTAAAATTTCATTTAGCAGGCCATAAAATTCATTCCTTGCACCCCCATCATTAGATGACTGAACACAAACTCCGCTATTCATTGTAGTTTTCCTAGTTCCATAATCTTGAATATGAAAATTATATGCGTTTATGAAATATGTCGGCCAAGTTTTCACCATTGAATTTGGACCCCATGACAGATGTTTTATTAGGTCTTGCCCAATGTGAGCGTGATTATCAAGAACCTAAAGTCAAATAAATTTTTGTTAAAATCAAGATTTATCAAATTTATTATCATAGACTACTTACATATTTTTTGAACCATTGTACAAATTCTTCATCGCAGAAACGATTAAACTCGTGCTTCGAAAGCTCAGAATATAGAGTTTCGAAAATCCTACCATAAAATTAAATATAACATGAATAATAATTTACGATATATGAAGTGTATAATATAACATTTATATACTCACTCGAAATACGGCATTACTTCTGGACAGTTTAATAAAATATATGTGTGGGTTGCTCGCCACTCCTGACCGGTTAAGTATCTACTTATACAAGATCCACTTGGTCGACCAAGGTAGTTAAAAATTGAGAATGCCCTCAAATTTGGATCAATGGAACCCTCATCGTTTCTTCCTGCTTTCCGACTCTTGCATTGAACGTGAGGTTCAAAATAATATGATGCAAAAGTTGTAACTTCCTCCACAATATATGCATTAACAATAGAAGCTTTAACATGAGCCTTATTTTTCACTTTTTTTTCAAGTGATAGAGGAATCTAAGAGTAATACAATAAAATTTATTAGAAAATAAATTATACTAAATTTGATCATATTAAATAACAATGATAAAAAAAATCAAAAAATTCACCTTTCAAAAGGATACATCCATTAAAATTAAACAGGACCTTCAACTTTAGCCTCATATGACAAGTGAACCAAAAGATGTTCCATGGAATCAAAAAATGCCGATGGAAATATCCTTTCTAAGTTACACAAAATTATCGGAATGCCTCTCTCTAATGTCTCCATGTGTGAATGACTCAATACTGTCGAGCAGATATGATGAAGGAAAATACTTAATTTCGTAATTGCATCCCAGATAAAATTTGGTAATAGTTCCTTCAAAGCAATAGGAATTAGTCTTTCCATGAATATATGACAGTCATGACTTTTCAAACCAATCAATTTGCATTCCTTCAAATCAACGCATCTGCCAAGATTAGAGACATAACCATCAGGAAATCTCAATGATTTCAACCATTTACAAACAATCTGTCTCTGATCCTTATTCAATGTATAAACTACTTTTGATTTTGGTCCCCTACTATTTTCATCAACATCAAGGGCGGGTCATTTACAAATGAGACGCAAATCTTTTCTTGCATTCAGATTGTCTTTTGTTTTTCGGTAATATTCATCACCATATTTATCAGATTATCAAAAATATTCTTCTCAATATGCATTAAATCAAGATTGTGATGAATCAAATTACTCTGTCAATATTGTAAATCCCAAAATATACTCCGTTTAGTCCATTTATGCGTAATTCCGTAGTCATGTTGTAACATTTGGTTCTTCAATAACAGATGGAAAGTTAAGCACTC
Organism: Wurfbainia villosa; assembly: GCA_025175895.1. NCBI lineage: Eukaryota > Viridiplantae > Streptophyta > Magnoliopsida > Zingiberales > Zingiberaceae > Wurfbainia > Wurfbainia villosa. Next base: position 130,349,846 of record CM045986.1, on the reverse strand, counting down.
TTTGCCATAAAATTTGACCGGTGAATCTCAATGGTGGAGGTGTTCTTTCAATTCTATTCTTAGTGAATTCTTCTTTATTTCTTCTGAATTTATGATTTGGCGGTAAAAATTGTCTATGACAATCAAAATAACTCGGTTTCTGTCCGTGTTTCAATCTGAATGACTTTGATCTCTCCATATATATTGGACATCTTAAAATCCCTGCGATACTCTAGCCCGATAACATCCCATAAGTAGGAAAATCATTTATGGTCCAAAGAAGCGCATCTCTCATTTTGAACATCTGATTAGTATAGACATTATATGTGGAAACACCCTCGTCCCATAGTTTGATCAACTCGGCAATCAACGGTTGCATGTAAACATCTATTAACTTCTTCGGATTATGAGGGTCAAGAACAATCAATGTTAAAAACATATAAGGTATTTTCATAAACATACTGAGTGGAAGATTATACGGAGTTAAGATAATTGACCAGCAAGAATAACTTCTTCCTGATTTGCCAAATGAAGCAAATCCATCAGCACATAGACACATCCTGATGTTTCGAGTCTCATTCGCAAACTCAGGATATGTTCTATCAAAATTTTTCCACGCCTCTGCATATGATGGATGACACATTAGCCCATCCTCTATTTCATGATTTTCATGTCAAGTCATGTGTTCAGTAGTGACCTTTGATGCATAAAGTCTTTGCAATCTAGGAGTTAAAGGCAATAGAACATTTGTCTGAATGATTTTAATCGCTTATTACGATTTGATCTCGTGGTACTCTTGTACCTGCATTGACTACAGAATTTACAAGTCTCGAAATCTGCATTATCTCCCCAATATAGCATACAACCATCTCTGAAAACATCAATTCTTTGCACCGGAAGACCTAAATCTTTCACAAGTTTTTTCATACTGTAAAAATCGTTTGGCATTATGTGATCACGCGGCAATACTTCTCCAATAACTTGAACAAAATCATTAAAATAATCTTTAGACACATTATGCATAGCTTTAACATTCAACAATCTTGCGGTGAGAGATAATTTAGTGTGACTATCACAACCAGACCACACGGGTTCATTTGCAGCTCTCAACATTTCTTGAAATTTTAGATATGGCTCATTGTACATATTTTCATGAACACCAGTTACTTCTACCTCCTCCAACGGCATTGAATAATTATTATACATGTGTTCAAATGTTTGAGGATAACTAGAGCTTGCAACATTTGGTTCGTTATTCAAATTATGACCAACTGCATCAACTATCATCCTCTGGTATGGATTGAATTGATCGTAATATATTTGCTCTCTACTAACTGTCCTTTGTATGTTTCGTCCAACCTCTTCATCAGATATAAACGGTTCACCATGACAAGTCCAATTATAATAATTTGTCATAAAACTAAATCTACAAAGATGTTCTCGAACTTTATCGCATTGGAAAATTTTACCATTATGACATTTTTTACACGGACATATTAATTTATTCTCATCCATAAACTCAACATTGCTATTAGCAAATGTCAAAAATTGTTCCAACCCAATAATAAATTCATCGGTTAAACCACGACGTTCTGGTAAATTCTTTTTATACATCCAACTTCATTCTCTCTCCATTTATCCTGTTTTCAAAATTATATCAAGGATTAATTTTAATTTTTTCCAAATTTCATCCATGTATATCAATCTAACAATAAATTTATACTCAAAATAAATTCTTCTAGTACTAAATATTATTTTGTGTGATATTTAATTGCAAACTATAATATCATTTCGAACAAATATTATATATTTACAGTAATAAAATTAATTAAAATCAAACATTAATTATAATTAATATAAAATAATAATACTACAATTTTATAAATATACAATTTTTATACGTACCTATCCTGATGGAAATAATGGATGAGCTCACAGCTACTGAAGACTTTACGAACACATCAAACACCTTAATGACGAAGTACGACAAACCTATGAAAAACAATTTTGAATTTAGATTACATATTATTCTGATTTATATAATTTAGATAACATTTAAATTTTAACTCTATTATTACGGCGATAAATGACAAGTTGAGACGATGATTAACCACCCAAATCGTGCCCTATGTCAAATTACGCGGCAACTCCTTGCAAAGTGCGACAGCTGCCCGCAAAGTGCGACAGCGAACGCCACGACCTCGCGGTAGCTGCTCGCAAAGTGTGGCAGCTGCCCACAAAGTGCGGCAGCGACCGGCGCCCCGATCGACCTCGCAGCAGCAGAAATTCACGAGGGCACGCGACAATTGCTGCGAGGGCATGCACACAGCGCGACAACTGTCGCGCGGCGTGGCCTGGCGGCAGGAGCTACGAGGTGCGGCTGCCCGCGGCAACTGCCGCAGGCCGCGAGGCTTGTGGCCACCGCGAGGGCACGTGGTGGCCGTTGCGTACCCTCGCGGCAACTGCCGCAGGCCGCAGGCCGCGAGGGCATGCAGCGGTCGTCGCATGCCCTTGCGGCAGGTGTCCCAACCTCGCAGCAGCAGCCGCGAGCCGTCGCGAGCTCACGCGGCATCGTCGTCGCTGCTTCGGCGACAAAGAAGAAGAAGAAGAAGAAAAGAAGAAGGCGTACCGGGATCGGGCCGAGGTCCTCGCGTTATTCGATCGGAGAAAGAAGTGGGGAATAATTAGGGAGAAATTGGCGATGATTCCTATTTCATCGCTAAATTCGTCGTCAATTTTGCGACGAAATTTATTATTTGTCGCCAAATTGACGATGAATTTATTTTTCATCGCCAATTCTGCAACGAATTTTTAATTCGTTGCAAACATTTGCAACAAATTCAAATTTCGTTGCAAAATTTGCAATGAATTTATGAAATCATTGCAAATGTGCAACGAAAATTTAATTCGTTGCAAATGTTTGCAACAAATTCAAGATTCGTTGCAAATGTTTGCAACGAACTCAAAATTCGTTGCAGATTCTGTAATGAATTAAAAATTCGTTACAGATTCTGCAACGAATTAAATTTTCGTTGCAAACATTTGCAACGAAAATATTTTTCCGTCACAAATTGGCAACAAAAAATCATTTTCGTCGCCAATTTGCGACGAAAATTAAATATTGGAAATTTAAATAATTTTGTAATAAAATAATATTTGTTGGAAATTTCGTTACTAATTTGCGACGAAATTTAAAATTCGTCGTAAATTTTATTGCAGATTTACAATAAATTTTTTTCGTTGTCAAATTTCGTCGCTAATTTGATATATTTTTTTTAGTGTTACTAATGTGGTACTCATTAATTGACTGTCAATCGACTATAATTACTTATTCTAATGCTCCATGACCAATTCATTTGTTTCCCTCAATAATTGATCTTGATTGTGAGGAAAAAATTATAATTAATTAAGTAGTTAATATAATAATTAAATCATAATTTTCATTGGTGTACCAAGTTTTAACTCCTTCAACACTAGTAAACACGTGCCGTACCCGACATTATTATAATAACTGTGGTCTCGCTCTCATTTGACTTGCAGCAAAAAAAAAAAAATCCATTATATGTGATCCCACTACCATTGATAAAACAAGAAGAGTTTTACACGGAAGCATCCACTTTTCATGGAATGCAAAATACATAAATATTAAAGAAACATCTCTTTTATAATGAAATAGAAGTAATTTATAAAATAACGAAATATATTCATGAAAATAGTAATGATGGAGGTAGAATAATAAGTGATAGAGGAAAATTATATTAGTTTTTTTAAGGGGAAACATACAATAAAATAAAATTTTATGATGGAGGTCGTTCCTAACTCCCGCTTTTTGTTCTTCCTCTTTATTTGTTAAATCACTTCATTTAGTTCCCACCCCATGGGATAATCCTTGACAGTGAAACTTTCCTAACTCTACAAAATCTAGTGTAATCTGACTCATCTTCTTCTCGTCATTATCAATAAATAAGGGTAACAATAAGTGTGGAGGTTACTACTTATCAACAATTCTTTGTCCTTATATATTAGTTATTAACTTCCAAAATCCCCTCATTCATTTGTTGCTTGTTCTTTCTACACACCTTCGCCACTATGCATAGCCTTCTCATGGACATCCCCATCTTTAACGAAGACACATGTTTCAGGTTTCATTATCAGCTGACATCAAATAATTGGCCCCACCGTCATCAAATAGTTAATGATAAGACAAACTTAAATTCCATGGTTCTTTTTTTTCTTCCTCATTATTTTAGTGGAAGATGATGCTCAAGGCTAGCTAGGTTTTGTTGTTTTGAACTAGGATTTATTGACCTTGGAACTTCCGGATGTTCAAGGATAGGTGAACACATTGTTTATGTTGCTTGGAGAATGGACATTTGCTATCATAGAGTGCATTACATAGGGTGTTCATCCGAGGATTTTATTGGTTGTGTTTAAGTATTTAAGTGGTAAAAACATAATATGTAACAATAGATGATGCAATACAAATTTTCTGTCTCTTTTAGAATTAAGATGTCAGGGAGGCTTAGGGTCATCTCTGGCCACAACAGTAAATAAGAAAGTAATGACAAGAGATTTAACGTGGTTCGAAATTCAAATTCCTACTCTACAGGTGAGCTCTAGAGTGAGATCCGGCATTAGACACTTTTACTATAATCTCTTCTTCTCAAAAGTACTTTCGGAGGTAGAAAAACCCCTTACAGATAAGAGCTATACAAATCAAAGAAAAATAAAACTCGTATGGATCTCCCTCTTCTTGCTTCGCCGAGAATGGTCCTTCCCCTCCAATCCTTCGTCTTTCTTGAGAAAGCCAATAGAGAGAAAAGAAGAGAGTGAGAGACCGAGAGCCAACGAGAGAGAGCCCCTTCTTCTTTTGTCCTCCCTTCCTTTTATCCTTGCCGCCCCTAAAGCCAGCTATCGTGTAATAAACCGCCCGGATCACCGTCCACCTGGAGGACCATGCCAGCTCGAAGAATAATTTTATTATGATATTAACGAATGAGGGCTACTAAGAATCTTCTGTTGGGTCTACCAGGTTTCTTGGTTTATTAGGCTGCGTAACAAACTCTCCCAAGAAAACATAATAAGAAACATCCCCTCTTCTTTACCTTCACCTTACCATTGAGCCCTTCTTTCCCTTAGTCAATTCTTCATACCCCTACCCAAACTTCGCTCTATGTCCTGAACTTACCCTTTTACTAACTCGGATCACACCCCCGAGTTGTTATCTGGTTTCACTTTAACCATCGAACCTCCTCTTCCCTTCCCGAGTCGCCACCTCACTAACTCGGCTTACTTCCCTGAGTCACTATCTGGTTTCATTCTAACCACCGGACCTCCTCTCCCCTTCCCGAGTTGTCACCTCACCGACTCAGCTATTTCCCTGAGTTGTCACCTCACTGGACTAGATTGTATATCCTGCATTATAATCCTTCCCTTCGATTTCATCCTACAAATCATGATTCCTTTTTCTATCTCCTAAGTCATATTATAGCAGTATCATTAGTCACCCGTCAAAATAGTCAGATGAAGCCTTGAGCCTGACTTTGGTATTATGAGTGCCTACTTACAGCATCTCCTTTTTACCTTGGTAATGACTTACCCAACCCCTGACTCTTCCTAGTTTTTATCGGTTTTATTGGGCCGAGATACCCCTCCATAGTACTTATTTACAAGTACTAATTACCTTACTGGTCCAGTGGGCCCCATTTTTCCATTTGTAATGCTTTTTTTTTTCAAAAACTTAAAAACCCCGAAGCCCTATTTCGGCGCAATAACTTCTTCTTCTTCGACTCTCCTCCTTCTGCCCTCTCCCGATAACCCTCGCCGACATACGCCTTACTCCCTGGTCTTCAACATCTAGAGGTTTCCTCCCTCCCCAGTAATCATCACCTTTCATCCCCAAGTAAGTAACACCTTACCCTTTATATTATGACCTCAACTTCTCAGAACCCTAGCGAAACCCCTTGGTTCGAAACTACCTTTTCCTTTATAGATGGTCGTCATTATTTTCATGATGTCAAGAAGTTGTATATAGATTCTTCTGTCAAATGCGTCTTTGCCTCACCCTCCTACCAGTCGCACCTCCCCCCTGATCATCATTGCTTCTTTCTAGATCAACTAGAGAACGACCTCCGCCTTCCAGTTCCCCCAATCTATTTTGAACTTATGAATTTCTACAAAATAGTCATTAATCAACTAGCCCATAATTCCTTCCAGTTGCTAGCAGGCACAGTCATAGTTTTTAGGCATTTGAGCCTTCCCTTATCCCCCCAAATGTTCCACTGTTTATTCCAACTAAAGTCTTCGAAGAAGGGTATTTTTTACTTCGCTAGCATTATGGACTGCCAATTCTTGACCAACAAACCTACCTCTCACAAAGGCTGGCGAGAATCCTACTTTTTTTGCCTGACTTGTCACTCCCCTCCGTTATTCTGACACATGGGAAACAGAGCTTCTTTACCTGCCCTCCTTCCGTGACTGTCGGCTTCAATGCCCCTTCACCGAAGTTCACAAGGTGTTGCAGGATCACTGTTACAATTCTGAAATCTTGATGAAACCTTCTCTTCTGAGTCATCATGGATTATCCCCTTTCCCTTTATATGGCCTTGTTGCAGTAGGTAGGACATCACCCTTCCTCTTTAATAATGGAAATCTTTATTATTACTCGCTGTTAGCTAACATTTAATACTACTATTTATTGTTTCATCTATACTGTGCTACAGATGACCTGATGCAAAGGGCCATGATAAGTGCTGAGACGACCATAGCAGTAAAAGCCAAGGGGAAATGCAAACGAGGGAAATCCCCGATACTTTCTCCTTCCCCTCCTCTTAGATACATCATTGCAATCTTCTGAAGAGCTAGCTCGACTCCCTTCAAGTTAAACCATTCCTCCAGACTGAGAAAATTCAACATGTTAATGCCTTGGCCTAAGAATTGTCACAATGTCAAGTTTAGCTCCGGGAAATACATGCCAGAAAATCTGAGTCTTCTGTTGAACTGCTAAAGGCTCAATCTGTTATCAAAACTTTGGAGGCCTCTCAAAAATCAAGTCGAACACTACTGGAAGGCCTTTCCTCCAAAGTATCTACATTCTCGAGGGCTTTGACAGAGATAACTGAGCCAATGCAGGCATTACAACTAGAGCATGCCCAGGCCATGCCTTCCCTGAGCCAGTACACTCTAGTCATCGCCAAAGAGAGAGACGAGATGAAGACTGCTCTTGCTACTCAAATAGCCATTGAGGAAGCTCGATAGAAAGTGCGAGAGCAGGAATTATTATCAAAATTTAGTTATAAGGCAGCCGAGCTATTTATCCTGGGTTTTAAGGGAGCTAGCAAGTAGCATGCCACTCATGGATACCCCCCCGGTGGTGGGTACAAATACCAGAATTTTGAGTGTGGAAACCACTATAGATGAGTATCCGGACAGTGTCTTCAATTTATGAAGCTTCCCTAGCTTCTCTGGATTGTAATGAATGATTTTTTTCAAGAACTGAAATAAGACATGTACGAATTACTGAATTTTTTGTAAAGTATCTTGCATTACTTTCCTCTCTTAGATTGTTGAATTATTACTGTCTCGATAACTATATTTTAACTTCTGAGTGGATACCCTCCCTTTTTTATGCTTAACTAACTCTTGCTAGAGACTTTCCTAGTGCCAGTCGACTGACACTCTACGACCATAAAAGTTACTCTGATAAATTCAATGATGATATACCTTCAAATTATCTCAAGTCATTCCCCAAGTAAGCGAGATCCACTTCTTCCAAGACACCTTGCATCAAAATCGGATCATGTCTGACTAGCACTTATCCCCTTTGTCGAGAATATGATTAGTCATCTCTTTGTCAATGTATTGGTCATTCCCAATACCAACCCTTCAATTACCCATCTCATCATTCCATATTTTTCTGCTTTTTCAAGAAAATAAATTAATGTCCCTTCCCTTCTATAAATACCTCCTGTGAAACCTTCTGTCTTCATACTACCTCATGCTTTCAACTTTGTCGATGGCTAATTCCTCCGAACCAGATGGTATGGCTATTTCATTAGAACCCCTCACGAAAGACCAATAACGTATAGCAGAGTTAGAGAGTATCACAAAAGATTTGAGAACCCACCTCCAAGTATCCTCCACACAAGCTTACACCCTTCGCTAAGAACTACTCATTGCTCAGCACAGTTTAGCGAGACTCCACACAGCCCACCGAGCTCTCAACGATCGATACCTACTGTTGGTGCAACAATGCCCCAAGCATTTATGTATTTTGATGTTTGAATAATCATTTATAATTAGGCAATATTTGTGGTCTAACCATGAATGTATTAAGTGATAGAAAAATAAAAAATCCAAGTATTAAGACTTGGTAAAGAAAAGTCCAAGTGTGATCTTGGCAAGAGAAGTCCAAGGGAAGGTCTTGGCAGCATAAGTCCAAGCATATAGTCTTGGCAGTGTAAAGTCTAAGTGGATCTTGGAAAAGGAAGTCCAAAGGTAAGGTCTTGGCAGCGTAAGTTCAAGCATGTAGTCTTGGTGGCATAAAGTCCAAGCGGACTTTGGCAAAGGAGAATCTCAAGACATGACGAAACCGAAGGAAGCTCTTGAAGGTAAGCGCAAGGATGAAGGAGTCGCAGACTCAAAGGGATCCTGGAGGCACAAGGCTGAAGGAAGAGCTAGAAGGTTGAGTCTAGATCTAGGGAGGTGATTTCAACTATGATTTGATCATACTTGAAGTGTATCATTCAATTAGGGTCTTGTCCCAGTCGACTGATCATCCAGTCAATTGAAGTTGGCTAAGTTCTGGTGTCCATCAGTCGACTACTAAGATTTGACAGTCGACTGGTCCACCATCAGTTGACTACCATACCTTGCCAGTCAACTATTATAAGTGGACACGGGTACAGAAACATTTTGAGTCGACTGATTGCTTGGAGTGGTCGACTGATGGCTCGGTCAATCGATTGCTAATGTGATCGGTCGACTGATCAGAGTCTCATTGAGCTATGATGACCGCATATCAGACTTCACCAGAAGCCATTGGATGAGGTCAGCTACAGTAGCAGTCGACTGATGGCATGCATCAGTCGACTACTGCAGGCTCAACAGGAAAATCAACCTCTTCTCTATAAAAGGAGGCCTTTGGGAGCTTGAGTGGGCTAGTGCTCTCATTCCAAACTTTACTCTCAAGCTCACCAAGTCTTCTCAAGCCTTCTAGTGTGTTTTAATCTCTTCTTCTCTATTCTCACTTCCATCATTTGTAAGAAGAAGAGTGATTGTAAGAAGGCTTCTCCACCTTGGTGTGTGATCATCAAAAGGAGATCTTAGTGAAGACTTGCTAGGGTTAATCCACCTTACGGATTATCGTAGAGTAGGAGAATAATCTCCTAACCACGTTAAACATCTTTGTTAGCATTTGTGTCTTTGTCTATTGATTTCATTTATATTTTTTTTTCTTCCGCTAACGTGATTGTAGAAATCAAGAAAGGTTATTCACCCCCTCTTGCCATCCAAGGATCCCCTACAAGTGGTATCAGAGCTCGAATCACATCGGAGGATCTAACAATCAACCAGAGAAAGATGGCATTCCAAGAGGGCTATAGCACGATGCGACCACCTTTCTTCGACGGCAATGACTTCGCCTATTGGAAAGGTAGGATGGAATATTATTTAATGAATGACATTGAAAATTGGTTTAGTATAGTGGATGGATTTGAGAAGCCGGTAGACGAATTTGGATCACCACTCCCAACGAGATTGGACTCAGAGATGGTGAAGAAAGCTCAAGCCAATGTCAAAGCAACAACCACACTCCAATGTGGTTTATCTAAAGAGCAATTGAGCAAGGTTGGACCCTTCGACTCCGTAAAAGAGCTTTGAGAGAAGCTCATTGAACTCAATGAAGGATCCAAGGAGACAAGGAGAGCCAAGAGGTACATATTGATAGGTCAACTTCAAAGTTTTAGCATGAAGACCAACGAGACCGTGAGCCAAATGCACGGTAGATTCAAGGAGGTGGTCAACGGACTACATGTCATAGGTGAGAAGGTGGACAATCGTGATTTGGTAAGGTACATTCTTCAAGCCTTTCCTAGAACAACTCTATGGGCATCAATGGTAGATACTTATAAGATTTCTAGGGACCTCTCTTTAGTTAAATTAGATGAATTATTTTGTGAGTTTGAATTGCATGAACAAGCTAACACTTCATCAAAGGAGAAAGGTCTAGCTCTTGTTGTAGGAAAGAAGGAGAAGAAGAAGAAAGAGAAGAAGGAGGTCTATTCATCATCCGAGTCGGAGGATGAGTCTTCTAGTAGCAATGAAGAATTGTTGACAAGTGAAGTGGTTCACTACGTCAAGAGGTTTGGTGGAAAATCAAGAAGGCTTACCAAGAAGGATGTTAGGAGGATGTTCCAATCCTCAAAAGGTAAATCAAGTAGTAATTTGGTTTCAAACACTAATGTTTCTTGCTATGGTTGCAATAAAAAGGGGCACATCAAGCCAAATTTCCCGGAGCTAAAGAAGAAGGAAGGAAAAGAAAAGAAGAAGAAGGAAAAGAAGGAGAAGAAGAAGAAAGAAGTCATGGTAGCACAAACATGGGACACACAAAATTTTGAAGACTCATCCGATGACGAGGAGATATGCCACATCACACACCATGTGGCACTCATGGCCTTGGGAGATGATACCAAAGCATCAAGCCAAGAAGAGTCTTCATCAAGTGACGAATCGTCATCTAGTGACGATGAGGTAAAGGACTCCCCTAGAGTAGAATTGTTATATAGAACTATTGCTTATCTTAAAAATTCCTTGGACAAATCAAAATCTAGGATTAAGGACTTGAAGGTAGAAATTAAGGCAATTAAAAATGTAGAACCTTCATGTAATGATTCTTGCATGTTTAGAAAGGAAAATGAAAAACTCCAAGATGAAGTTTGTGAACTAAGGACATGCTTAGAAAAATTCACTAGTGGGTCTAAATACCTTGACATGATTCTTAGAGATCAAAGAGTCGTTTATAACAAGGCCAGCATAGGATATAGACCTAAGGACAAGGAAGTAGCCTACATCTCCCTAATTAGTAGAAAGGCAACAATTAGGGGTAAAGTTAAGAAGGCTTGGGTTCCCAAGAAGTTTTTGATTGATGCTACTGGTCTAAAAATTTGGGTACATAAAGAATTTGTTTTTCATGTTGTTTAGGTAGGTGGACCAAGTATGTGGATTGTAGATAGTGGTTGCTTAAGACACATGACCGGAGATGTGAGCAAGTTTTCCACAATCAACTACATTAGCAAGGGAACCGTGTCTTTTGGGAATAGTGGTAAACTCAAAATTCTAGGTAAAGGCACAATTGAGGTATCGCCAAAACTTATTATTAATAAAGTCTTACTAGTTAAAAGTATGAAATTCAATATACTTAGTGTTAGCCAACTTTGTGATGCCGACTTTAATGTTTAATTCAATTCCATAAAATATTTTATTAGACACAAGAATTTAAATGATTGCATGTTAGTCGGATATAAGAAATCCAATATTTATTATGTTGATTTATCCTATGCTTCTAACATTTCCACTAAGTGCCTTATGGCAAAAGAAGAGGAAGGGTGGCTATGGCATAGAAGGTTAGGACACATCAATATGAAGAACATAGCCAAGGTAGCTAAATTAGAGTTAGTGAAGGGGTTACCAAAGATCAAGTACATTAAAAACAAGTTGTGTGATGCATGCCAAGAAGAAAAGCAATCAAAATCATCACACAAAGGTAAAACCCTAACTAGTACTTCATTACCTTTAGAGCTTTTATATTTGGATTTATTTGATTGCCATAGTATTCCCTCTTTAAATGGTAGTAAATATTGTTTAGTCATAGTTGATAATTTTTCTAGGTATACATGGGTTTACTTTATGAAACATAAGGATGATACCTTAGAAATAATCATAGGTTTTAGCAAAAGAGTTGAGAATGAAAGAAATCTCAAAATCAATTGGATCTGTAGTGATCATGGTGGAGAATTTGAGAATTCTAATTTCTTAAAATTTTTCTTAGAACAAGGGTACAAGCATGAGTTATTTTATCCTAGAACACCCCAATAAAATGGGGTGGTGGAAAGGAGAAATCGTGCCTTACAAGAGGCGGCTAGGACTATACTTAATGCATATTCTCTATCTAGCTACTTGTGAGCGGAAGCGGTTAATACCGCTTGTTATATCCAAAATCGAGTCCTAATCTATAGGTTTTTAGGAAAAACACCATTTGAATTATGGAATGACACAATTCCTACAATTCATTACTTCAAAGTCTTTGGATGCAAAGTCTACATTTTGAACGTCAAAGACAACTTAGGAAAATTTGAGTCTAAAGCAGATGAGGGAATCCTAGTTGGATACTCATCCACTAGTAGAGGATATAGAGTTTACAACAAGATGACCCAAAAGGTTGAGGAATCCTCTAATGTTAAATTTGATGAAACCTCTAGTACATATCCTAGAAAATCCTCCATTGATAAGGATATCAATGACAATAATCAAGACATTATCCAAAAGCTTCAAAACTTGACCTTAGGGGATAATGATCAAGGGGGAGGACTAGATCAAGAGGGAGGAAGAGGAGACTCCGATGATGAGAGGAGAAAGGAGGATAACCATGATCTAAATCAATTTGATACACCTCCTAGAACCTTAAGGATTCATCAAAATCACCCACTTGATCACGTAGTGGGAGAACTATCCCAAAGAGTTAGGACTAGGTCTTTCCATAGAGCATCTACTAGTCAAGTAGCTCTCATCTCACAAATTGAGCCCAAATCAATCAATGATGCATTACTTGATCCAGATTGGATTTTAGCAATGCAAGAAGAATTAGCTCAATTTGACAGAAGTCAAGTATGGGAGCTAGTCCCTAGACCCAATGATAGCACCATAGTTACCACAAGATGGGTCTTTAGAAATAAGTTGGATGTTCAAGGAAACATAACTAGAAACAAAGCTAGGTTGGTTGCAAGGGGTTTCAATCAAGTTGAAGGACTTGATTATGATGAAACTTATGCCTCGATTGCTAGGTTAGAATCAATTTGAATCCTTTTAGGATATGCCTCTCACATGGGTTTTAAACTTCACAAAATGGATGTGAAATCGGCATTCTTAAATGGGTTTATTAAGAAAGAGGTATATGTAGAACAACCCCCAGGTTTGAGAGTGTTGATTACCCAAATCACATATATAAGCTAAGAAAAGCTTTATATGGGTTAAAACAAGCTCCTCAGGCTTGGTATGAAAGATTGTCATCTTTCTTAATTTCTAAGGATTTTAGAAGGGGCCAAGTAGATCAAACTCTTTTCATTAAGTCAAGGTCAAAGGATATCTTTGTTGCGCAAGTGTATGTTGATGACATTATTTTTGGGTCAACAAATGATGAACTCCTTCAAGACTTTATTAAAAATAAAAAAAATGAGTTTGAAATGAGTCTAGTTGGGGAGTAAAATTTCTTTTTAGGTTTACAAGTTAAACAAACCAATGAGGGAATCCACATATACCAAACCAAATATGCCAAATAAATGATCAAGGATTTTGATTTGGAAAATGCTAAGGTAGTAAACACCCCTATGGTAACCAACACAAAAATAGAAAATGATCAAGAAGGTAAATTAGTTGACTCAAAACTTTATAGAAGCATGATTGATAGCCTTCTATACCTAACTGCTAGTAGACCCGATATTTTGTTTGTGGTAGGTATGTGTGTCAGATACCAATCTTGTTCCAAAGTCTCACTTAGTGGTCGTTAAAAGAATTTTAAGATACATTAAAGACACACTGAGTGTAGGACTTTGGTACCCTAGGACTAGGTCTTTTGACTTGGTTGGGTATACCGATTCCGATTATACGGGTTGCAAATTGGATCGAAAGAGTACTAGTGGTGGGTTCCAATTTCTTGGATCCTCCCTAGTTAGTTGGAGCAGTAGGAAGCAACCTTGTGTTGCTTTATCCACCACCGAGGTCGAGAATGTGGCTATGGGTGGTTGTGTAGCTCAATTTCTTTGGATGAGACACACACTAGAGGACTATGAGTTACACTACTCCAACGTTAAAGTTTATTGTGATAATGTGAGTACCATAAATTTGACCAAAAAATCGGTACATCACTCTAGGACAAAGCACATTGAAGTGAAGCATCACTTCATTAGAGATCATTGTGGCAAAGGGGGGCATTGAACTTAACTATATAGAATCTAAGTCCAACCTTGCCGACATTTTCACCAAGGCTCTCCCCGAAGCGGATTTTTCATCACTTAGGAGAGAACTTGGAATGTGCTTTGTAGAGTAGGTTTGCATGATCTTACATAAAATCTAGGACTATACCTCTAAGCATCTCACAAAATACCTAAGAATCCATGATTTTTGTATTGAGTCACTTAGACATAATGTGAGATGTTAGGAAGATGCACTTGGTTCATCATGCTTGTTATGATACATTACTATGAACCAAAGTGTCATCTAGAGACATTGATCCTTAATTGGACTAATCATTGGGAAGGCTTGTGTACAATTGATGTGCATATAGCTATAAGAACATGATTGGAAATGTCAAACAAAATAGATTTTAAACTATGTTTATCATATCTTCAAAACTAGTTTTCAATTGGTAAGCAAAAGTGGTACAAAGTGTTAAAAAAACCTTAAAGCTTTTACTAGCTTTCAAATTTGTATCATTTTCTAAATTTGGAAAAGATATATTTTTTAAATTATTTTTCCTTGATATAAAATAACTTTTAAAATGTGTCCACAAAATTTCATTATTTTTCGACACTTCTTGAATTTTTAATGTATTTTTGAAGTTAGGTTGAAAATTTGAACTTGACGTTTCATGCTCGCTTTATGTTTGGTTCAACCAAACCTTGTTTCTCTCGGTCTGAGAATCTCATTCTCAAGCTCGTTTTAAATCCTTTGGATTACGCTCATTGTGCGTGTGACCAAATAGGTTCTCGGTTTATGTTGGCCATCTATAATTAACCATTAATTATAGAACGATCATGAGTGGCACCTAGTAGTACATCATGATCCCCAATTAACCGAAAAGATCAACGGTTGATCCAGAACTATTTCTGAAACCCTTCAGCAGCTCGAATGAATCGTGTCCCATTCCCTTCACTCATCTTATACCCACTTGGTTCAGGACATGGTCTAATAGTGTCAGTCCCCACTAGGCTGACTACGTCACACCCAGCCCAAGTATCATTTCCTCGTCCTACGGATTCTAGTTACTCCACATGTATCGAAGAGTACCTTACTCTAAACATGTAATGCTTTGGCCAAAGACTTTAGTAACAATCCGACGAGATGCCATGGGTATACATCTCCTCGCAAGGAGTGGTGAATCCTTTATAGGCTATTCAAACACCTTCGATCACTTCGACTTATACCCAATCATCCCGGGTCCACATCTCCTTAGAGATGCTTGCTTAAGATGTCAAAGCATAAGTCTCTATGATCAAGATGACTTGAATACCGCAAGTCAAAGGAACATCGCACTTAAGCCACAGTAAGAACTTCATTGACATATCTATATATGCAGAGAACCATATGAAGTCTTACTGGTCACCCAATGAACTAGTTACCATAACTAGCATCCACGATTAACTCCGACATCACTATGTCTCCACCAAAGGAGAATCACCGCTTGATACACCAAGGAGTATACCTCGGTAGTCTCGATGTAATCATGGTGTCCAAATCCATCAATTCATCGACTGGGGATAATTCTGATACATCACAATTACACATGTAGAGATACTCACTAGTTGTGATCCAATCACAAATTCTCTCATGCTGTGAATCGTATCGTGGACATTCAGTAAATGAGTTTAAGATCCAATCAAATACATAAAACATGTATACTCAAATAGTGAATCTTCATTTATCATATAAATGGTTCATACATAAGGCGATTGCCTTAGGACATCTCTCATATATTACTAACATTCATACCTTAGTTTAAAGCATCATCAATCTTATTCTTCATACACTTTTTGTTTATGTGTCCTTCTCTTTTTGATGTGTGTCAAAGGGGGAGAAGGAGACTTTAAGTTAGAATTCATATTGGTGCATATGATGTTTTTATTTTGTGCATATTTCAAGACCTAACTTAAATGATTGCCAAACATAAAAAATGGAGAGATTGTTGGTGCAACAATGCCCCAAGCATTTATATTTTTTTGATGTTTAGATAATCATTTATAGTTAGGCAATATTTGTGGTCTAACCATGAATGTGTTAAGTGACAGGAAAATCCAAGTGTTAAGACTTGGTAAAGAAAAGTCCAAGTGTGATCTTGGTAAGAGAAGTCCAAGGGAAGGTCTTGGAAGCATAAGTCCAAGCATTTAGTCTTTGCAGCGTAAAGTCCAAGCATGTAGTCTTGACAGCGTAAAGTCCAAGCGGACCTTGGCAAAGGAAGTCCAAAGGCAAGGTCTTGGCATCGTAAGTCCAAGCATGTTGTCTTGGTGGCGTAAAGTCCAAGAGGTCTTTGGAAAAGGAGAATCTCAAGACATGACGAAACCGAAGGAAGCTCTTGAAGTCAAGCATAAGGATGAAGGAGTCGCGGACTCGGAGGGATCCTGGAGGCACAAGGCTGAAGGAAGAGCTAGAAGGTTGAGTCTATGTCTAGGGAGGTGATTTCAAGTATGACTTGATCATACTTGAAGTGTATCGATCGGGTCTTGTCGATCGATCACCCAATCAATTGAAGTCGGTGAGTTACGGTGTCTATCGATCAGCTAGGGTTTGGCAATGATCGGTGAGTCTTATCGATTGGTGATCGGCCCAATCAATTGAAGTCGGTGAGTTACGGTGTCTATCGATCATTGCTAGGGTTTGGCGATCGGGTCCACTATCGATTAGCCATACCCGCGATTGGTATTATAAGTGACACGCACGAAACATTTTGAGTCGATGATTGCTTGGAGCGATCGATTGATGGCTAGATCGAGGCCGATTGCTAGTGTGATCAGATCGGGATCAGTACGATTAATTTGTCGCAGATTAGACTTCGCAAGAAGTCATTAGATGAGGTCCGCTATAGCAGCAGTCGATTGATGACATTCATCAATCGACTACTGTAGGCTCAACTGGAAAATTAGTCTATTCTCTATAAAAGGAGACCTTGGGGAGCTTTAGTGGGCTAGTGCTCTCATTCCAAACTTTACTCTCAAGCTCACCAAGTCTTCTCAAGCCTTCTAGTGTGTTTTAATCTCTTCTTCTCTATTCTCACTTCCATCATTTGTAAGAAGAAGAGTGATTGTAAGAAGGCTTCTCCACCTTGGTGTGTGACCATCAAAAGGAGATCTTAGTGAAGACTTGCTAGGGTTGATCCACCATACGGATTGTTGTGGAGTAGGAGCATAATCTCCGAACCACGTTAAACAACTTTGTTAGCATTTGTGTTTTGTCTTTTGATTTCATTTATATTTGTTTTGCTTCCGCTAACGTGATTGTAGAAATCAAGAGGCTATTCACCCCCCTCTAGCCATCCAAGGATCCCCTACAACTACTAGCTGCCTCTCTTCGCACCGTTAATTCACCCCCCAACATTCCCACAGAAGAAAATATCATCTATAAAGCACCTTAGTTTTTTCTTTTTTTTTCATGACTGTAATGTTTGTCGAAACTCTAAATAAATATATTGTGCAAACCTTTCTATCTTATTCCAAAAGAATATGTTGCTTCATAAGAAAATTTTACCCTTGATGCCATTAAACAACCTACCTCCCCAGATAAGAGGTACCTTCAGAATCCCATCTCTGAGCCCCACATTCACTGTGTATAATAGGATCCTCCATTTTCCATTGTATTTCCCAAAGTCCTCCCTTGCTTCAGCTCACTGTCCTTATAGAATGAAATGTATTTCGATGTTCGTATGAAATAAAATCAACTCTTTCGATTTATCACCGCACAGAAATGAACAGTTCAATTATAGTCGATCTTATACC
Source organism: Wurfbainia villosa (assembly GCA_025175895.1). NCBI lineage: Eukaryota > Viridiplantae > Streptophyta > Magnoliopsida > Zingiberales > Zingiberaceae > Wurfbainia > Wurfbainia villosa. The sequence continues at coordinate 130,331,889 of CM045986.1, read as the reverse complement.
CGACCCTCTCGATCCACCACTGCTCAGGGATAAAAACTTCCACTATAGCCGAGTTAGAACTCGACTCTTCCGATCAACCACCACACGAGGATAAAAGCTCTGGCTAAAGCCAAACTGTAAAAATGGTGATGATCTAAACTAAGGTCTTGCCTTGTCAGATCAGAATAATTTTTTACTTCCGTCATATTCCACAATGCATCTACCTTAAACCCAACTCCTCTAATCCACCACCACACGAGGATAGGAGGTCGGCTGAGGCCAAGATGTAAAAATAGTGACGATCTAACCTAGGGCTTCACCTAGTCAGGTCGGAATGAATTTTTTACTTTTGTCATCTTCAACAGGGCATCTACCTTGAACCCAACTCCTCTGATCCTCCACTGCACGAGGATAAGAGCTTCGGCTGAAGCCGTGCTATAAAAATAGTGATGAACTAACCAAGGGGTTCACTGGGTCATATTAGAATAATTTTTTATTTCCGTAATCTTCAACAGTATATCTACCTTGAACTCAACTCCTCCGATCTGCCACCGCACGAGGATAAGAGCTTCTGCCGAAGCGAGCACTTAAAATAGTGACGATCTGACCTAGGGCTTCGCCTAGTTAGATCGGAATGAATTTTTTACTTCCTTCATCTTCAATAGTGCATCTTCCTTGAACCCAACTCCTCTGATCTGCCACCACATGGGGATAAGAGCTTCAGCTGAAGCCGAGCTATAAAAATAGTGATGATCTGACCTAGGGCTTCGCCTAGTCAAATCAGAATAATTTTTTTACTTCCATCATCTTCAACAATGCATCTACCTTGAACCCCAACTCCTCCAATCTACCACCGCATAGGGATAAGAGCTTCGGCTGAAGCCGAGCTGTAAATATAGTGACGATCTAACCTAGGGCTTCGCCTAGTCATATCAGAATAATTTTTTACTTCCGTCATCTTCAACAGTGCATCTACCTTGAATCCAACTCCTCCAATCCACCATCGCACGGCGATAAGAGCTTCGACTGAAGCTGAGCTATAAAAATAGTGACAATATGACCTAGGGCTTCGCCTAGTCATATTGAAATAATTTTTTACTTATGTCATCTTTAACAGTGCATCTATCTTGAACCCAACTCCTCCGATCCTCGATTGCACAGGGATAATAGCTTTGGTTGAGGCTGAGCTATAAAAATAGTGACGACCTAAGATAGGGCTTCGCTTAGTCAAATCAGAATGAATTTTTTACTTCCGTCATCTTTAGCAGTGCATCTACCTTCAACCCAACTCCTCTGATCAGCCACTGCACGGGGATAATGGCTTCAGCTATCATCGAGTTGTAAAAAATAGTGACGATCTGACCTAGGGCTTTGCCTAGTCAGATCGGAATAATTCTTTACTTCCGTCATATTCAACAATGCATCTACCTTGAACCCAACTCCTTCGATCCGCCACCGCATGGGGATAATAGCTTCGGCTGAGGCCAACCTATAAAAATAGTGATGATCTGACATAGTGCTTCACCTAGTAAGATCGGAATGAATTTTTTACTTTCGTCATCTTCAGTAGTGCATCTACCTTGAACCCAACTCTTTCGATCCACAACCGCTGGGGATAAGAGCTTCGGCTAAAGCCAAGCTGTGAAAATAGTGATGATCTGACCTAGGGCTTCACCTTGTCAGATCGTAATAATTTTTTTCTTCCGTCATCTTCAATAGTATATCTACCTTGAACCCTACTCCTCCGATCCGCCACCGTACAGGGATAAGAGCTTCGGCTGAAGAAGAGCTATAAAAATAGTGACGATCTGACCTAGGGCTTCACCTGGTCAGATCGGAATAATTTTTTACTTCCATCATCTTCAACAGTGCATCTACCTTGAACCCAACTCCTCCGATCCGCCTTCGTACGGGGATAAGAGCTTCGACTGGAGCCAAGCTGTAAAATTAGTGATGATCTAACCTAGGGCTTCGTCATGTCAGATCGGAATAATTTTTTACTTCCATTATCTTCAACAGTATATCTACCTTGAACCCTACTCCTCCAATCCGCCACCGCACGGGGATAAGAGCTTCGGCTAAAGCCGAAGTTGTAAAAATAGCGATGATCTAACCTAGGGCATTACCTAGTCAAATCGGAATGAATTTTTTACTTTCGTCATCTTCAGTAGTGCATCTACCTTAAACCCTACTCCTCTGATCCGCAACCATACGGGGATAAGAGATTCGACTGAAGTCGAGATGTAAAAATAGTGATGGTCTGCCCTAGGGCCTTGCCTTGTCAGATTGGAATAATTTTTTACTTCTGCCATCTTCATACCTTGAACCTAACTCCTCTAATCCGCCATCACACGGGGATAAGAGCTTCGGCTAAAGCTGAGCTATAAAAATATTGACGATATGACCTAAGGCCTTGCCTTGTCATATTGGAATAATTTTTTTACTTCTGTCATCTTCCATAGTGTATCTATCTTAAACCCTACTCCTCCGATCTGCAACCGCAAGGGGATAAGAGCTTCGACTAAAGCGAAGCTGTAAAAATAGTGACGATCTGACCTAAGGCCTTGTCTTGTTAGATCGGAATGAATATTTTTACTTCCGTCATCTTTAGCATTGCATCTACCTTAAACCCTACTCCCTCCATCGCATGAGGATAAGAGCTTCGGCTGAAGTCGAGCTGTAAAAAAAATGACGATCTGACCTAAGGCCTTGCCTTGTTAGATCGAAATAATTTTTTACTTCTGTCATCTTCCATAGTGTATCTACCTTGAACCCGACTCCTTCAATCCGCCGCCACACGGGGATAAGATCTTCAGCTAAAGCCAAGTTGTAAAAATAAACAAAGGCTCAACCCACAAATAAATCACACCTAAACCTTCTTTAGGGCCCATATCTTTGCCCACAGGCCCAATTACCTTACTTAACAAAAATACACTACTATGCTTCAAATTCGACTCCTTGCCTTCCCCTTCTTCATCCTCTATTTGTGCCTTCAAAACCCTTCCAATCAATTTTGCTTTGCCCAAAGATTCTCCTTTCCCCTTGCATCGCCCTCTAGTTGTTGGATTTCCGGCACCGCGGCGAGTGTGTGTTCGAACATGTTTCGTAAACATGTGCACAACGGAAGGAATAAAATAATAAATCTAATTTATTATAACACACACATCACACACATGCATAGTACAACATGTGTAGACATAACCATAAATTCAAATTTTGCAATAAAAGAAAATTTATACTACGTATACCTGACGTATCACGTGTAGCGGGAAAGGCATCAACCGGAACGATTCTCGCTAGAATCGTCTCTATCCGTATCCACGCCGAGTATCTTTGGGATGACTTCACAAAGTCACGAGCCTCGTCTTTGTACAGGTTACTAGCCTCGTGTTGAAGACGATGTGATCGAGAGAAGATCATGATCCGAATCAAAATTCGGATCCAAAATGAGTCCTCAAAAACTCGCTTCTCCAGAGAGGTATTCATCAACCGTTTGACGAATCCTTCATCCTCCACCTATGAGAATTACCGGAGATCAAATCCCCGGCAAGGCTACCACTGTCGGAGCTCCAAACGTCGTCCAAATGATGCTTCGATGAGAAGGAAACAAGCTGTCCAGAAAACTGGACAGCTTTTGGTGGACGAATAGGGGTCGGCCAAAAGGGAAGGTTGAAGCTCACCTTGTTGCCGAACCCAAAGGAGATCACCGGAGCTCCTCCAGCAGCAGCTCGATACCGGCAAGGGGAGAGGACGGCAGCTGCTGGATGTTGGCAAGGGAGCTTGGGTGGTGGTGGGAGGCATCAAGGAGAGTTGGCGCCGACTTCACAAGGAGAAGGAGGGGGCGGAAACTTAGGGTTGCTTGGACTTTGGATTAGGGATTAACAAAACCCTTAAGCCCTATTTTATAGAGAACAAATTCTCTTAATGGTTATCGGATCATAACCAAAAGCCCATTAACCCGCTCTATTAATTTAAGTTAAAATAAACCAAACCATGATGGTTTATTTTAAGTTAAAACGAACCGAACCAACTTTGGTTCATTCGTTTAAAACAAACCAAACCCTTTGGTTTATTCTCCTCCATTGGATTAGAATCAAACAAATTTGGTTCATCCATCATGTCTTCATAAGACACGGCCCATCCACGCTTCCATTGCGACTGAAATAATTTCATGCTCGCTCCATGTTTGGTCCAACCAAACCTAGTTTCTCTCGGTTTGAGAATCTCATTCTCAAGCTCGTTTTAAATCCTTCGGATTACGCTCGTTGTGCGTGTGACCAAATAGGTTCTCGGTTTATGTTGGCCGTCCATAATTAACCATTAATTATAGAACGATCATGAGTGACACCTAATAGTACATCATGATCTCCAATTAACCGAAAATATCAACGGTTGATTGATGTGTGTGTATCATGCTACGTTTTCACTACTCAATATGCATGCATTTTATCTCATTTCATGTCCTAGGCATGTATTTTGTCATGATTCAGTTAAGTTTAGCATATTTTGGACGAAGAGACTGCTTTTGGGTGTTTTTCGTGTTAACAGAGCGAAGAAGCAGCGATTAAAACAACACGTGTTATCGCTGACACACCCATGTCAGAGTTCCAGCTCAACACTCGGTTCAAAGAACCGCAGACGCCATCTGGCACCGACACCCAAAGGAGAAATGTGCGACATGATCGGCCCTCATTTGCACGGGCGTTAGCTCGATTCCGCACTTCCTTTCATGAGCAACTCGACGAAGCCGCGATCTTCGTCTCAATTAAAGGAAAATCTTTTGCCTTAATTGAAGAGGAGGCCAAGGCTATAAAAGAGGAAATATTCTAACCCTAAAGGAGGGCGGCGGGCAGGAAAGAGGACGATAGAAGAACGAGGAGAATGAAGGAGTCGACGATAGAGGAACACAGATGGCACTAAGTATTGTAATTTCTTTCTCTAGCAATTCTTGTTCGACTATGGAGTAGTGTCCTATAATCTTAGGATGGGGGAGTAGCCCTTGATGATTTATGATGGATGATGTAATCTATACTACTTGAATTATTGTTTGTTTTGATCTGGTTCTTGGATTCTTATTGATAAACCTAAGGAGCTAAGGGTAAGTACCTAACAGTGAACCCAAGTTCCCGAAACCTAGAACCAACTAGGGATTAACTCCTGTCAAGTAGCGGTAGTGTATCTATGGGGGCTTGCGGGGGTCTCGTGACAGGTCCCCTTAGCTGATTATGGTCCCGTGTGCGATCCTATCGTGAAAAGGAAATTTAGACTCTAAAGGAACTCTTATGGACTTAATGGATCTATCAAATCCAGTTTTTACCAAGTAACGGTTGTAAGACTAGGGAGGTTTGCGGGGGTCTCGTGACAGGTCCCCTTAGCTGATTATGATCCCCTACGCTCGAATACCGTGACAGGTAAATTGAGTTTGATAGGTACAGTTGGCGTAGACCTCAAAAGGGGCCGTTGATTTACCTTATGATAGGTTCCATCAAAACAACTCTAATAGGGGTAGGAAAGAATTAAATCACCTTATAAATCGTCGACGTGGTGAAACCCATATCCTGAGATTCTTCTCAACTATTGACTTTTAGCTCGTTCTTCTCATTCGTTGTTCTTGACTGCTCAGTTTCTTTGCTTAATCCATAAATTGATTGACTAGATAACTTGGCATCACGATCATTCGGTAATTGTCCCAATCCCTGTGGGATCGATATTTTTATTACTTGACGACAACCGTGCACTTGCGAAAAATAACACATCAAGTTTTTGGCACCATTGCCGGGGATTGGCACTCAATATTGAATTGAGCGTGATTTAGTTAATCTAGATTTCTATTTTTGTTCCTATTCTTTGTGTCTATTCTGAATTCTTGTTTTGAGAGCCTCTCTTTTTGTTGCATGCACAGATTTAATAGGGAAAATCTCGATATTGATCCTGAGATAGAGAGAACGTTCCTTGCTAGAAGACGATTTCAGCAACGTCAGGAAGAAAATTTGACCTCCAACATGGCTGATCAGAACGAGAATAAACCTTTAAGGGATTATGCAGCACCTAGTACAAGGGGATTGAGATTGAGTATTAGAAGACCCCCTATTGAAGCGAACAATTTTTAATTGAAACCGTCTCTACTATCCATGGTCCAACAGCATCAATTCGGAGGAGCACCACTGAAGATCCAAATCTGCACTTGGAAGTATTTTTGGAATTTTGCGAAACTTTAAAACTAAATGGAGCCTCAATTGATGCTATTAGATTGCACTTGTTTCCTTTCTCATTGCGGGACAAAGCTAGAGCTTGGCTACACTCTCTTCCAGCAGATTGCATAACTACCTGGGATCAGCTGGAGCAAAGATTTTTAGACAAGTATTTTCCACCTAGCAAAATTGCAAGTCTTCGTCATCAAATCACTAATTTTGCGCAAAAGGATGGAGAAACATTATTCGAAGCCTGGGACAGATTTAAGGGATTACTACAACAATGCCCTCATCATGGGCTGGAGAAGTGGCTCATTGTTCATACTTTCTACAATGGAATCTCATATGCTACTAAAGTTTCTCTTGATTCTGCTGTAGGAGGAGCTCTTATGAACAAAACGTTGGATGAAGCATTTGAGATCATTAAGAATGTGGCAATGAATTCTCACCAATGGGCTACAGAACGAGGATATCAAATTAAAACGCCAGGTAAGTTTGAGGTAAGTACCCTTGATCTACTCAGTGCAAAAGTTGATGCGTTAACTCAAAAGCTCGAACATTTTAATGTATCAGTTGTAAACTCATCTAATGTCACTTGCGAGATTTGTGGTGTAACAGGACATGTAGCGATAAATTGCCAAATCCTACACGCACCATCATCGGGAGCTGGGATTGAGCAAGTAGATGCGCTAAATAATTTTAATCAGAAGCCTAATGGTGGAAACCCTTATTCGAACACGTACAATTCCGGTTGGAGGAATCATCCCAACTTTTCGTATAGAGCCAACCAAAATTCTTCTGGACAGAACAGTTTTGGAGCACCTTCGGGATTTCAGCGAGGACCCAAGTCAAGCTTAGAAAAGATGATGGAGAATTTTATTACGTGCCAGGGGAAGATAAATGATGAATTTCGACAGCATATTGTAGAATCAAATCGGCAACATCAAAATAATACCGAGGCAATCAATCAATTGGGAAGCAAGGTTGATAATTTGACTAATCACACAAGAATGCTGGGAAATCAAATTTCCCAAATTGCCAGCTCAGCATCAAGGATGCCCGGCAGATTTCCTGGAAATTCAGAAGTAAACCTAGCTGAGCATTGTAATTCCATAAGTTTGAGAAGTGGAAGGATTTTAGAAGGAGATAGAGCTCAACAAGCGGCCCCTGTGCTAAAGGACACGAGTGTGTCAGAGTTGGAAGAAGACAAAGAAGACGCCTTTGGGTTGAATAGCAAAGGAAGCCGACAACACACCCTGACCCAGGGCGTGTTGTTCAACACGCCTGGGGAAGAGAATGCCCACGAGCGCGTGTCAGCCGACACACCCGTGTCGGGTCACTTCAGCAGTCAACACGACCAGCCTATGCCAAACGACACAGGCGTGTTGAACAAGGAACCAAGAACGTATAAGCCCCCTATCTCGTTCCCTCAGAGGCTGATTAAGGAAAAATTGGATGAACAATTTGGTAAGTTCCTTAAGGTAATTAGGAAGCTATATATCAATATACCTTTTACAGAAGCTCTTCAACAAATGCCTACATACTCCAAGTTCTTGAAGGATATCTTAACCAATAAAAGAAAAGTCGAGGCGCATGTAACAGTGGCTCTTACTGAGGAGTGCAACGCTTTAATTAAGAACATGGTACCTCCCAAACTAAATGATCCAGGTAGCTTTTCTATCCCTTGCATAATTAATGACTCAAATTTTGATAAGACTTTTTGCGATTTGGGCGATAGTGTCAATCTGATACCTCTTTCCATATGCAAGAAATTAGATTTGGGAGAAATGAAACTAACTACTATGGCCTTGCAGTTAGCCGATCGCTCCATTAGATATCCTTTGGGAATCCTAGAAGATGTACCAGTGTAGGTGGGAAATTTTATTATTCCTGCCGATTTTGTAGTGCTTGACATGGATGAAGACCCATGCATTCCACTCATTTTAGGGAGACCTTTCTTGGCTACTGCTGGGGCAATGATAGACGTTAAGAACCACAAACTCTCACTTGCATTTGGAAACGACAAAATTGAATTCGACCTTTCAAAAGCTGTTAAACAATCTTCTATTTTTTATGTTTGTTGTAGGATTGACAATTTCCAGTCAATAGCACTAGAAGGAGCACACTCCTCGAGCCATATCCCTAAAACTAGGGAGTAACTGAGGGGTCAAGCTAACGACCTTAAACAAGCGCTTCTTGGGAGGCAACCCAAGATATTTTCATTTTTTTTAGTCATTTTATTTTATTTTGAGTTTTACATTTTTTTTTCAGGTTTACAGGAAACGACATGTTAAACGTGCCACTGCGTGCCAAATTGACATGACCCGCCTATGCTGAACGACACAGGCATGTTGAGGTTACCCGAAGACAACACAGGTCGAGTGTGTTGCCGAGCACATCCGTGTCGCACTTTTCTCACCTGCGGCACGCCTGGGTCGGACGGAAGCACGCCTATGCCACGCTTAAACGGGTCGGGTATTTGCGTAAGAGGATGCCCGACACGCCTATGTTACGGCTAGCCCTCTAAAGCCGGCCCGAGCATGCCCTAATTTTCCACTCGCATTACAAGCTTGAAGCAGCTGCCGCCAGTCTCTCTCGAGCAGCCGAGAAGCTAACCTGCTGTCTCTCCCTCCCCAACACCATGAGTAAGCGAGTGAAGACTAGAGGAGGAGCTTCTTCCTCTTCGGCGAAGGACAAGGGAAAGAGAAAAGCTCAGGACTTGGGTAACGATCCTCCTCTGACCTCCTGCCATCCATATGGAATTGTTTTTAGGGATGAGGTTATGAAGTCTAAATTCAGTAAGCTTGAAAAAAGGAAGTTAGTATCTACAAGAACTATAGACTTCTACACGTTGACAACCCTAGGGTTAAGAGATGACATAACTTGATTGACCAATAGGATAGGTTGGACCGAATTTATCACGCATCATCATCTTACTTACCCTAGTATCACTCTTGAATTCCTTAGCTCCCTGTCTACTGAAATACTGCAAGGAAAGGATTGTGAGGAAGGAAAAATCAAATTTAGATTAATGAACCATGAGTTTACTCTTTCTTTAAGTGATTTTAATACGATATTTGATTTTTCTTGCGGAGAGGAGAGGCAAATTCATAGACATTTTATTGATCATCAATTTTGGAGATTAATTTCTGATGACCCTTGCCCTTATGATGCATCTAGGTCTAAATTGTTTAACATCCCTAATCCTACTTTTCGTTATCTCCTTAGGTTTATGGCTAATACAATCTCTGGAAGATATGATAGTGCAGGGGTGGCTAGGCAGAGTGAGTTACAATTTTTATGGGCTATGCTAAATGAAGTTAATATTGATTCTGGAGCCCATATGGTTAGACATTTAGTTAAGATTAGTAATAGCCCATCTGGGGTCATAGTCATAGGTGGTATTATCACTAGGATTGCTGTGGCCTTAGGATGTGAATTGGATGACCTTGAATATTGTCCTGCTAGCCCTAGATTGGATTTGGATGCTTGTATAAATATAAAGATGATTGAGGCATGTGACGAGGGGTATCGTTTGGTGTTAAGAAATGGAATTAAAATCCCTCTTCCAAACCCTGAGCGGATGACTGTACGTAATTCATCCAATTGGCTTTTTAGAGATGTCCAGGGACCCTTTCCTACCCCTACTGCCCATGCTCCATCACCCTCTCCTAGGGAGCCATCTCACATAACCCCTGAGCCATCACATTCGACTCCTGAACCCCCACGGTTTCCTACTGACAATGTTTCTGCAGGGTACTCTTCTTTTGATTTTTCAGAATTCCGATCATCATTCGAAGCTTTCAGGGTCGAGCATACCTCGCACATAGGTGTGTGGGATCGGTTTACCCAAGCTACAGAGGAGCACCATCGTATGGTGACACAGCATTTGGATAGGGCAGCTGACTTTTACAGGAGAGCTGATGAGTTTTTCATCACGAGTCTGCGGAGGAAGATGATGATAGATTTCGACAGAGTCCGGGAGTTTTACCAGAGCAGAACGAGGTGGGGAGGGGATGCTAGTAGCGAAGACGATGACCATTGACCACCTTGAGCTATTTTGTGAGTTTCGATGCACATCCTTTACTGCTTATGTTGTCTCTACTTAGATTTTTAGTTTGGTTAGTGCTATTTTGTTTGCATCTTTTCATATATCATAACATTGCATTTTTATATCATCTAGCGGAATATAACTGAACATTGGTCGGGTCATGATTTTCCTTTTTGCCTATTTTGATAAGAACCCTATTTCACTTCTAACATGGTCTATAGGTCTGAGGTATCCAAAAAGGATTTAAATCCCCCATATCGGACGAGTACTCGATTTTCCGTTGGAGACTTTCCTGTGCAATTTGGTTACTGGAGAAACACTTTCCCTAGAAGTTTTGGTTTGAAAAAAAAAAAAAACTGGAATTGTTTTCAAGCACCCCTTTGAGACTAACTAGTTACTGGGGAAATATTCTCTATAAATTCCTTCCCTTCTTTCTTCTTAGAAAGTGCTCCTTTGAGAACTTTTGTTACTAGGTAAGGATGATCCATGCATTAAGGCAGGTAAGTGCCTCTATGCCGGAAATAAGAATGTTCTACGATAGAAGGGATGTCAAATCTGGATTGGTGTCCAATGACTTTAGTTCAACTTTTCACGTGCACTATATAAGGATCTTTCAAGCTTGGCAACTAGGAATGATTTGATAAGATTAAGATCAGATTGTATACCTCTGGATGGTGTCTAGCATTTCCACAATTAAGTTGTCTTTTGTGTTTTCTTTGCTTGAGGACAAGCAAAAGTTTAGGACTAGGGGATTTTGATGTGTGTGTATCATGCTACGTTTTCACTACTCCATATGCATGCATTTTATCTCATTTCATATCCTAGGCATGTATTTTGTCATGATTTAGTTAAGTTTAGCATATTTTGGACGAAGAGACTGCTTTTGGGTGTTTTTCGTGTTAATAGGGCGAAGAAGCAGGCGTATCAAAACAACACAGGCGTGTTATCAGTGACACGCCCGTGTCAGGAGTTCAAGTGCTCAACACACCCTGGTTCAGCAACTGGCACGCCCCATTCAAGCGCTGACATGACCAGTGAGAAATGTGCGACACGCCTGTGCCCTCATTTGGCTCGGGCGTGTTGGCCTGATTCCAGACTTCTTTTTCGGTGAGCAACTCGATGAAGCCGCGATCTTCGTCTCAATTAAAGGAAAATCTTTTGCCTTAATTGAAGAGGAGGCCAAGGCTATAAAAGAGGAGATATTCTAACCCTAAAGGAGGGCGGCGGGCAGGAAAGAGGACGACAGAAGAACGAGGAGAACGAAGGAGTCGACGACAGAGGAACACAGATGGCACTAAGTATTGTAATTTCTTTCTCTAGCAATTCTTGTTCAACTATGGAGTAGTGTCCTGTAATCTTAGGATAGGGGAGTAGCCCTTGACGATTTATGATGGATGATGTAATCTATACTTCTTGAATTATTGTTTGTTTTGATCTGGTTCTTGGATTCTTATTGATAAACCTAAGGAGCTAAGGGGAAGTACCTAACAGTGAACCCAAGTTCCCGAAACCTAGAACCAACTAGGGATTAACTCCTGTCAAGTAGCGGTAGTGTATCTATGAGGGCTTACGGGGGTCTTGTGACAGGTCCCCTTAGCTGATTATGGTCCCGTGTGCAAACCTATCGTGAAAAGGAAATTTAGACTCTAAAGGAACTCTTATGGACTTAATGGATCTATCAAATCCAGTTTTTACCAAGTAACGGTGGTAAGACTAGGGAGGTTTGCGGGGGTCTCGTGACAGGTCCCCTTAGACGATTATGATCCCCTACGCTCGAATACCGTGACAGGTAAATTGAGTTTGATAGGTATAGTTAGCGTAGACCTCGAAAGGGGCCGTTGATTTACCTTAGGATAGGTTCCATCAAAATAACTCTAATAGGGGTAGGAAAGAATTAAATCACCTTATAAATCATCGACGTGGTGAAACCCATATCCTGAGATTCTTCTCAACTATTGACTTTTAGCTCGTTCTTCTCATTCGTTGTTCTTGACTGCTCAGTTTCTTTGCTTAATCCACAAAATGATTGACTAGATAACTTGGTATCACGATCATTCGGTAATTGTCCCAATCCCTGTGGGATCGATATTTTTATTACTTGACGACAATCGTGCACTTGCGGAAAATAACACATCAAGATATCCAATTAATTGAAAATATCAACGGTTGATCCAGAACTACTTCTGAAACCTTTTAGCAGCTCGAATGAATCGTGCCTCATTCCCTTCACTCATCTTATACCCACTTGGTTCAGGACATGGTCTATAGTGTCGGTCCCCACTAGGCTGACTACGTCACACCTAGCCCAAGTATCATTTCCTCGTCCTATGGATTCTAGTTACTGCACATGTATCGAAGAGTACCTTACTCTAAACATGTAATACTTTGGCCAAAGACTTTAGTAACAATCCGACGAGAGGCCATGGGTATACATCTCCTCGCAAGGAGTGGTGAATCCTTAATAGGCTATTCAAACACCTTCGATCATTTCGACTTATACCCAATCATCCCGAGTCCACATCTCCTTAGAGATGCTTGCTTAAGATGTCAAAGCATAAGTCTTTATGATCAAGATGACTTGAATACCGCAAGTCAAAGGAACATCGCACCTAAGCTGCAGTAAGAACTTCATTGACATATCTATATATGCAGAGAACCATATGAAGTCTTACGGCTGGTCACTCCAATGAACTAGTTACCATAACTAGCATCCACGATTAACTCCGGACATCACAATGTCTCCAGCTAGTGAGAATCAGCTGCTTGGATACACCAAGGAGTATACCTCATGCTAGTCTCGACAGAATCAATGGTGTCCAAATCCATCAATTCATCGACTAGGGATAATTCCGATACATCACAATTACACATGTAGAGATACTCACTAGTTGTGATCCAATCACAAATTCTCTCATGCTGTGAATCGTATCGTGGACATTCAGTAAATGAGTTTAAGATCTAATCAAATACATGAAAACATGTATACTCAAATAGTGAATCTTCATTTATCATATAAATGGTTCAAACATAAGGCGATTGCCTTAGGACATCTCTTATATATTACTAACACTAGTCCTTCCTTCCTTTAGACAAGATGAAACCTCGCCTAAAGAATGTGACCCTTCGACAACTGCAAGCTTAACAGATGGACTCCGTTCAGATGCTTACCGACCCCGTACCACCACCAGCGGCTTTAGCTCCCATTGAGCCCCCTTTTTTCACCTCCTTCTTAACATCGCCTTCATCTCCATCAACTATATCTTCCTCTATTGCCCACAGTTTTCTACCACCAATCTCCCTTAGGTATTGCCATCTTCCTCCCTCCCTACTGTATTACCACCAAACCCTAGCCTTCCCTCTTCTTCACCCCTGCCTTTATATGGCCTTGTGTCGCTTCCAGCATTCCCAAATATTAAAACTAACCTATGAGGAGTTGCGCACCGGTGAATTCAGGAAGAATATGCCTCTACCATTTACCCCTCTTCTTCGCTTGCTTCGCTTACAAACACTGAATCGACTCCTGTCATGCTCCCCTCACCTCCCATTTCATCAACCCCACTGGAACCATTACCTCTCCCTTCAGATACCCCTTTCTCTACCAATCCTCCCACGGTCTCTGACGACCTCCGTCAATGATCCAACCCCAATTCCCCCTTTGGTACCCCTTCCCTGGCTGAAAAGGGGCTTTCAATTGTCACATCCCCTCCGGCTACCTTCACACATTCCGCTGTAGCCTCCACCCCGATGTTCGTATTACCCGTATAGGCAAGTTCCCGTCTTCCTACGTCCCCTCCATCTTCAGAGTATACCCACTCTTCCTCTTCGACCCGCAATTCCAACCTGTCACCTTGCCCTTCCTCCCCAGATATGAACATAGTTCAATCTAAACATACTATATTCGTAAGTCCTTCAATGTCAATGCCATCGTCCCTCCCTTCTTCATCTGATCTTGCTCACACTCCCCTTTCTACTACCTTCCCTTAGAACATCCCTCCTCTTTGTTTTGAAACTTTGTCGTTCTTTCATACGGGGGTTGTTTCTTCTTCATTTGTCATAATATCAGATACCCTGACCCCCTTTCTCCCGTATCTTTCTTTTTCACTATCCAAGAGAGACTTACGCATCCTCCATCAAGGCGAGCTACTACCACGGATGGAAAGCTTACCATGCTCTGGAACTAGAAAGTTTTTCCACCTTATTTTTATGCTTGACTTTAGGAATACCTCCAGCTTCTAACTCGCTATATGCAGGCCTAGACAAACTACCAAGAGCTAAAACATTCCCTCTCACACTATCAGATGCAACTTCAATGACAATCCTCCTAGCAATCCCTTATCGACTCAGCAACTCAAGTGAAATTTCAGCAAAGGGAAAATTCCCTACTGCAAGAGTTCGCTTTATGTCGGGCTCAGCTGGCAGAGGCCCAATCACAACACAAGAAGGATACTGACACCATTGCAAGCTTACAAGCCCAAGTAAGTAGGGAAATCTGCCAAAATTCAGTTTTGTTGTCTGAGAGGAACCATGCCCTTTCTCAAGTATATCAGCATGAAGCTTCCTTGCATCAAGTAAGGTATGAAGTTGATTGAACCAGAGCACATACTACAGTGGTGGGAGAGATTTCAACTTCAATGCACCAAGATTTGATGAATATGTCAAAGGTCATGCAACAAGACTGCGCCTTCCAATCTCAGGTCATGTACATCCTCACTGATACTATTGCCTAGACGTCACGCCAATACTACCGAATTCGACAAGATTTTTTAGAGCACCGTGAATGATGTATAAAATTTCATCAAAATGTATATGTTGCTGACAGACAACGCCAAGAGCGTCTGAAACCTTTGATGCAAGTCATGTTCAAAGATGGTTTCAATGAAGCATTTCGACAATATGTTGCTCAAGGATTTCCTCCAGCACAACAACCGACTCCTTTTCTAAATTGGGAAATTGGCTTCAGACGCTATCCTCCTGAACATGTTAAGCTATAATTTTCTTGCTTTTCCTTTCTTGATGATTGTAAACAATTACTTGCTGTAATGATATGGAATAGTACTCAATCTGTGTTACTCCTTTTTGTGATTAATGGAAAACACATAAAAGATAACTTAGGTAATACGCCGATCCAGCAACTCGACGAGTTACTGTGTATGGTCCCTCCCAATTAGGGGCTAGCTTTTCAGGATCGCCTATAGGATTGACTTTGCGCAAAACCAAGTCGCCTTCCTAAAACCTCCTTGGTATTTCCTCCTTATTGAAGACTTGATGTATTCTTTGCTTGTAAGCTCCAACTCGAATCTGAGCCCGTTCTCACCTTTCTTCCAACAAATCTAGCTCAGTACCTCTCAAAATTTGATTTTGCTTTATGTCATAAGCTTGAACTCAAGCACTATTCAAAATGGCCTCTACTGGGATGACCGCTTCAGTTCCATACACAAGACTAAAGGGGGTATCTCCCATGGCTGCTTTGGGTCTGGTTCGATAGGCCTAGAGTATCCCAGGCAACTCGTCCACCCAATTTCCTCGCTTGGCCCCTAACTTAGTTTTTAACCCTTGAATGAGAATTCTATTAACTACTTCCACTTGACCATTAGTCTAAAGATGAGCTATTGAAGTGAAGGCCTGCTAGATATTGAGACTCTGGCAACACTCCCTAATTTTTCGGCCTTGGAACTAGAATCCATTGTCACTGACCAACTTTCGGGGAACCCCATATCGACATACAATATTCTTCCAAAGGAATTATATCACCGCACTCTCTGTGATCTTAGATAAAGGTTCAGCTTCCACCCATTTTGAAAAGTAATCCACATCCACTAGCAAGAATTTCTTCTATAAAGGGGTTGTAGGCATGGGACCAACTATGTCCATCCCCCACTGGTCAAAAGGACAAGAAGCAACTATAGCTTTCATCAACTTGGTGGGACGCTCTGACCTGTTACTATTCTTTTGATAGGCTTGGCAAGTCTGCACTAGGCATGCTGCATCTTGATAAAGAGTTGGCCAAAAGTATCAAGCTAATGGCACTTTCCGAGTCAGTGACCTTCCCCCCAAATGTTGCTACAACATCCTTCATGTATTTCCCTGAGTACCCACTCGGTGTCTTCCTTCCCGAGACACTTCAATAGAGGTCAGCCAAAAGACGTCTTGTATAATGTTTTGTCAATAATTACAAACCTCTTCACTCTTTTCAACAAAGCTGATGTTGCCCCACCTTCGGCTGGAATACTCCCATGCTATAGTTAAGCTATAATGTCAGTTCTCCAGTTGGATGTACCATTACCTTCTTGCACTACTTCTTCCACATTATGCACCACCAAGGAATGAGGGACTTCTATACATACAGGATCCTGAAGCCTCCATCGATCTAAGGCACTGGCTAGTCGAGCCAATTCATCAGCCTTTCTATTCTCCTCTCTTGGAATTTATTGTAGGGTTACTTCCTGAAAATGAATCTTTCCTTTTTCAAAAGTTGTGAAATATTTTTGCAACCTATCCTCCCGAATGGAAAAGGCACCCTTGAGATACGACACAACCAATTGAGAATCCGAATGGATTATGATCGAAGTGGCCCCCACTGCCCAAGCTGCCTATAATCCAACCAGAATAGCTTCATACTCTGCCTCATTGTTAGATGTTTTATATCCCAAGCGACTGGCTATACGAGTCTCTTCATCTGATGGAGATATAAGTACTACTCCGACTCCACTTCCTCGAGCATTGAAGATCCATCCACAAAAATGTTCCATGCACTCCCTCTCCCATTTTCTTTTGCCGAATTATTCTCCATACCCATTGGCACCTCGACTAGAAAATCAGCTAGCGACTGAGCCTTGATTGCAGTTCAAGGATGGTAGTAAATGTCATACTCACTTAGCTCCACAACCCACTTGGTTAATCTCCTTGAAGAATTCAATTTAGTAACTACCCAACCCAATTCACTATTTGTCAGCACATTCACCGGATGGGCCAGTAAATATGGCCTCAATTTATGGGTAGTCAGGATTAGTATATATGTCAACTTCTCTAATTCAATATATCTCAACTCGACCCCTTCAATATGTGACTTGTATAATAAATAGGTTGTTGCTACACGTCTTCCTACCTCAATAAAACTGAACTGATTGCTCCCTCAGGTACAACTAAGTAAACCCACAATGGCTCTCCCGAAATAGATTTAGCTAGTAACTGGATTCCCGCTAGGTACTTATTCAAATCTTGAAAAACTTATTCACACTGCTCATCCTATTGAAACCGAGTGGACTTCCTCATAATCCAAAAAAAGGGTAACCCCCGTCTTCTGACCTAGAAATAATCCGAGATAATGAAACAATCCTCCCAACCAACTTCTGGGTTTCCCGCAAGTTGGTGGGTGACTTCATATTTCATAAGGCCTGAACTTTCTCCGGGTTATCCTGCAATCCCTTTTCAATCATGGTGTATCCCAGGAACTTTCCACTCTTTACCCTAAACAAACACTTCTTTGGATTCATCTTCATGTTGTAACGTCTGAGGGTAGCAAAGGTTTCCTCCAAGTCTTGCACTAAACTCCGAGTGAGTCGTGACTTTACCAAAATGTCATCAACATATACCTCTATATTCTTGTCCTTCTGTTCAGCGAATATCTTGTTCATTAACCTTTGATAAGTGGCTCAAGTATTTTTTTTAGCCCGAAGGGCATCACTACATATGTGTACAACCCTCCGAACGTCACGAAGCTGACCCTTTCTCTGTCTTCCTGAGCTAATGGAATTTGATGATACCCTTGATAAGCAACTTCATTTCTCACAGTAGAATCCACCAAGTGATCAATATGAGGCAAGGGGCAGTAGTATTTAGGGTAGACTTTATTTAAATCACGAAAATCGATACACATTCTCCATTGCCCAAAGGGCTTAGGGAGCAACACTACATTTGATACCCACTCGGGGAATTGAATTTCTTCTATGTAACCTGCCTCCAGTAGCTTATCCACCTCTTCAGTGATGACCTTGTCCTTCTCTGGCCCGAAGTGTCACCTCTTTTGCTGGACAGGTCATGCTCCAGGGATGATGTTCAAATGGTGCTATGCAATTCGAGGATCGATTCCAGTCAGATCATGCATGTCCTTGGCGAAGATATCTTCATTCCTCCGCAGACAAGCAATGAGTTCTTCCTTCACCTCCAACTGTTGTGCTATCCGAGTAACTTTCCCTAGAGCTATTTCCACATCTTCCCCTTCTTATAACTTCTCCTTCTTGGGCAGGGTTTCTTCTAGTACATATGCTTCTGGAGTGACAATGGCCTTCCCCTTGGTGTCTTCTACTTTGGCCATTTTTTTGTCATCTCTTACCATTTGGACATAATAGCTCCAAGTTGTTTTCTATTCGCCTTGGACTTCCCCAATGAGTTAGCCCACCAGAAACTTTATATTCTAGTGATAAGGAGAAGCCACAACCTGAAAAGTTGAGAAAAAAGGATGACCCAAAATAGCATTATAAACAGAAGGGGCATCCACCACCAAGAAGTCATGTTGGTCTTCTGATTCGACCTCGTCCCCAAAGTAAGGGGTAGAGTTATCTGCCCTGAAGGGTGCACCACATGCCTAGCAAACCCAAACAAAGGGGTTGACATATCCTCTAACTGGGCATTCCCAAGCTGCATCTAGTTGAAAGTGTCCTGAAAGAGAATGTTAACCGAACTCCCTGAGTCCACCAGGACCCGAGCCACCTCATAATTTGCTAACGAAACCCTAACTACCAGGGCATCAGTATGAGGAAACAGAATACCTTAAAGGTCCTCAGGTCCAAAATATATCCAAGGTGTGTTTTGAGCAGCTCGGTCTCCTCTAATGGCTAAACTCTCCAACATACGAGCATGAGATTTTTGAGCTCTGTTGGAATCTCCATCGGTAGGTCCTCCTACAATAACATTAATAACCCCTCTAGTGGGGGCATCACTTACAGCAGCTACAGTCCCTTCATTTGCTGATCCTCCCTGAGGGACAACTTCAACATTGGGTGGTACCTATTCCGACAGAGGAAAGACTTGAGGCCTTCTGTTGTAAGGCCCAGCGTGAGCAGCATTAAATCGGCATCCTCTCCCTGCCTACCCCCTAAACTGTGGTTGTAAATACGGATGATTTTCTTTAATACGCTCCAATTCACTCTGTAACTTGAATCATTAATCGCTGACATGCTCATAATCCATATGGTACTGACAAAAAAAAGGAGTTGGAGGATTACGTGAAACTCCTCTATACCCTACCGGGCATTATAGAACACCCTGCTGATCATAGGTTTTCATCTCCCGCTCCTTCTAGGTCCGAGGCAAGGGTAGAGATTTAGTAGTTATAACTCGAAGGGGAGGGTGAGGATGGTCTTCTATCCTGAGGGGTCTAGGACAAGACACTTCATGTAGAAAAGGCCTTACATACTCCCTTCTGGGAGGTCCTCGTTGAGTAAGGGGAGGATTTCTTTCTGCTAGGGTGGAGGTGGACTTTTTCTCAGCTCTCCTTACCTGTAACCCCTCTTCTTCATTGATATACTCTTCTGCATGGCCAAGCAATTCTTCGTAACTAGCATCTAGCTTCCGAAACAGAGAGCTACAGAAAGGCCCTTCCTTCAAACCATGAGGAATAGCCAGTCTTAAGAAGTTAGGTGTTGCTGAAGGTATTTCTCGGACAGTAGTGGTAAAACGATGTATATAACTTTTTAAAGATTCAGCTGGCTCTTGCTTTAGGTGAAGTAAAATGGAAGTGTCATGCTTATATATTTTACTACTAGCAAATTGTTTGAGAAAAGCTCCTTTTAAATCTGCAAAACATGTAATAGAGCTAGGAGGTAGAGATCTAAACCAACTTTGAGCAGACGCCTTCAAGGTGATGCGGAAGACCTGACATTTGAGAGCATCAGTGTAGCAATGGAGAGAGGTTGCACCTTCAAATTGAGACAAATGTTCCTCTATATCAGAAGTGCCAACGTACATCCTCATATGTAGATTTCGAAAGTGAGTTGGCGGTGGTTCTAGGACTATATTTTTGGTGCAGGGGCACCAGATAATCGAACCTAGATTTTGATTATGCAAAGGTTCTAAGTTAAGCTATTATTGTTATCTCATGTGTTGTGTTAAGTGTACAGGAAGTGTTTAGGCTAAGTTGAAGGTTAGCGATACCCAGAGAATCTCGAGATGAGAAACCTTGGTGGTCGGGCGACACCAGGAGAACCTCGTTGGAGTCGAGGAACCTCGGTGGCGACTAGAAGCTAAGCGACAGGTAAGAAGGACCGGAGGTAAGCACTGAGTACAGAGTAATGGTGAGGTTGTATCCTCCATACGGGGACGAACTTAGGCGGCGATCCGACTAAGACTTCCAAGGGAAGGTCTAGGTCGAGATCGGACGGTAAGGAACCATCATAATTTCCATTACTTGGTACTTTTGTGCTAACTCTTTGCTGTAGAAGAGTGACCAGGCCAACAGTCAACTGATAGATATTGGCAGTCAATTTATCCTACCATCAGTCGACTGCTAAGGATCATCAGTCGACTGATAGTCAAATGGTCAGGTCGATGAAAGTCAAGATAAGCTCTCTTTATCTTGGGGAGATGAGACTCTTTGACCCAGATCTGGATCTCAACGAATTAGGGTTTGAAGGGCTATAAAAGAAGGAAGTTTTCACACATTTGAAATATCTATTCTTGCTCCAAAAGTGCTCCAACAATGCTACGCTTCGACGACAACACTACGCCTCCGTAACACCGATGAAACACTGAGCTTCCAACCTTTTTCATTGGTAGTCTTTGTAGGGGATTGATTGGACGCTAGAGGGGGTGAATAGCGCATGCTAGTACCGATGATGGAAATCATTCGTGATCGCGTCTACAAATCGTGTTAGCACAGTGGAATAATAATAATAAAAGCAATAACATGAAATACAATCACAAACACAAGATGTTTAACGTGGTTCAGAACTGAACGGTTCCTACTCCACGGATCGAGCTCTAAAGAGCTCTAGTGATGCACACACACTCACTAATCATAAATACTCCTTCTCGACACAAGTCGGAGGCGGAGAAACCTCATACAAAAGATTACAACAATAATCTAAATGGATACAAGCAATTACAATAATGAAATACAATGCAAGTAAAGAAAACTACTTTACAATTTCTCTTTGAATGCTTGATCACTTGGTTGCTTGAAATCAATTTGGAGACCCTGATTTGCAACAGCAAATCGGCCCAAAAGCCCTCAAGAAACCATGCCTTTTTCTTCCATCACGAGCTCCTTTTATAGCTTCAACCTGTGCTGGAAAAAGTTGATTAGTCGACTGGTCGGGACCATCAGTCGACTGATGCCACTGTTGTCGTGAGATAACAGCTAGATCCACTCTAGATAAGTCCAATGGATCCATCATCAGTCGAATGATTATGATCATCAGTCGACTGATCAAGCCATCACTCGACTGATGACCGTAGCGGTCGAGTGAGACTCCATTCTGTGCTCGATTTCTCGAGCACCAATCGACTGATCACAAGATCAGTCGACTTCTCGACCAATGAGTCGACTGCCCACCTATGGCGGATCGCTAGGCAATTCCCACACAAACCTTAGTCGATCAGGCCGTCACATGGCACCAGTCGACTGGCACACCTCAAACATGAGGTTTTAGCCCAAGTATGGTTCCCCCATACTTGCTAGACCACCCTTAGCCTAGACCTAAGTCTTCTAGCCACCTCCATCAGCCTCACTCCTCTCGGATCCCTCCAAGTCATCCATGACTTGTTCATCCATCGCGCTAGCCTTCAGGTGCTTCCATCGGCTATGTCACGCTAACGGTGTCTACACCGCCAAGGCACATTGGACTTACGCCGCCAAGACTCCGCTTGGACTTTAAGCCGCCAAGACTCCGCTTGGACTTTACGGCGCCAACTATTGGACTTATGCTGCCAAGACTTCACCCTTGGACTTTACGCCGCCAATATCCCCTTGGACTTCTCAAATGCCAAGTCTCAAGCTTGGACTTTCCCTTGCCAACTCATGTTGGACTTTCCATGCCAAGACCCATGCTTGGACTTTACTTTGCCAAGACCCATGCTTGGACATTCCCAAATGCCAAGTGTCCCACTTGGACTTTCTATGCCAAGTACCCATGACTTGGACTTTCCCATGACAATTACATTGTCATATGTTTTTGTCGAACATCAAAACATCACTCGAGTCAAACTCGAGTCTGGTCAATCGTGACCTAGGCCGATTGTACCGACAATCTCCCCCTTTTTGATGTTTGACAAAAATCAAACAAACCATTTGAGTTAGACCATCTAACTCAAAAACTCCTTACCAATTATCCCAAATTGGTAATCTTAACTTTCTCCCCCTTTTTGACATACATCAAAAAGGTTATCTCTCCAAGGAGGTCAATGTCTCATGTCCCAATGAGATATTACAATCTCCCCCTTGATCCAAAAATACCTAGGATGCCTACCATCATCCTAGTGATAAGTCCCATATCACTCAAGAGAGGCAATCCTATCCACTCTCCCAATTTCCAAATTGGGTTTATCAGAATCCCATCAATTTTCCCAATTGATGTCTTTCTCCCAATAACTTCTCCCCTTCAAGAAGAGAAAAACACATCATCATCCCATGATGGATACCTCCCCCTAAAGGCTTGCTCCCCCTTGACCATTGCACCAACAATGTCCTTGGGAAGTCCCTAAGCCAATAGGAACTCTAAACCATTAAAATTAAGGTTCTAAGTTCAAACATGAACTCTTCAACCCTTAAATTTGATACTTTGACCGAACACCTCTCCAAATCCATATCCAATGGATTTTCACCCTTTATAATGCTTCCCAAAGCATATCCTAGGGTTAGAAGTGGTTAGGAACCTTAACCGCAGCTGAACACGGGCTAAACAAACCTAGTTTTCCCGAAATCAGCATTGTCAGTCGACTCCGTCAGTTACTAGTCGACTGACACTCACATCAGTCGACTGCCACCCAGGGCAGTCGACTGATAACTAAAATTTCCAAATTTCAATTATCAGAGTTGAATTTTAAAAAATTATAAGTAATTCTACGTATATCGAAAAATTACGAAATTTGATACGTATATTACTTATAGTCAATACAATGGGTGAAAAATAATAGAAAAATATTTTACCCATAAAATATTGAAATTGATACAAAATTCAAAAGTGAAGAAAACTTCTATGTTTTGGCTCACTTTGTATCAACTTCATCAATGGTGATTGCTATCAAAAGATAGACTTCACCAAGGTTTTCTAAAATAATTTTAAAATGTTTTCAAAACCTTATTTTAGATCATATTCCTTGGGCTCAATGTACATGACTTGTACACAAGCTTTCCCAATGATCCACCACTCATATAAGATGAGTTTGAGTTCATCTAGATGGAAAAACTATGCACCTTGAACTTAACTCATATCCTAGCATCTCAAATGTATCTAGGGTGTATAAATATACATACATGTCAATGTGATGTGTGATGTGAGTTTTGTTCTCCCTAATCTAGGGTTTCATGCATTTTCTAAGGCAACTCTACTTGATTCCCTTGTAAATGAGACTCCAAGTCATGCCATTGTCCTTAAATCAATTTCAATCAAATTATCTTAAATGCATGAGTGATTATGACATTATAGATAATATAAATAAACACATGCTCATAATCATGATGTCATGGCATAAGATATAATCTAAAAATACATGACATTTATCCTAAATCCTAAACATGATCATGACATATAAGTGATGAAAATAAACATGATGTCATGTCATGACATATGGCAAATCAAGGCATGGCAAATAAAAAGTTTAGGTATTATAATACCTAAATTTTAATATTAATTGCCTTTTAAGATAATTAAGTATATTTTTGCCATATTCCTATTAATCTCCCAAGTGTGCCAAAAACCCAAAATGACACACTATGACCTCTAATCCTAACTTGTGTCAATTTAATTTATTTTTCATAATTCCAAGAATGTATTGGCACATCCTAAAATCTTTTAGGATAAAAATTCAAGCCTATTTCCAAGGTACCCATAACCTTGAAAATAATCTAAAATGTCAACTTTGCTATGGTTGAGTTAACTACCAATCCAATCAAAGTTAGCACATCCTAACTCATTTAGCGTGAGTCAATCACGCTCCTTAGAACCCAAAATCTATTTGAGCTCCTAGGATTAACTAGGTATTCCTTAGGGATAACCTCCCTAGATACCTTCCTAATGACCCTCCTAGGCTTGGTAGCCTTGGTCATTTGGGTCTTACCTAGGTTGACTCTAGGGGTAACTCCCCTTGCAACCTTCTTAGTGGCCACCCTAGGTTTCCTAGAAACCCTAGCCACTAGGCACAAATCTTGGTTACTCTTAGGGATAACTTCCCTAGTAACCTTGGTCTTCCTAGACCTAATTTGTGTTTCATAATCAAATGGAACACTATGATAAGCCACCTTAGGCTTAGGTTTGTGACCCAAACCCTTCTTGCCTTTGGTTGACTTTTCTCTCTTTGGCCCTAGGTGTTGACTTTGAGTCCTAAACCCTTGACTTTGACCATTAGACCCTTGAAATTGATTTTGCATCTTATTGAGGGTCTTTTCAAGTTTTTCAAGCCTTGACCTCAAGGCTTGGTTCTCTAATTCTAATTGCCCAATTTTAGAATTTTGGTTTGATCTTTGGCCATTGTCCTTTCTAGGCATATGCCTAGTCCATTTAGGATTAAGACCTAGGTGTTCTCCTATTTTCCTAATAGATTCCCTAGGTAAAACTTTTCTAGGAACATTAGTCCCAAATTTCTCCTTCTTTGAAATATTAGCATTTTTGGCACCTAAACAAATATATTTGTTATTCCTAGCATGCTCTTTATGATAAATAGCAAGACTATTAAAATTATTTATATCATGCTTTTGACTATAAGAATTAGAAGGAGCATTACTAAAATATACCTTAGGGTTAGCCTTAGCTCCCCCTACTTGTGATGATCCCTCTTTCACTCTCTTGCTCCCCCTAGGGCATTGATTCCGATAATGCCCTTTCGAGTTACACTTGAAGAAAATGATGTGCTCTTTGCTTCTTTTAGTGGGGACACCGGCATCTTTTGAATTTGTGTTGACTTTTGGTGCCGGAGGAGTCTTCTTGACTTTCTTTGGGCACTTACTCTTATAGTGCCCAAGTTCCCTACACTCAAAACACATAATATTATTTTTATTTTGAATTACCATGTTTAAGTTACCTAGGGTGGAGGTGAGGTTCTCTTGAACTTGCTCTTCCTCTCTATCGGATGTCGATGGTTCTTCTTGTTGCTCCGGTGTTGAGGATGCTCTAGTCTCCTCCCCCTCAATCCTTGAAGTGGAGGTCTCCTCCGATTCTACCTCCTCTTCCTCCTTGGATGTTGATGATCTCTCAACCTCCAAGTCCTCACTTCCTTGTGAGGATGATGCATTAGCCTCTTCGGTCCCTTCCTCTTGGACCGGTGATGGGCTTTCATGGAGTTTGGCCACTTTGCTCCATAGCTCCTTGGCATCTACATAATTACATAACATACACAAGATATTATTAGGTATTAAATCAATTAAAAACTTCATTACCTTATCATTTTTCTCGAAGGCTTGGACTTGCTCTTCGGTCCATCTCTTTTTCTTGAGGAATCCACCTTTTGGTCCTCTTGGATAGCTATATATCTCCATTAAAATGGACCATTCTTCGAAGTCCCTCACCATTAGGAAGTCCTCAATTCTCGCCTTCCATTGTCTAAACCCTTCTTGTCCATAGAAGGTGTAGGGGATCGGTGTGTTGATATCCCATCCTAGTTGCTCTTGAACTTCCATCTTCACCCTCTAGCGTGCTCCCTTAGTTGTTAAACCTTAAAGAGCGACATCGCTCTGATACCACTTGTAGGGAATCGATTGGACGCTAGAGGGGGGTGAATAACGCGTGCTAGTACCGATGATGGAAATCGTTCGTGATCGCGTCTACAAATCGTGTTAGCGCAGTGGAATAATAATAATAAAAGCAATAACACAAAACACAATCACAAACACAAGATGTTTAACGTGGTTCGGAACTGAACGGTTCCTACTCCACAGATCGATCTCTAAAGAGCTCTAGTGATGCACACGCACTCACTAATCATAAATACTCCTTCTCGACACAAGTCGGAGGCGGAGAAAACTCGTACAAAAGAACAATAATCTAAATAGATACAAGCAATTATAATAATGAAATACAATGCAAGTAAAGAAAACTACTTTACAATTGCTCTTTGAATGCTTGATCACTTGGTTGCTTGAAATCAACTTGGAGACCCTGATTTCCAACAGCAAATCGCCCCAAAAGCCCTCAAAAAATCATGCCTTTTTCTTCCATCACGAGCTCCTTTTATAGCTTCAACCTGTGCTGGAAAAAGTCGATCAATCGACTGGTCGGGACCATCAGTCGACTGATGCCACTGTTGTCATGAGACAACGGCTAGATCCACGCTGGATAAGTCCAATGGATCCATCATCAGTCGACTGATTATGACCATCAGTCGACTGATCAAGCCATTACTCGACTGCTGACCGCAGCGGTCGAGTGAGACTCCATTCTGTGCTCGATTTCTCGAGCACCAGTCGACTGATCACAAGATCAGTCGACTTCTCGACCAATCAGTTGACTGCCCACCTATGGCAGTCGACTGCTAGGGTAATTCCCGCAGTTAAACCCTAGTTGACTCAGGCGAGTCGACTGTCACATGGCACCAGTCGACTGCAACACCTCAAACATGAGGTTTTAGCCCAAGTATGGTTCCCCCATACTTGCTAGACCACCCTTAGCCTAGACCTAAGCCTTCTAGCCACCTCCATCAGCCTCATGCCTCTCGGATCCCTCCAAATCATCCATGACTTGTTCATCCATCGCACTAGCCTTCAGGTGCTTCCATCGGCTATGCCAGGCTAACAGTGTCTACACTGCCAAAGCACATTGGACTTACGCCGCCAAGACTTCGCTTGGACATTACGCCGCCAACCATTGGACTTATGCTGCCAAGACTTCACCCTTGGACTTTACGCCGCCAATATCCCCTTGGACTTCTCAAATGCCAAGACTCAAGCTTGGACTTTCCCTTGCCAACTCATGTTGGACTTTCCATGTCAAGACCCATGCTTGGACTTTACTTTGCCAAGACCCATGCTTTGACTTTACATTGCCAAGACCCATGCTTGGACTTTCCCAAATGCCAAGTGTCCCACTTCGACTTTCCATGCCAAGTACCCATGACTTGGACTTTCCCATGACAATTACATTGTCATATGTTTTTGTCGAACATCAAAACATAACTCGAGTCAAACTCGAGTCTGGTCAATCATGACCTGGGCCGATTGCACCAACAGTCTTTACTTTTGTTGTCCGTCAATTTGTTTACTTTTCTTGTACTCGAAGTTTTCATCGTAACGAGGTGAGGTAGGCTTGTTACCTCATCCTTGAGCTTTTGTATTTTCATTATAATCGTTGTCTCCTACATCCAATGAGGAGGAGATTTATAGTGGATTGCCCCTTCATATACGGTCTAGGATAGCGGGGCCTTGGAGTAGCAACCTTTCGGTTGTGAACCAAGTAAAAACAAAATTGTCTCTTTACTTCTTATTGTTTTACATACCGTTATGCATCACTCGAGCTTTAGACGAATGAAAATAAATTTTGTACGATCGCTATTCACCCCCTCTAGCGATTCTCTCGATCTAACATATATCTGCCGTAAAGAGGCAAGGCTCATAAGGTTCCGGAGCCTTGGTAGAATGACTTTCTCTCTTGTACTCCTGTCTCGCCGACGGTACAGGGAAAGGATATTGATACACTCCCCTGCTAGCCCTTCTCCAGGCAACACCTCCGTCTCTTGAGGACTGGGTGGAGGGATGTGAGAGGGTCCTTCGAGTGGGGGCTCCCTCTGAGAGGGTTTATCAGAATGAGGATGGAGATATACTATCCTTCGTCTTTCTCTCACCAAACTTTCAGAAACTATCATATCTATCAGATCTTTCAGTTGGGACAGCAGTAAGGTAACGGGAGTTTCCTCAGCTAAGGAAGTTGTAGGAGGAGGGATCTCTTGCAAATATATCTCTACGTCTTGTTCAGCAAAAATTTTTCCCACAGACAGCGCCAACTAATGCGACATGGATTTTCTGCCTGCTTTGGAATAAAGATGTCAGGGAGGCTTGGGGTCCTCTCCAGCCACAATAGTAAATAAGAGAGTAATGACAAGAGATTTAACGTGGTTCGAAATTCAAATTTCTACTCCACGGGTGAGCTCTAGAGTGACCTCTGGTGCTAGACACCTTTACTATAATCCATCCTTCTCGAAAGTACTTCCGGAGGTGGAGAAACCCCTTACAGATAAGAGCTGATATAAGGCAAAGAAAAATAAAACTCGTGTGGATCTCCCTCTTCTTGCTCGGCCGAGGATGGCCCTTCCCCTCAAGGCCTTCTTATTTCTTGAGAAAGCCAATAGAGAGAAAAGAAGAGAATGAGAGACCAAGAGCCAGCGAGAGAGAGCCCCTTCTTCTTTCGTCCTCCCTTCCTTTTATCCTTGCCGCCCCTTAAATTAGCTATCATGTAATAAATCGCTCGGATCACTGTCCACCTGAAGGGTCATGTCAGCCCAAAGAATAATTCTATTATGATATTAATGAATGAGGGCTACTAAGAATCTTCTATGGGGTCTACCAGGTGTCTTTGTTTGTTAGGCTGCATAACAAACTCTTCCAAGAAAACATAATAAGAAACATCCCCTCTTCTTTACCTTCACCTTACCACTGGGCCCTTCTTTCACTTAGTCAATTCTTCTTACCACTACCCAAACTTCGCTCTATATCTCGAACTTAGCCTTTTACTGACTCGGCTCATGTCCCCGAATTGCTATACGATTTCACATTAACCATCGAACCTCCTCTTCCTTTCCTGAGTCGCCACCTCACTAACTCGTCTTACTTCCCCGAGTCACTATCTGGTTTCATTCTGACCACCATACCTCCTCTCCCCTTCCCGAGTTCCCACCTCACCGACTCGCCCTATTTCCCCTAGTTGGGTCTCACTGGACTAGACTGTATATCCTGCATTATGATCCTTCTTTCTGATTTTATCTTACAAATCATAATTCCTTTTTCTATCTCCTAAGTCATATTATAGCAGTATCAATAGAGAATAAAGTCAATGCTAACATGTTAAATTTCATGTGATATGAACCCTATTGCTACTCCACTAACTATCAATTCATTAGGAGCTAGGTAAAGAAAGCCTTATATAAGTAGTTCTTTTCTTACAAAAAGAATGCAGATAAGTAAAAAGGAAAAGAGGTTATCAAGAGTTCATAAACAGAAAGTTTTCATTTTGATTCATAAGCCTTTGAATATTGCTTAGGTTGAGCATTTGGTCGCTAAAAGTTTTGTGCACTTTAGAAGCCAAACAACCTTCATGACATAGAAAAAGGATCCAACAACTCTATTTTGTCAACTTCTAGTTGATTAAAAATCTCCAATCAACTAATTGAGGACAACTATCCATTACACAATCGACCGCTAGTTGGGGAGTCAATTGAAATTTTTATCCATTCAACTTCTTAAGTATCAAGCATCTAGTAGATTGGATCTAATTTTATCGGGCTAGAGCATGAGTTGAAGCATTCTATTCTCCAACCCTTAGTGTTCAATTGATTTCCAAGTTGACTAAAAGTTTCAAATGATTCCCAAGTCAATTGAACACTCTAATGGACTGAATTTGCTTATTGATCCCAACTTCTCTTGGCTTATACTTTTGTAAGCCTGCACAAAGCTCATGATTGAGTTTAGCCACCAAATACAATCACGAACTTGTTGCCATTTTGTTGAAAGCTTTCTACCTAGTGATACACATCGTCCTTGATGATAGTGCCCAAAAATGAAGATTCTAAGATTACATTTCACTTATAATTTCTTATAGTTCGCATTGATTCCAAATCTTCAATCTTGCCAATGCTTTATATTGCTCTTGAGCTCACCTCATGTTAAGCCCTCAATCAAAGTGTACAAATCCCTCTAAGCTTGCTCAATATATCATCCTTCACTGCATTTATAGAGTCCTCCTATCGGACTATCCTAGAGTATGCCTCGCTAGGAATTTCTAGTCCATTATATGTTTAATATCATTCTTCATTGATCACCTATGAGCTCACATTATTATAGGTCATCAAATCAAGCCAACAATAGCTCCATTATCCTCATCTAAGAGTCAACCTTGTTAGAAATTTTTGGAACCTCAGTTCTCCCATACCAACTTTCTCCAATCTAATCCCTTTCCACCTCACAAACCTATGGACCATAGAGCATAACCATCCAACCAACTTGATTGCATTAAAACATCCGGCACAACAAGAAGACCACATTGAGTCTTGAGTTCTTAAAACTCCATATGCATGGGCCAAGTACTTGAGCACATTAGAAATATAGGATAAACCTAACATAAGCCTTTTACAAAACACACAACAAAATGATAAGGTCGAAACACACCACTTAGGAGCATAATGCACCAAATGTCTTCCTTTTGAGTTTTGAAAGTTTGTTTAAGTTAGCACATTTTGAACAATCTGGTCAACCAAATCATACATTTTGACTAAATGATCAATTTGATCATGCCAAATTGGTCAAAACTAAGTTTTCATGAAAATTAAGGTTAAACATATCTCTTAATTGATTTAATTTGTAAACCTTAATTAATTGGTCAACTTAGATTAGATTAGTATTAATTAGGAAATCAAATACTATATCGAATACAATCAAAAATAGTGATGCTACTAGACAAATTTTATGGGCTAGACCCTCGAGAGGAGAAGCCTTCTGGGAGTGAGCCCAATAGCTGGGAGGCTGAATACGCAGTTGCCCATGCAACCACTCAGAAGTTACCCAATTGTCAAGACACGAAGCTGACACATAGAAGTTAGGGAATAAGACACTCGAGCATACGAGGAGTCACAAAGTCAAACACTAAGGCATACGAGGAGTCAGAGAGTCAGACACTCAGACATGTGAGGAATCGAGGAGTCAAGAGCCCGGGAAGATCCTTGAGGCCTAACCGAAGGTGGGTATATGAGACTCCAATAGATATTCCACCCCCGATAGTCATCATGCCTTGTCCTCTAATGACCTATTTTAATAATAAGTCAGGGCATATGCAGTATTCCATGTGGAAATCCTTCGCAAAAGTTGTCCCCTAATGGCCTACCCAAAAAGGCATCACAAGAGTAATCATTGGGGGGGGGGGGAGGAGGAGGGGGGTGGTGGGGCTCACACATTCTGACTCTCATTCAACCACTCTCAATCTCTATATTTGCTCTCAAATATACTTTTGTCTGTGCTCCTGCTACTTTATGGATGACCATTTTTCTCTACATTCTCCCTATTTAACTTAAGCATCAGAGGGTCATCGTCAGGAAGTGTTGATGGTCATCTGACACGTGTTAACTTTGATAGATTTACTATTGTGGCCGTGAGAATCCCACCTTTTTAGAAGATTCAGCGGGGAGGTACCCAGAAATAATGATCACATCAGTTGATGTGATATGTGAAAAAATCTGAGCAAGACATCGAGATGCAACCACAAAGAGCTCCCTTAAGGGCCTCCACTTCGGAGGAGGCCCCCCTCCCTCACTTTAACCACTAGCCAACCAGCTGCAATTATTGATAGGGTGGTGGCAGACACATTGGTGCGAAAGGGTCGGATACTATTGGAGGATTGTGACCCGGCTAAAAGGGAGGTTGAATAGCCTATGATGAGCTCAGTGGAATTCGATCGTCTTAATCGTCTACAAGAGTTGTTAGCGCAGTGAAAATACTAAAACAAAGACAATTAAAACAATACAAAGAAGTAAAGAAGAGAAAACGCTAACGATGAGATGTAATGTGGTTCACGGCCCTTGCCGCTAGTCCACGAATGATTCGTATGGTGAATCACTCCCTCAACCAAAGCACTAATCTCTCCTTCAAGGTGAAGGTAAATCTTCTTACACAATCTCTCTCTCTTATCATAGAATTGAGATAAGAACAAGTAAGAGGAGTAGAAAACATTTAAGGCACATGGGAGTATGTTTAGGAGTTAAGCATTAGCCTCCCAAAAGCCCCCAACCCTTCTTTTTATAGAGAAGAAGGGTTTCTTCCTGTTGGGCAGGCGACAGTCGACTGATCCATGCATCAATCGATTGCTGGTCGTTCCAATGGCTTATGACCCGACTGAATCGTGGGCGTCACATCCAACGGCTCCTTCATCAATCGACTGATCAA
The DNA here is from genome assembly GCA_025175895.1 of Wurfbainia villosa. NCBI lineage: Eukaryota > Viridiplantae > Streptophyta > Magnoliopsida > Zingiberales > Zingiberaceae > Wurfbainia > Wurfbainia villosa. The sequence continues at coordinate 130,299,380 of CM045986.1, read as the reverse complement.
ACTATCAGTCAACTGATAGAGTCATCAATCGAGTGATCTAAGCAATCAGTCGACTTTCAAACCTTCATGCCGACCATCTTCTTCATCACCGATCACATCCTTGGCGATGGATCGATGGTTCAAGAATGATCGACTACAAAACCCTAGCACCAACCATCGGGCGTAAACCATCAGTCGAACACCGATCGAGCACCAGTTGAGTGTCATCAACCCAGAGCAGTCGACTAGTGTCGGGTAAAACCTCAAACAAACCATTTGTTTTAGCATCCGACTTAACCAAACGTCGGGTAAACCTCAAACCTAAGTTTGAGCATCCGACTCTTGACTTAGCTATTCGACCAAGTTCACCTATGAGCTATTGTTACAATTGCTCAATATCTCATCTCCCTTGGAATCCCTCACCGAAGCTCTCTTCGTCTAGCCACGTTCGTCGGATGCACCAAGTGCACAGCTTCCGCAATGTCATCCTTCACATCTCGCCCTGAAGTCTGCTTCCTTTATTTTCACTCCAATGCTCCTCATCCGACAGTCCCTCGGATGCACCAAGTGCATGACTTCAACAATGCCATCCTTCACCAACTCAAGGACCTGAGCCATGAGATGGTGAACCCACCAATGCTAACATCAAGCTAACCCATGTGTGATTTACTAAGTCCTGCATAACTTAAACACACACATCAAATCCATAACAACCTAACTTAAACCCTTTGCCACACACATCAAAACCACATCATACATGGGTTGATTTCCCTAACATATACCTCCAGCCTCATTCCACCCAACCACCTAAAGGAATGCTTTTAGGGGGAAGAGAATCACCCGTTGCCCTTTCTAGCCACCATGAGTGGGGGGTTGCACTAGTGGAAGAACCAACAACATGGGTCAATAGACCTATCCACCCTGAAGGAAGGGAAGAACAAGATGAAAGCCACTCAACAGCACCCTCAGACCGACACAAACCGTCCCCCTTCTCCGATGGTATATTATTGGAGGAACCGCCCCCCCCCCCCCCAACTTTTGTTATTGGAGGAGTCACCCCCCAACTTCCGAGCTCCTCATTTAGGAGAATATGATGGTACTGCATACCCAAACGAACACTTGTGCCAGTTTGAAAATGTGGCCCTCCATCGATACACAGACTATTAGGCTAGTCCAGGACTATTACGCAGTGGAAGTAATGAATAAAATAATTTTTATTTTGTCCCACACATCCCTTAGGGGTTAGGATCCCATGCTTTGACCTAAACATATGAAAGAGGAAGAGAAAAAAAAGATGATCATACCTTTGAGATTCTTTTCGAATCTGTAGAAACCATGAGCAAGACCAACATTCCTTGCCTCTATCAGTATCCATGTCGGATCTTCGTGAAACAACCTTCCAAAGGCCAACAAGCCTTCTTCTCTGATTGGTACTAGCCAACCAAGAAGAGCAAGCATGGAGAAGAGGAAGAGGAAATGACGACCCATGGAAAAGAAAAGTCACCCATCATCCTTTTGGGCATCATGAAAATATCTATTTATATCTCTTCCATTTAGGGCATCATAGGAGGGATTAAATGAACCAATATTACCTTAATTATTCCATAAATATGGTAAAAAAAATTAGGAAAAAACCTAACATGTAAAATCCTGAAATGGCAGCCCGAACCATGGCTATGGTTTGCTCCACAACCATGGAGCTCTCCACCATGCATGTGGAGCTCTCTACAATGGTCAGTGCTTGGATGTGTTGGGTCCTACCGTGTTGGGCCTTGTATTTTCTATTTCGACTCGATATTGCTTGGCATGACCGTGCCAAGCTCCAACATAGTTGTGTTAGATTCTGTGAGGTTGGTTTCATACCCTTTTAGCCTGGTCCAACCAAACATTTCTCTCTCTTTGAGAATTTTATTCTCAGATTTATTTTACATCTCTTGAGACACCGTTGTGTATGTGGCTCAATAGGTTCTTGGCTATGTTGATCATTCATAATTAACCCATTAATTATGAATAGATCATGAGTGGTACCTAGTAGTACATCATGACCCCCAATTGTTCGAAAAGTCAACATTGACTTCAGAACAATTCTGAACCCTTCATTAGCAACAGTTATTCGTACCCTTATTTCTTTCACTCATCCTATACCAGCTTGGTTCAGGACATGGTCTTTGTGCTCGTCCTCACTAGGCTGACTATGTCACACTTAGCTAAAGTATAGTTTGTTGTCCTGTGGATTCAAGTTACTCTAGACATGTGTCCAAGAATGTTGAGGAGATTGTTTGTGCAATCAACCTTAAGTTAACGTTGACCAAGCTCGAGTGAGATTCGAGTAGAGTTTTGATGTTTGACAATATGAATGGATGGTATGGGACATTCGGAGTCATATGGAGTTGGTCAAGTAGGTTAAGGTTGACCAGATACTTGATGAGTAAAGTCCAACTGGGAGTTGGCAAGGAAAGTCCAACTGGGAGTTGGCAAAGAAAGTCCAAGGAAAGTCCAAGTATGATTGACCAGATACTTGACGAGTAAAGTCCAACTAGGAGTTGACAAGGAAAGCTCAAGTATGGATACTTGGCAATGGCAAGTTCAAGTATGGAGACTTGGTAAAGGAAAGTCCAAATATGGAGACTTGACAAGGGAAAATCCAAGTATGGATACTTGGTAAAGGAAAGTTAAAGTATGGAGACTTGGCAAAGGAAAGTCCAAGTATGGAGACTTAGCAATGGAAGTCCCAAAGGTGAGGCCTCTTGGCAAAGGAAGACCCGATAGCATGACAAAGCCAAAGAAAGTATTGGTGCAAGGAGCACCACTCCTGGGTTTTGATGTATGAACCATGGTTTAAAGTTAGGAATTACTTGTGATCTAATGGAAATGTTAAGTGTACAGTCTTAACAGGGAAGTCATGGTAGGTTAAGCTGATCGGATACTAGGAAAAAGTGTGGGAAGTCCTAGTAGGTCAGGCTAGATACTAGGCAAAAGTCTTGACAAATCAGAAGGATTGGACATTAGGCAGGAAGTCCAAATGGGTCAAGTGGACCGGACATCTAGCGAAAGACCAGTTGGGTCAAGAGGATCGGACAACTGTAGGAAACTCAGGTGGGTCAGGGAGACCGAAAAGCTAGCAGGAAGACCTAGTGGATTAAGATCGAATATCAAGCAGAGTAAGTCGGCCTGAGTCAGGATGACCGGACAGTCGACAGATAAGCTTTCGAGTGGAGAGATGAGACTGAGTTCTCGATTGAGGACAAAGGTAAGCGTCAATTTGATGGAGGATTAGAGTTGGACTCCAAAGTCGAGATCGAGCAGTATTAATACTACCAATATATTTTATATTGTGCTTATGCTAATTTTGTGTTGTAGATCTCTAGGCAACTGAATAGGGTCCAGGGGCCTCAAGGTATAGTCGACTAGACCAGGTCCAGGCGATTGGGATGCCGAGTTGGCAAGGCGAGCTAGCTATCACTAGAAATCATGTGACCGAGATAACAGGTACTTTCGATGACTAGACCATGTCCAGTCGACTAGGATGAGAAAATTTCATAACTGCATTGGAGCGGATAAGGGCGACTTGGAGTCACATTGACAATGTCTAGGCACCTGGGAAGGTTGAGTTGCAGTTTCAAGAAGTCGATGTGGAGGCGACTAGAAGGTGGTCCAGGCATCTAGGATTGGCTTATAAAAGAAATGGAGGCAGCTTCATGGTAACAACTCTATTCATTCCTCAAAGTGATGCATCTTCGTTCGTCGTCTACAAAATCCCTACACACCATCCCAACACTCCGCCGACACTTCAAGCAACATCTTCAATACTTTAAGTGTTGGTATAATTTGATTTGATTTCATTTCGTATTCTTGTACTTACATCCTAGAGGGAAGGTAGTGTGTTACCTTACCCTCTCATTCTTGTATGGGAAAAACTCTCCGAAGTTGACAATTCTCAAGTCGGAGGAATCTTAGTGATTGCATGACAATGTAGCCCTAAGAAGGGTTACAGGCCTTGGAGTAGTAATCCAGCACATATTGTAAACCAAGTAAATTCTTGATTACTTGTCTTTAGTTTTATATTTTTGCTGCATATTCACTTTGATTTAAAAGATAAAAGAAAAGTTTTTTAAAAAGTAATTAAATAATTTTTTTATTTTTTTTATAAAAAGGGAGTCTTGTTTTTAGAAGGGAACCTTGGCACAACGGTAAAGTTGATGCCTTGTGACTAAGAGATCACGAGTTCAAATCCTGGAAATAGCCTCTTGCAAAAAAATAAGGTAAGGCTGTGTACAATAGATTCCTTCTCCAGTACCCCGCGTAGTGGGAGCTTTGTGCACCGAGTTGTAGTTTTTTAATTAAATAAATTTTTATATTCTAAGATTCACCCCTCTCTCTTGGAATCTTCAATCCTACATGAAGCACATGAAGGCTAGCGTAAAGGTGAGGAATCATGGAGGACTCTAATGCATCCTAAAGGCATAAGGCTAATGGAAGAATCTTGAATGTTTAGGTATAGGCTAAGGGTAAGTGTCAAGTATGAGAGGATTATACTTGATGTGTTAAACCTTAGTTTTGAGGTGTACCAATCGACTGGTGGTTTGACCAGTCTACTGGTCGAGAGCTCGGACTGGCTGAGTGCTCGAGAACACGATTGCAATACTCGGGAGACTAGTCGACTGGCATGGTAAGCAATCAACTAGTGCTCAGGAAGTCGAGTGCTCTGGATTCATACTAGGGTGCTTAGGCAACTTGAGAAACAGTGCTCTGATGAAGCAATCGACTGCTGTGATGAAGCAGTCAACTGACTTTAAGTGGAAAGAGCACGGGAAGTTTCTAATTAGACTGGGTAGTCGACTGGTAGCTTGGCAGTCGACTAATGACTTGGGGCAGTCGACTGATCAGTTGAAATCTAATGTGCATTAAGCCATTGTGAGACAATGATCTAGTGATCAGTTGATTGGGGGTAAGGTTAGTTGACTGGTAGGCAAAAATTAGCCCATTGAGGAGCTTATAAAAGGGGAAACTTGTGGAGTTCTTCGGCACCGGTTCTTGGTGGATTTTGAAGGGAAGTGCTGCCACATTCTAGGTCTTCAAAAGCCACTCCAAAGTAACCAAATCAATAGTGATCAAAAGCAATCTTGTGCAAAGCATTCTTTTCAGTTCTATTTGATTTTATTTCCCTTACACTTTGTATTGTCTGTTGTTTATTGTATAAGCTCTAGATTGTAAGAAGGTTTTCTCCACCTTTGTGTTCACCCAAAGGAGAAGATAGTGGAAGCTTGCGTGAGAGGAGTAATCTGTCTTAAGGATTATCGTGGAGTAGGAGTGGATCTCTGAACCATGTTAAAATTGATGTAGTGTATGTGCTTTGTATTTAGTTTATGTATTTCAACTACATTAATCTCTTGTAGACAAGCACATAATCGAAAGAACAAAATCAAAGATAGAGTCGAATGCTATTCACCCTCCTTTATCACACACAAACGGTCTCAACAATTGGTATCAGAGTGGGTCACTCTTCTATGGACTAACAACCAAGGAAGAAATAGCTAGAGGATAATAGAGTTTAATGATGGACTAGGATACGAAATCCAAGTACCACCTTCCTTTGAACGCAATGATTTCGTGTATTGGAAAGGTAGAATGGAATATTTTTTTAATGAATGATTTAGAAAATTGGTTTAGCATTGTATATGGATTCCAAGCTCTGATGGATAAGAAGGGAAGACTCCTCAAGAAAATGAAATGGATGGAGGAGCAAATTCAAAAATCAAAGACGAATGAGAAGGTAACAAAAATGTTGGCTAATTTAATATCCAATGACATTTTGTGTAAGTTAGGTAATTATAAGGATGCTAGTGAACTATGGAGGAAATTGATCAAGCTCCACGAGAATACCTCACCGACATAATGTGAGGAGAAATTCGAAGGAAGAAGCTTATCATCTCAAGACCTTGAATATTTGGAAGTTGAGAAGTGCTCAACATCTGGAAAAAAAAAAAGAGGTCTTGGAAGTATCCACTTCTAGGATTGAAGGGGAGGATAAACAAATGACACTAGAGCAAGAGAAAACCTTAACCTCCAGAGCCAATGAAGAACCAACCATGTTTCCCCTACCACCAAAGAAGGTAACTCAAGTTCAATTCATAAAGATAAAAGTTATATCATATGCTTTGAGTGTAGGGAGAAGAGATATTGCAAGAGCAAGTGCCCAAAAAGAAGATTAAAAAGGCACCTAAGGAAAAGAAGAAGCCAAAGGAGTCTGGTACCTTAATACGCAAAGGCAAGGAACACATTGTGTGTGTCGTTTATAATTAAAAGGATCACTACCGAAACCAATGTCCAAATGAGAGGCATCCTCAGAAGGAAAAAAGAAAAAAGCTCAAGTGTAGGGGAAGCACCTAAGGCAAACCCTAAGGTATTTTACCTTAATGCAAATTTAGTTTTTAATGATTAGAAGCATGCTAATAAGAAGTTTTATTGTTTAAGTGCTCAACATCATGATAATAGGCCTAAGGACAATTCTAATCCAATTACCTCAAGGACTAGCCTACCTAAGGAAAATATTAGAATCTTTAAAGGTAGACCTAGTTTAGATAAGGATGGAAAAAAATAAGAAAAATCTAGGCAATAACCCAAAGAAGATTAAACATATGTCTAGGAAGAGAAAGAATGTCCAAAGAAATAATGGACAAACAAAAATTGAGGTATTAGAGGAAGAAAATCAAGCTTTGAGGTCTAAGCTTGATAAATTAGAGAAGAACCTTAAAAGGATGGAAAATATGATTACAGGGTCTAGCAGACAAAACCTAAGTTTTGGTAGGCAAGAATCACCTAAGGACAAGAAGGGTTTGAGATACAAACCTAAGTCCAAGGAAAATATGTTCTCTTACCATAGTGTTCCATATAACTATGGAACTAACTCTAGGTCTAAGAATATCAAGGTTACAAGTGAAGTCATCCCTAGAGTTGATCTTGATAAAAGTCAAGTGACTAAGGTTTTCAAGAAGCCTAGAAGAGTCATTAGGAAGGTAGCAAGGGAAGTTATCCCTAGTGAATACTTAGAAAATCCAAGGAGCTCCAATAGGTATTGGGTTCCTAGGAGTATGATCCCTTCACACTAGATGGGTATAGAGTGTGTCAACTTAAAAAGGAAAGATAGTCTATACATAGTGGAGTTGACACTTTTGAGCAGAGGTATAGTGATACTTTGAAAATGAATTTAGATCTATGATCCTAAAAGATTTTAGGATGCACCAATAGAAATAATGAAAGATTTAAAGTTGATCACAATTGACACAATTAGGATAGAGTTAATAGTGTGTCAAGTTTGGGAATTTTGGCACACTCAAAGGAGTTGGTCCGTTACTATGTCAAATTGAGTATTTGATATAATTGTAGATAATGACAATGAGATTTAAGACTTAGGTATTTCTATACCTTTATATTATAAAATTTATCATACTTTGTTTATCATAATCTATGTCATGACATCATGTATTACTTGATTATTTAAAATGTCATGCTAATAATTAGGCTATTTTTATCATGTCATGACATCATTCATCATTGTCAATGCTTTCGACTAATGCACACCTAATATGTCATGATCATAATCATGCATTTATTCAAATGAACTTAAGGGCAAATGACATTATTTGTCATCCTAGGTAAGAAGATCAAATTGGATATTCCTAGATAATAATGCATAATCCCTTAGTCTAGGGAAAAACAAAAATAGATCTCATAAAGATTATAGAATGACATGTGTATATATTGAAATACCTTAGACACATGTAAGATACTAGAAAAATAAGTTAAGTTCATGATGCTCATATGTTGTATCAATATGAACTCAAACTTTTTAAATCATAGAATTGAATCATGAGGAAAGCTAATGTACAAGTCATGTACACTTAGCCCATTAATCATGATTGAAAATAAGGTTTGAAAATATTTTAAAATCATTTTGGAAAACTTTGGTGAAGTCAATCGCCATTGAGAATATTAATACAAGTTAGGCAAAAATATTGAAGGTTTCAATGGTTTTGAACTTTGTATCATTATTGAAAAATAATAGGTATTTTCTGTAGGAACGTTGATGATGTGCTAGAGGGGGGGGGGCGAATAGCAGTTTTGTATCGTCGCTTGGAATTTGATCATGTTCGACGTGTTACTTGTCTACAATTGTTGTTAGCGGAGTGAAATACAAATACAAATAAAGATGATAACAACAATACAAACACAACACAAATACACGGCGATATAATGTGGTTCAGAACCTAGGGTTCCTACCCCATGGGTCAAACTCAAATGAGCTCTAGTGATGCACACCACCACTAATAAACTCCTTCTCAGAATAATTAGGAGGTGGAGAAATCTCTTACAAGTGATTAAAAAAGTAATACAACAATAAGAACAATATACAAGTAATTACACTAAGCAAATGAATACAAGTAAAGAAAAACACTTTACAAATGTGAGATTTGAATGCTTGATCTTTGGTTGCTTTTGGAATGCCTTGAAGGTCTAGAATGCAGCAGCAATTTCCCTTCAAATTCCTCAAGAAACGTTAGCCAAAATCCTCCTCTTCGTGCTCCTTATAAAGCTGTAACTCGGGCTGATTTTCGCCTAGCAGTTGACTTCCTTAAGGCACCAATTGACTGCCCCTGTAGTTGTTGTCTCATAATGGCTCAATCCACTCTGAAAAAACTCCAATGGTTACACTAGCAGTTGACTATCTTTACCAGCAGTCAACTACTGGCCTGACACTCGACTGATCAGTCGACTACCAAAGCTCCTATGCTTGAGTCCACTTAAATCAGTTGACTGCCCTTCATGGAAGTCGACTGATGCGGACCAATCGACTGCTAAACCTTAGCAGTCGACTGTCAAGGCCACAGAACATCAATCGAGCATCAGTCGACTCCTAAACAATCGACTGCTCGTAACCCTAATCGACTGATAAACTCAAGTATGATCCCTTCATACTTGATAGACTACCCGTAGCCTAGACCAAAGTCTTCTAGCCACCTCCATCAGCCTCATGCCTATCGGATCCCTCCAAGTCATCCATGACTTGTTCAACCATAAGCTAGCCTTCAGGTGCTTCCATCGGCTATTGTCATGCTAACCGAGTCTACTTTTCCAAGGTACATTTGGACTTACACTGCCAAGACATACACTTGGACTTCACGCCGCCAATATCACACCCTTGGACTTCCCAAATGCCAAGATCCATTTGGACTTATGCCACCAAGACCCATGCTTGGACTTTACACTGTCAATATCATACTCTTGGACTTCCCTTGCCAACTTCATGTTGGACTTTCCAATTGCTAAGACCTATGCTTGGATTTTCCAATTGCCAAGACCTATGCTTGGACTTTCCATGCCAAGTACACTAGACTTGGACTTTTCATGACAATCACATTGTCATACATTTTGTCGAACATCAAAATACAGCTCGAGTCAAACTCAAGTCTGGTCAATCATGACCTAGGCCGATTGCACCAACAATATCCCCCTTTTTGATGTTTGACAAAACCTTTGAGTTAGGCTACCTAACTCAAGCCATCAATTCTCCCCGCTTTTGACATACATCAAAAAGTCTCTCCCCAAGGGTATCAATGTCTCATATACCAATGAGATCTTACATTCTCCTCCTTGGTCCAAAAACAATTAGGATGCCTTCACTCTTCCTAGTGATAAATCATATATCACTAAATGAGAGGCAATCCTCACTATTCTCCAATTCTCCCCTTATGAGAAAAAAATTCATCCATCATCCCTTGATGGATAACCTCCCCCTAAAGGCTTACTCCCCTTTAACCATTGCACTAACAATATCTTTGGAGAGTTCCTAAGCCAATAGGAAATTTAAACAATCAAAATTAAGGGTAAAGATTCAACATCGAACTCTCACCTCCTTAAAATTTGATTTTCATCCTAAACACCTCTCCTAATTCATTTTCAATGAATTTTCACCCTTCCAATGCTTTCCAAAGCATATCCTAGGGTTAGGAGACGTTAGGATACCTAGAGATGGCTGAAAATGGGCTAAACAAACCTTGTTTAGCTAAAATCAGCTCAGCAGTCGACTGCGAGCAGCATCAGTCGACTGTGAGACTGAAATAGTCAACTGCCCTCTGATTTTCAAAAATCAGATTTTCAGAAATGAATTTTGAAAATGCATAAGTGATAATACGTATTTCGAAAAATCTTGAAAATTCATACGTACATTACTTACATGAAATATAATGGGTGAAAAATATTTTTAAAATAAAATACCCATTAAATAGTGAGATTAATACAAAGTTCAAAAACAAAGATAACTTTAATGTTTTGAGCCTACTTTGTATCAACTTCATCAATGGTGATTACTATAAAAAAATAGGCATCGCCAAGATTTTTTAAAATGATTTTGAAATGATTTAAAAATCTTATATTGGATCATGATCTATGGACTCAATGCACATGACTTGCACATTAGTTTTTCCCATGATCCATCATTATCATTTAATGAGTTCTGAGTTCATTATGATGTACTAAATAAGCACATGAACTTAACTCATTTCCTAGCATATCATATGTTTCTAGGGTGTATGAAAACACATACAAGTCAATTTAATGTGAGATGTGAGTTTTTATTCTTCCTAATCTAATGTCTCATGCATTTTTTAAGGCAACTCTATTTGATTCCCTTATACATGGGATTTCAAATCATGTCATAGTCCTCAAATCAATTTTCATTAATCCTAAATGCATGAATGATGATTATGGCATACAAGATAGCATAAATGAAGCATGCGCCAATAATCATGATGTCATGGCATAAAACATACACCTAAATACACACATGACTTTAAAAATAAAACTAAATATTATCATGACATTTTATATGATTAATATGAGCATGATGTCATGACATGTCAAGGCAAGTAAAAGCATGGCAAGTATAAAATACAAAGGTATATAATACCTAAGTGTTAAGCCAAAATTGTCATTTTCTAAAATTTACACTACTTTTCCATAATAGATCAATCTCCCAAGTGTACCAAAAATCCAAAATGGCACATCATGACATCTAAACCTAATTGTGGCAATTTTGATCAATTTTACATACTTCTTAAATTCTATTGGTACATGCTAAAATCTTTTAGGATATAAATCCAAACTTATTTCCAAGGTATCCCATAACCTTGAAAATGTCCTAAAGTGTCAACTCTACCATGATTAGGTTAACTACCCATCTATTTAGGGTTGACACACCCTAACACATCTAGCGTGAAGTGAACATGCTCCTAGGAACCCAATACCTATTGGAGCTCCTTGGGTATACCAGGTACTCACTAGGGATATCCTCCCTTAGTACCTTCCTAATGACTCTCTTAGGTTTGGAAGCCTTGGTCAATTGGGTCTTGCCTAGGTCAACTCTAGGGGTAACTCCCCTTGTAACCTTTTTAGTGGCTTTCTTAGGTTTCATGGAAACCTTGGCCACTATGCATCTACCATGGTTAGCCTTAGGGATGACTTTCCTAGTAACCTTGGTTTTCCTAGACCTATGGATGGTTCCATAATCGAATGAAACACTATGGTAGGTCTCCTTGAGCTGAGATTTGTGACTCAAACCTTTCTTACCCCTAGATGGTTCTTGCCTTATAGACCCTAATTTTTTATCATTAGACCTAGAATCATATTTTCCATCTTCCTTAGGGTCTTCTCCATTCTCTTAAGTTTTGACCTCAAAACTTGATTTTCTAACTCTAATTGCCCAATTTTTGAATTTTCATCTATTCTTTGGCCATTTTTTTTCCTTTTAGGCATATGTCTACCCTTCTTAGGGTTAATGCCTAAATAATTTTCTACCTTCCTAATAGCTTCCTTAAGTAGAATTGTTTTAGGGGTATTGTTTCTAGATTTGTCCTTAACCCTAATATTGCATGATTTAGCCCCTAAGCAATAAGATATATTTCTAGCATGCTACTTATGATTATGCACAATTGAAATTGAATTAAATTTACTCCTAGCATTCTTTTGACTATTAATTGAAGAAGGAGCATACTTAAAAGTTACCTTAGGGTTTGCCTTAGCTCCCCCTACATTTGAGGCTCCTCCTTTGCCCTTAGTTTGCTTCCTCCCACTAGGGCATTGAGTCATATAGTTCCCCTTTTGATTGCACTTGAAGCACACAATGTGCTCTTTGCTCTTGATTGTTGGGGCTCCGGTATCCTTTGACTTATTCTTGATCTTTGGTGTCGGTTGAGTCTTCTTGACTTGCATTGAACACTTACTCTTGTACTACCCATTTTCCCTACACTCAAAGAATACAATATGATTTTTATTTTTAATCAAAATGCTTGAGTTACCTAGGCCAAAAATGGAATTTTGAGCTTGCTCTTCTTCTCTCCCGGAGGTGGATGGCTCATCTTCTTGCTCCGGCATTGAGGATGGTCTCTCCTCCCCCTCAATTCTAGAAGTGGAGGCTTCCTACAATTCTTCCCCTTCTTCTTCTTCCTCGGATGTTGAACACCTCTCGACCTCCGAATCCCACTCTCTTGAGAGGATGAGCTTGCTTCTTCGGTCTCCTTGTCCAATTGAGCCGATGATGAATCTTCATGATATTGTGCCACTTTACTCCAAAGCTCCTTGGCGTCCCTATAATCTCCTAATCTACACAAAATATCATTAGGGATTACATTAACTAAAACTTTTGTTACCCTTTCATTTATTTCGAAGGCTTGAGCTTGCTCTTCGGTCCATCTCTTCTTCTTGAGGTATCTACCTTTTGGACCCCTTGGAAATCTGAATCCCTTCATTAGGATGACCTATTAGGGATCTTTGGAAGGCTAGAGGGGGGTGAATAGTCTCTTTTCATTTCTACAAGAAAGGTTAGCGGAAGCAAAACAAATACTAAACGAAATTAAGAAGCTAAAAATACAATTGCTAACAAGAGAGATTTTACGTGGTTCGGAGATTAAGCTCTTACTCCACGGTGATCCTTAAGGTGAATCAATCCAATCAATTCTCCACTAAAAGGCTTTCTCTTACAAACACACTCCTCTTCTTACAATTGATGAGAATGAGAATTAGAGAAGAGAAGGATTTAAAACACTTAGAAAGCTTAGGAAAAATGTGGGAGCTTAAGAGTATGGTTTGAATATGAGCACTAGCCTCCTCAAACACCCCATGGCCTCTTTTTATAGAGAAGAGGCTGATTTTTTCGTTGAGCCTCGATCAATCGACTGATGTTGTAGCCGATGCAATCCAACGACTTCTGACGAGTCAGATTTGCAATCGTCACTACCCAACGGAACTCTGATCAGTCGACTGATCATACCATCAGTCGACTGATTGAGTAAACCAATCGAGTGCTCTAAGCGATCACTCAACTGGAGAACCTTCTGTGTCGACGTCCACTTATAGCAGTCGAATGTTGGGTATAGCAGTCGACTGATGGGTGGACCAGTCGACTGCCAAACCCTAGCAATGATCGGGTAACTCACCAACTTCAGTGAGTCGAGCAATGACCGGGACGGCACCAAGTATGAATAAATCATACTTGAATTAACCCTCTAGACCTAGAATTGCTCTTCCTTCAACCTTGCGCCTCCAGGATCACTCCGAGTCCGCGACTCCTTCATCCTTGCGCTTGCTTCCAAGAGCTTCCCTCGGTTTCGTCATGTCTTGGGTTTCTCTTTTACCAAAGGACTACTTGGACTTTACGCCGCCAAGACTACATGCTTGGACTTACGCTGCCAAGACCTTGCCTTTGGTCTTCCTTTGCTAAGGTCCGCTTGGACTTTATGCCGCCAAGACTACATGCTTGGACTTACGCCGCCAAGACTTTTCCTTGGACTTCTCTTGCCAACATCATACTTGGACTTTCCTTCACCAAGTCTTCATACTTGGATTTCCTATCACTAAACACGTTCACAGTTAGATCAAAAAATATTGTCTAACTATAGATGATTATCCAAACATCAAAACATATAAATATTTGGGGCATTGTTGCACCAACAATCTCCTCCTTTTTGATGTTTGGTAATCATTTAAGTTAGGTCTTAATATATGCATATAATGAAAGCATCATATTTCCAATATGAATTCTAACTTAAAGTTTCCTTCTCCCCCTTTGACATACATCAAAAAGAGAAGGATTCATAATGAAGTTCATGAAAGAATTGAATTGGTTATGTCTTGAACTAAGGTATAAGATAGATATGGGGCTCCCCCTTAATCTAAGACATGGTTCATGATGTGTGAATAACATGTGTAGCAAAATATAAACAAGAGATATGAAGCTATGTCCTAACTTTGCACCAACAATATAAATTTAGGGGATGAAAAGATTTCACTATGAAGCTCCCACTAAAATAATGCATTACTTAGTCCTATACCCTTTTAATTACTTGAATTATCATACCATAGGGTTAGGACACTTAAGATTATGCTTAAGTCACAAAAGAAGGCTGATTTGCAGAAAAATCAAAGTGGCAGTCGACTGAATACTGAATTAGTTGACTACCACACCTGAAACGTCATTTTCAGAGTTTTTCAACCCAACTTCAGAAATGCGCCCAAAATTCTAGAAATATCAAAAAATTACGAAATTTTGTGTACACATTTCTGAAACCATTTTCTATCAAGGAAAAATAATTTGAAAATTATATGTTTTCCAAATTTCGAAAATAATACAATTTTGAAAACTAACAAAAGCTTTAAGAATTTTACAAACTTTGTATCACCTTTGCCTAGCAATTGAAAACTGTTTTTCAAAGTATGACAAACATAGTTTAAAATATATTTTGTTTGACATTTCCAATCATGTTCTTAGAACTATATGCACATCAATTGTACATAAGTCTTCCCAATGATTGGTCCAATTAAGGATTAATGTCTCTTGATGATATTTTGGTTCATAGTAATGCATCATAACAAGCATGATGAACCAAATGCATCTTCCTAATATCTCACATGTTGTCTAAGTGGCTCAATACAAAAATCATGGTTTCTTAGGTATTTTGTGAGATGCTTAGAGGTATAGTCATAGATTTTCTATAGGATCATGCAAACCTAGGCCTCTATTCTACTAAGCACATTCCAAGTTCTCTCCTAAGTGATGAATAATCCGCTTCGGGGAGAGCCTTGGTGAATATGTCGGCCAAGTTGGACTTGGATTCTATGTAATTGAGTTCAATGTCCCCCTTAGCCACATGATCTCTAATGAAGTGATGCTTCACTTCAATGTGCTTAGTCCTAGAGTGATGTACTGGATTTTTGGTCAAATTTATAGTACTTACATTATCACAATAAACCTTGACATTGGAGTAGTATAACTCATAGTCCTCTAAAGTGTGTCTCATCCAAAGTTATTGAGCCACACAACCACCCATAGCCACATATTCAGCTTCGATGGTGGACAAAGAAACACAAGGTTGCTTTCTACTACTCCAACTAACTAGGAAGGATCCAAGAAATTGGCATCCACTCTCACGCCCCGAGAGCATGCCGTGCCGAAAAGCAAACGGACAACATCTCCCCTATACGTGGCAATATTTCGGGTTAATACAAGGCCCGTAGGCCACAACAACAACAACATATATATAAGTAAACAATACAACATAATGAAACACATCGAAAACTAATACAACGACATACCCATAACCGCACGTATACAATACAACCACACGCCATGCATATCGGTATGACTAACACCAGAACATAAAGAAAACCTCGTCAAAACCCACACCAACATGTGCATACATCATATAACACATAACACCATGAAAACTCATAATTCATAACAAGACATATGGAAAACCCAAAAACCCAGACTCTCGGAGTTCAGATGAGACGATGCCAACCAGTGGTGCTCCAAGTCCATCACGAAGTCGGCTACCTGTTACCTGGGCAACAGAAAAACCCAAGGTCCGTGGTGGTGAGTAAAACTCAGCAGGTAATAGGAACAAACATGTATATATATCAAATATCACATGTAATTCAACAACATAATCTAGAGGTACAACAGGTATATCAGAATAATATATAAATACAAGCATATACTGTCTAACCAAATGAACAACGTAAAATGCAGACATACGTTAAAGTCTCCTACGCTACTCTGATCCAACCTGAGCATATATCCAACATATATATAACAGGAAGAGTAATACCAACTCACAATATACTCCTGCTACAGGTCAAGGTATCTAATGGTCTGTCCAACACATATACAAGTATCCGACACAATCGTATAACAAATGCAAGAAGCATGCATGAATATGATGTACAACCAAATGCAGCAAGCATAGTACAATCAAATGCAACATCACAATAAGCATATATATATAGACTGCATCTATATATATATATATATTAATCACAACCATCCCTATATATATATACATGCATATATGTATATATATATGGTAATATGCAAAGCGTCATAAGATACGGTAATGCAGCATGCATGGTCATGCCTGCTCACCCCTACTCGCTACCACGACCCCAGTGTGGCCTAGGTGGCATGACATGACAACTGTCCCAACTCAACACCAACCACTGCTCTAGAGTGGTCGAGTAGACAGTATGATCAAGTAGCATATGAGCATAAAGAGCTTACTACACAACGGGGGTCCCTGCTGCTGACCACTCCGACTGACACTACCAATGAGTGGTCGAGTGTCATGCACCCAGGACAACTGCACGTAACTCCAACTACCACCGTCTATAGTGGTAGAGTGTAGCACAACAAATGATATGCCCTCACACCAGTTATTCCTCGAGGAGTAACCTGGGAGGCAAGATGACTGATGACTCTCTCAACCCCAAGGGAGACTATGTCATCAGAATGTATGCAAATGACATGAATGTACTGTCACACGTACATACATCTACCACAGACTCTGTTCAACAGAGAGTCGTACTCATCTGATCAATACACTCTCTATCCTAAAGAGAGTCGTACTCAACTGATCGACGGACTCTCTATCCTGTTGAGAGCCGTACTCAACTAATCATAACTCTCTATCCTATAGAGAGTCGTACTCAACGGATCGACGCACTCTCTATCCTGTAAAGAGCCATACTCGACTAATCATATCAAGCTGGGACCACCGGTCCATAGTGACACACTAATCACCCTTCACTTAACCATTACACAACACATGGTTGGTAATAAGTATGCAACATACGGGTATTGGAATAAATCCTACCTTTAGGGCATTACCTACCCACGGATGAACTTTTACCCAATTTACAAATCAGGTTATCATCCGTACTCCAACATCTACACCCTACTAACATCTAGGCCTATTTACATCACATTTATAACCCTAAATCATAATAAAGGAAATGTGATATCAACCTTTGAGTAAATATAGCCAACGACAAGTATCAAGCATAAGATAAATAAGAGCAGGGTCAAGATAATATGAACACCTAACATGCTTATATCTATGACTAAATCTGAATGCAATTACATCTACCTGACCAGGGTAGGAAATTACCCACCTGTTGTAAATGCTCGTAGTACTAGAGTCCTCGCGTCCACGGACCTGTCTCGTATCCACATCCTGCACATTTCAAACATTGGGGTCATGTTCAAACATACAACAATATATATATAAATTTTCTATTCTGTGGTTTCTATATTCGTATCCCTTAATCGAATACGAATTAGAAACCCAAATAGCCAGACTTGACCATTTAATTTAAACCATCAGTTTCAATTAGCAAAAGTGCTAACTTCCTCATCCAATTCTATATCCAACTTAACAAAGTCAATCTCATGAAGATTTAACCTTTTTACACTTAATTTACATCTCTATTCGTAATAGTATCACCAAAAAAATCAGTTATAAATCTAATCCATAAACACAACACTTAAATTACAGCTTCCCCATACTATATTTAACTCTATAATTAACCTCCATCGTTCCCGGTTAGCAAATATGCTAACCTACAACCATTTACAGCCATCCCTAGCTGGCAAATTTCCTGCCCATAGTCGTCTCAGTCCCAAACAACCCCACAACGACCTATTCATAGTCGTCCAACCACAATCACAGCCTCCTCCATCAACCATTTCCACTGTTAACTAGATAACTCAAAGAAAACATCGAACGATACTCAAATCAAGGTTGTCTATTGAGATAATCAGGAATCAATCTTATCCACAGCAATACAACAACGAATAGAACTGCACGGACAAAACCAAAGGAAATGGCTTGCTTACTGGCAATTGGATCCTGACCGGCAGCAACTCCACAGAACCAGCAGCCAATCCCCAATAACTGACAGCCCCCTTTTTCCCCTATTCCCTGTTTGCCGACACCAACACCTGCCCAATTCAACAGATCAAGCTCAAATAAGAAACAAAATCACATCTTGACCTTATATCTCATCCAAAATCGAAGAAGAACAGCACTAACTCACCTACTCCAGCGGTGATCCTTCCCAGCTTCTCTATTCACCGGCAAACTCGGTGCCCACACACCTCCTGCCCCATCTCTAGCGACGATCGACTAGGTCATCTTACAGTCAAATTGAACGTTGTTGTTGTCGGTCCCTGGCACCCCAATCACTCCCCCGAACCACATTCGACGACACTTATTGCTGTCGTCTCCTCTAGTCGGTTCTCCCACCAGCGGGGCATCGGCAGCGGCTGGTGCGCGGTGGAGTCAAGGCAGAGAAATCGTGGGAGGCCAAGAGGAGAGGCGATGACAGCGAGAAATCGAGAGGGGGAAGATGCAAGCGGCCGAGGAGATCAGCACTGTCAGCTTCACCCAAAATCGCGCCCCTTCACCGAGGAGATCGACGTTGTCGGTGAAGAAATGAAGCAGGGAAATAGGAGATCGGGATCGGGGGAAAGGAAAAGTCGTGGTGGCTGGAAGAGAATGGAATCAGGCGAGAATGAGAAGTCGTGGGGATTAAAGAGCGACGGTGAATTTCAGAAATGGAGTGAAACGCTCGGCCAAATGGGTCAGATTTTTGGAGATAACGAATCTGATTTTAGACCCTATAAACAATTAACTCTAACAGGCTTTCCCCGCAACTACATAGAAATTTCCATTTAAGTCCAGGAAAATTTCTAAAAATTTCTAAAAAATTCCATAGGGTATTCTCCTAATTACCCAACATTTATTTTATTTTATTTTATTTTATTTGGTATTTTACATCCACCACTAGTACTCTTCTTATCCAACTTGCAACCGACATAGTCGGAATCGGTGTACCCAACCAAATCAAAAGATTTTGTCCTAGGGTACCAAAGTCCTACATTTAATGTGCCTTTGATATATCTTAAAATTCTCTTAACGACCACTAAATGAGACTCTTTGGTATAAGATTAGTATCTTGCATACATACCTACCGCAAATAAAATATCGGGTCTACTAGCAGTTAAGTATAAAAGACTACCAATCATGCTCCTATAAAGCTTAAGGTCAATTGACTTTCCTTCATGATCATTATCTATTTTTGTATTGGTTGTCATAGGAGTTGAAACTACCTTAGCATTTTCCAAACCAAATTTGTTGATCATTTCTTTGCCATATTTGGTTTGGTATACATAAGTTCCTTCATTAGTTTGTTTGACTTGTAATCCTAAGAAGAATTTTAATTCTCCTACTAGATTCATTTCAAATTCATTCTTCATATTTTTGATAAAATCTTGAAGGAGTTCATCATTTGTTGACCCAAAAATGATGTCATCTACATTACTTGGGCTACAAAGATATCCTTTGATTTTGACTTTATGAAGAGAGTTTGATCTACTTGACCTCTTCTAAACCCCTTAGAAACTAAGAAGGATGACAATCTTTTATATCAAGCTCGGGGAGTTTATTTTAACCCGTATAAAGCTTTTCTAAGCTTATATACATGGTTTGGATAATCTATATTTTCAAACCCGGGAGGTTATTCTACATATACCTCTTCCTTAATGAACCCATTTAGGAATGCCGATTTTACATCCATTTGATGGAGTTTAAAACCCATGTAAGAGGCATATCCTAATAGGATTCTAATGGACTCTAACCTAGCAACCGGGGCATAGGTTTCATCATAATCAAGTCCTTCAACTTGATTGAAGCCCCTTTCAACTAACCTTGCCTTATTCCTAGTTATATTACCTTGATCATCTAATTTATTCCTAAAGACTCATCTTGTAGTTACAATGGTGCTATCATCGGGTCTAGGAACTAGCTCCCATACTTGACTCCTTTCAAATTGAGCTAATTCATCTTGCATTGCTAAGATCCAATCTGGATCAAGTAATGCATCATTGATTAATTTGGGCTCAATTTGGGAGATGAGAGCTATGTGACTAGAGGAAGCTCTATGGAATGACCTAGTTCTAACACCTTGAGATAATTCCCCTACAACTTGATCTAGAGGGTGATTTTGATGAACTCTTATTGTTCTAGGAGGTGTATCAAATTGATTTTGATAATGATTATCCTCAATCTTCCTCTCATCATCGAAATCTCCTCGTACTCCCCCTTAATCTAATCCTCCCCCTTGATTATTACCCCCTAAGGTCAAGTTTTGCAATTTTTGGGTAATGTTTTGATTTTTATCATTGATATCATTATCAATAGGGGATTTCCTAGGGTAAGTGGTAGAGGTCTCATCAAATTGAATATTTGATGACTCCTTAACTATTTGGGTCCTTTTGTTATATACTCTATAGCCCTTACTAGTGGATGAGTATCCAATTAGGATTCCCTCATCCGCTTTGGACTCAAATTTCCCCAAATTGTCTTTGGTGTTTAAGATGTAAGTTTTACATCCAAAGACCCTAAAGTAATGAATTGTTGGAATTGTACCATTCCATAATTCAAATGGAGTTTTACCTAAAAATCTATGGATTTGGACTCTATTTTGGATATAGCAAGTGGTATTAACCGCTTCCGCCCACAAGTAGCTAGGTAATGAATATGCATTAAGCATAATCCTAGCGGCTTCTTGTAGGGCACGATTTCTCCTTTCCACCACCCCATTTTGTTGAGATGTTCTAGGACAAGAGAACTCATGCTTGTACCCTTGTTCTAAGTAAAATTTGGAGAAATTAGAATTCTCAAATTCTCCACCATGATCACTACGGATCCGATTGATTTTGAGATTTCTTTCATTCTCTACTCTTTTGCTAAAGCCTATGATTATTTTTAGGGTATTGTCCTTATGTTTCATAAAATACACTCAAGTATATCTAGAAAAATCATCTACTATAACTAAGAAATATTTGCTACCATTCAAAGGAGTACTATGACAATCAAATAAATCTAAATGAATAAGCTCTAATGGTAAGGAAGTACTAATTAAATTTTTAGTCTTGTGTGATGACTTTGATTGTTTCCCTTCTTAGCATGCATCACACATATTGTCCTTGAGATACTTGACTTTTGGAAAACCCTTGACTAGCTCCATCTTGGCTATCTTAGCAATATTTTTCATGTTGATGTGCCCAAGCCTCCTATGCCATAACCAACTTTGTTCTTCTTTTGCCATAAGACACTTAAGGGAAATGTTAGAGGCATATAATAAATCAACATAATAAATATTTGATTTCCTATATCCTACTAACATACAATCATTTAATGTCTTATGTCTTATAAAGCATTTAGAAGAGTTAAATTGAACATCAAAGTTGGGATCACATAATTGACTTACACTAAGCAAGTTAAACTTCATATTTTTAACTAACAATACTTTATGAATAGCAAGATTTGGGGATACCTAAATTGTATCTTTTCCTAGAATTTTAAGTTTTCCACTATTTCCAAAAGACACGGTCCCCTTGCTAATGTAGTTGATTGTGGAAAATTTGCTCTCATCACCAGTCATATGTTTTGAGCAACCACTATCAACAATCCACAAGCTTGGTCCTTCTACCTATACAACATGAAAAATACAAGTCTTAGGCACCCAAATCTTAGGACCGGTAGCATTAACTACATAGCTCTTAGGAACCCATGCCTTTCTAACCTTGCTCCTAATGGTTGATTTCCTACTAACAAGGGAGGTAAAAGCTACTTCCTTCTCCTTAGGCCTATATCCTATTCCGGCCTTGATGTAAATAGCCCTTTGATCCCTAAGTATCATGTCTAGGTATTTGGAGTCATTTGCAAATTTTTCTAAGCATGCTCTTAGTTCACCTATTTCTTTTCTTAGTTCATCATTTTCATTCCTAAGTGAACATTCATCATCACAAGAAATTTCTACATCCTTAATTGATTTAATTTCTACTTTTAAATCCTTAATCCTAGATTTTGATTTATTTAGAGCTTTTTAAAGACATGCAATGGTTTCATAAAGTAAGTCTATCCTAGGGGAGTCTTTTACCTTATCGTCACTAGAGGACGATTCGTCGCTTGAGGATGATGATGACTCTTCACTTGAGCTTCCGGCTTCATCCTCCATGGCCATGAGTGCAAAGTTATGGGTGACGTGGAAAAGCTCATCCTCATCCGATGTATCTTCCAAGCTTTGTGTATCCCACGTTTGGGCTACCATAGCCTCCTTCTTCTTCTTCTCCTTCTTGTCCTTCTTCTTCTTTTCCTTTTCCTCCTTTTTCTTTAGCTCTGAGCAATTTGGCTTGATGTGCCCCTTTTTGTTGCAACCATAGCAAGTAACATTAGGAGTAGAAATTGAACTACTAAAAGTTTTACCTTTTGAGGATTGGAACATGCTCCTCACATCCTTTTTGGTGAGCTTCCTTGATCTCCCACCAAATCTCTTTATGTAGTGAGCCACCTCACTAGCCAATAGCTCCTCATCGCTACTTGAAGATTCCTCCTCCGATTCGGATGAAGAAGAAACCTCCTTCTTCTCCTTCTTCTTCTTGTCCTTCTTACCTACAACAAGGGCTATACCTTTTTCTTTTGAAGAAGTGTTAGCATGCTCATATAGCTCAAATTCACAAAAAAGTTCATCTATATTAACTAAAGAAAGATCCCTAGAGACCTTATAAGCATCTACCATTGATGCCCATAAGATTATTCTAGGGAAAGCTTGAAGGACATACCTTGAAGGTCTCGGTTTTCGACCTTCTCACCTATAACATATAGTCCGTTGACTACCTCCTTGAAGCGACTGTGCATTTGGCTCACGGTCTCATTGGTCTTCATGTTGAAACTTTAGAGTTGACCTATCAAAAGGTCCCTCTTTGCTCTTCTTGTCTCCTTTGGCCCTTCATTTAGTTTGATGAGCTTCTCCCAAAGCTCCTTTGTGGATTCGAAGGGTCCTACTTTGGATAGTTGCTCCTTTGATAGACCATATTGGAGTGTGGTCATTGCTTTTGCATTTGCTTGCGCCTTCTTTGACATTTCCTTTGTCCAATCCTTGGTTGGTAGTGGCGCTCCAAACTCATCGACCGACTTCTCAAACCCATCTACAACACTAAAACAATTGTCAATATCATTCATAAGGTAGTATTCCATCCTACCTTTCCAATATCCAAAGTCATTGCCATCGAAGAATAGGGGCCTCACCATGCTATATCCCTCTTGAAATGTCATTGTGCTCCGGTTGATTGTTAGATCTTCCGACGTGATCCGGGCTCTGATACCACTTGTTAGGGATCTTTGGAAGGCTAGAGGGGGTGAATAACCTCTTTTCGTTTCTACAAGAAAGGTTAGCGGAAGCAAAACAAATACTAAATGAAATTAAGAAGCTAAAAACACAATCGCTAGCAAGAGAGATTTTACATGGTTCGGAGATTAAGCTCCTACTCCACGGTGATCCTTAAGGTGGATCAATCCAAGCAATTCTCCACTAAAAGGCTTTCTCTTTCAAACACACTTCTCTTCTTACAATTGATGAAGATGAGAATTAGAGAAGAGGAGGATTTAAAGTACTTAGAAAGCTTAGGAAAAATGTGGGAACTTGAGAGTATGGTTTGAATATGAGCACTAGCCTCTTCAAGCATCCCATGGCCTCTTTTTATAGAGAAGAGGCTGATTTTCCCGTTGAGCCTCGATAGACCATCAGTCGACTGATGTTGTAGCCGATGCAATTCAATGGTTTTTGACGAGCCAGATTCGCAATCGTCACTGCCCAATGGAACTATAATCAGTCGACTAATCATACCATCAGTCGACTGATTGAGTAGCCAATCGAGTGCTCCAAGCGATCACTCAACTAGAGAACCTTCTGTGCCGACGTCCACTTATAGCAATCGATTGCTGGGTATAACAGTCGACTGATGGGTGGACCAGTCGACTGACAAACCCTAGCAGTCAACTGTTGGCCATAGAACTCAGCCAACTTCAGTCAAGTGACTAAGTAGTCGACTGATACACTTCAAGTATGGATAAATCATACTTGAATTAACCCTCTAGACCTAGACTTAACCTTCTAGCTCTTCCTTCAGCCTTGCACCTCCAGGATCCCTCCAAGTCTGCGACTCCTTCATCCTTGTGCTTGCTTCCAAGAGCTTCCCTCGGTTTCGTCATGTCTTGGGTTTCTCTTTTGCTAAAGGACCGCTTGGACTTTACACCGCCAAAACTACATGCTTAGACTTATGCTGCCAAGACCTTGCCTTTGGTCTTCCTTTGCCAATGTTCGCTTGGACTTTACGCCGCCAAGACTACATGCTTGGACTTATGCCGCCAAGACTTTTCCTTAGACTTCTCTTGCCAAGATCATACTTGGAATTTCCTTCACCAAGTCTTCATACTTGGATTTCTTGTCACTTAACACGTTCATGGTTAGATCACAAAACATTGTCTAACTATAGATGATTATCCAAACATCAAAACATATAAATGCTTGGGGCATTGTTGCACCAACATGACCCAATCTTTGAAGTTCATCATGAAGAAATTCTCCATCCGTGCCTTCCATTTATCGAAACCTTCTCGTCCATAGAATGTACATGGAATTGGAGTGTTGATGTCCCATCCAAATCCATCATTAGGAAACTCCATCCTCTAGCACTTATGTTCTCTTGGCGGTTAGTCTATAGAAGAGCACCGGGCTCTGATACCAATTGTAGAAACATTGATGATGCGCTAGAGGGGGTGAATAGCGGTTTTGCATCATCGCTTGGAATTCGATTGTGTTCTCATGTTTCTTGTCTACAATTGTTGTAAGTGCAGCGGAATATAAATACAAATAAAGATGATAACAATAATACAAGCACAGGACAAATACACGACGATATAACATGGTTCAGAACCTAGGGTTCCTACTCTTAGGTTGAGCATAAATGAGCTCTAGTGATGCACACCACCACTAATAAACTCCTTCTCGGAACAATCCGGAGGTGGAGAAATCTCTTACAAGTGATTACAAAAGTAATACAACAATAAGAACAAGATATAAGCAATTACACTAAGCAAATAAATACAAGTAAAGAAAAACACTTTATAAATATGAGTTTTGAATGTTTGATCTTTGGTTGCTTTTGGAATGCCTTGAAGGTTTGGAATGCAACAGCAATTCCCCTTTAAATTCCTCAAGAAACCCTGGCCAAAATTCTTCTCTTCGTGCTCCTTATAAAACTGCTAGGGGTGTAAACGAACCAAGCGTTCGTGAACAAGCTTGGTGTTCGGCTTGATAAGAGCTCGTTTATGTTTGTTCAATAACATCGAAGTTAATTAAATCAACAAGCTTGAACAGCTTGGTAAATTAAATAAACAAGCTTGAACACATATGTGTTCATCTTGTTAATGTTCATGAACAGTGTTCGTGAACAGTGTTCGTAAACCGTGTTCGTGAACCGTGTTCGTGAACCGTGTTCGTGAACCGTATTCGTGAACCGTGTTCGTGAACCGTGTTCGTGAACCGTGTTCGTGAACCGTGTTCGTGAACAGTGTTCGGGAACCGTGTTCGTGAACAATGTTCGTGAACCGTATTCGCGAACAGTGTTCGTGAACCGTGTTCGCGAACTGTATTTCTGAATAGTGTTCATGAACAAAATTTGTGAACAATATAACATTTTCATAAATATAACTTGTAAATTATGTTTATGAACAAAACTTGTGAACTACATAATATATTCATATTCATGATCAAACTTATTTATGAACTTAACGTGCTTGGTTATATTTATTTCGTTTGAATTTTGAATTTGCTATAATATTAATATGTTATGATAATATATAATTTTCAACTTTAATAAAGAACAATAAAAGTTATATATAAATTACAAGTTTATAATCTTATGGAGATATTAAAATCTAAATAATTAATTAAATTATCTAACAAATAAATTTTATACATATAGACTAATTTATCAAAAATATAATTTTATGATTCTAATGATTTTTTTTATTAAATATTATCTTTTTAAGTTAAAATTTACAGGGTATAAAATATGTTATAATTTATAAATAATTATATTGGAGAGAGTTAATCCTTTTATAAAAAAATTCAATTGGATTTTAAAAAATATTACTTAATATGATCGTAGTTTATAATGATAAAAAAATTATTCGTTGAAGGAGTAATTTGCATGTTAATTAATAAATTAGATTGTATTTTAAAAATAAAAATAAATTAACACTAATTGATTTATAAAAATAAGTTACCAATATATTTAAATAAAAATATCTTTTTTAACTCAAAATTTGATATTCAAGACAATTGGTTAATTTTTTTATTTTGAATACATAAGAAATTTATAAATCAGTTTATATTAAAAAAAAATTGACACAATAATTTCTGTAAAATACCGGGAAAAAAAAATATTCCTCGGTAATTGATAAAACATCTCGTGGAATTTTTCAGAAATTTTTAGAAATTTTTCTGGATTTAAACGGAAGTTTTATGGATATTTGGTGGGGATAAAGCGGATAGGCTTTTGTAAAGCCTGTTTAGATTATCTACTAGGAATTAATAAATTTAATTAAAACATTTATTTCCTTCCGTTTTCCCTCATTTCCGATCGCAACCCCTCTTCTCCTCTTATTTCCCGATCGCGCCGATTCCTTTCTTCGGCCGATCCCTATTTCTCTCGAATTTCCGTCTCCCACCGACCAATCCCTCTTCCCTTCCTCTCCGACGCGCAACCCTTCTTCCCGCTCGTCGGCCACTGTGGACCCTCCAGCCGGCGCGATCACGCTCGCTCGAGCTCAGATCATCGCCGCCGCCTTTGATCAGCCATTGTCGGCCTGCCTCCAGACGACGCAAGATCCAACCGACGCGATCGCCGACGCCTGAGCTTAAATCGCCATCGCCGCCTCTCCTCCGCTCGATCGTGTGCCACATCGGTGTCGGCCAGAGCCTCGCGACGCCGCCGCTAAGCGCTATCGCCGCGCTGTAATGCCATCGATGGCGGTACCAAGGACAGGCCCCACGTCAGATGCGATGTTTCATCGGAGCGACGCGTGACCACAGGTCGACTGCGTTCTGCCCTCTTTCCCGACTCCGCCTGTGCACCTTCCTCTCGACCGCGAACAACGATGGCCGGCTACCACAGCTCGATTTTCCGTCGCCTCTCCTCCATCGTCGCCTTCAACCAACAGTCTATGAGCACTGTCCAATAACCTTTCTTCTCTGCCAGGTTTCTGGTCTGGATCGGTACCATCTCATCAGCCAGCGATTTCTACTTGGTGATTCCAAGCTTGTGTCGATTGTGTTCTCCGCGACATTCTTGAGCCAGTTTGGGGTTGTTCTACGAACCGGTGTCACCCTTATTGCAGGCTGCTAGCGATCTCTCCGATGGAGGGATCTTCGGGTGTCTCGGCTAGGAGGGAGGCCATCCACAGCCAATCCTACTATGTCGTTGTGGACAGTTGAGAATTTCCAGTTAGCCATTTTCTGCAAATGTTGTGTCGAGCAGCAGATGAATCATCAGCTACATTGGTAATGATTCGAACTGATGGAAGAAGGAGAGGTAAAGATGTGGATGTTTTGTGTGCGATCTTTAGTAATATTCTTGTTAATTGATTTGGGGATTCTTGAATTTGATCAGTGGATGAAAAACCTGTATATCATATGTTACAGCTACTAGGATGTAGAGTTAGTCTTCGATTCATCTGGATTGAGCAAATTAGACTCATCGAAGGGAATGGAGAAGCTATGCAAGCGTAGGTGAGCTTGGTAAGTTCTGATTTGAATTGTTGTAGATGTGATGCTAGACCTATAGCTAGGCCATTATTGGTTTGCTGATTATGAGTTAATGGAGAAAATTGTTCAGTCAGTGGATCGAAATGTAAAGTCGATGTAGGATTCGATTTGCTCATTCGTTGTATGTTCGTACTTAATCATATTATTTGATATGTGCAGGACATGGATACGAGACAGGACCGCGACTGTGAAGATATTTATCACGAGCTATTTAACAGGTGGGTAATTTCCTACTTGGTCTGGGTAGTTGTATTTCATTCAGATTTAGTCATTGATATGAGCATGTTAGGTGTTCATATTACCTTGACCCTGTTCTTTTTATCGTATGCTTGATCCTTTACCGTTGGCTATTAACTCTATTGCTGATATCATGTTTATTTTACCATGATTAGGAGTTATACATATAGGTGATGCAAGTAACTTAGAATTTGTTTAAGTTAAGTGCAAATGGTAAAGTCCGGATGACAACCTGATTGTATATTGGGCAAAAAGGTCATCCGTAGGTAGATAATGTCTTTAACCTAGGGTTAGTTCTAGTACCCTTAGGTTGTATGTTACCACCGAACATGTGTTGTGTAAATGGTCAGAGGAATGATACTTAGGGTATCGCTACGGACCGGTGGTCCTAGCTTGTTATAATCAGATGAGTACGAGAGAGTGCGTCGAGTAGATTGGTATGACTCTCTACAGGATAGAGAGTATTATGATCAGTTGAGTACGACTCTCTACAGGATAGAGAGTGCGTCGAGTAGATTGGTATGACTCTCTACAGGATAGAGAGTCTATGGTGGATGTCTGTATGTGAGACATTGCATTCATGCATTTACATGCACGCTGGCGACGAGGTCTCCCTTGTGGTTGAGAGGGTCGCCAGTCATCCTGCCTCCACGGTTACTCATAGGAGGAGTCACCCGTGGGAGGGCAGAGCATTGTGGTGCCGCACTCTACCACTATAGACGGTGGTAGTTGGATTTGCGTGTCGTAGTCCTGCGTGTGTGGTACTCAACCACTCATGGGTAGTGACTGTCGGAGTGACCAATAGCAGGGACCCCCATCGTGTAGCTTGCTCTTTACACTTATATGCTACTCGATCATACTGCCCACTCGGCCACTCGAGAGTAGTGGTTGGTGTTGAGTTGGGACAGTTGTCATGCTCGAGCCACCGAGGCCACACTGGGGTTGTGGTAGCTTTAGGGTGAGCCGACATGACCATGCATGCTGCATTGCCGACTGATGGCATTTTTGCATATTGCCATATATATACATATATGCATGTATATATATATATGGATGATTGTGATTAGTATACATATATAGATACAGTCTATATATATATGCTTATTGTAATGTTGCATTTGATTGTATTATGTTTGCTGCATTTGATTGTACATCATATTCATGCATGTTTCTTTCATATGTTATACAGTTGTGTCGGATATTGGTATGAGTTGGATAGACCATAGATACCTTGGCCTGTAGCATGAGTAGATTATGTGTTGGTATTACTCTTCCTGTTATATATATGTTGGATATATATTCAGGTTGGATCAGAGTAGCGTTTGAACTTGAGTATATACGCATTTTATGTTATTCATTTCAGTTAGACGGTATATGCTTGTATTTATATACTATGCTGATATACCTGTTGTACATCTAGATTATGTTGTCGAAATACATGTGATATTACATATATACATGTTTTCTATTACCTGCTGAGTTTTACTCACCACCCCCGCGGACCCTGGGTTTTATGTCGCCCAGGTAACAGGTAGAAGACTTCGTGACAGCTTGGAGCACCGTCGGCTGACGTCATCTCATCTCACGAGGCTCCCGTGTTTTGTTTTGGGCCTGTTGTCCGTTGTGCATTGTATTTTGGAGTTTTCGTGATGTATATGTTGTATATTCAGATTTTGTCGAGATTTCATGTTGTTGTGGTGTGTTAGTCATACCGGTATGCATGTGTGGGATTGTTGTATTGTTGTGGTTTGTTTCCGCTGTGTTTTTGTGTAGTTGTTGTTTTGATATATATATTGTTGTTATTGTGGGCCTACGTGCCTTGTATTAACCCGAAATGTTGTCACGTACAGGGGAGGTGTTGTCCGTTTGATTTTCGGTTCGGCATGCTCTCGGGGCGTGACAATTTCATACTAATTTATTAAATGATTTTTGGTTAAATTATTATTATTAAACAAAAGGATAAATATTCTATTTAGAATGTTTAACAATTTATAATAGTCTTGAAAGTGTAATTAATTAAAAATTATTTTAAAATTTAATTTAGGATCAAAATAAGTTTTATCTTATAAATAGATTCATTAATTCTTTTTAATGTATATATGTATTAATAATAGTCAATTTCAATTAATTTATTCTAATTTGTGAATATTAAATGATAGAAAAATATTATATTTATAATATTAAATATATTCCAAATTCTTAATAAATCATTTTAAATGTTATTTTTTTATTTTTTAAATTTGTTATCAATTTTTTTTGTCAATTTTTATTTTTTAAAATCCTTCTTAATTACTCTCTATCTTATCATTAAATTTACCTTTTTCTTTATTAATTTCTAAATGGGTAACGTGCCAACTCTTTTCTTTATTTTTATTTTTAAAATCCTTCCTAAATCCTAATTACTCCCTATCTTATCCATCAAATCTACCTTTTTCTTTATCAATTTCCAAAGGCGAAGCGTGCTTCCATAATTCAATTTCATGCTCCACAACTCCACCAGTCTCTTCATCTTCCAACGAAAATGCTTTTAACATCCTCATTTTTTCCCTTCTCGTTTCTATCTCTTTCTTTCTCCTCGCCTGCTCTCCCACAACTTCACTGCACACTGCTTTTCTCCATCCTCTAGAGTCTTGGTTCACCAAATCATCATCACCAATCAAGATTTTGAACCCTCAAACTCTCGGATCTTGATTATCAATAGATTTTTCTATAAAAAGTTAGTAATTTTTATTTTTTTCTCCTTTTTGTCAGTGGTTACTCATTGATTTATTTAATTAAGTATGATATATTTTATGAACTTTGTATGATATGTCATCATTGTACTTTGTCGTATTATTATTCTTATTTTATAAATATCAAATTACACTTTAGTATAATTAGGGATTTTTTTTACATCATTTGTTTGATTTTACTTAATATTTTTATTATTTCCAGTCATCAATGGAGGACACAAATGTTTCTATTGTCGATCCAAATATTGATATAAAAGTCGAAGAAAATGAGAACAGTCCATTTGATAAAAGGAAAAGAAAAAAGACTTCAAAGGTTTGGGAAGATTTCAGTGAAGTTACTCTTGTTTGTGGCACAAGAAAAGTCAAATGCAATCACTGTTTCCAATTATTTGCAATGAATAAAGATGGCACCACAACACAATTGTTTAGACATCTAAAAAATTGTATAAAACGTCAAATTTTATTGAATAAGAGTCAAAAACAACTTCATCTTGCTCCAGCTTCTATAAGTATTGGTGAATTATCAACCTTTAGATATGAACAAGGGAGAATTAGAGAAGTTATGTAACGACCCATCCCCTATTGGCGGAATTCGGCGACCCCTATTGGTCGACGACCGTCACCCATGTTGGCATGTCGTTACTCACCTGGTCTTCCCACCCGTGGAAGTGGGTTTTTGCCTTCCCCAGGATTCGAACTCTAGACCTCCAGGCTAAGTACTAAAGTTTATGAATCCTGGTAACCAAGTGATCCTTATATTCCTCGTTAATTGATGAATTATCTTGTGAAATTTTTTAGGAGTTTTTAGAAATTTTTCTAGCATTGAATGGAGTTCATATGATCGATTAGAAGGAAAATTAAGGTTTAAATTGGGGATTTGGGTTAGACTTGAGCTAGCTCAATCTATTGGTCAGTTTTAAACAAAACGCTCGAACCCAACCCGTATAAACCGTTTCTTTTTTTTTTCGTTCGTTTTCTCCCCGTGCCCCTTTTTCTTCCCAATCGGCGCGATTCTTCTTCTTCCCGACTTCTCACGCGCAGCCGCAGATCTCGCCGAGTGATCTCCGCCTCCACGCCGCTCGCCCACACTCGAGCTCGCCCGCCGCCGTCGCCATGTCGGGAGCTGACCCTATCGTTGTTGCCGTGGGCGACTCCTGATCTCGACGATGCCTCCTCGCCGTCGCCTTCTCCCTCGCGCGTCGCCACGCCGCTGCCGCCGCGTGATCCCCTTCGATCGCCGGTGATAGCCAGCCGGTCTACCTTCGACCACACTGGAAATCCGGTGCCGCCACGCTGCCGGACCAACTGGATGTTTTCCCAAATCGACGTCGCTATGAGCTGCTTGGCCAATTGTCGCCGGAGCAAGGTAAGGGCACGATTCTTGTTTGGTTTAGTCGATCCTTTCCATCTCAGCGTGTTTTCTCACATGAACAGCTCATCCACGGCATCACTGCGGTTGGGCGTTTCGACCAAAAGTGGAGCTTTCCGACGAATTAGGCTGTTGGGGAAGAGAACCATCGAGGGGGAGGTTCTAATCCCGGGTAAGCTTGAACTAACCTGTGATGTTCATCTGCCAATTTCTATATGTGATCTTTGTGGGGAATTTTGGGTGTTTGGGCAGTGATCTGGAGCCGGTGAGCAGAGGAGAAGGGAAGGTTGCTGCCGACGGGATTCAACACTGGGTAAGCAAGATTAACTCCTTTAGTTTGTGAATTCCTTTTTGATAGAAATTGCTATGGTGTTGGCGGTGGACAGTGAAGCTGTTAGGGTTAGAGGAGTACCTAGTGTTAAATTGCTGTGAATTACATTCGGTTAAAAGGGTTGTGGATGGAATATGTAGTGGTTTCCGATAAACAGGGGTAGTGTGATTTATTGGCTGCCGGTTCTGTGGAGTTGCTGCCGGTGAGGATCTATTTTCCGGTAAGCAAGACATTTCCTTTGGTTTTGTCTGTGCAGTTCAATTCGTTGTTAAATTGTTGTGAATGAGTCTGTGTGAGTGGTGTATGGTCGAACGACTATGAACAAGATGTGTCGGATGTGCGACTGTAATTAAAGGGGATAAGTTCTGGGTAGACCGTGTTGTGAACGGTGGTGAGGCTCTATTTATGCCTTGTATTAGAGTTGTAGTTGTTGATGGTGAATAAGGTTGATCTTGGTCTAAAAAGGGGGGTTGTGAGGTGATGTTTTGACCGACTGTGAGTGAGCCGTAAACGGGTCTATGGTTGTCAATGTAGCTGTTCATAGGTTATGATCGACTGCGAGTTGAGGTTTGATCATGTAGGGTTGTCAGATTTTATATCTGTATAGTGAGCTGGGGTGAAGCCCTATTTTGCGAGTGGATTTGTGAACTCGGTTAAGTATGGTATTAAATGGTCAAGTCTGGCTAATTGGGGTTTCTAATTCGTATTCGATTAAGGGACGCGAATGTAGAAACGGGAGAATAACGAATTTATATATATATATATATTGTCGTGTGCTTGAATTTAATTATAAATGTTGAAATTTACAGGACGTGGATACGAGACTAGTCCGCGAATGTGAGGACTCTATTGCTACGAATATTAACATCAGGTAGGTAATTTCCTACTGGTCGGGTAGATGTAATGATTTCCAGATTTAGACATAGATATGAACATGTTAGGTGTTCATATTACCTTGATCATGCTCTGTTTATCGTATGCTTGAACTTACCGTTGATATATATGTGTGCTCGATTATTGATAACACATATTCCCTAGCATAATCTAGAAGTTACAGATGTGATGTAAGTAGGTCTAACTGTTTAGTAGCGTGTAGATGTTAGAGTACGGAGGATGACCTAAGTTGTAAATTTGGCAAAAAGGTCCTCTGTGGATAAGTATGGCCCTAGATGTAGGACTTATTCCATACCTGTATGTTGCACATTTATTCACCAATCACGGGTTATGTGAATGGTCATGTGAGTCGTGGATAGTGTGTCGCTACGGACCGATGGTCCTAGCTTGTCATGATCAGATTGTTAGTAATATATGAGAGAAGTCCTAAGGCAATCGCCTTATGTATGAACCATTTATATGATAAATGAAGATTCACTATTTGAGTATACATGTTTTATGTATTTGATTGGATCTTAAACTCATTTACTGAATGTCCACGATACGATTCATAGCATGAGAGAATTTGTGATTGGATCACAACTAGTGAGTATCTCTACATGTGTAATTGTGATGTATCAGAATTATCCCTAGTCGATGAATTGATGGATTTGGACACCATCAATTCTGTCGAGACTAGCACGAGGTATACTCCTTGGTGTATCCAAGCAGCTGATTCTCACTGGCTGGAGACATAGTGATGTCCGGAGTTAATCATGGATGCTAGTTATGGTAACTAGTTCATTGGAGTGACCAGCCGTAAGACTTCATATGGTTCTCTGCATATATAGATATGTCAATGAAGTTCTTACTGTGGCTTAAGTGCGATGTTCCTTTGACTTGCGGTATTCAAGTCATCTTGATCATGGAGACTTATGCTTTGACATCCTAAGCAAACATCTCTAAGGAGATGTGGACCCGGGATGATTGGGTATAAGTCGAAGTGATCGAAGGTGTTTGAATAGCCTATAAAGGATTCACCACTCCTTGCAAGGAGATGTATACCCATGGCCTCTCGTCGGATTGTTACTAAAGTCTTTGGCCAAAGCATTACATGTTTAGAGTAAGGTACTCTTCGATACATGTGGACTAGAACTGTGAGATGAGGAAATAATACTTGGTTAGGTGTGACGTAGTCACCTAGTAGGGATCGACAATAGACCATGTCCCGAACCAAGTGGGTATAAGATGAGTGAAGGGAATGGGGCACGAATCATTCGAGTCAAGGGTTTCGTAAATAGTTCGATCAACCGCTGATCTTTTCTTAATTGGGGATCATGATGTACCGCTAGGTGCCACTCATGATCGCTCTATAATTAATGGTTAATTATAGACGGCCAACATAAACCGAGAACCTATTTGGTCACACGACAACGAGCGTAATCCAAAGGATTTAAACGAGCTTGAGAATGAGATTCTCGCATCGAGAGAAACTAGGTTTGGTTGGACCAAACATAAAGCGAGCATGAAATCGTTTCAGTCGCAATGGAAGCGTGGATGGGCCGAGTCTTATGAAGACGTAATGGATGAACCAAAATGGTTTGGTTCTAATCCAATGTATGAGAATAAACCAAAGGGTTTGGTTTATTTTAAACGAATGAACCAAAAGTTGGTTCGGTTCGTTTTAACTTAAAATAAACCATCATGGTTTGGTTTATTTTAACTTATCTTAATGGAGTGGGTTAACGGGCCTAATGGTTATGATCCAATAACCATTAAGAGAATTAGTTCTCTATAAAAGAGGGCTTAATGGATAATTAAGCCCTAATTGGAAGAGCCCTAAACCTAGTTGCCGCCAACCCCATTCAAGGAGTTGCCGCTCCTTGGCCGCCACCCTTGTGTCGGCGCCCAGCCTCCTTGCCGGCGACCAAGCTTCAGCCGGTGATTCTCCGCGACCTCCGTGATCTTCCTAGGCCTCGGTGAAAAGGTGAGCACTTGGCTTGGCCGGCGCCTTACTCTCCACCAAGCTGTCCAGTTTTCTGACAGCTTTCTCTCCTCTCGCCGGAGCGCCGTTTGATGACGGTTAGAGCTCCGGCAGCGGATAACTTACCGGGATTCGATCTCCGTAATCCTCTGAGGTGGAGGACGGGATCTGGCCAATCGGTTGACGAATACCTCTCCGGAGAAGCGAAGTTTGAGGACTCGCTTTGGATCCGAATTTGGATTCGGATCGTGATCATCTCTCGATCACGCCGCCTTCAACACGAGGCTAGTAACCCGCATTTAAGACGGCTCGTGACTTAGCGGTCATCCCGAGGAACTCGGCGTGGATACGATAGAGACGATTCTAGCGAGGATCGC
This sequence comes from Wurfbainia villosa, assembly GCA_025175895.1. Taxonomy (NCBI): domain Eukaryota; kingdom Viridiplantae; phylum Streptophyta; class Magnoliopsida; order Zingiberales; family Zingiberaceae; genus Wurfbainia; species Wurfbainia villosa. The sequence goes on along the minus strand of CM045986.1, from coordinate 130,263,436 downwards.
TCCGCTGATGTCGCTTCGCTACACGCCATACGAAAGGTATAACGTAGATAAATTTCCTTTATTGCAAATTTAAATTTACGCTTATGTCTACACTTATTGTAATATGCATGCATGTTGTGTGTGTTGTAATAAATGTAGATTTATTATTTTTATTGCTTCCGTGGTTCATGTTTACTTAAACATGATCGAACACACACACGCCAGTGCGTAAAAACCCAACAAAGGGTATCGTGAGCCCAGGTTGTGTTTCGACATAATCGTAAAAATGGTTTTGCGATAGTCATAATGTATTTCTAGAAATTTTCTAATTTTGGAAATTTTTCAATTTTGGAAAGTCTAGAAGTATTTATGGAAATCTTCCACTTTTGGAAAGTTGGAAGTATTTATGGAAATTGATATTTTCCATAAATAAAATATTTGATTAGATTCTGAAAATTTGTTTCCTAATTTAATCATGATTTGATTTGGGAAATCAAATCTTAAAATATTTTATTTCCATAAGTAGTTTTAATGATTTAGGAAATTGGTTTCCTAAATAGATTTTCCTGAATCAAATAATTCCATGAATAAAATATGTGATTAGATTTGGAAATTTGTTTCCTAATTTAATTATGATTTGATTTGGAGAATCAAATCTTAAACATATTTTATTTCCATAAATAGTTATGACATATAAGGAAATATATACATGACATAATTGTATGTCATGTAATTGCATTAGATGCATAACATTATGCCATGCGTGTCGTGACATGTAGATGTATGTCATGTATGTCATGCCATGTAGATAATAGTTATTTGCATGCAAAGAGGATGAGACATAAAAACCCTTAAACAATATTAAAGCCTACACATTCCATTAATATGGTTAGAACCAGAGTTCCGTTTCTTGTTTGGGTTGTTGGACTCTCTCCAAGCCCGGCTCGAACCCGAACATGTTCAAACCATGGAATAGTTTAATACTAATATGGTAAAAGTCAGAGGTCAATCGTTAGCTTTGGTTGTTGGACTCTCTCCAAGCTGGGCTAATTGGTTGAATGCGCTCTAACCATATTAAAACTATTTCCCGATTAATGGGTTGGCTTTAACCTGGAGCATCGGCTTGTTGGACTCTCTCCAAGGTCGATGTAAAGGGAGGTGAAGTTGGGTGCTATGCATATGATGCATACTTGTTAATGTGTTAACAACCCAACGTATGTGTGAACATTCAATTAGTTGATAGCACATTGTGATAGTTGCATATATGTGATATGCAATCGGTATAGATGATACCAACCGTCGTAGTTATGAATGGCTTGTTGGACTCTCTCCAAGGTTGTTCATAACTATGATGGATATCAGCCCATTCGGAGATGGACCTATGATCTCCCGAAGTGATTTTGGGGTTTTTGAAATTCAAAAAATGAATGGGATTTATAAATGTATATTGATGCATTTTTAAAATCATTTTCTCATATATGCTCGTTTTGTATTTCTAGGTCAATAAATTGATCATGACATCTTTGAATTTGCGCACTATTTTGGATTCGAACAAACTGACTGGGCCTAACTTCCTAGACTGGCTTAGAAACCTGAGAATTGTTCTCAAGGCGGAAAAGCTTGCATATGTCCTTGAAGAGCCTCTTCCTGACCGTCCTAAGGACGATGCAACTCCAGACCAAATGTTGGTCTATCAGAAGCATGTGGCAGATTCTGAGCTGGCGAGTTGCATCATGCTAGCGGCGATGGTACCTGAGCTGCAAAAGCAGCATGAGCATATGGATGCTAATACTATGGTCTTCCATCTTCATGAGTTGTTCGATGAGCAAGCGAGATCCGAAAGGTTCGAGGTCTCTAGGCTCCTCTTCACCAGGACGATGCACTAAGGTTCGTCTGTAGTGCAGTTTGTCCTAAAGATGAACGGGTACATCGAGCGGCTAGCTACCCTCGGTTTTGTGATGGATCATGAGTTAAGTATTGACTTAATTCTGCATTGTTTGCCCAAGAGTTTCTCGCAATTTGTGATGAACTATCGGATGAACAAATTGGAATCCACCATTCCCGAGCTCCTCAATATGCTGAAGACTGTGGAGCCTTCTGTGAAGCATGAGGAGAAGGCAGTTCTGTTAGTTGATTCCTCAAAGAAAGGTTCTAAGAGGAAGGCAAAAGAACAGAAGAAAGGAAAGAACAAAAGGGCAAAGAAGGCGGAACCAGCGCAAAAGGGCACTTGCCATCACTGTGGCAAGGAAGGCCACTGGCGAAGAAACTGCAAGATTTATCTTGAGTCCATGAAGAAGAAGAAGGCATCCGATGCCCCATCCTCTTCAGGTATCTTCGTTATTGATTGTCATTCTATTTCCTTGGACACTTGGGTATTGGATATTGGGTGTAGCTCACATATATGTAATGACATATAGGGGCTAAGGAATAGAAGAAGACTTGTCAGAGGGGAGTCAAATTTGCGAGTTGGCAATGGAGCAAAGGTTGCTGCGGTCGCCATCGGAACTTATTTGCTGAAGCTCCCTAGTGGACTAGTCTTAGAACTGGACAATTGCTATTATGTTCCTTCTCTAATAAAGAACATTGTTTCTATTTCCTGTTTAAATAGAAATGGTTTCCATTTGACGTTTAGTAACAATTGTTGTTATATAACTTTAAATGGCGTACTTTATGGAACTGGAACCTTGAGTAATGGCATTTATACGTTGGACGTATCCAGTGACATTTTCAATATCGAAGCGAGCAACATGCATGCTCAAAAGGATAATCAAATAGACTCCTATATGTGGCATTGTCGTCTTGGCCATATAAGCAAGAAACGCATGTCCGAATTACACCGATGTGGAATTCTAGAATCGTTTGAATTGGATTCATACGATACATGCGAATCATGCTTAAAAGGCAAGATGACTAAGTTACCTTTTACTGGAAAAGGTGAACGAGTGGGAGAGTTACTAGGTCTAATACATACTGATGTATGTGGGCCTATGTCAACTCAAGCATTAGGAGGCTATAGCTACTTCATTACCTTCACCGATGATCACTCACGGTTTGGGTATGTGTTCTTGATGAAACACAAGTCTGAAGCCTTTGAAAGGTTCAAAGAGTTCAGAAATGAAGTAGAGAAACAACATGACAAGTGTATTAAAATACTTCGATCGGATCGAGGTGGTGAATACTTAAGTCAGGAGTTTCTTGATTACCTAAGAGACAATGGTATATTGTCTCAATGGACTCCGCCCTATACACCACAGCATAATGGTGTATCTGAGAGGCGTAACTGGACCTTGTTGGACATGGTCAGGTCAATGATGAATCATGCGACTCTTCCCAAGTCCTTTTGGGGTTATGCACTTCAGACAGCTGTTTACTTGTTAAACAGAATGCCTACCAAGGTAGTCTCAACTACTCCATATGAGATATGGAATAGTAAGAAACCTCATGTATCTTACTTGAAGATATGGGGTTGTCCTGCTTATGTGAAGCGGACTGTATCAGACAAATTGGATGCTAAGTCTGATAAATGTCTATTTGTTGGATACCCTAAGGAAACAAGGGGCTACCAATTCTATCATCCTGTGGAACAAAAGGTGTTTGTTTCAAGGCATGCTATGTTTCTAGAGAAAGAGTTTCTCTTGCAAGAAAATAGTGGGAGTGTCGTCGAGCTTGAGGAGGCTTGAGAGACTTAAATAGACATTGATGAGATACCTGGTGAAGCACAATAGCCGACAACTCATAGTGATGAGCAATCGGCTGGACCTATTGTAACACCACATCTTCGTAGATCTGGTAGAACACGCAATATTCCTGAGAGATATGGATTTCTCGTAAGTGAATCGAACGACGTGTTACTCATTGATGATGAGGAGCCTACCAGTTATGAAGAAGTGCTGACAAGTTCAGAAAGGGATAAGTGGCTTGGTGCCATGAAGTCGGAAATGGATTCCATGTATGAAAACCAAGTTTGGAACTTGGTTGACCCACCTGAAGGGATAAAGCCTATAGGGTGCAAGTGAGTTTTCAAGAAGAAAACCGACATGGATGGTAATGTGATTACCTATAAGGCTAGATTGGTGGCGACAGGATATCGTCAAAAACAAGGTGTTGATTATGACGAAACCTATTCGCCTGTAGCTATGCTTAAATCCATTCGGATGCTCCTGGCCATAGCGGCTCATTATGATTATGAGATATGGCAGATGGATGTGAAAACAGCTTTCCTTAATGGAAACTCGCCGAGGACGTGTATATGATACAGCCTGAGGGTTTCACATCGGTTGATAAAACCAAGGTATGCAAATTGCGACGGTCCATTTATGGATTGAAGCAAGCATCCAGGAGCTAGAATATCCGTTTTGATGAGACAATCAAAAGGTTTGATTTCTCACAAAATCCAGACGAACCTTGTGTGTACAAGAAGTTTAGTGGGAGTGCAGTCGTGTTCCTAGTATTGTATATCGATGACATACTACTTATAGGAAATAATGTTTCAATCTTACAGTCAGTGAAGGTTTGGTTATCCAAGACATTCTCCATGAAAGACCTGGGAGAAGCAACCTACATCCTCGGGATTAATATCTATAGAGATAGATCGAAACGGTTGCTTGGTCTTTCGCAGTCTACATATATAGACCGAGTGCTAAAGAGGTTTAGCATGTCGGAATCCAAGAAAGGTTTCCTACCCATCAGGCATGGGGTACACCTTTCGAAGTCTATGTGTCCGCGCATAGAAGACGAGAGGATTTGCATGAGTAAGATTCCCTATGCATCCGCAATAGGATCTATCATGTATGCTATGTTATGTACGAGGCCCGATGTATCGTATGCTCTGAGTGTCACGAGCAAATACCAGTCCGATCCAGGAATGGATCATTGGGCGGCTGTTAAGACAATCCTTAAGTACTTGAGAAGAACTAAGGATGTGTTCCTAATATATGGAGAAGGGGACATGGTGATATGCGGGTATACGGATGCCAGCTTCCAGACAGACAAGGATGATTCCAGGTCTCAGTCTAGATACGTGTTCACCTTGAATGGGGGCGCAGTGAGTTGGAAAAGTTCCAAACAAGAGACTGTAGCGGATTCTACCACTGAGGCAGAATATATTGCAGCTTCGGAAGCAGCAAAGGAAGCGGTTTGGATCAAGAAGTTCGTTCATGAACTTGGTGTGATTCCGGCCATTGTTGAAGCAATACTGGTCTACTGCGACAACAATGGAGCAATTGCACAGGCGAAAGAGCCAAGGTCTCATCAGCGATCCAAACATGTGCTTCGCCACTATCATCTTATCAAAGAGATCATCAGTAGGAACGAAATACAAATCGAGAAAATTCCCACTGAAAGGAACTTAGCGGATCCTTTGACTAAGGCATTACCTCAAAGTAAGTTTGAGGGTCATGTTCGAGCTTATGGTATTGGATACCGTAGCGATTGGCATTAGGCCAAGTGGGAGTCTGTTAGTAATATATGAGAGATGTCCTAAGGCAATCGCCTTATGTATGAACCATTTATATGATAAATGAAGATTCACTATTTAAGTATACATGTTTTATGTATTTGATTGGATCTTAAACTCATTTACTGAATGTCCACGATACGATTCACAGCATGAGAGAATTTGTGATTAGATCACAACTAGTGAGTATCTCTACATGTGTAATTGTGATGTATCGGAATTATCCCTAGTTGATGAATTGATGGATTTGGACACCATCAATTCTGTCGAGACTAGCACGAGGTATACTCCTTGGTGTATCCAAGCAGCTGATTCTCACTGGCTGGAGACATAGTGATGTCCGGAGTTAATCATGGATGCTAGTTATGGTAACTAGTTCATTGGAGTGACCAGCCGTAAGACTTCATATGGTTCTCTGCATATATAGATATGTCAATGAAGTTCTTACTGTGGCTTAAGTGCGATGTTCCTTTGACTTGTGGTATTCAAGTCATCTTGATCATGGAGACTTATGCTTTGACATCTTAAGCAAACATCTCTATTGAGATGTGGACCCGGGATGATTGGGTATAAGTCGAAGTGATCGAAGGTGTTTGAATAGCCTATAAAGGATTCACCACTCCTTGCGAGGAGATGTATACCCATGGCCTCTCGTCGGATTGTTACTAAAGTCTTTGGCCAAAGCATTACATGTTTAGAGTAAGGTACTCTTCGATACATGTGGAGTAACTAGAATCCGTAGGACTAGGAAATAATACTTGGGCTAGGTGTGACGTAGTCAGCCTAGTGGGGACTGACACAATAGACCATGTCCTGAACCAAGTGGGTATAAGATGAGTGAAGGGAATGGGGCACGAATCATTCGAGCTGATGAAGGGTTTCAGAAATAGTTCTGGATCAACCGTTGATCTTTTCGGTTAATTGGGGATCATGATGTACTGCTAGGTGCCACTCATGATCGTTCTATAATTAATGGTTAATTATAGACGGCCAACATAAACCGAGAACCTATTTGGTCACACGCACAATGAGCGTAATCCAAAGGATTTAAAACGAGCTTGAGAATGAGATTCTCAGACCGAGAGAAACTAGGTTTGGTTGGACCAAACATAAAGCGAGCATGAAATCGTTTCAGTCGCAATGGAAGCGTGGATGGGTCGAGTCTTATGAAGACGTAATGGATGAACCAAAATGGTTTGGTTCTAATCCAATGTATGAGAATAAACCAAAGGGTTTGGTTTATTTTAAACGAATGAACCAAAAGTTGGTTCGGTTCGTTTTAACTTAAAATAAACCATCATGGTTTGGTTTATTTTAACTTATCTTAATGGAGAGGGTTAACGGGCCTAATGGTTATGATCCAATAACCATTAAGAGAATTAGTTCTCTATAAAAGAGGGCTTAATGGATAATTAAGCCCTAATTGGAAGAGCCCTAAACCTAGTTGTCGCCCAACCCCATTGAAGGAGTTGCCACCCAAGCTCCTTGGCCGCCCGGCCCCTTGTACCGGCGTCCAGCTCCTTGCCGGTGACCAAGCTTCAGCCGGTTATCCTCCGGCGACCCTCCGGTGATCTTCCTAGGCCTCGGTGAAAAGGTGAGCACTTGGCTTCCTTGTTTTGGCCGGCGCCTACTCCTCCACCAAGCTGTCCAGTTTTCTGGACAGCTTCTTCTCCTCTCGTCGGAGCATCGTTTGGATGACGGTTAGAGCTCCGACAGCGGATAACTTACCGGGGATTCGATCTCCGGTAATCCTCTGAGGTGGAGGACGAAGGATTCGTCAATCGGTTGACGAATACCTCTCCGGAGAAGCGAGTTTTGAGGACTCGTTTTGGATCCGAATTTGGATTCGGATCGTGATCATCTCTCGATCACGTCGTCTTCAACACGAGGCTAGTAACCCGTACGAAGACGAAGCTCGTGGCTTAGCGAAGTCATCCCGAGGAACTCGGCGTGGATACGGATAGAGACGATTCTAGCGAGGATCGTTCCGGGTGATGTCGTTCCCGCTACACGTCATACGAAAGGTATAACGTAGATAAATTTCCTTTTATTGCAAATTTAAATTTACGGTTATGTCTACACTTGTTGTAATATGCATGCGTGCATTGTGTGTGTTGTAATAAATGTAGATTTATTATTTTTATTGCTTCCGCTGTGTTCATGTTTACGAAACGTGATCGAACACACACACGCCGCGGTGCCGAAAACCCAACACAGATGAGTGACTCTCTACAGGGTAGAGAGTGTACTGATTAATTGGGTGTGACTCTTTGTTGAACAGAGAGTCTAGGGTAGATGTTCTGTATGTGAGAAGGTACCCTCATGTCATTGCATGCATACTGATGACATCGTCTCCCCTTGGGGTTGAGAGAGAGTCGTCAGTCATCCTGCCTCCCAGGTTACTTCCAGAGGAGTAACTGGTGTGAGGGCATAGCATTTGTTGTGTCACACTCTACCATTATTGACGATGGTTGTTGGAGTTGCGTGCAGTTGTCCTGGGTGCGTGGCACTCGACCGCTCATTGGCAGTGTCAGTCGGAGTGGCCAGCAGCAGGGACCCCCGTTGCGTAGCGAGCTCTTTACGCTCATATGCTACTTGATCATACTACCCAACTCGGTCACTCGAGAGTGGTGGCGGCTGGAGTCGGGATAGTTGTCATGTCGTGCCACCTAGGCCACACTAGGTCGTGGTAGCGAGTAGGGGTGTACAGGCATGACCATGCATGCTGCATTGCTGTATCATACGGTGTTTTGCATATGATTATATATATATACATACCTGCTTGTATATATATATATATGGATGATGATGATTAGTATACATACAGATACAGTCTATATGTATACTCACTTTGATGATGCATTTGTATGTACTATGCTTGTTGCATTTGTTTGTACATATTCATACATGATACTGCATTTCCTGTATGGTAGTAGGCTGGTACTTTTATACCTGTTAGATATTCACAGTGATACCCTTGACTCAGGTTAGGATATTGTGTTAGTAATATACTTTTATATCCTATGATGTGATTATATGCCCAGGTTGGATCAAGATAGAATAGCTGACTGTCAGGTATGTCAGCATCGTTGATGTTCAGTTATTTAGTATATGCATGCATATCTATTGTTATGCTGATGTATACTTGTTGTACGAGTAGATTAGACTGTTGAATAACATGTAATATTGATACATATATTTACATGTTTTCTCTGATTACCTGCTGAGTTTTACTCACCACCTCCGACCCTGGGTTTTTCTGTCGCCCAGGTAACAGGTAGACGCCTTTGTGATGACTTGGAGCTGCGCCGATCGATCCATCCCATCTCCATTGTCCGATGTCTTCCGAGGAGTTTATTTTGTTTCTCTCTTATGGTTATGGATTTTGGTCCTATGTCATGGACCCTTGTTTTGTTATGGACTTGTCGTGATGTCGATGTTTTATTTACGGTTTTGACTGTGGACTTGTCAGGTGGTGTACACCTGTATATTTTTGTTATGTATGTTGTGGGTATGCGCTCTTTATTTCCGCTGCTGTTATTTGTTATTTGTTATATATATTGTTGTTGTTGTGGGCCTACGGGCCTTGTATTAACCCGAAATGTTGCCACGTACAGGGGAGGTGTCGTCCGTTTGATTTTCGGCTCGGCATGCTCTCGGGGCATGACAACTTTATTGGTATCAGAGCTCAAGGTTCTGCGATGCCATATTATGTTGTTTTTGAGTCGAGTCTTGGATTCTCGGGAGTCGATTTATTCGGTTTTGGTTTTCTGAGATGAGATGGACATCGGCCTGAGCTCTAAGCAGCACGAGGTAAGAATTCCTGAAAATTTATGGTTTAGTAGATATCTATCTAAAGTTGATCAGTAGGTGTATACAATAGAGTTATGACACCTGTATAGACTTGTAGTAGGGGTCGTCCATCGAGGCGATCAACCAGAGTGACCTTTAGGGTTTATACTCCCGGTTATGTTGGCTATGCATTTAGATGCTTATACCAAGGAATGACCTGTAGTGTGTTGGTTGTTGTTCGGAACCGTGGTATGAGTTGACCATGGGAATGACCTGTTGAGTCTGTGAGTCTTGAACCCGTGTCGAAAAGGTGATTTACCTTTGAGAGCCGACTGATACCGAGTCGGAAAAACATGGGACAGGTCATCACATTTCTGGTTGAAATCAGAGATTTCAGCCTTAGAGATTTTCATTAACGGTACTAGTCAGATCATTACCTGTGGGTAATGAATAGACTTGTAGACTATTTGTGATGCAGATAGCGGAAGGCTAGGTTATGGTGTTTCATAGGGATTTTATCCCTGAGTTGTTCGTACTGAGATGTATAACCTTGAGAGTACTTTTAAGTACTTAACTCATGTTATACCAAGAAAGTAGAGTTATTTGCATACCATTATCGGGGTCAAGCCGGTATTTGGTGAAAAATGCAGAAAATAATCTTCGGGAAATAATATATCACTTGATCATGGTTTAGTGATGTTGAAAGAGAGTATTTCCCCGTGTCACTTTTAGTGACACCTTGTAAGGAATTCTTGAGCTTCAAGAAAAATAAAAGGGTGCTCGGTTAGTAATAGTGTACTGTGCAGAGTCGTGAGACTTGCAGAGGTTACTACCACCTAATAGCTCAAGAAGATGAGTGGATGATTTAAGCCACCCAGAGTTATTGAATTATAGTTGGATTAGAATGCCAGGATCTTCTACCAGATCCTGTCGGAAGACGTTGGATTGAGACAGGAGTTTAGAAATGACTCCGTACAAGTGTTTAAGAGTTGGAGACCGATAAGCATATATTGCAGGTCAACTTATTAGAGTCAGAAGTCTCCGACTATTGGATAGAAGGAGCAAGATCGGAGTCATAGGCTTTGAGCTACTATTCGATTATAGAAGACCAACCGCAGATCATCAGGATATCCTCGTGGATATCAGCACAATCAGAACAAAGACTTCGAAGGGATTATGTGCGTGCAGTGCAGATCACGAAGACACACGAAGCCAGATTATCCGTTGGAGCAGTTCAGCTGTTGCTATTGTTGAGGCAACTGGTACATTTGAGGAGCTATACTATGAAGACTCAGTTGAAGACTATCGATGGTGTTTCGAGAGGAAGATGCATCGTCTCGACAGCAGAGATCAACACAGAAGATGTGGGTTACCTTATCAGCAACAACCTACTACCTCAGGCGTGGTTAGAGTTCCTTGATACTCCCCTTCAGTAGAGATCAGCACAGAAGCAGCATCAGCAGAAGACATCTTAGAAGATTCAGCAGACAATAATAGTTACCTCCAGATGTGAGTTGATTTGTACAGAGGAGAGAGTATACGACAATGGTCGTATCGATTTTATATTCTACAGTTGTAGCTCGTAGGATTAAGTGATAGGATCAGATGATCTAGGAAAAAATCCTTGGATCATTCATCGTAGAAATGCGATCGCGTTGTCGCGGACTGTTGGATCTGATCTTATTCTCTTCGGAGAAAGGCCGAGACCTGCGGAGGAGCTTTTGGATCGGATCGACAAATATTTGATCGTTCAGGGTATTACTCTAGGTTACCCTCTGAGTTAATATATGAGAGATACTTGTAGTTTACAGGTATCTTTGTCTAGAACATTCTTAGTTGGATTAGAAGGGCCCTATACATCGACTTAATGGGTCGGTGGTATCTCTACCGTCAAGTGAGAAGTGGACCAATGGTTAAGAAGTCAAGGGAGGTCCTTAGACTTGGGTAGACATACTTTTACTATAGACATATCCTTACGGATGGTCAATTGTTGCAAGTATGGTATGATATGTCTCTCGGATGTGTGTATAATCTGAGAGCCTTCGGATGTAATTTCGGATGAACTCCAAGGCTTGCCGTTGCTTAGGCAAGTGGAGTAGGCGATCGAAATGATTGCCGAAATAGTTCCGGTATCGAAGATCCTATACCGGGTGATAAATTGACTAGTATAAGTGTTACTAAATACTATGGAAATGGAAAGAATGTAAGTTGTGATTATAGGAGATGTTGGAAGGAGATATTTATCTATCCCACTATTTCTCCTTGAGAAGATCCGGAACTCTTTGTTGAAAGAGAGATGGACCTTTGGAAGTATGCATCGATTATCGATGATGGAATGCGATAATTGTTGAAAGTAAATATCCTACGTGAGGATAAATGATCTGTTTAGATCAGCTAAAGACACCTGTGTAGACTCCAGGGTTGGTTTACGACTGGAGCGTTGATATGGTAGTGACATGGTGTCATATAAGTACCATTGCCGTTGTGATAATTGATATATCATCAGCCTAGAGAAAAAGGGGATGCAGGTGTGTAGAGACGATAATTTCATACTTAGTATGAATTTTATGAGTTTTGATTAAGATGTTTGACTAATTAACGATTTAGTCTCCCCTGGATTTGAGAATCGTGTATCTTGAACAAGATTGGATCCTTTTGTAGTTGTTGGAGTTGCGTAACCTGGCCACTATTGATAGTGGTAGTTGGAGTTGCGCACTCGACCACCGTAGATGGTGTAATTTCATACTTAGTATGAATTTTATGAGTTTTGATTAAGATGTTTGACTAATTAACGATTTAGTCTCCCCTGGATTTGAGAATCGTGTATCTTGAACAAGATTGGATCCTTTTGTAGTTGTTGGAGTTGCGTAACCTGGCCACTATTGATAGTGGTAGTTGGAGTTGCGCACTCGACCACCGTAGATGGTGGTTTTCCTTGTATGTTTTGGTTAATATTGTAGATGTGGATAGAATGTCTTAGCATTACTATACCACAGACTTGTTTGACAAAGGTGATCATTTAGTCGGAAGCTGGTGAAACCAGTTTACAGGACCTAGACGGCGGTTAACTTTTACACGAGTATTAGTTAATCCTTCCAGGGTGGATAAAAGGATGTTCGCAAATGCATCATTTCAGGGATCGGAGTGATTCCGATACAGTTGCATGAGACGTAATTTATGCTTACGTCAGTTAAGGAACTATGAGATAAGCGGTCATACTTATGATGTGGGCTTAGTAGTTATTATCCTGATTAGTAGATGTATGGAGCAGGAATGCTCATGGGATTTTGGATTAGCTACTGGGTAGCTACTATAGAGTTGTTGGAACTCGAACAATTGCAACAAGGGACATTGGTCGCTAAAGTCTCCCATGCACTTACAGAGTGTGTGGTGGAGTGGATTTTAGATGGTTGATGAATTTCTCTTTTGAGAAGATAATCCCTCGTCTCTGAGAAGGATAGTGTGTTCCGGACACGCGTCCAGTCAGGGAAGAGTCGCTACAGGAAGTATATCATTGGAGATTTGCTATTCACCCTGAGGGTACTCAGATGTAGCGAGAGTTGAAACGTTCATACTGGTGGAATGGTATAAAGAGAGTTATAGCAGATTTTGCTGCTCGATGTTTAGTATGCCAGTAGGTGAAGGCTGAACATCGTAAACTCGCCGATTTCTAGAAAATTTCGATTCCGGAATGGAAGTGGGAGCGTATCACGATTGATTTTGTTACGGGATTGCCTAGAACCCGTAAGGGACGTGATGCGATTTGGGTGATTGTGGATCGACTTACCAAATCAGCTCACTTCTTTCCTATTTGTGGGTCGTACCCATTGCACCATTCGACAGAGTTGTATTGTCGGAAGATTATCGGATAGGGATTCACGATTTACCTCGCGATTTTGGCAGAGTCTGCATCAGACTATGGGCACAAAGCTTCGACTAAGTGCAACATTTCATCCGCGGACTGATGGACTGTCTGAGCATGACATTCAAACGTTGGAGGATCTATTCAGATCTTGTGTCGTGGATTATGGAGGTGTAACTTATCGGTTAGCTTTACCTCCGATACTTGCGGGTGCTCACAACGTATTTCTTGTTGTTATACTAAGGAAATACGTGTCGCATGTTGATTATGTTCTGAAAGAGGTTTCGATTCTACCTCTGTCTAATGCGACTTACGAGGAGATTTCAGTGCGTATTTTTGGTCGCAATGAGCGTCAATTGCAGAACACAACCATCCGACTCATAAAGGTTGGATGACAGCATCATATTGATGAGGAGGCTACTTAGGAGCTAGAAGACACTATCCGAGCTCGATAGTCTCATCTGGTCACTTAAGGAAGGTATGTGGTCCTTTCGGAAAACTTGCTTGAAGTAATTTTGCATGTTAGTACGAAATTTGAGGACCAAATTTTTATAAGTGGGGGAGAATGTAAAACATCGGGAAAAAAAAATAATAAAATTATATTCCTCGTTAATTGATGAATTATCGTGTGGAATTTTTTAGGAGTTTTTAGAAATTTTTCTAGCATTGAATGGAGTTCATATGATCGATTAGGAGGAAAATTAAGGTTTAAATTGGGGATTTGGGTTAGACTTGAGCTAGCTCAATCTATTGGTCAGTTTTAAACAAAACGCTCGAACCCGACCTGCATAAACCGTTTCTTCTTCTTTCTTTTTTTCTGTGGTATTTTACAAGTTATGTCTCACATGATTATGGTGCATGAATTACCATTTAAATTTGTTGAGTATGATTTGTTCAATATCTTAATGAGAACTGCTACTCCAAACTATCAATGTATTTCACGTGCAACAGCTAAAAGTGATTGCATAACTAGTTATGAGATGGAGAAAAAAAGGATTAAGACCTTATTGAAAGATACAAATAGAGTTAGTATCACAACGGATTTATGGAGATCAGGGCAGAAAGTCAAATATATGGTTTTGACATGTCATTTCATAGATTCTGATTGGAAATTACAGAAGAGAATCTTAAATTTTTGTGATGTTCCACCTCCTCATACTGGAGTTGTCTTGCATGATGCTTTATATAAATGTTTGCAAGAATGGGGTATAGAAAGTAAAGTGTGGACAATCACTGTTGACAATGCCTCTAATAATGATTATGCTGTAAGAATTTTAAGAGAAAATCTATTGTTCCAAAAGAAGCTTCCTTTAAATGGACAACTGTTTCATGTTAGATGTTGTGCTCATATTTTAAATATTTTAGTTCAAGATGGATTATCTGAAATTCAGAGTATAATTGAAAATGTTCGAGAAAGTGTAAAGTACATTTCATCTTCTAAGGCACGCCTTCATATCTTTTCTGACATAACCAAACAATTGAGGTTGCCATCTAAAAAATTGATTCTGGATTGTTGCACTCGGTGGAATTCTACTTATGCCATGCTTGCCTCGGCTTTGGAGTTTAAAGATGTATTTCCTCGTTATCAACAAAGAGATCTTGATTATCAATATTTACCAAGTGAAACGGATTGGATTCGTGTTCAAGAAGTTTGTTCATTTTTGGAGCTTTTTAATGAACTCACGAAAATCATCTCAGGTACTAGTTTCAATTAGTTAAATATTTTTTTACATTATCTTTTGTTACTTCATTTATAATATTTAAATCATGCCAATAAATATTTTGATAGTGTGAGTGTACTTATTTAATTATTTGCTCTTTTATTATTAATTTTAGTTTATTTAGTTAGTATTATTTTTTTTTTCTAATATTAACACTTAATTGATATTCTCCTTCTTTTTAACACTAAATGTACAAGGGGAAAATGCTAATTAGATAAAATAGGTCAGATTCATCTTTTCTTATATTTGGAAGTAAAATTTGATGTTATAAAATTGTTTTACTTATTTATTTGATACTAAACCTTTTCAATTTCATATGTATTACAGGCAGTGAATATCCTACTTCAAATTTATTTCTTCCTGAACTTTGGCAAGTGAAAGAGGTATTAGATCAACAAATTTTAATTGGGAATTCATTCATGAAAACAATGACTATAAAAATGAAGACTAAATTTGATAAGTATTGGGGTCAATGCAATTTGGTAATCTCTATAGCTTCTGTTTTAGATCCTAGGAATAAAATGAAGCTTATTGAGTTTTGTTTTCCTATAATTTACCCCGAGGATGAAGTTAGTGCCCATCAAATTGTTTTAGTGAAGAATAGTTTGTACGAGTTATACAATGAATATGTCATTGCACATACAGAAGAAAAATTCAGCAATAATCTCAATGGTAATTCAAATGGTGATGGGTCTAACACCATTTCAAATGCAAATAATGAGAAAGGAAAAACTATTGCGACGGGGCGAGCTAAGTTTGATAATTTTATTAGAAATATTGATAATGTTCAACATATCAAATCTGAGTTAGACATATATTTGGATGATGGTGTTTACATTTGTCAAAATGATGAAACTCACTTTGATGCATTAGAATGGTGGAAAGAAAACAATCTCAAGTTTTGAATTTTATAAAAGATGGCTTGTGACATATTATCTATTCCCATTACGACTGTGGCTTCAGAATCAACTTTTAGTGTCGGTGGTAGAGTGATTGATAATTATCGTGCTTCATTAGGAGTTGAAACTGTAAAATACCGAAAAAAAAATATAATAATAGAAAATACCCATGTTAATTAAGAAGTTGTCCTATAGAATTTTTCAGGAATTTATAGAAATTTTTCTGGATTTAAACAGAAGTGTTATGGATATTTCATGGGGATAAAGCGGATAGGCTTTTGTAAAACCTATTTAGACTATCTGCTATTAAAAAAAAATAAATAGATTTAAATGCTAAACGTTATTTTCTTCGCGTCGATTTTCTTTCCACCGCGCGACCTTTCCCCTTTTCTCCTGAGCGTTAATCAGCCGCCCGACTCCTCTTCTTCCCGATGTTTCTTCTTCCTCTCCTCCACGCAGGCGCGATTCTTCTACTCGATCGCCCTTCCTCCCGTTTTTCTTCGTCTCGTGCTCGCCGTCCAAACTGCGCGCCACCCTCATCGTCGTGCACACATCTCCGATCACTCGCGGCCTGAGCAGAGCAGTATGCGTGCAAGCCGGCCTGCTCGTCGCGTGCACCAACATCAACGATCGTCGCCCCTGCGTACACGACCGGCGACCACCAACCTTAGCTGTCGCCGTTGATCACCACCGCGGGCCCTCTGCCTTAGTCGTCGATCGCCCACATCGTCGGAACAATTGGACGATCGCCGCTGGAAATTAGGTAAGCGAGCGATTCTCTTCTGATCTTGAACAAGATCTGAGTCCGAGTTGTGGTTGATACCTCGCTGAGAGAGATTGCCTAGGACCCGTAAAGGACATGATACGATTTGGGTGAGTGTGGATCGACTAACCAAGTCAGCTCACCTTTTGCCTATGCGTAGAATGTACTCGTTAGATCATCCGGCAGAGTTGTATTGTCGGAAGATTAGCGGATTGCGTGGGGTACTTTTGAGTACTATATCTGATAGAGACCCACGTTTTACCTTGCGATTTTGACAGAGTCTGCATCAGACTATGGGCACAGAGCTTCGCCTTAGTGCAACATTTCATCTGCGGACTGATGGACTGTCTGAGCATGACATTCAAACGTTGTAGGATCTATTTAGATCTTGTGTCGTGGATTATGGAGGTGTAGCTTGTCGGTTGGCTTTACTCGACACTTGGTAGTACTCACAACGATTTCCGTTATACTGAGGAAATACGTGTCGCATGTTGATTATGTTCTGAAAGAGGTTCTGAATTCTACCTCAGTCTAATGCGACTTAAGAGAAGATTCTAAGGTGGAGATTGGGTCGCAAGGAGCGACAGTAGCGGAACAAGACCATCCGACTCGTAAAAGTTGGATGACAGTATCCGACTGATGAGGAGGCTATGTGGGAGCTGGAAGATACTATCCGAGCTCGATAGTCTCATCTGGTCACTTGAGGAAGGTATGTGGTCCTTTCGGAAACTTGCTTGAAGTAAATTTTTGCATGTTAGTACGAAATTTGGGGACCAAATTTTTATAAGTGGGGGAGAATGTAAAATACCGAAAAAAAATATAATAATAGAAAATACCCTTGTTAATTAAGAAGTTGTCCTATAGAATTTTTCAGGAATTTATAGAAATTTTTCTGGATTTAAATAGAAGTGTTATGGACATTTCATGGGGATAAAGCGGATAGGCTTTTGTAAAACCTGTTTAGACTATCTGCTATTAAAAAAAATAAATAGATTTAAATGCTAAATGTTATTTTCTTCGCGTTGATTTTCTTTTCACCGCGCGACCTTTCCTCTTTTCTCCTGAGCGTTAATCAGCCGCCCGACTCCTCTTCTTCCCGATGTTTCTTCTTCCTCTCCTCCACGCAGGCGCGATTCTTCTACTCGATCGCCCTTCCTCCCATTTTTCTTCGTCTCGTGCTCGCCGCCAAATCAAGCGCCACCCTCCTCGCCAGTGCACACATCTCCGATCACTGCAGCCCGAGCGAGCAGAGCAAGATGCGTGCAAGGCCGCTGTCATCGCGTGCACCAACATCAACGATCGTCGCCCCTGCGCACGCGACCGGCGACCACCAACCTTAGTTGTCGCCGTTGATCACCACCGTGGGCCCTCTGCCTTAATCGTCGATCACCCGCATCGTCGGAACAACTGGACGATCGCCGCTGGAAATTAGGTAAGCGAGCGATTCTCTTCTGATCTTGAACAAGATCTGAGTCCGAGTTGTGGTTGATACCTCGCTGAGCACGATCCATTGTTTTGGGCAGCAGTTGGTGTCGACGAATAGGGGATAGAAGAAGGTCGCTGCCAGTTCTGTGGACTTCACTACCAATGGTCACCGGAGATAGGTGAGCACTGCTCTTTTCTTGAACTTGGACGAGATTTTAGGTTTTGCTTTGGTATTCGATTTGGGCAGAAAACATAGCTGTTGGATGATGATCCGAGGCTTGGATCATGGATCGGTTGCAGTGATTGTCGACGTTGAACTGCCTCCAGCGAACAGAGCAATTCAGGGAGGACGTGTAGCTTGCGATTGTCGCCGGAAGCTGATGATGGAAGTGTCGTGAGGTTGGTTGTTTGGTTCATCTTGGTTCACAGCAGCAATTGGATTTGATTTATCCTTGTTCACAGCCGTGATTGGCTCTGGTTTTGTTTGGTGGTGTTGATGAGCTGTGTCGATGGTGATGAATGGATGGAGCTGGCTGGGGAGGAGCATGAACACGACTGCTTAGGGTGGTGTATAAGCTGTGGATGTGATGGTTTCTGGATAGGTGCTTTTGGATAAGTCATGGCTGATTCCAATAGTTGAAGGTAAGCTTTAAATTGTATGTTATACATTAGATGTTTAATCTTGAAGAATGCACAATTGTGTTGCTAGGATAATTACATCCGTGTATAAATCATAATTAGATTTTGGTTGGATTTATTTGCAGTTAAAAGGGTGGGTAGATCAGATTTCCATAAGTGGATTATGAAGTTGGCTGTGATTGAAGCGAAGATTATGACTTTGATGCAAGGTAAATTCGCGGACATGAAGACAGTTATGGTTTACGAATCAAGTAGGTAATTTCCTACTGGTCGGGTAGATGTAATGATTTCCAGATTTAGATATAGATATGAACATGTTAGGTGTTCATATTTCCTTGATCATGCTCTATTTATCGTAAGCTTGAACTTACCGTTGATATATATGTGTGCTCGATTATTGATAACACATATTCCCTAGCATAATCTATAAGTTACAGATGTGATGTAAGTTGGTCTAACTGTTTAGTAGGGTATAGACGTTAGAGTACGGAGGAAGACCTAAGTTGTAAATTTGGCAAAAAGGTCCTCTGTGGATAAGTATGGCCCTAGATGTAGGATTTATTCCATACCTGTATGTTGCACATTTCTTCACCAACCACGGGTTGTGTGAATGGTCATGTGAGTCGTGGACAGTGTGTCGCTACGGACCGATGGTCCTAGCTTGTCATGATCAGATGAGTGACTCTCTACAGGGTAGAGAGTGTACTGATCAATTGGGTGTGACTCTCTGTTAAACAAAGAGTCTAGGGTAGATGTTAGTATGTGACAAGACCCTCATGTCATTGCATGCATACTGACGACATCGTCTCCCCTTGGGGTTGAGAGAGAGTCGTCAGTCATCCTGCCTCCCAGGTTACTTTCAGAGGAGTAACTGGTGTGAGGGCAAAGCATTTGTTATGCCGCACTCTACCACTATAGACGGTGGTAGTTGGAGTTGCGTGCAGTTGTCCTGGGTGCGTGTTACTCGACCACTCATTGGCAGTGTCAGTCGAAGTGGCCAGTAGCAGGGACCCCCGTTGCGTAGCGAGCTCTTTACGCTCATATGCTACTTGATCATACTACCCAACTCGGTCACTCGAGAGTGGTGGCAGCTGGAGTCGGGATAGTTGTCATGTCGTGCCACCTAGGCCACACTGGGTCGTGGTAGCGAGTAGGGGTGAGCAGGCATGACCATGCATGCTGCATTGCCGTATCATACGGTGTTTTACATATGATTATATATATATACATACCTGCTTGTATATATATATATACATGGATGATGATGATTAGTATACATACAGATACAGTCTATATGTATACACACTTTGATGATGCATTTGTATGTACTATGCTTGTTGCATTTGTTTGTACATATTCATACATGATACTGCATTTCCTGTATGGTAGTAGGCTGGTACTTTTATACCTGTTAGATATTCACAGTGATACCCTTGACTCAGGTTAGGATATTGTGTTAGTAATATACTTTTATACCCTATGATGTGATTATATGCCCGGGTTGGATCAAGATAGAATAGCTGATTGTCAGGTATGTCAGCATCGTTGATGTTCAGTTACTTAGTATATGCATGCATATCTATTGTTATTCTGATGTATACTTGTTGTACGAGTAGATTAGACTGTTGAATAACATGTAATATTGATACATATATTTACATGTTTTCTCGATTACTCGAGTTTTACTCACCACCTCCCACTCGGGTTTTTCATCGCCCGAGTAGCAGTGACGCCTTTGTGTGACTTTACTTGAGGAGCCGATCGATCCATCCCATCTCCATTTTCCGATGTCTCCCGAGGAGTTTATTTTGTTTCTCTCTTATGGTTATGGATTTTGGTCCTATGTCATGGACCCTTGTTTTGTTATGGACTTGTCGTGACGTCGATGTTTTATTTACGGTTTTGACTGTGAACTTGTCAGGTGGTGTACACCTGTATATTTTTGTTATGTATGTTGTGGGTATGCGCTCTTTATTTCCGCTGCTGTTATTTGTTATATATATTGTTGTTGATGTGGGCCTACGGGCCTTGTATTAACCCGAAATGTTGCCACGTACAGGGGAGGTGTCGTCCGTTTGATTTTCGGCTCGGCATGCTCTCGGGGCGTGACAGAAACAGTTCAAGTTCTACTTTGTGGTGAGGATTGGTTTCATCATCTTTATAATATCAAAAGGAAAAAAAAAAGTAATTCATTATTTGGTTTTATTATTTTCATTTATAATTTAGTATTAAACTTATGGTATTTTTATTTTGAATAGGATCACAAGGAAGATGTGAAAGAGTACAATTTATCTTAGCCATTTTTATTTGCTAATCTGCCGTAGGTAATAGTTCTTTAGATGATATATTTTTTATTAAATTATTAATTCTTTAATGTTATTTTTTTTGGTTGACTTTTTGTAAATGATCTTTTTCTATCAAACTAAATCCTATTTAACTCCTTTTTTTATTGTGCATATAGTAAAATTTCTTTTTAAAAATTCTTTCTTTTTATTGATTAAATTGTTCTTCTGCTAGGGTCTAAAATGTCATTTATAAACATTTAATATTTTTGAAGTAGGTAGATATATCAAAAAAGTTGTAGAAAAAGGTTCATAAAAGAGATGAAATAAATAAAAAATTTTGATTAAGCTTCATAATTTACAAGGATAGTGTAGCTAGTGGTTGTTTAGTCTTTCTATATTTTTTTTATTTGCAAGATTTTAGCTTATACAACCATATTGCATGTCCTAAGATATTTGTAATTTATTGTAATCCTAATTGTTGATTTTTTGTTTTTTTTTTAGGATGAGAATGGCTAAGATGAGACCTTGAGATGAGGAAGTTACATTTTGAAGACCCATAGATATCTATAAGTTTCATAAACATTGCAATTTAGTAATATTTTTGTGATGAAGAATGACTTCTTATTATTAAGTTATGAATTATAAGTTGAATACTCTATATAATTGTTGTTGTTTTGGCATAAAGTTATATTCTAAAGTTGGATACTCTATATAATTATTATTGTTTTAGCTTAAAGTTATATCTATGTGTGATTCATCTATTTGAATTAAGATACTACTTAATGTGATTTTTTAAGATTTTATGATATTTTTTTATTCATGAAATGATTATTATGATGTATTAAAATATATTTATATTATAGATTCCGAGTGAACAAGCTTGTGACAAGCCTTATTAAACTTATAAATAAACAAATAAGCTTTTATCACACCTATAAATATTTTTTAAATAAACAAACAAACTTTCAAAATAAACAAACAAGCTCACTAACCAATCAAACAAAATATTAAAACTTTAAATAAACAAACAAAAGAGCTTGATAATATTTAAACAAGCCAAGCTTAAACAAGTATTAATCAAGCTTGAATCGAGCTTGATTAGAAGCTTGATACCTATTAAACAAGCCAAGCTCAATTCAAGCTCAAACCAAGCTCAAGCTAAAAAAAAAAAATACCAAGCCAAGCTTGAACAGGTTTTTCAGTAGCTTGGTTAATTTTAGGCTTGGCTCGGCTTGGCTTGGTTATCTTATCAAACAAGTCTGAGCACTACAAAGCTTGACTTGGCTTGGCTCATTTGCAGCCCTAAAAACTGCAACTTAGATTGATTTTCTCCTAGCAGTTGGCTGCCATAAGGCACCAGTCGACTGCTCTTGTAGTCATTGTCTCACAACGGCTCAATCCACACCAAAAGAACTCCAACAAATACACTAGCAGTCGACTGCCCTTACCAGCAATCGACTGTCGGCCTAACACTAGACTGATCAGTCGACTACCAAAGTTTCTGTGCCCATGTCCACTTAAATCAATCGACTGCCCTTCATGGCAGTCGACTGATGTGGACTAATTGACTGCTAAACCTTAGCAGTCAACTGTCAAGGCCACAAAATAGCAGTTGAGCATCAGTCGACTCTTGACCAGTCGACTGCTCGTAACCCCAATCGACTGATCCAAGTTGACTAGGTTGCCAAGTGTTAAACACTCAGCTAGTCAATTGATCCATAACCCTAGTCGACTGATAAACTCAAGTATGATCCCTTCATATTTTATAGACTACCCTTAGCCTAGACATAAGCCTTCTAGCCACCTCCATTAGTCTCACGCCTATCGGATCCCTCCAAGTCATCCATGACTTGTTCATCCATACGCTAACCTTCAAGTGTTTCCATTGGCTATTGTCATGCTAATCGGGTCTACTTTGTCAAGGTACATTTGGACTTATGCTGCTAAGATACGCGCTTGGACTTTACGCCGCCAAATAGTGGACTTATACCGTTAAGACTACTGCTTGGACTTTACGCCACCAATATCACACCCTTGGACTTCCCAAATGCCAAGATCCATTTAGACTTATGTCACCAAGACGCATACTTGGATTTTACGCTGTCAATATCACACTCTTAGACTTCCCTTGACAACTCTATGTTGGACTTTCCAATTGCCAAGACCCGTGCTTGGACTTTCCAATTTCCAAGACCCATGCATGGACTTTCCAATTTCCAAGACCCATGCATGGACTTTCCATGTCATGTACACAAGACTTGGACTTTTCATGACAATCACATTGTCATATGTTTTGTTGAATATCAAAATACTACTCGAGTCAAACTTGAGTCTGATTAATCGTGACCTGTGTCGATTGTATCAATATTTTCATATAAAACTATTTTTTACCCATAGTATTTGACATGAGTAATGTGTTTATGAAGTTTCAAGATTTTTTGAAAATCACAAAATTTCTTATGCATTTCTAAAATTCGTTAAAAAACCTCTGATTTCTATAAATGCATAAACCAGTTGATTGCTTCTATAGCCAGTCAACTGGTGATGGTATCAATCGACTGGTTGTTGAAACAGTCAACTGATGAAACTAATTTTGGCTGGTTAAGTTCAGATTGGCTATTTAACCATAACCCTAGGTTAGTTAACTATCCTAACTCTATAATATGCTTAGACAAACACTAAAAGGGTGAGATTTTTGGTGAAAAAGAATAGCAGAGTTAATTAGGGTAAGAATATAATTTCAAGGGATGTTAAAGTTCAAGGTTGAACTTTTACCCTTATTTCTGAAGTTAAAATATCCTATAGGCTTAGGACCTCTCCATAGACATTGTTGGTGCAATAGTCAAGGAAGAGCAAGCCTTTAGGGGGAGATTATCCATCAAGGTATGATGGATGAATTTTAAAAAAGGGGGGGAAATGAAAAGTGTGAAGAGGTTGCCTTTTATTGTGTGATAAGGGTTTTATCACTAAGGAGAATAAAGGCTTGAAGTTGAAGGAAAGGGAGAGAATGAGAAAGTCAAGAAAGACTTTTTGATGTGTGCCAAAGGGGGAGAATGAAGGGTTTAAGTTAGGAAACCTTCATTTTGCTTTGGCATAAAAGAGTCAAGTTGGATTTATGGGCTAGCCTAACTTAAAGATATTATCAAACATCAAAAAAGGAAAAATTATTGAGAAGATTATTGGTGCAATCAACATTAGATCAAGGTTGACCAAGCTCGAGTGGGATTGGAGTAGAGTTTTGATGTTTGATAATACATTTGACAATATGACTGGATTATATGGGACATCCGTAGTCACATGTAGTTAGTCAAGTAGATCAAGATTGATCAGATACTTGGTGAGTAAAGTCCAACTGGGAGTTGGTAAAGAAAGCCCAAGTATGGATACTTGGCAAGGAAAGTCCAAGTATGGATACTTGGCTAGGGAAAGTCCAAGTATGGATACTTGATAAGGGAAATTCCAAGTATGGAGACTTGGCAAAGGAAAGTCCAAGTATGGAGACTTGACAATGGAAGTCCCAGAGGTATGACCTCTTGGCAAAGGAAGACCTAAAGTATGACAAAGGCGACGGAAGCACTTGAAGGCTAGCACAAAGGGTGAGAAGTCATGGAGGACTCAGATGCATCGTAAAGGTGTGAGACTGATGGAAAAAACTTGAATGTTTAGGTCTAGGCTAAGGATAAGTGTCAAGTATGAGAGGATCATATTTGATGCATTAACCTCAGTTTTGAGGTGTACTAGCCGACTGGTGGTTTGACAAATTGATTGGTCGAGAGCTAAGACTAGTTGAATGCTTGAGAATGCGATTGTAGTACTCGAGAGACCAGTCGACTGGTGTGTTAAACAATCGACTAGTGCTTGAGAAGTCAGGTGCTTAGGACTCAGACTCGAGCGACTTGAGAAACAGTGCTCCAATGAAGTAGTCGACTGTTGTGATGAAGTAATCGACTAGATTTAAGTGGATAGAACGCAGAAAGTTTCTAAGTCAACAAGGTAGTCAACTTGTAGCTTGGCAGTCGACTAATGGCTCGGGGTAATCAACTGATCGGTTGAAATCTGACGCGGATTAAGTCGTTGTGAGATAACGGTCTAGTGACCAGTCAACTGGTAAGTGAAAATCAACCCGTTGAGGAACTTATAAAAAGGGAAACTTGTGGAGTTCTTCAGCATCAGTTCTTCGTGGATTTTGAAGGGAAGTGATGTTGCATTCCAGGTCTTCAAAATCAACTCTAAATCAACCAAATCAACAACGATCAAAAGCAATCTTGTGTAAAACATTTTTTCAGTAGTATTCAATTTTATTTCCCTTACACTTTGTATTGCCTATTGTTTATTGTATAAGCTCTATATTGTAAGAAAGTTTTCTCCACCTTGGTGTTCATCAAAAAGAGAAGATAATGGAAGCTTGAGATAGGACTTAGGAGTAATCCGCCTTAAGGATTGTCGTGGAGTAGGAGTGGATCTTCAAACCACGTTAAAATCGATGTAGTGCTTGTGCTTTATATTTAGTTTATGTTTGTTTTATTTCCACTGCATTAATCTCTTGTAGACAAGCATGTAATTGAAGAGAAAAATTGAAGATCGAGTCAAATGTAATTCACCCCCTCTAGCGCCCACAAATGGTCCCAACAAAAAAGACAATTCTTCTTGACATGTGTGTTTTGGCCAAAGACTTCTAGGTAACAATCTTCACAAGAGGACTAGGGTATACATCTCCTTATAACATGAGCGGTGAATCCTCTGTTGGTTATTCAAACATCTTCGATCACTTTGAATTATACCTAATCAATCCGGAGTTACATCTCCTATGAAGATGGTTGCGAATAAGTCAAAGCATAAGTCGGCATGATCAAGATGACTTGAATACCCCAAGTCTAAGGAAGCTCACACTCGAGCTGCAATAAGATCTTCATAGACATGAATAATCATATGAAGTTTGAAAGCAAGTCAATCCAATAAACTAGTTACCCTAACTAGCATCCATATGTTTACTCTCAGCATCCCTATGCTTCCATTCAGTGGGTACCGAATGCTTGGATAAATCAAGGAGCATAACATATACTAGTCTCACAGAATTGATAATATCCAATCTCATCAACTCATCGACTAGGGATAGTTTCAATACTTACATAATTACTCATGATGAGATACTCACTAATCATGATCCAATTGAAGGTTGAAGCTTCGCTTCGGTCGCTTGTACATGGCGATCCTATCAAACGTCCCCGGATAAAAAAATTAATCCAGACGATGATGAATTACCCAAGCAATCGATTCATCATCGTGCTATTCGATTTGAGTGGTCACTTGAACAAACTTGTTGTTCAAGCAACCTAACTCTTTTCCTCGATTAGCCACGGAATAGATGATGTATGGATCGCCGGTTTTTGTGTTTATCATCGGGGTCCATGATCATACAATTGTAAACAATTACATAGAACAAAAAGAAACCAAAACAAGAATTATACCTCTTGTTTACCTCTTGATCTTCTATCGTATGACCTATCCTCCTCTTGGATGTCGTGTGGGCGACGATCTTCCAAGAGTCGAAGCCTCCTAGATCTTATATCTTCCCTTCCTTGCTCGCTCCGAACAAAGGGAAGACAATTCTCCTTTCTTCTCCTATCTAGTGCCGACCACCAAGCCTCCAAGCTTGGTTGTTGCCACCGGCCAAGGAGAGGGAGAAGTAGAGGTGCGCCGACTCTAGGGAAAGCCAAAGCAAAACCCTACCCAACCCTTGGAGAGAAGTGGGAGGCGTTGGCCAAGAGCAAGGAAGAGAAGTCCTAGCCCTTGTTGTCGCGCAGCCAAAGTGAGGAAGGAGATGAAGTGGCGCCGCCCAAGACAAGAGCCAAACCCTAGGTTGTGTTGTCGTCGCCCAATGGAGAAGCCAAACCCTAGGTTGCCGCCCAAGCCTCCAACCCAACTACAAACCTTTAGCACACCACTTTTTCTTACCGCCCAAGCCTTGGAATCTATTTATAGATTTCGCCCAAGCCTCCTTTTAATCGTATCCGTTAGATCTAGACTTCGTGAGGGTTTTAATAGGCTACAATAGGGACCATGAGGAGGAGTTGGATCTTGACCACCCAATAGGTCCAAACCCGATCCATTAATGATAATCCATTCCACTAAAGCGATCATCATTGATCTACCTCACCAACCCCATAATTATATATGGGCTCCATGTTAGTGAAAGCCCTAGAGTCAATCATGTGATGATTGTTGTATGGACTTTATTGTATCATATTCCTATTTATAAAGGCATAGTTATTATATTTACTTGTATTGGTACCAAATAACTAAGTATAATAACCTCCTTGAGTAGAAGGTTCTTATCTATATCAATCGATTGGTTGAATCGATAATGAGATGATATAGAGAACACTACTCTTAATCATTCCTAGTCAAGTATTAACATTCAGGGATAATGTTAATGCATAGAGACTAGCATGTAGGTCAACTTGATGACTTGATCTCACAAGTCATGGATATGAGATATCAAGTTGACACATGAGTATGCATTGGAGAATGTATATTGAATGACCTGCCATGAGAAAATATCATGGATCATTATATGAGTGTCATATACTTTCTCATATGACTATTAGTACGACTATTAGTCCTTGGACTTGAAGTCACCGTGGTTCCCTACATAAGGAGTTGTATACTTTGGCTTCGTCAAACGTCTCCCGTAAATGGGTGGACTATAAAGGTGATTACTGGGTATGTAACAAATTATGCGGAGGGATGTGAGTGATGTAGATGTGATCTATCCCTCCTATATGACGGGAGTGACATCGTTATTCTTGATAGAGTGAGACCACGAAGTGCATGGTCATGCCCAAATGAGTCAATATGAGATATTGAGCTCATTTGATTAGAGTGAGTCTACTTTGAGTTCAAGATATAGATTGTACCGAGGATGACACGGTCTATGTCTTAATTGGTCAATCTAGATGTCAAGGATAGAGGGACATTGTCACATATTGTGAGAGTTACAATTAGGAGTCACAAAAGTGATGTTGGATCTCAACATTCTTGTAAATTGGGTAGCAATGATGTGTTGCTAGATACCGCTCATTGCTTATGTTCCTAAATCGATTTAGGAGCATTGCCAATGTTACAAGAACCTATAGGGTTACACACAAAGGGCAATTAGATGGAGATTAGGTTCATATGATGAACCATGAGGATTAGGTTCATGGGATGAACCTAATTGGATTAAGAGTAATCCAAATTAGACTAATTGAGTTAGACTCAATTTGATTCAAGTGTTGAACGAGTCTAATTTAGATTTGATTCATTGAGTCAATTTAAAATAATGAATAGAGATTCATTAAATCAAATTTACTTGAATCAAGTGGTTAGATATGATCAACCATGAGAGATAATGGGTCAAGTTTGACTTGACTTGAGAGGGAAGATGAATGGTCAATTTTGACTTGACCAATTGTCATGTCATGTTGACTTGGCATGGGGGCCCGCCAATGATGATGTTCCATATCATCATGGACACATCAAGGGGTGCCACCTCATGAGGGAGACCAAGAGCCATTGACTCTTGAAATTACATGCATGCATGTAACCCCCCCCCCCCCCCCCCCTCCATGAAGTGACCGGCCACTTTAGTGTGAAGTTATTTTTGTGTTAACTTCATCTTCTTCCTTGGATCTTCTCTCTTCTCAAGCTCTCCATCCTCTCTTCTTGCCGTGGACTTCAAGGAGTGCTAGCACACTCTTAGTTGTCTTTTTTCCGCCTATTGTTCATGTGGATACCAATAGAGGAGTGTACACTTGACACTCTCGAGTTCCGACAATCTGTTTTGACGAGCGGGATAAGCAAAGGGCGTCGCTTCAAGGGTAAACTCTTAACATGTAGATCTAGAGTAGATCTAAAGGTTTTTAACACGTACATTTATTTTTATTTAACTTCGCATGGATCCGTGGCCGACTTCTGGGGTTTCTGCAACATAAAAAACGGTTTTTGCAGCTCGGATAGTCCCACAGTGGTATCAGAGCCACGTGCGAAGCATGTATGTGTTTTAATTTTGTAATTTTTGTATTAGATATAAAAATTATAGATTTGTAAGTTTCTGTAAATTTCCTATTTTTATAGATTTTTTGGGTATTTTTCTCGAAGAGTCGAAGCAACAAGTGTTGGGACACTTATAGGCTTCAACCACCGAGAAAAACTCTCCGGAACGGTGAATTATCACTTTAGATTTTTGGGATAGCGACTTAAGTCACTGTAAGATCAAGATGGGACACTCGCAAAGTTCATTTTGCGAGTAGGGGCGCTTCTCCTAACCTCGAAAGGGGCATTGTCTCGCGATCGCGCCCAGAAATCGCTTAGCGGGACCGTTACGGAGAGGTGACTCATAAAATTGAAAAAAAATAGGAAAATTTATAGAAATTTTCTGTAAAATACATAATTTATAATTATGTATAATTCTGTGATGGTCATGGCCCAAGAAGCCCAATATGATTGGATAAATATGTTGTAATTCATAATACGACTTGCGCGCCATTTTTGTGGTTGTGCATGTTGTATATTGTATGCGACATGCGCGTCATACCTCTTCTTTTAAAATTCCAGTTGTAAATAGTTTTAGACTCGAATATAACTCGAGTTTCATGTTTGTAATGTACAAAATGGAGTGGTGGAAGGTCCACTAGCAGACGGAGTTACGAGAAGGGTGCCGACGATACATGGCGGTCAAAGGAGGCGCTTGGAGAAGCCGCTAACCCTAGGTTGACCGTCCGATCTTCTCATTGGCTTGAGAAGATCGTAGTAGGGTCATGACCTCATCACAATTAATATATATATATATATATATATATATATATATATATATATATATATATATATATATATTTGTTTTACTTGTATGTATGTGATGCATGCTAGTATATTGCTTGTATGTATATGATGCATGCTAGGATATTTTGCTTGTATGTATATGATGCATGCTAGTATATTTCTTGTATGTATGTGATGCATGCTAGTGTAGGATAATAAAGGTCTTGATGCATATATGATACACATTCACGATTAGATTAAATCTTAATCGAATCAACTCAAAAATGTCTACCAAGTTTTGATACCCATCACTACCTCGATCATTTGTTGTTGTTGAATCTGCCAAAGCAGAGCAACACATATTATCTTGGTAGGGTGTGAAGGGACAATCTTGGTCCCGCCTATCACAGCTTGGGTGAGAGTAAGCTCAATTAGATTGAGTAAAATTAGTTAACTCAATTGGATTGAGTAAAACTATTGGCATATTCCAACCGTTGGAAAGATATGATAAGATCGCATTTACACTAAATCTTGGACGATTTAGCCAAATATAACTCAAGGTCTTTTGTAAATGTGGATCTTGATTCTATAAACAAGAGTTACATAGAGATATAATCGGTAATGTGTTACCTACCGATCATACTAAGTCTTGGGCGATTTAGCCAAAGCTAACTCAAGGCCTAGTATGATGTGGATCTTGTCCCGCAAGAATTATAGCTTGTTTATATGAATCTAGTAATATGGTTTGACCACATCCATGACTTGATTCTACAAAAGTCCTATAATTCAGTGGGAGCATCATTTGATTAAAGACCTAATTAAATGATATATGGAATATGATATTAATTTTCTGCATTGTGTATGTTGTAGATTACCATGTCGACAAACACGAACACTCTCTCCCTGCGTTCTGTCCTTGAGAAGGACAAGCTCAATGGAACTAATTTTCTGGACTGGTATAGGAACCTGAGAATCGTTCTCACCCAAGAAAGGAAATTGTACGTCCTGGAGTAGCCCATTTCGGAGACACCTCTTGCCACTGCCTCGCGAACTGACCATGATGCTTACAAGAAACATCAAGATGATGCATTAGATGTATCATGTCTAATGCTCGCGACCATGAACTCTGAGCTTCAGAAGCAACACGAGTTCATGAATGCTTATGATATGGCTGAACATCTTTGTCAACTATATCAAGGACAAGCAAGGCACGAGAGATATGAGATCTCTAAGGCATTGTTTCAGTCGAAGATGCAAGATGGGACTCCCGTAGGTCCATATGTACTCAAGATGATTGGGTACATAAAAAACCTACAGAGGTTGGGATTCCCACTTGGCTAAGAGCTGGTCACTGACTTAATCTTACAATCTTTGCCATAAAGCTACAATCAATTTGTCATGAATTACAACATGAATGAAATTGATAAGCCACTGCCTGATATGCTCAGCATGTTGAGAACTGCTGAGCTCAACCTTAAGAAGGGAAAATTTGACTCCATTTTGATGGTGTAAAAGAAGAAAGGAAAGGGCAAGCCTAAAGGTAAGGGAAAGTTCCAAGCCAAGGGCAAAGGCAAGGAACTGAAACCGAAAGGAGAGGTGGCCAAAGAAGGGACTTGCTTCCACTGCAAGGAAGCTGGACACTGGAAATGTAACTGCAAAGTATACCTGGAAGATCTTAAGAAGAAGAGAAGTGAGACTTCTACTTCAGGTATAAATGTTATAGAAGTCAATCTATCTATTTCTTCATCATGGGTATTAGATATCGTATGTGCATCTCACATTTGTACCAATGTTCATACGCTGAGAAATAGAAGGGCATTGACTAAGGGCGAGGTGGACCTAACGAGTAGGTAATAGAGCAAGAGTTGTTGATGTTACTAGAGGAACTTATTTTCTATCTCTGCCCTCTGGGCTTGTACTAGAACTAGATGAATGCTGTTATGTGCCTGCTTTGACTAAGAATATAATTTCGGTTTCTTGTTTGGACAAGAAAGGCTTTTCATTTATAATAAAGAACAAATGTTGTTCAATTTATTTAAATGATATGTTCTATTGTAGTGCACCTCTAATGAACGACCTCTACATTCTAGACTTAGAGAGCCGCATCTATAACATAAGTACCAAAAGGTTCAAGTCAAATGAGTTGAACCAAACCTATCTCTGGCATTGTCGCTTAGGTTACAAAAATGAGAGTCGCTTATCCCAACTCCATAAGGATGGGCTGCTGGACTCATTTGATTTTGAATCATATGAGACATGCGAGTCTTGCCTTCTAGGCAAGATGACCAAGACTCCTTTTAGTGGACACAGCGAGAGAACAACAGATTTGTTAGGACTTATACATAGTGATGTATGCGGCCATTTCATTGTTGCTGCTAGAGGTGGTTACAGGTACTTCATTACATTTACTGATGACTTCAGTAGATATGGTTATGTGTATCTGATGACACATAAATCAGAATCCTTTGAAAAGTTCAAAGAATTCAGGAATGAAGTACAAAACCAACTTGACAAGAGTATTAAGATACTTCAATCAGATCGAGGTGGTGAATACCTTAGCCATGAGTTTCATGACTATCTAGCTGAGTGTGGGATTTTATCCCAACTCACTCCTCCTGGAACACCACAGTGGAATGGTGTATCCGAAAGGAGGAATCGTACCCTATTAGATATGGTACGATCTATGATGAGTCACACAGATCTTCCTATATCCTTTTGGGGATATGGTCTAGACACATCAGCCTTCACACTTAACTGTGTACCATCCAAGGCTGTGATAAATGACACCATATACGATATGGACAGAAGAAATCCCAAGATGTCTTTCATGAGGATTTGGGGTTGTGAGGCTTACGTTCGACGTCAAGTCTCAGACAAACTGGGACCCAAATTCGATAAGTTCTATTTTGTTGGATATCCCAAGGATACGAAGGGATATTACTTCTACATTCCCAGTCAACACAAAGTGTTTGTGGCAAAGACTGGGGTATTTCTAGAAAGGGATTTTATTTCTAGAAAAACTAGTGGGAGTACGTTCGATCTTGAAGAAATTCAAGATAAGGATCATAGCACTGAGGCCTTGATGGAGGTTGAATAGGAACCACAAAGTGTTATGGGTGATGAGATTGTTGTACAAAGAGTTGTGGAACAACAACCTGTTCAGGTAAACCTACCTCTTCACAGGTCTGATAGGGTACGTCGTCAGCCTGAGAGATACTCATTTCTCTTGTCTTACCATGATGACGTTATGCTCATTGAGAATGAGTCTACCTCCTATTAGGAAGTTGTGATGAGCCCAGATTCTAAGAAATGGCTAGAGGCCATGAGATTCGAGATGGAATCCATGTACACCAACCAAGTATGGACTTTGGTTGATCCACCTGAAGGCGTCAAACCCATTGGGTGTAAGTTGGTCTTTAATAGAAAGACTGACATGGATGGACTTATGCATACCTATAAGGGTCGATTGGTGGCTAAAGGTTTCAAGCAAATTCATGATATTGACTATGATGAAACCTTTTCTCCAGTGGCGATGTTTAAGTCCATTCGGATCATGCTTGCTATTGCAGCATACCACGATTATGAGATCTGGCAGATGAATGTCAAAACTGTATTTCTGAATGGAAACTTGCTCGAGGATGTGTACATGACACAGCCTGAGGGTTTTGTGGATCCACAGCATACTAGGAAAGTATGTAAGCTGCAAAGGTCCATTTATGGGCTAAAACAAGCTTCTCGGAGCTGGAATCTTCGATTCGATGATGCGATCAGACAGTTTGGTTTCATCAAGAATGAAGATGAACCCTATGTCTACAAGAGGGTTAATGGAAACACAGTTGTCTTCCTTGTATTGTATGTGGATGACATACTGCTCATTGGGAATGACATCCCTTCGCTACAGTCGATGATGACTTGGCTGGGGACCTGCTTCTTAATGAAGAACTTAGGTGAAGTAGTTTATATTCTAGGCATCAAGATCTATAGAGATAGATCTAAGAGATTGCTTGGCCTAAGTCAGAGTACATATATTGACACGGTTTTACTACGGTTTGCCATGCAGAATTCCAAGAAGGGACTTCTGCCGATGTCATATGGTGTGAGTCTTTTGAAGACTCAAAGTCCCTCTTCTAGAGAGGAGAGAGACCGCATGGATAAGATCTCTTATGCATCTGTCATAGGATCTATCATGTACGTCATGTTATGTACTCGTCCTGATGTCTCGCATGCTTTGAGCATGATGAGTAGATACCAGTCAGATCCAAGTGAGTGTCACTGGATAGCAATCAAGAATATTCTTAAGTACTTGAGAAGGACTAAAGAATATTTCTTGATATTTGGAGGTGATGAGGAGCTAGCTGTAAAGGGTTACAACGATGACAACTTCCAAACTGACCAGGATGATTATAGATCACAGTCAGGGTTCATGTTTTTCTTGAATGGTGGTGCTGTGAGCTGGAAGAGTTCGAAGCATGACACAATTGCTGATTCTATAACAGAGGCCGAGTATATCGCTGCATCAAAGGCAGCAAAGAAGGCAGTTTAGATCCGCAAGTTCATTACTGAGCTTGGGGTGGTTCCTAGCATAGCAGATCCTATAGAGCTCTATTGTAACATCAATAGAGCGATTGCACAGGCTAAGGAACCTCGCTCACACCAGCGGACCAAACACATACTACGACGCTTCCATCTCATTCGAGAGATTATCGATAGAGGAGATGTGAAGATTTACAGAGTACCCACAGAGGCTAACATCGCAGATCCCTTGACCAAGGCTTTGGTACAGAAAAAGCATGATGGTCACACTAGGTCATTGGGTATTAGATACTACGGTGATTGACACTAGTGCTAGTGGGAGATTGTTAGTGAAAGCCCTATAGTCAATCATGTGATGATTGTTGTATGGATTTTATTGTATCATATTCCTATTTATAAAGGCATAGTTATTATATTTACTTGTATTGGTGCCAAATAATTAAGTATAATAACGTCCTTGAGTAGAAGGTTCTTATCTATATCAATCGATTGGTTGAATCAATAATGAGATGATATAGAGAACACTACTCTTAATCATTCCTAGTCAAGTATTAACATTCAGGGACAATGTTAATGCATAGAGACTAGCATGCAGGTCAACTCGATGACTTGATCTCACAAGTCATGGATATGAGATATCAAGTTGGCACATGGGTATGCATTGGAGAATGTATATTGAAAGACCCGCCATGAGAAAGTATCATGGATCGTTATATGAGTGTCATATACTTTCTCATGTGACTATTAGTATGACTATTAGTCCTTGGACTTGAAGTCACCATGGTTCCCTACATAAGGAGTTGCATACTTTGGCTTCGTCAAACGTCACCCGTAAATGGGTGGACTATAAAGGCGATTACTGGGTATCTAACAAATTATGTGGAGGGATGTGAGTGATGTAGATGGGATCTATCCCTCCTATATGACGAGAGTGACATCGTTATTCTTGATAGAGGGAGACCACGAAGTGCATGACCATGCCCAAATGAGTCAATATGAGATATTAAGCTCATTTGATTAGAGTGAGTTTACTTGGAGTTCAAGATATAGATTGTACCGAGGATGACACGGTCTATGCCTCAATTGGTCAATCTAGATATCAAGGATAGAGGGACATTGTCACATATTGTGAGAGTCACAATTAGTAGTCACAAAGGTGATGTTGGATCTCAACATTCTTGTAACTTGGGTAGCAATGATGTGTTGCTAGATACCGCTCATTGCTTATATTCCTAAATCGGTTTAGGAGCATTGCCTGTTGGTGCAATCGGCCCAGGTCACGATTGACCATACTCGAGTTTGACTCGAGTGATGTTTTGATGTTTGACATAGGATGTTTGACAAAGTGGTTTGACATTGATGTTGGACATTGATGTCGGTTAATATGTTAGGGAGATTGTTGGAGCAATCGACCAGGTTATAATTGACCAGACTCGAGTTTGACTCGAGGGAGATCTTGATGGTTGACTAGGGTTGACCATGTGATTAAGGGAAAGTCCAAGCATGGGTCTTGGCAAGGTAAAGTCCGAGTCATGGGTATTTGGCATGGGAAGTCCAAGTGGGACACTTGGCATTTGGGAAAGTCCAAGTCT
The DNA here is from genome assembly GCA_025175895.1 of Wurfbainia villosa. Classification (NCBI taxonomy): domain Eukaryota; kingdom Viridiplantae; phylum Streptophyta; class Magnoliopsida; order Zingiberales; family Zingiberaceae; genus Wurfbainia; species Wurfbainia villosa. The sequence continues at coordinate 130,227,692 of CM045986.1, read as the reverse complement.
TGAGTACTTGGCATAAGGAAAAGTCCAAGAATAGGTCTTGGCATGGGAAGTCCAACATGGGTTGGCAAGGGAAAGTCCAAGCTTGAGTCTTGGCATTTGAGAAGTCCAAGGGGATTGATATTGGCGGCGTAAAGTCCAAGGGTGAAGTCTTGGCAGCATAAGTCCAATGGTTGGCGGCGTAAAGTCCAAGCGGAGTCTTGGCGGCGTAAGTCCAATGTGCCTTGGCGGTGTAGACACCGTTAGCATGACATAGCCTAGGGAAGCACCTGGAGGCTAGCGCGATGGATGAACAAGTCATGGATGACTTGGAGGGATCCGAGAGGCATGAGGCTGATGGAGGTGGCTAGAAGGCTTAGGTATAGGCTAAGGGTGGTCTAGCAAGTATGGGGGCACCATACTTGGGTTAAAACCTCATTTTTGAGGTTGGCAGTCGACTGACATTATGGTCGGTTCAACTGCCGAGAGTCGACTAGAGTTCGACTACCGTTTAGAGCTGGAAATGCCACAGCGATCGTTGCTCGATTGGAGCCGATCGGTCGACGAGCGATCGGGCAATGGCGATCGCGCTTAGGTTAGGTCAAGCGCTCGAGCCGACGCCGACACGGTAAGCGATCGACTGCCAAGAGATCCATTGGAGTTTTTCCAGCATGGATCAAGCCGTTGTCTCACGACAACAGTGGCATCAGTCGACTGGTGACTTATGGCAGTCGACTGATAGGCGGAAATCCAGCCCAATGCAGGTTAAAAGCAGCTATTCATGGAGGATTGAAGCAAGGTTTTTCTTGGGCGATTTGAAGGGGAATTGTTGGTGCTCTTCCAGTCCTTCAAGGCTAGTCCAAGGCAACCAAAGATCAAGCAACCAAAGTGCTCTTGTAAAGTAGTTTTCTTTACTTGCATTGTATTTTACTATTATATTTGCTTGTATCCATTTAGATTATTGTTGTAATCGTTTGTACGAGGTTTCTCCACCTCCGACTTGTTGTCGAGAAGGAGTTTATTGATTAGTGAGTGTGTGTGCATCACTAGAGCTCTTTAGAGCTCGATCCGTGGAGTAGGAACCATTCAGTTCCGAACCACATTATATGCTTGTGTTGTGTTTGTGTTTGTCCTGTTTCGTTATTGTATTATTTCTATTTCCGCTGTGCTAACGAAATTGTAGAGACAAACGCAACGAATTCCATCGACGCACGACGCTATTCACCCCCCCTCTAGCGGGCTCAAATCTCCAACAAGTGGTATCAGAGCCAGGGGCTCTTCTATGGACTAACCGTCGGGAGCTAAAACAAAGAAGCTAGAGGGTGAAGATGGAAGGACAATTGGGTTGGGACATCAACACACTGGTCTCATACTCATTATATGGACAAGAAGGTTTTAGACAATGGAAGGCAAGAATCGAAGATTTCTTAATGATGAGGGACTTCGAAGAATGATCCATTTTAATGGATGGTTTTGAATTTCCAAGAGGGCCTAAAGGAGGATTCCTCAAAATGAAGAAGTGGACCGAAGAACAACTCCGAGAATTCGAGAGGAGTAATAAGGTAATCAAATTTTTGAGTGATTTGATCCCTAATAATATCTTGTGTAGCCTAGGTGAATACAAGGATGCCAAGGAATTTTGGAATGAATTGGCAAAATATCATAAAAACCCTCAACTGGTCCAAGAAGAAGAAGAAGATGTAGAATGCTCATCGGTTCAATCGGAAGAGGCCGAAGAAGCGAGCTCCTCCTCACAAGCAAGTGAGGATTCGAAAGTTGAAGAAGAGTCAACATCCGGGTCAAGAGGAGAGTGTGAAGAATTGGAGGTTGAGAGGCCATCAATCTCCAAGGAGGAGGTAGAAGTGGAAGAAGCATCCACCTCAAGGATTGAGGGGGAGGAGAGAATTTCCACTCCGGAGCAACAAGAAGAAGCTTCCACATCCGGTCAAGATGAAACTCCGGCACCTTCCACCTCGGACCTAGGTAACTCAAACATATGTGTTAATAATAAAATGCATATAATATGTTTTGAGTGTAGGGAGTATGGGCATTACAAGAGTAAATGCTCGAAGAAAGTCAAGAAAGCTCCACCGGCGCCTAAAAGTCAACAAAAGTCAAAGGATGTCGGCCTCCCAACATCTAAAAGCAAGGAGCAAGTCGTTTGCTTCAAATGTCGGCAACCGGGACACTACCGGAATCAATGCCCAATGGGGAAAGAGAAGAAGACTCAAAGGGGGGCATCACTTGTAGGGGGAGCTAAGGCTAACCCTAAGGTATATTTCGGTAATGCTCTTTCAAATTCTTATAGTAAACAGCATGCTAGAAATAATTTTAGCAATCTTGCTATTTATTACAAAGAGCATGTTAGACATAAGGAATTTTGTCTAGGAGACAAAAATATCTACCTTTCTAAAAGGGAGAAATTTGGGACTAATGTCCCTAAAAACAACTTATCTAAGGACAAACCTAGGTCAAATAACTCTAGAAAAACTTTACCTAGGGAGACCATTAGAATGGTGCAAGAGCACCTAGGTCTTAATCCCAAATGGACTAGGCATATGCCTAGGAAGAACCATGGCCAAGGATTAAATAAAAATTCTAAAATTGGGCAATTAGAATTAGAGAACCAAGCTTTGAGGTCAAGGCTTGAAAAACTTGAAAAGACCCTTAAGTTTATGCAAAATCAAATGCAAGGGTCAATTAGTCAAACTTCTAGGTCAATATCTCAAAGTCAACATCTAGGACCTAAAAGTCAAAAGTCAACCAAGGGCAAGCAAGGTTTGGGTCACAAACCTAAGCCTAAGGTGGCTTATCATAGTGTTCCATTTGACTATGGAACACAAACTAGGTTTAGCAAGACCAAGGTCAATAGGGAAGTCATCCCTAAGGTTGACCACAGGTTGTGCCTAGTGGCTAGGGTTTCTAGAAAACCTAGGGTGGCCACTAAGAAGGTTGCAAGGGGAGTTACCCCTAGAGTCAACCTAGGTAAGACCCAAATGACCAAGGCTAACAAGCCTAGGAGGGTCATTAGGAAGGTATTTAGGGAGGTTATCCCTAAGGAATACCTAATTAACCCTAGGAGCTCAAATCGGTTTTGGGTTCCTAAGAGCGTGATTGATTCACACTAGATGGGTTTAGGGTGTGTCAACCTTGATTGGATGGGTAGTTAACTCAACCATGACAAAGGTGGCATTTTAGGTCATTTTCAAAGTTATGGTTACCTTGGGATGTGGTTAGATTTGAATTCTAAAGGATTTTAGGAAGTGCCAATATTAATTGAGAAGTTTTGATAAAATGATCAAATTGGCACAAGTTGGGTTTAGATGTTAGTGTGCCATTTTGGGTTTTTGGCACACTAGGGAGATTAGGTTAATATGGCAAAATATGATTAATCCCAACAAATGACAATTAATATTAAAATTTAGGTATTATTATACCTATATATTTTATATGTCATGCTTTGTTTGCCATATAACATCCCATGACATCATGCTTACTTTTAATCATTTTATATGTCATGTTCATGTTTTAGGATTAAGGTTTTAAATATCATGTGTTTTTAGATTTCATCTTATGCCATGACATCATGATTATGAGCATATGCTTATTCATATCATCATTAATGCCATAATCATTCATGCATTTAAGAAAATTTCGATTGAAATTGATTTAAGGACTATGGCATGACTTGGAGTCTCATTCATAAGGGAATCAAGTAGAGTTGCCTTAGAAGATGCATGAAACCCTAGTTTAAATGAACCAAAACCCACATCTCACATCCAATTGACATGTATGTGTATTTATACACCCTAGATACATGTGAGATGCTAGGATATGAGTTAAGTTCAAGGTGCATAGTTTTTGCATCTAGATGAACTAAAACTCATCTAATTTCAATTGTGGATCATTGGGAGAGCATGTGTACAAGTCATGTACATAGAGCCCAAGGAATATGATCCAAAATAAGATTTTGAAAACATTTTAAAATCATTTTGAAAAACCTGGGTGAAGTCTATCTTTTGATAGCAATCACCATTGATAGAGTTGATACAAAATAGGGCCAAAACATTGAAAATTTCAATGGTTTTGAGTTTTGTATCAAACTCACTATTTTATGGGTAAAATAATTTTCAAATATTTTTCACCCATTGTATTGACTATAAGTAATATACGTATCAAGTTTCGTGATTTTTCAAAATACGTAGAATTACTTATGACTTTTCAAAACTCGATTCTGATAGTTGAAATTCGGAAATTTCAGTCCGATCGCCTTCTTTGGCGATCTAATCGATGAGAGAGGCAATGATCGTTATCGATAGAGTCATTATCGTCAGGTCTGATTTTGGGTTAACAAGGCTTGTTTAGCCCATTTTCAGCCATGGTAAAGGTCCTTAACCACTTCTAACCCTAGGATATGCTTTGAGAAGCATTATAAAGGGTGAAAATCCATTGGATATGGATTAGGAGAAGTGTTAGGTCAAAGTATCAAATTTAGGGTATGGAAAGTTCAAGTTTGAACTTAGAACCTTAATTTTGATGGTTTAGAATTTCTATTGGCTTAGGGACTTCCCAAGGACATTGTTGGTGCAATGGTCAAGGGGGAGCAAGCTTTTAGGGGGAGTTATCCATCTTGGGATGATGGATGTGTTTCTCCTCTTGAAGGGGGAGAAGTTATTGGAAGAATATCATCAATTGGGAATTTTGATGGGATGTTTGAGAAACCCAATTTGGAAATTGAGAGAGAGTATAGGATTGCCTCTTTTGAGTGATATGGGACTTATCACTAGGAAGATGGTAGGCATCCTAGGTGTTTATTTTTGGATCAAGGGGGAGATTGTAAGATCTCATTAGGACATGAGACATTCACCTCCTTGGAGAGATAATCTTTTTGATGTATGTCAAAAAGGGGGAGAAGGTAAAACTACCAATTTGGGATAATTGGTAAGGGAATTTGAGTTAGGGGAATAACTCAAGGTTTGTTTTGTCAAACATCAAAAAAGGGGAGATTGTTGGTGCAATCATCCCAGGTCACGATTGACCATACTCGAGTTTGACTCGAGTGATGTTTTGATGTTTGACATAGGATGTTTGACAAAGTGGTTTGACATTGATGTTGGACATTGATGTCGGTTAATATGTTGGGGAGATTGTTGGAGCAATCGACCCAGGTTATAATTGACCAGACTCGAGTTTGACTCGAGGGAGATCTTGATGGTTGACTAGGGTTGACCATGTGATTAAGGGAAAGTCCAAGCATGGGTCTTGGCAAGGTAAAGTCCGAGTCATGGGTATTTGGCATGGGAAGTCCAAGTGGGACACTTGGCATTTGGGAAAGTCCAAGTCTTGAGTACTTGGCACAAGGAAAAGTCCAAGCATGGGTCTTGGCATGGGAAGTTCAACATGGGTTGGCAAGGGAAAGTCCAAGCTTGAGTCTTGGCATTTGAGAAGTCCAAGGGGATTGATATTGGCGGCGTAAAGTCTAAGGGTGAAGTCTTGGCAACATAAGTCCAATGGTTGGCGGTGTAAAGTCCAAGCGGAGTCTTGGCGGCGTAAGTCCAATGTGCCTTGGCAGTGTAGACACCGTTAGCATGACATAGCCGAGGGAAGCACCTGGAGGCTAGCGCGATGGATGAACAAGTCATGGATGACTTGGAGGGATCCGAGAGGCGTGAGGCTGATGGAGGTGGCTAGAAGACTTAGGTCTAGGCTAAGGGTGGTCTAGCAAGTATGGGGGCACCATACTTGGGTTAAAACCTCATTTTCATTACGGCTCAATCCGCCGAGAGTCGACTAGAGTTCGACCGCCGCTTAGAGCCGGAAATGCTCCGGCAGATCGCCATTGGAGTAGTCGATCCGGTGTCGACGATACGATCGCCAAGGGTTGGCAAGATCGCCGCTAGGTTGGTCGCACATAACGCCCGTGAGCCGATTGGCTGGCTACACGGCGCCGACAATGATCCAATGTTGGCAGTCGACTGCCAAGAGATCCATTGGAGTTTTTCCAGCGTGGATCGAGCCGTTGTCTCACGACAACAGTGACATCAGTCGACTGGTGACTTATGACAGTCGACTAATAGGCGGAAATCCAGCCCGATGCAGGTTAAAAGTAGCTATTCGTGGAGGATTGAAGCAAGGTTTTTCTTGGGCGATTTGAAGGGGAATTGTTGGTGCTCTTCCAGTCCTTCAAGGCTAGTCCAAGGCAACCAAAGATCAAACAACCAAAGTGTTCTTGTAAAGTAGTTTTCTTTACTTGCATTGTATTTCACTATTGTATTTTCTTGTATCCATTTAGATTATTGTTGTAATCGTTTGTACGAGATTTCTCCGCCTCCGACTTGTTGTCGAGAAGGAGTTTATTGATTAGTGAATGCGTGTGCATCACTAGAGCTCTTTAGAGCTCGATCCGTGGAGTAGGAACCATTCGGTTCCGAACCACGTTATATGCTTGTGTTGTGTTTGTGTTTATCCTGTTTCGTTATTGTATTATTTCTATTTCCGCTGTGCTAACGAAATTGTAGAGACAAACGCAACGAATTCCATCGGCGCACGACGCTATTCACCCCCCCTTTTGCGGGCTCAAATCTCCAACATTGTCAACGTTACAAGAACCTATAGGGTCACACACAAAAGGCAATTAGATGGAGATTAGGTTCATATGATGAACCATGAGGATTAGGTTCATTGGATGAACCTAATTGGATTAAGAGTTATCCAAATAAGACATTGAGTTAGACTCAATTTGATTCAAGTGTTGAATGAGTCTAATTTAGATTTGATTCATTGAGTCAATTTAAAATAATGAATAGAGATTCATTAAATCAAATTGACTTGAATCAAGTGGTTAGATATGATCAACCATGGGAGATAATAGGTCAAGTTTGACTTGACTTGAGAGGGAAGATGAATGGTCAATTTTGACTTGACCAATTGTCATGTCATGTTGACTTGGCATGGGGGGCGACCAATGATGATGTTCCACATCATCATGGACACATCAAGGGGTGCCACCTCATGAGGGAGACCAAGAGTCATTAACTCTTGGAATTACATGCATGCATATAACCCTACCCCTCTCCCCCGTCCATGAAGTGGGCGGCCACTTTAGTGTGAAGTTATTTTTGTATTAACTTCATCTTCTTCCTTGGATCTTCTCTCTTCTCAAGCTCTCCATCCTCTCTTCTTGTTGTGGACTTCAAGGAGTGCTAGCACACTCTTAGTTATCTTTTCTCCATCTATTGTTCGTGTGGATACCAATAGAGGAGTGTACACTTGACACTCTCGAGTTTTGGTAATCCGTTTGGACTAGCGGGATAAGCGAAGGGCGTCGCTTCAAGGGTAAACTCTTAACATGTAGATCTAGAGTAGATCTAAAAATTTTTAACACATACATATATTTTTATTTATCTTCGAACGGATCCGTGATCGACTTTTGGGATTTTCGCAATGCAAAAAGCGGTTTTTGCGGCTCGGATAGTCCCATACTCCACATATTAATTGTACAAATATCTCCCCATGTTTAAGATATCGAATGCCTGTTAATTAATATATTTACTGACAATTAATTAACATCTAACTCCATGAGTAATACCACTCAATCTTATCATCATGCTGGACCAAGTCCACCTAGAGGATTTACATGATGATCCTTATGAGCTCCTAAAGGGGACATCATCATCCTAATACATAGGACACGGTTTCCTCCTATAATCAACGACACACCATGTAAATAATATTATTTCCCAATTTATTGGACCTATCAATTTAACACATAAATCTCATCCATTGGCAAATCAAATAAATAAATATTAAGTACATGTGTCCGTTATTATATCAGGATTAAGAGCATGTACACCATAATATCTGAGGTCTGATTCAATTATGTAGTCAGTAATAAATTGAATCACCTGTAAGTCGGTCCTGCCCAATACACACAAAGTGTACTAGTGTAATTATATGGTTAAGATAAACCAATCATTACAACAAAAAAGATAATACACAATACTTAAAAGACATTGCTTTTTACAAAACCGTTGTGCATTAGTATTTTTTATTTGGGTCAAAGACAATGATTTTTAAATGACGTTATCTTTGATCTGTTTTTATTAGTAAAAGACAACACTTTATAAGAAGCGTTGTCTATGAGAATGTTTTTTTAGTTTCTACCATTTAGAAATTTTGAAATATGCTTTAGTTTCTGTATGTACTTCTCTGCTTTGTAAAATAGAAATTATTTATTTAATGGGTTAATTTTTTTAAATATAAAAAAATAATTTTTAAATAAATTATGAAAATATAATTTTATTTAATTAAAAGAATGAATGAAATAAAAAATTATCTTTATTTTATTAATTTTTTTCTTTCTATTTTTCCTTAATGATGCGTTGCTATTTTTTCATGATTATTTCATTTAAAAATATCTTTCTTTTATTTATTTTCATATTTTTTTTCCCTTTATTTTTTTTCTAAACCCCCAATCGTTAGGGTTAGTTTTTTCCAATTGCCGATCCCATCCTCTCTAGGGGTGTAAACGAACCAAGCGTTCATGAACAAGCTTGGTGTTTAGCTTGATAAGAGCTCGTTTATGTTTGTTCAATAACATCGAAGTCAATTAAATAAACAAGCTTGAACAGCTTGGTAAATTAAATAAACAAGCTTGAACACATATGTGTTCAGCTTGTTAATGTTCATGAACAGTGTTCGTGAACCGTGTTCGTGAACAGTGTTCGTGAACCGTGTTCGTGAACAGTGTTCGTGAACCGTGTTCGTGAACAGTGTTCGTGAACCGTGTTCGTGAACAGTGTTCGGGAACCGTATTCGTGAACAGTGTTCGTGAACCGTGTTCGTGAACTGTATTTCTGAATAGTGTTCATGAACAAAATTTGTGAACAATATAACATTTTCATAAATATAACTTGTAAATTATGTTTATGAACAAAACTTGTGAACTACATAACATATTCATATTCATGATCAAACTTATTTATGAACTTAACGTGCTTGGTTATATTTATTTCGTTTGAATTTTGAATTTGCTATAATATTAATATGTTATGATAATATATAATTGTCAACTTTAATAAAGAACAATAAAAGTTATATATAAATTACAAGTTTATAATCTTATGGAGATATTAAAATCTAAATAATTAATTAAATTATCTAACAAATAAATTTTATACATATAGACTAATTTATCAAAAATATAATTTTATGATTCTAATGATTTTTTTATTAAATATTATCTTTTTAAGTTACAATTTACAGGGTATAAAATATGTTATAATTTATAAATAATTATATTGGAGAGAGTTAATCCTTTTATAAAAAAATTCAATTGGATTTTAAAAAATATTACTTAATATGATCGTAGTTTATAATGATAAAAAAATTATTCGTTGAAGGAGTAATTTGCATGTTAATTAATAAATTAGATTGTATTTTAAAAATAAAAATAAATTAACACTAATTGATTTATAAAAATAAGTTACCAATATATTTAAATAAAAATATCTTTTTTAACTCAAAATTTGATATTCAAGACAATTGGCTAATTTTTTTTATTTTGAATACATAAGAAATTTATAAATCAGTTTATATTAAAAAAAAATTGACACAATAATTTCATACTAATTTATTAAATGATTTTTGGTCAAATTATTATTATTAAACAAAAGGATAAATATTCTATTTAGAATGTTTAACAATTTATAATAGTCTTGAAAGTGTAATTAATTAAAAATTATTTTAAAATTTAATTTAGGATCAAAATAAGTTTTATCTTATAAATAGATTCATTAATTCTTTTTAATGTATATATGTATTAATAATAGTCAATTTCAATTAATTTATTCTAATTTGTGAATATTAAATGATAGAAAAATATTTTATTTATAATATTAAATATATTCCAAATTCTTAATAAAACATTTTAAATGTTATTTTTTATTTTTTAAATTTGTTATCAATTTTTTTGTCAATTTTTATTTTTTTTAAAATCCTTCTTAATTACTCTCTATCTTATCATTAAATTTACCTTTTTTTTTTATCAATTTCTAAATGGGTAACGTGCCAACTCTTTTCTTTATTTTTATTTTTAAAATCCTTCCTAAATCCTAATTACTCCCTATCTTATCCATCAAATCTACCTTTTTCTTTATCAATTTCCAAAGGCGAAGCGTGCTTCCATAATTCAATTTCATGCTCCACAACTCCACCAGTCTCTTCATCTTCCAACGAAAATGCTTTTAACATCCTCATTTTTTCCCTTCTCGTTTCTCTCTCTTTCTTTCTCCTCGCCTGCTCTCCCACTTCACTGCACACTGCTTTTCTCCATCCTCTGGAGTCTTGGTTCACCAAATCATCATCACCAATCAAGATTTTGAACCCTCAAACTCTCGGATCTTGATTATCAATAGATTTTTATATAAAAGGTTAGTAATTTTTATATTTTTCTCCTTTTTGTCAGTGGTTACTCATTGATTTATTTAATTAAGTATGATATATTTTACGAACTTTGTATGATATGTCATCATTGTACTTTGTTGTATTATTATTCTTATTTTATAAATATCAAATTACACTTTAGTATAATTAGGAATTTTTTTTACATCATTTGTTTGATTTTACTTAATATTTTTATTATTTTCAGTCATCAATGGAGGACACAAATGTTTCTATTGTCGATCCAAATATTGATATAAAAGTCGAAGAAAATGAGAACAGTCCATTTGATAAAAGGAAAAGAAAAAAGACTTCAAAGGTTTGGGAAGATTTCAGTGAAGTTACTCTTGTTTGTGGCACAAGAAAAGCCAAATGCAATCACTGTTTCCAATTATTTGCAATGAATAAAGATGGCACCACAACACAATTGTTTAGACATCTAAAAAATTGTATAAAACATCAAATTTTATTGAATAAGAGTCAAAAACAACTTCATCTTGCTCCAGCTTCCATAAGTATTGGTGAATTATCAACCTTTAGATATGATCAAGGGAGAATTAAAGAAGTTATGTCTCACATGATTATGGTGCATGAATTACCATTTAAATTTGTTGAGTATGATTTGTTCAATATCTTAATGAGAACCGCTACTCCAAACTATCAATGTATTTCACGTGCAACAGCTAAAAGTGATTGCATAACTAGTTATGAGATGGAGAAAAAAAGGATTAAGACCTTATTGAAAGATACAAATAGAGTTAGTATCACAACGGATTTATGGAGATCAGGGCAAAAAGTCAAATATATGGTTTTGACATGTCATTTCATACATTCTGATTGGAAATTACAGAAGAGAATCTTAAATTTTTGTGATGTTCCACCTCCTCATACTGGAGTTGTCTTGCATGATGCTTTATATAAATGTTTGCAAGAATGGGGTATAGAAAGTAAAGTGTGGACAATCACTGTTGACAATGCCTCTAATAATGATTATGCTGTAAGAATTTTAAGAGAAAATCTATTGTTCCAAAAGAAGCTTCCTTTAAATGGACAACTGTTTCATGTTAGATGTTGTGCTCATATTTTAAATATTTTAGTTCAAGATGGATTATCCAAATTGAGTATAATTGAAAATGTTCGAGAAAGTGTAAAGTACATTTCATCTTCTGAGGCACGCCTTCATATCTTTTCTGACATAACCAAACAATTGAGGTTGCCATCTAAAAAATTGATTCTGGATTGTTGCACTCGGTGGAATTCTACTTATGCCATGCTTGCCTCGGCTTTGGAGTTCAAAGATGTATTTACTCGTTATCAACAAAGAAATCTTTATTATCAATATTTACCAAGTGAAGAGGATTGGATTCGTGTTCAAGAAGTTTGTTCATTTTTGGAGCTTTTTAATGAACTCACGAAAATCATCTCAGGTACTAGTTTCAATTAGTTAAATATTTTTTTACATTATCTTTTGTTACTTCATTTATAATATTTAAATCATGCCAATAAATATTTTGATAGTGTGAGTGTACTTATTTAATTATTTGCTCTTTTATTATTAATTTTAGTTTATTTAGTTAGTATTATTTTTGTTTTCTAATATTAACACTTAATTGATATTCTCCTTCTTTTTAACACTAAATGTACATGGGGAAAATGCTAAATAGATAAAATAGGTCAGATTCATCTTTTCTTATATTTGGAAATAAAATTTGATGTTATAAAATTGTTTTACTTATTTATTTGATACTAAACATTTTCAATTTCATATGTATTACAGGCAGTGAATATCCTACTTCAAATTTATTTCTTCCTGAACTTTGGCAAGTGAAAGAGGTATTAGATCAACAAATTTTAATTGGGAATTCATTCATGAAAGCAATGACTATAAAAATGAAGACTAAATTTGATAAGTATTGGGGTCAATGCAATTTGGTAATCTCTATAGCTGCTGTTTTAGATCCTAGGAATAAAATGAAGCTTATTGAGTTTTGTTTTCCTATAATTTACCCCGAGGATGAAGTTAGTTCCCATCAAATTGTTTTAGTGAAGAATAGTTTGTACGAGTTATACAATGAATATGTCATTGCACATACAGAAGAAAAATTCAGCAATAATCTCAATGGTAATTCAAATGGTGATGGGTCTAACACCATTTCAAATGCAAATAATGAGAAAGGAAAAACTATTGCGACGGGGCGAGCTAAGTTTGATAATTTTATTAGAAATATTGATAATGTTCAACATATCAAATCTGAGTTAGACATCTATTTGGATGATGGTGTTTACATTTGTCAAAATGATGAAACTCACTTTGATGCATTAGAATGGTGGAAAGCAAACAATCTCAAGTTTCGAATTTTATCAAAGATGGCTTGTGACATATTATCTATTCCCATTATGACTGTGGCTTCAGAATCAGCTTTTAGTGTCAGTGGTAGAGTGATTGATAATTATCGTGCTTCATTAGGAGTTGAAACAGTTCAAGTTCTACTTTGTGGTGAGGATTGGTTTCGTCATCTTTATAATATCAAAAGGAAAAAAAAGGTAATTCATTATTTGGTTTTATTATTTTCGTTTATAATTTAGTATTAAACTTATGTTATTTTTATTTTGAATAGGATCACAAGGAAGATGTGAAAGAGTACAATTTATCTTAGCCATTTTTATTTGCTAATCTGTCGTAGGTAATAGTTCTTTAGATGATATATTTTTTATTAAATTATTAATTCTTTAATGTTATTTTTTTTGGTTGACTTCTTGTAAATGATCTTTTTCTATCAAACTAAATCCTATTTAACTCCATTTTTTTTTTGTGCATATAGTAAAATTTCTTTTTAAAAAATCTTTCTTTTTATTGATTAAATTGTTCTTCTGCTAGGGTCTAAAATGTCATTTATAAACATTTAATATTTTTGAAGTAGGTAGATATATCAAAAAAGTTGTAGAAAAAGGTTCATAAAAGAGATGAAATAAATAAAAAAATTTGATTAAGCTTCATAATTTACAAGGATAGTGTAGCTAGTGGTTGTTTAGTCTTTCTATATTTTTTTTATTTGCAAGATTTTAGCTTATACAACCATTTTGCATGTCCTAAGATATTTGTAATTTATTGTAATCCTAATTGTTGATTTTTTTTTTTTTTAGGATGAGAATGGCTAAGATGAGACCTTGAGATGAGGAAGTTACATTTTGAAGACCCATAGATATCTATAAGTTTCATAAACATTGCAATTTAGTAATATTTTTGTGATGAAGAATGACTTCTTATTATTAAGTTATGAATTATAAGTTGAATACTCTATATAATTGTTGTTGTTTTTGTTGGATCAATGCGGTTCGCTAGAGGGGGGGGGGGGTGAATAGCGAAAGAAAATTTTTCTCGTACGAACTCGTTTTAAGAGAAAACTTATATGCAGCGGAAAGATAAGCAAAACAAAAAGTAAAGGAGACAATAGACACAAGAGATTTACTTGGTTCGTAGCCGAAGGCTACTACTCCAAGGCCCTAGTGGTCCTTGACCACGTACGGAGGGCAAAAGCACTAAAGGAACTCCTCCTCGTTAGAGGTAGGAGTTAATCGATACAAGAAGAAACCACAAAAACTTGAGGTAGAGGGACACTCCCCCTCTCCTCGTATACGATAAAAGCTCCGGAAATATAAATGACAAACTGATAACAAAAACTAAGACCGACGTACAATAATAAAGAAAGTTAAACCTAGACGTCGGAATGGAAGGACTTCGTTGTCGTAGAGCGAGTTGCAATCGGAGGCTTTTGAGCACTGAGAATTGTTGATGAAACCCTAGGTTTGGCCCTCCTTTTATAGCCTTTGAGCCCCTTTTCGAGTGGGTCTTCAACCAATTACAAATGGACACCAAACCGCTTTGAGGTGGAGTGATAAGCCTTGACTCCTCGAATCTGATCATTGACCATCGATCGGTGATGGCCATCATCGATCGTGATGGCGACATCGATCGATTGATAACCTTCGGCGATCGGTGATACACTGTAGTCGAGTCCTCCAAGTCAGTCGTAGTCGGTGATGCTTGCTAGCTCAATAAAATATAATTTCGATGGTCGTCGACCATCGATCTCGACCTAGACCATCTATAAGATGTCTTTGGTCGGATCTCGCTTAAGATCATCCCGTAAAGAGGATACGACCTTACTTACTCTACGCACACGAGCTTACCTCGATACTTCACGTGTCGCTTTGCTTCCGCCTTCCACTCGATTCCTTGGCTCCTTGAAGTAACTCGAGTATCGCCCGACCACGCGGCTTCCTCCGGTGTCGCTAGCCTTCACTCGGCTATATCAATCTTACACTCGATTCAGCTCATGAGAAAACAAAATAGACTTAACTTTTGTGTCTTTGCTATAATCAAAACACAGGTTCGATTTGTGCCTCACGCACCAACAATCTCCCCTTTTGATATATGGCAAAACACACAAAGTTAAGAAATTAAGTGCATGAAACAAGAAAGACAAGAAGCAAAGTAGGAGTAGTAAAAATATTTTCAAGTTCTCCTTAGAGGAACCCTCCCCTTGACCGAGGGTGAGTACTTGAAAAAGACTTTTAGCTCTCCAAACACAAAGATAATGAGTTAAGTAAATGGCATTACTTAACTTAGGCTTCTTAGAGTCAAAAATAAGTGCAAGTTAAGTAATCAAAAGTTAAGTCAAAAGGTTAATTATTCAAAAGGTTTAACTTTTGATTTCTTAACTTGGGCCTTTAAAGTTTTCAATTCCGAAGAGTTGAAACCTAAACCTTACTCCCCCTTAACTTAGGCCCCGAAGAGTTGAAACCTAAACCTTACTCCCCCTTAACTTAGGCCAGAATCAAAGTTTTAAGTTAAGTTATCAATTTCAAAAATTTGAAATTTAACTTTGGCCTTTTCTTGAACCTTAACTTTGGCCTTTTCTCCCCCTTTTGACATAAATCAAGGAAAAAGTGGGGGGGTTTTAAGAAAACCCTAAGTCCAAGCATGATGATTTTAAAAATAGTATGTGAAAATAATTCATCTAAATGTTCAACTCTAGTTTGACTTGATTGAAATGATATTATCAACAAGTCCTGATTAGAGTTGGTTAATATTAGTTGCATATTTATACTCAGGAGTTCGTATTGCGCACTTGATCTACATCTTGGAACCGGGTAGGGTCCTAACATCTCACGCCCATCTCGTGGCTAAGTACACAAACACATTAGTCCTATGTGTTGTGAGATGTCTTGCTCCTTAAATCTATAGGTGCATGATATCTAAGGTATGTCCTATGCTAGTTCCATCAAAATGAAAAATAAGAAATAGTAGTAAGAAAATATAGTTTGCAAGTTCTTATTCTATTATGCACATGCCCAATTTTCGTCTTAATAGACTAAATTCGCGGGTAGGGGTTTAGTAAATAGGTCGCTAGGTTAGATTTCGATTCGACGTACTCGAGTTGTATGGCTCCGTTGGCCACATGTTCTCGAATGAAATGATGTTTGACTTCTATATGTTTGGTCCTAGAGTGACATATTGGATTCTTGGTAAGATTAATTAAACTAATGTTATCTCGTGAAGTTTAGTATTGAAGTAGTCTAACTTAAAGTCGGAGAGTGTGCTTCATCCAAAGAAGTTGAGTGACACACTCACCCATCGCGATGTATTCGGCCGGTGGTAGATAAGGCAACACAATGTTGCTTCCTCGCACCCAACTCACTAGACTCTGTAGAGTAGTTGACAACAACCACTCGTGCTCTTTCTATCGAGTTTACTATCGGCATAATCCGAATCGGAGTAGCCGATTAGTTCGAACTCGGTAGATCTAGGATACCAAATACCGACATTAAGTGTACCCTTTAGATATCTAAGGATACGCTTAACTAGGGTTAGGTGAGACTCCTTAGCACGAGTTTGAAACTGGCGCACATACTTCTTACTGAATAGGATGTCGGGTCGACTGCGATTAAGTATAGAAGACTTCCTATTACGCTCCTATAGTACTTTAAGTCAATGGACTTACTTTCTAGGTCTTCTCCTATGTTAACATTTATCGCCATTGGGGTGTTTATTACCTTAGCGTCTTGCATTCCAAATCTTTTAATTAACTCCTTAGTGTATTTTTGTTTATATAGGTATATACCATCCTTAGTTTGTTTAATTTGTAGACCTAAAAGAAACTTAACTTCGCCTACCAAGTTCATTTGAACTCACTTTCCATGGCGAAGCGAACTCGTTTAGTAAAGTGAGTTAGAGGTTCCAAAAATTATATCATCTCGTAAATTTGAGCTATGAATATTTCTTTACCTAAGGTTTTACAAAGAGAGTTGGGTCAACTAAGCCTTGGTTAAACCCTTTTGACTTAAGATGGATTGAAAGTCTCTCGTACCAAGCTCGAGGAGCTTGTTTAAGTCCATAGAGAGCTTTCTTAAGTTTTAGAACATGGTCGGGTTGGCTAACATAAACTTCTTCTTTAATGTATCCATTTAATAATGCCGACTTAACATCCATTTGAAACAGCTTAAATCCTCGATTTACGGCATAAGATAGCAACATTGAATGGATTGAGTCTAGCTCTTGGGGCATAGGTTTTCGTCGTAATCTAAGCCTTGACTTGACTAAATCCTTTGGCGACTAACCTAACCTTGTTTCTAACTACTTCACCTTTATCATCAAGCTTATTTCGAAACACCCACCTTGTTCCAATTATCGTTTTGTCTTTAGGTGGTGGTACTAATTCCCACACTTCATTCCTAGTAAATTGAGCTAGCTCTTCTTGCATTGCAATAATCCAATCGGGATCAAGAAGAGCTTGTTCAATTGATTTGGGTTCTATCTTTGAAATTAAGGAAATTTGACTAAGGTTCCTATAGTATGCTCTAGTTCGAACTCCTAGATTAGGATCTCCTATCACTTGATCGATAGGGTGGTTAGTCTGAGTCCTAGATTGGGTTGGGTTTGTGTCACCTAATGCTTGATCAATGGGGTGACTTGGTTGAACACTAGTTTGGTTGGAGTCATCTATCACTTGATCGATAGAGTGACTAGGTTGACTTAGGTTAGGATTAACACTAGACGATCTCGGATCGAGTAAGGTCTAGTATGAATCGGCTCGCTAATTGGGGTTGCGGGGTTTTGTAGGTTCATGTCCTTCATCAGATACTACATTGATAGTCTCCTCGACTCTAAAGTGTCGTGGTTATATACTCTATAAGCTCTACTTGTAGTCGAGTATCCTAGAAAGATTCGATTAGTGGTTTTGGATGTAAATTTCCTAGGTAATCCTTAGTGTTTAGGATATGTACCTTACACCCAAATACCTAAAGTACTTGATGTTAGGTATTTTATCGTGATAAATCTCGTCACGAGGTCTTAAGGTGCCTCTTTACCATAAGGATCTATTTTGGACATAGCGAGCCGTGCTAGCATTCGCCTAAAACCTATCGGGTAGGTCGTATTCGCTCAACATGGTCCTAGCGCTTCTTGTAGAGTTCGGTTTTTCCGCTCCACTAGGCCATTTCTTTGAGGGTCCTAGGGCAAGAGAATTCATGGTGGTATCCGCTTAGGTTACGTGAAGTCGGTGAACCTTTGATTTTTGAATTCACCACCATGATCGCTTCTAAGTCTTTTAACCTTAAGGTCTTTTTGATTCTCGATTAATTTGAATAGATTGATTAATTGATCTAGGGTATCATTTTTATGTTTGATGAACCTAACCCAGGTAAACCTGGAGTAGTCGTCAATTATGACTAAGCAATATTGACTTCTATTGAGTGACTTGGCTCCATGTGAATCGAATAGATCCATATGCAGGAGCTCAAGTACACTTGAGGTTCGTTCTTGGTTAGTTAACTTGTGTTGTGTCCTAGGTTGTTTTCCTTGTTGACAAGCATTACAGATTTTATTAACCAAGTTGTTGAGGTTGGGTAAGCCTCTGACTAAGCCACTCTGACTCATCTTGTGGACGAGTCTTGGGTGCGAGTGACCGAGTCGTCGGTGCCACAACCATGATTCCTCTTGCCGTGTCATAAGACACTTAGTTGAGGAGTTGGTTAAATTGATCGTATAAATGTTGTTATTTCTAGTTCCTTTAAGAATTATTTCAGAGGTTTCGTTGGTATTAATTACGCATTCATTTTCTAGAAATATAACCTTATAGTTATTATCACACAATTAGCTTACACTAAGTAAGTTATATTCAAAATTCTCTACAAGTAATACATTTTTAATAACAAAATTTGTGTTAAGCTCGATATCACCTGATCCGATGATTTTGAGCTTGCCGTTATTCCCAAAGGCTACCGATCCTTGTCGTTTGAATCAAGCTTTGCGAATTTGAGTTGATCCCGGTCATGTCGGGAACAATCACATCCATTGATTCTACACACAAGGTGGTTGGATTGGATGTTAGATTTTTGTTAAGAAAATTGGTTGTAAGTTGTTAACCCTAGGTCATCTCATCGGAGTCTATATGATCAAGCATGTTATACTTATGTGTTTATTTTGAGATGACTTCTAATTAAGTTGATTAAGTGGATTTAGGTTCAAGTAATTTTATGTTAGATTTGGATTTAACCCTAGGCTTGTCAAGTTTACCTTTTCAAGATCATGGCTTCCAGGTCGTGGCGAGGCACAGAGGCCTTCTTTTATCGGATCATCGACCACTTCCTTAGACAAAGCCATTTTCAAGAAAATGATGACTTGACTCACCTAAAATTATTTCCTCGTCTAACTAGTTATTTTTGAAAAGAGGCTCCCCGAGGCTCAATCTTTTCGAAGAATTTTAGTTGGTTATGTTTTTGAAAAGAGGCTCCCCAAGGCTCAATCTTTTCAAAAAATTTTAGTTGGTTATGTTTTTGTTCTAAGTGAGTTCACAAGTTTTAAAGTACAAACTTTCTAAATTAAAGCATGCAATTTCTAAGTTAAAGCATAAACATTCTAAGTTAAAACATGCAATTTCTAAGTTAAAGCACAAACATGTTTTGTAATCTTGGCTCCCCTAGACCGCTGAATCGGTTCGGTCTATCCACATAGTGGATTTGGTCCTTGGGAACCCGATGCACGGGTTGGATCCTAGAGTTGAAATCAAAAAGTTCTTAGGGACCCATGCTTGGACATGTTTCTTATGTCGACTTACAATCGACATATCGACCTATTAGTCGTGTTTGAGTTAAACCGAGTCGACCTTGTTGTACCACGGCCCTTTGAGATCCAAGTAGGAGGTCAAGTCCTTTGGATCCCGGCGAACCTTTCCAACGTATTCCTAAGATCTTCGACTTGACTTTTCAAGAGAGAGTTCTCAACTTCGAGCTTTTCAACTCGAGTTGAGTCCTTCTCTTGAACTCGACTAGTCGAAGAGGTTAGGAGACCTTGTTTGAGGAGTTTAACCTCCTCAACAAGGGTCTCGACCTTGGACTCGACTTAGCTAACTTCCTAGACAAAAACCTAACCGTATTATGTAAAGTATTAAATAAAGCTCGACTCACCTTAAGGGTATCTTTTGAATCGGATGCGTATCCGCGTGGCTTGACTTGAAGGTAACCGTAGTCGAGTCATCCTCGAGTTCGACTCAAGTTCGGTCTCCGTGTCTGACTCAATTGATTTCGCCATGAAGACGTGATCTTCGTCTTCTTCGGATGACGCTTCTTCCCATGTAGCGTTGAGGGCCTTCTTATGCTTAGGTGCTTGGTGGTTGAGCTTGGGGCACTCGGACTTGATATGTCCAAACTGTTGCACTCATAACACCTAATGTTAGAACTTTTAGGCTTACCTTGGTTGGGTCGAGTCGTTGGTTCGTCCCTTGGCTATCCTTGAGCTAGGTTCATTAGTTCGTGATCAACTCCGGTCAACTTCTTCTTGGACTCGTCTTCCTCCTCGGTTGGTGGTGGCTTGCTTGCGATTTTCTTCTTCTTTGAACTGCAAACAAGGCTATACCACTCTCGGGTTCAGAGTTGGATTGTTCATGTAATTCAAAATAGGAAATGAGTTCATATAACCTAATTTTAGAAAGATGATTGGAGACATTATAGGAATCAACCATGGATGCCCATAAGGTAGTCCTCGGAAAAGAGTTTAGGACATACCTTATAAGGTCGCGGTTTTCGACCTTTTGCACGATTGCGTGTAGGTTGTTGACTATGTCTTGGACACGGGCGTGGAGTTGCGTCGCGGACTCGTGTTCCTGCATTTTTAGTGTGTACAATTTATTGAATAACAAATCACGTTTGCAAACCTTAGCTTGATCCGATCCTTCGTGTAACTCGATTAGTTTTGTCCAAAGATCATTTGCGCTTATGAAGGTTCCGACGCGATTTAGCTCCTCCTTGGATAGGCCACATTGGAGGATTTGTGTCGCCTTGGCATCGGCCCGACTTGTCGCTTTGTTGCACGGTCCATTGATCATAATCCAAGGAGTCACCCACTTCATTGGTCGGAAGTGTGAAACCCGTTTGAATTATGATCCACATCTCAATTTGGGTTTTGAGAAAGCATTCCATCCGACCTTTCCAGTAACGGAAATCATCTCCGTTGTAAAACGGAGGTCGGACGGTGCTAAAACCCTCGAGATGGGCCATTAGAACAAAAAGACAAGGAGACTAAAATGAAAACCTAGCAACAACAAAAACACACGAAAGTACCAAGACTTGCGTCTTGGATTAGTAGTGCGGGAAATAAAAAGAAATAAACGAAAAATAGAAAGTTAAGCAAAGAAATACGAAACTAAATAAAAAGTAAGTACTCACAACCTTCGATGTCCCCGAAAGGCTACTAAACATCATTTTTTGAGGATGAAAACAGCTTGTTACGGGGGTAAACCCCCATAAGAAGTGTAGATCTCTGCGAGGGCTTCGATTTGGTAGGTAGACCGTGTCGTGGGTCAACTTGTACGAAAAGTTATGCCCGTTTGACCGTCGGCTACTCCAAAAGCGAATACTTGCAAAACAAAATCAAACGAAGAGTACCAAGACTTCGTCTTGGATTAGTAGTGCGGGAGAAAAATTTAAACGAACGAAAAACAAATCTGTAAAAAAAATGTTAGATTGGTGGTTTCACCAAATCTAAGCGCCCCCGGCTCTGATACCAATTGTTGGATCAATGCGGTTCGCTAGAGGGGGGGTGAATAGCGAAAGAAAATTTTTCTCGTACGAACTCGTTTTACGAGAAAACTTATATGCAGCGGAAAGATAAGCAAAACAAAAAGTAAAGGAGACAATAGACACAAGAGATTTACTTAGTTCGTAGCCGAAGGCTACTACTCCAAGGCCCTAGTGGTCCTTGACCACGTACGGAGGGCAAAAGCACTAAAGGAACTCCTCCTCGTTAGAGGTAGGAGTTAATCGATACAAGAAGAAACCACAAAAACTTGAGGTAGAGGGACACTCCCCCTCTCCTCGTATACGATAAAAGCTCCGGAAATATAAATGACAAACTGATAACAAAAACTAAGACCGACGTACAATAATAAAGAAAGTTAAACCTAGACGTCGGAATGGAAGGACTTCGTTGTCGTAGAGTTGCAGCGTAACGGAGGCTTTTGAGCACTTAGAATTGTTAATGAAACCCTAGGTTTGACCCTCCTTTTATAGCCTTTGAGCCCCTTTTCGAGTGGGTCTTCAACCAATCACAAATGGACACCAAACCGCTTTGAGGTGGAGTGATAAGCCTTGACTCCTCGAATCTGATCATTGACCATCACCGATCGATGGCCATCATCGATCGTGATGGCGATCAGGTCGATTGATAACTTTCAATGATCGGCGATACACGTGAGTCCTCCGTCGCAATGATCGATGCTTGCTGCAAGTCAAAGTTAGCTCAATAAAAACATAATTTCGATGGTCGTCGACCATCTGATCTCGACCTAGACCATCTATAAGATGTCTTTGGTCGGATCTACGCTTAAGATCATCCCCGTAAAGAGGATACGACCTTACTTACTCTCGTACACACGAGCTTACCTCGATACTTACGTGTCGCTTTTGCTTCCGGCCTTCCACTCGATTCCTTCGGCTCCCTCCGAAGTAACTCGAGTATCGCCCGACCACCGCGGCTTCCTCCGGGTGTCGCTAGCCTTCAGCTCCAGCTATATCAATCTTCTGCACACTCGATTCAGCTCGTGAGAAAACAAAATAGACTTAACTTTTGTGTCTTTGCTATAATCAAAACACAGGTTCGATTTCGGTGCCTCACTGCACCAACAGTTTTGGCATAAAGTTATATTCTAAAGTTGGATACTCTATATAATTATTATTGTTTTAGCTTAAAGTTATATCTATGTGTGATTCATCTATTTGAATTAAGATACTACTTAATGTGATTTTTTAAGATTTTATGATATTTTTTTATTCATGAAATGATTATTATGATGTATTAAAATATATTTATATTATAGATTCCGAGTGAACAAGCTTGTGACAAGCCTTATTAAACTTATAAATAAACAAATAAGCTTTTATCACATATATAAATATTTTTTAAATAAACAAACAAACTTTCAAAATAAACAAACAAGCTCACTAACCAATCAAACAAAATATTAAAACTTTAAATAAACAAACAAACGAGCTTGATAATATTTAAACAAGCCAAGCTTAAACAAGTATTAATCAAGCTTGAATCGAGCTTGATTAAAAGTTTGATACCAGCTTGGTTAATTTTAGGCTCAGACTTCGACTTGGCTTATCTTATTAAACAAGTCCGGAAAGACTACAAAACGGACTCGTTTACTGACTAATACACTCTCCTCACGCCCGCCCAGAGCGCCGCTCAAGCATCCGTCTCCGCTCCGACATTCAAGCATCCGTCAGCGCTCCGAGCTTTTGTCGGTGTGTGGAAACAGAACATGCCGCCGTCAGCAACATGGTCACGGTGGTGAGGATGCTGGACGATGTGTTTCTGAGGGTGGAACAGAGGAAGATGGAGATGGCAAGGGAGATGGAGAAGGCGATAATGGAGATGGATACGAAGCGCACCGAACTCATCCTCGACTCACAACGCTGGATTTTGGATGCCTTCCTGAAGGGCTTCTCTGCAAAGAAAGCAAGCTAAGGTCTTTCCCCTTCTTGCTTTCTGACTTCTCGATTAGATTCCTCGACGTAGAAATCTTCCAAATCGCTAGTTCGTGGTAAAATCCAACAATATCTGAATTTTCTGCCTTCATTCTCCGATCTTGTCCAGTTTCTTTCAAGCTAAATTAGGTGTTTGTTTTTAGACACAGGTAGAAAAAGTTGCTTCTTTTTTGGTTTAGAAATTATTTCTGTTCTTAAGGTCGCTTTGTTTCTGTTCCATTTTTTTCATTCCTCTACCTACCTTCACTTATTAGTGCTGCTAGTCTCCTGTACTTTTTTTTTAGCAGCTCTTGAGAATTCTGTTTTAAACTTTGAGTTTTTTTTTTATTTGGTCAATGAAGATTATTTTGCATGCACAGAAAAGGATTGTTTTTTTATTTCGATAGTGAACAATTTGCATGACTTCTCTTGCGTGTAAGAGAACTTTACCTTGATCTTGTTCTTTCATCCAACACTTAACTCTTTGAAACTGTTTCTCAGTGACGTATGCCAAAAATGCCTCAAGGAATTTGAGCTTCTTCACTTTATTTTTCTTTAAGATTCAAGGCCTTTGGTTTATATGAATGAAATAGTGTGCTTGGGATTTTGAAATGGCGATATAGATTATGAATGAAATAGTGTCCTTTCTTCACTCCATATGAACCCTTCAATTTATTCACATAAAATTATTTCACATATATTGCTGGATTTTTCTTATTGTAAGCGACTGAATTATGTGATGACGATGACATTAATAGAGCTATTATGTGGAAGAAAGGACGAGTCAACAAAGAAGGGAACTTTGAAGGCGAGGATTTAACGAAAAGAGTACAAAAAATTATAAGCAAATAAACAATACATAAAATCAAATAATTTTATTGAAATTCAAACTTTTTTAGTACTATTTCTTTTTAATGTACATGATAGGATGATTACATACAAGAAAAGCCGAAGGGTAAGCTAAAATTGAGGAGATAAAAGAAGATATACTTATAAAAGCACTTGAGATTAAAGAACATACTGGGTGTGTGAGGGGTATTGAAGGTCATGTCACTCCAACAATTTATTTCAATGTTGGCAGAATGTGGAAGAGTACTGATGTTGCCCAAGATGTAATCAATGAACATAAAAGGGAGATGATAGAAGCAAATAAGAAAATTTCAGACCAAGATGCACGTATATAAAAATTTGAAGAAATAGTGTATAAAAGGGGTGCATGTGACATTTCGGCAGATGACAAAGGTTGTTGCTGTAAAATACTGAAATTTAAAATACGAAATTAAATGGCCAAAATTTCAGGGAAATAATCCTAGGGATTATTTTCGAGATTTTTAGGAATTTTTCCAGAATTTTTCTGGATTTAAACGGAGGTCGTACGAGATAATTACGGGGATAGGGAAAACAGACTTTAAAAATAGGATAAATTTAACCTAGGTTATTAATATAGGGTTTTCTATTTTCTATTTCCTTTTTCTATTATTCCCCGCCGCGACCTTTTCCTCGGCAGTTTCTCTCGCGCGACGGTTCCCTTCGCCGGCGACCTCTTCACCGCCGGTTTCTCTGCGCGCTCGTTGTCCAAACGACGCGTCCCGACAGATGGATCGCCATCCTCGCCTCGGACCGCCGTGAGGCGCCCTTCTTCTTCCCCGAGCGCTGATGCTCGCCTATCGGTGCCCAGGCCATCGTTCCCAAATACGTCGGAGGCTTGCGGTCGCCGCAGTTCGCCGGTCGATGTCGATGCCGATGCCGAGGTCGCGCTGTGGCCGTTGTTCACCCGAGCCCCCCCCCCCCCCCCCACGCGACGGCCAGGTCACTGGCCGTCTTGCAGTAAGCATCCTCCGCCGCCCCGACGACCTTCTGCGTGTTCGCCGTCCACAGCCACGTGCGCCCGCCTCCTCTGCCACCGACGACGGGCGCCGACCTCCTCTGCCAAGGAGCGCCATCGCCGCTCCTCTTCCTTCCTCCCCGCGCACGCCTGCTGCTAGCCTAGTCACCACTACGTGCTAATTTGGGGCGGAGGCTGCGATCCCTGTCGGTGGTCGCCGGAGAAAGGTATGAGTTGGATTCCTTGTACCTTGGACAGGATCTAGGTTATAGCTGAGCATTTTCCCTTCGGTGAGCTTAATTGATGAATTTGGCAGTGGTCTGGCACCGATGAACGGGGGATAAAGGAGGTGACGCCGGCATAGCTCCTATTGTTGGTATATGTCTTGACTTCATTGTTTTCTTTCGGTCCATTTTGATTCTGTGAATTACAGGGGTTGTGGCAGGGTGGAGAATTGAAGCTATGAGGTTCCGTTTAGGGATGTATGGTTGTAACGAGTGTTGTTGGCTGTAAATGGATTGTGGGTGCCAAGTGGTGGGATCCAAGTGTTGGATCGTGTTTTGAGGTAAGGATTGGTTGAGTCGTGTGTATATCACCTAGAGTTAGGTTGGATTCATATTTATGATCGGTTCTGTAATTATGTATGAAGGATGGATTAGGTTGAAGAGGATAATTAAATCAATCTGGTGGATCGGATATGAGGTCGAGGTAGGATTCGATTCGATCATTTGTTGTGAGATGGATAATAGTTTCATATGATGAGTATTGATCATGGTGAGATTAATTGCAAGGATATGTTCTTGGATTGAGGAGTTAATCACAATTTGTGATCTACAGGTTGAGGGTCTATTTGGGGATACATAGTAGTAATTTATCACGTTGTCGTGTGCTTGGATTTGATGGATTTACTTTGGATTAATTGGTTATGGAAGGAATCGATTAATATTTGATTTGTCGGTGAATGGTATTTTGTGCTTAACAATAGTTAGTGTTTCGGTCACGAGGCGTGATCACTACGTGACGATCCGGTTCTCTTCTTGCGGATAATCGGTAAAGTGGTATTTTGACTTAACTTTTAGATTAAGTCAAGTTGATATGCTAGTTAGGATAGCTTACAATAACTTTTTCATGTTTATATGCCTGGTATGCTTTTGGTGCCTACTAGATACATGCATGTGATAGGATATGATTATATTTCCCTGTTTGATTTGGATCATAGTACATGGATTAGGGATATGTACATATTGATTGTACATATTATTCGGATAGGTGTTTTGAGTAGGATTTACATGCTTTAGTATCATGCACCATTTTTGCATGATTGCATGCTGGCTGGACGGGATTCCATTATTGTGGAGCCTACAGCCAGTTACATAGCCTGCACACACTGCCACTCATGGGTTAGTGATACATCAGGAGGGTGTGTGCAGTTGCTCTGTCAGGCTCCGCTGGTCCGCTCATGGGTAGCAATGAGGCAGCGTGGTAGCGGGCAGGGATCCCTCATCTGGTCTATGACACCGGGAGATGAGAGCTTAGCTACCCCACTCTGTTTGGGGCAGGAGGATAGGTGTACTCCAACAATATCCTGTCCACTCGGTCACTCAGGAGTAGTGATGGCAGAGTGCACAGTTGTCATAGCCCTACCCACTCGGCTTCACCATCGCATGTGAGGCGGCTGACTGGCGTCAGGGGTGACCATGTCATTGGCACGGCATGCACTTTGCACGGATTGCATTTGTATTGTGTTTGCTGCATATTTATTGATGCCTTGGATGTGTATATGTTTGTCATGCATATAGGATACATGTTTATATATGGTCAGGACTTTATTACTTCTAGTCAGGCACATGCTCCTATATCAGGGTAGGAGATTTAGGTAAGTACAGTCCTTTTATATTTCTTGCTTGCATACCCTATTTATGTGAGACTGTACTGACATGATATTTTTATTGTTAGCTATACCTTACTTTGCATATCTACTATACCCGCAGAGTTCTTTGAACTCACCCCGTTGATTATATCTATTTCAGGATGAAGCTGTCAGGAGAGTCCAGCTGCCAAACCCCCTCGTCGTGAAAGTTTTGATTGGTTATTTGTTTCTATGGTTTGGATATTTTGGTTAGAGGACATGTTTGGTATTGGAGTTCGATATTTGTATTTGTGGATTTTTGGTGTCCTTAGGGACTTTATTCGGAGTTTTGTTCTGGATGGATTTCAGTTGAGTATTCCTGCCCAGATGGCAGAAGGGGTAGGTTTAGATGTGATAGATTGTTTATTTATTTACTTGGATTGAAGGCCTGAGGCCTAATTATACTCTGCGTGTGTTGTTTGGATTCCGGTCGTGTTGACCGATGTATGTGGCCGTGTAGGCCTTGTATGTAAATTTGGGATTGTCACCCGTACAGGGGAGATGCTGTCGGATTTTTGTCTGGCGAGGTCTCCTTCGGGGCGTGACAATTTATTTAGTATCAGAGCGCCTAGGTTTTCGAGTTCCTAGGGGTTTTTGGATTTTTCGGAGTTCGCCACATTTGACAGGTTTTACAAGGCAATTTGTAAAATTTTGGATTGGTATGGATTTCCGACGATTTTTATATTTCGGAAATTTGAGGATTTTGGCGAGGTCAATTTGGGGTTTTGGTGGCGACGGGACCTCTCCTGCGACAAAATAGGTATGATGATTAATTTTATATGTTATTACTTCTAGTAATATCTGTTCTAGTAACATATGTAATAATTTAACAGATATGAGACGAGGTGGGCGTGCTCCTGCACCGAGACGTGGTGCAGGGTAACCATGCAAGAGGACAGTGAGATCTCTGGCTAAGGAGTTGCCAGAAGGGTCTATAGAGTTTTGACTCATGTGCAGACTCGTAATAGGGGTCGCCCACCACGGTGACCAACCGGAGTTGCCGTAGTGTTTATACTCCTGGTTAGATTGACTATGTGTTTAGTGGATAACAGGAAATAACATTTAAGTGTGTTGGTCACTATTTGTAATCGTAGATGGAGTTGACCACAAATGACTTGTTCAGTTTGTGAGTCTTGAACCTGTGACGAAAAGATGCATTGCCTTTTTGAGAGCTGACTGATACCGAGGCAGAAAAGAAGGGGTCAAGTCGTCACATTGGTTGTGGAAATCAAGGACTATAGTGTTAGAGATTTTCACTGATTATGCTAGGCAGATTATTACTCTGTGGGGCGATGGACAAAGAATGTATACTATTGTTGATACAGTCCTTGGAGGTTTAAGTTACGAAGTTCCATAGGGATTTTGATCCTTGAGCGGCTTGAGCCTTAGATTGATAACATTGAAGGTACTGATAAGTACCTAACTGGTATTTATATAGGAGTGGAGATAGTTTCTTACTATTGCAATGATCAAGTTGTTACTTGGTGGAATATGTAGGAGAATTTTAGGAAAATAACCCATTACGGGATCATGGGTTCGGGATGTTTTCGGAAGACAATATTTCCTTATGCTATTTTTGTATAACTCATTGTTGAGGAATTCTTGAGCCTTTAGTTGAGTGATAAATTGTTAATGGATTTCACTATAGAGTTTACTAGAATTACAGAGTTTACCCCCACTTAAGGGCTCAAGATAGTGATTGAGTTGTTTTCAATCACCCACGATTTATTGGTTTACATTTGGATTAAGATAGTTGGATCTTCCATCAGTTCCTATCGGGAGGCCTTAGGGTGAGTCATATTTATAAAAATGACTGCAACAAGTGTCTCAAGAGAATAGTGTAGTCAATCTAGTGATAATAACCTACACTTCTGATAAGACAACCGTAGAAGTCGTGAACGTGCTCTTCTAGTGGGAATCACGTGACATTATTTCATTCCCATGTTGATGTGTGATATTAATCAGGTCTATTGCTAGAGGTGGTAACTTGATGTTGATTGATGGAAATGTTATATTATAGTGAGAGAGTTGACTTAATTGTTTTATAGTTGACTTGGTTGATATGATGTGAATATCTGGATATTAACTTGGAGGTTATGCTTGTGACATGATGATATAAGAAGGTCTCTCGGATGCCTGTATAATTCGAGAGTAATCAGATGTAGTGTTGGATGAATTTCTAGGCTTGCCGCTGTATAGGCAAGTAGAGTAGGTGATCGGAGTGATTTCGGAAATAGTTTCGATATCGAAGATCCCCTACTGTGAGATAATTTATTTGGTACTGAGGTAATGTTATTTTTACGAGCCTAATTTTTTTTTCTTATGGTGAGTTCGCCGAGGGCTAGTGTAAAGCGCACAAGGTTGTTAAAGCTCGTGATGTACTCAAGGCAATGTCATTCAATTGGCTGTAAGGCAATCAAGCTGCTATGATACCGTCATCGATCGGTCTTTCAAAGTTGGCAAGGTTGAGGATGCTGAGAGGTATTTGTAAGAATGACGATTTTTCAGGAGATAATTTAGTTGGTAGCAGTGTTGCTGAACACTATGGGAATTGGAAGAATCTAAATTCCAATTATAGGAGTTGTTGGATGGGATATTTATTTGTCCTGCACTTATTTCTTGAGAAGCTCTGGAACTCATTGTTCAATGAGAGATGAATCTTTGAGATTATACATCGATTATCGATGATGAAATGCGGTAGTGGTAGAAGGAAATGAATATCCTTCATGGTGGATTGAGGATCTATTTAGATCAACTATAGGACACCTGTGTATACTCTAGGATTGATTTATGATTGGTGTGCTGATATTGTAGTGACAGGGTGTCATACAATTATCAAAGTTATAGGGATGATTGATATATCATCAGCCTAGAGTAAAGAGGATGCAGGTGTATAGTGATGACAATTTCATACTTGGTATGAATTGTACGAGGTTTGATTATCTTGTTTGACTTATGACAACTTAGTCATCCAGGGATTTAGGAAATCGTGTATTCTGGACACGATTGTATCATTTATGATGGTGGCAGTTGGAGTTGAGCATTCGACCACCGTAGATGATGGTTTTCTGGTATTGATTTGATTTTTTTTTCATAAATATAGATAGGATGCTCTAGCGGTATTACACCGCTGATTGGTGATGGAATTTATTTGGTCTGAAGCTTGTGAAACTAGTTTCAGGGCTCAGACGATGGTTGACTTTTACACCAGAGTTGTTTGATCATTCTCGGGTGGAAGGAAGGGTATTGTATGCGGATGCAATGTTTCAGAGAAGGCAGCGTTTCTGATTTAGTTGATTGAGACGTATCCCATGGTTACGTCAAATGAGGAACTACAAGATGGGTTGTCATATATATATATGACGTGGACCTAGCAGGAGTTGTTATGTTGTTTTGTAGAGGTGAGGAGCAGAAATGCTTATGAGGTTTTAGCTAGCTACTGTGTAGTTGCATTTGAATTTAGGAAGAGTTACTATTGATTCAGGAACAACAGATAGATTCCTGTTGTGATGATAGAGAGCATCTACCATAGAGTTGTACTTTTGCTCTACCGGTTTGGAATTAGTGATATTGGAATTTGTATGTAGTAGGTGGCTAGATAGCTACCTGGCATCTTGACTGGCTATGAGTCCTGGGCGTGGTAGTATGTCGTTGCCCATAAGTAGTGCCTTTTGTATTACCTCGAGAGCCACGAGGCTTTATCATGATATTTTGATAAGTATTGCTGAAGATTGCAATAGGTTCTATATGTTGCAGATGTATCGGATTGTATTCGGAAAATAGTAAGTATTGAAACGTTCTCCATGGAGGAACGACAGGCGGAACTTAGTTGACTTGGCAGTCTGGTGATCAGTGTGTCAACTAGTAAAGGTGGAATATTAATAATCAGCAAGGTTCTGTACCGAGTTGGACGTGAAAGCCTAGTATGAGGGACAGTGTTGGGAGATTATTTAGAATTCAGAAAGGACTTAGTATGATTAGCTAAGTCCGCTCATTTTCGTCCGATCCATACGATGAGTTTGTTGGATCGTTGGATAGGTTATACTGTGGAGATTGTCAGTTCATGGAGTATCTGTGAGTATCGTATGTGATAGCGATTCAGGATTTACCTTAGGATTATGACATAGTCTTTAACAGGTCACGGATATCGAGCTCCACTCTAGTACAGTTAGGTACTTGTTATAGGTGGACGGAATGAAGATACTATTCATACTTTGGAAGGGCTACTAGAAGCAAGGGTGATGTGATTTTAAAGGATATCCGTAACCCCACTTAGTCACTTGAGGTGTGACTTGTCTCCAGATGCTTGAGATGGTTGTTGAGACATCTCGTACTAATATACGAGTAGAAAATTTGGGGACTAAATTTTTATTAGTGGGGGAGAATGTAAAATACTGAAATTTAAAATACGAAATTAAATGGCAAAAATTTCGGGGAAATAATCCTAGGGATTATTTTCGAGATTTTTAGGAATTTTTTTGGAATTTTTTTGGATTTAAACGGAGGTCGTACGAGATAATTACGGGGATAGGGAAAACAGGCTTTAAAAATAGGATAAATTTAACCTAGGTTATTAATATAGGGTTTTCTATTTTCTATTTCCTTTTTCTATTTTTCCCCGTCGCAACCTTTTCCTAGCTCATGACGACGTCTTCTCGCTGACCTCTTCACCACGGCTTTCGACGCTCGTTGTCCAGACGACGCGCGCCGGCAGATGGCTCGCCGTCCTCGCCTCGGACCGCCGTGAGACGCCCTTCTTCTTCCCCGAGCGCTGATGCTCGCCTATCGGTGCCCAGGCCGTCGTTCCCAAATGCGTCGGAGGCTTGCGATCGCCGCAGTTCGCCGATCGACGTTGAGGCCAACGCCGAGGTCGCCGCGGGTCATTGCTCGAGCCCTGCGACGGCCAGGTCACTGGCCGTCTTGCCGCAAGCATCCTCCGCCGCCCCGACGACCTTCTGCGTGTTCGCCGTCCACAGCCACGTGCGCCCGCCTCCTCTGCCACCGACGACGGGCGCCGACCTCCTCTTCCAAGGAGTGCCATCGCCGCTCCTCTTCCTTCCTCCCCGCGCACGCCTGCTGCTAGCCTAGTCGCCACTACATGCTGATTTGGGGCGGAGGCTGCGATCCCTATCGGTGGTCGCCGGAGCAACGTAGGAGTTGGATTCCTTGTACCTTGGACAGGATCTAGGTTATAGCTGAGCATTTTCCCTTCGGTGAGCTTAATTGATGAATTTGCGTTGGTCCGCGCCGATGAACGGGGGATAAAGGAGGTGACGCCGGCATAGCTCCTATTGTTGGTATATGTCTTGACTTCATTGTTTTCTTTCGGTCCATTTTGATTCTGTGAATTACAGGGGTTGTGGCAGGGTGGAGAATTGAAGCTATGAGGTTCCGTTTAGGGATGTATGGTTGTAACGAGTGTTGTTGGCTGTAAATGGATTGTGGGTGCCAAGTGGTGGGATCCAAGTGTTGGATCGTGTTTTGAGGTAAGGATTGGTTGAGTCGTGTGTATGTCACCTAGAGTTAGGTTGGATTCATATTTATGATCGGTTCTGTAATTATGTATGGAGGATGGATTAGGTTGAAGAGGATAATTAAATCAATCTGGTGGATCGGATATGAGGTCGAGGTAGGATTCGATTCGATCATTTGTTGTGAGATGAATAATAGTTTCATATGATGAGTATTGATCATGGTGAGATTAATTGCAAGGATATGTTCTTGGATTGAGGAGTTAATCACAATTTGTGATCTACGGGTTGAGGGTCTATTTGGGGATACATAGTAGTAATTTAGCACGTTGTCGTGTGCTTGGATTTGATGGATTTACTTTGGATTAATTGGTTATGGAAGGAATCGATTAGTATTTGATTTGTCGGTGAATAGTATTTTGTGCTTAACAATAGTTATGCATTATGCAGGTTTCGGTCACGAGGCAGGATCACGGTCGTGACGATCTGGTTCTCTTTGCGGATAATTGGCAGGCGGGTATTTTGACTTAACTTTTAGATTAAGTCAAGTTGATATGCTAGTTAGGATAGCTTACAATAACTTTTTCATGTTTATATGCCTGGTATGCTTTTGGTGCCTACTAGATACATGCATGTGATAGGATATGATTATATTTCCCTGTTTGATTTGGATCATAGTACATGGATTAGGGATATGTACATATTGATTGTACATATTATTCGGATAGGTGTTTTGAGTAGGATTTACATGCTTTAGTATCATGCACCATTTTTGCCGGACGGGGTTCCATTATTGTTGAGCCCGCAGCCAGTTACATGGCCTGCACACACTGCCACTCATGGGTTAGTGGTACATCAGGAGGGTGTGTGCAGTTGCTCTGTCAGGCTCCGCTGGTCCGCTCATGGGTAGCGATGAGGCAGCGTGGTAGCGGGCAGGGATCCCTCCTCTGGTCTATGACACCGGGAGATGAGAGATTATCTACCCTACTCTGTTTGGGGCAGGAGGATAGGTGTACTCCGACAGCATCCTGTCCACTCGGTCACTCAGGAGCAGTGATGGCAGAGTGCACAGTTGTCATAGCCCTACCCACTCGGCTTCACCATCGCATGTGAGGCGGCTGACTGGCGTTAGGGGTGACCATGTCATTGGCACGACATGCACTTTGCACGGATTGCATTTGTATTGTGTTTGCTGCATTTTTATTGATGCCTTGGATTTGCATATGATTGTCATGCATACAGGATACATGTTTATATATGGTCAGGACTTTATTACTTCTAGTCAGGAACATGCTCCTATATCAGGGTAGGAGATTCAGGTAAGTACAGTCCTTTTGTATTTCTTGCTTGCATACCCTATTTATGTGAGACTGTACTGACATGATATTTTTATTGTTAGCTATACCTTACTTTTCATATCTACTATACCCGTAGAGTTCTTTGAACTCACCCCGTTGATTATATCTATTTCAGGATGAAGCTGTCAGGAGAGTCCAGCTGCCAAACCCCCTCGTCGTGAAAGTTTTGATTGGTTATTTGTTTCTATGGTTTGGATATTTTGGTTAGAGGACATGTTTGGTATTGGAGTTCGATATTTGTATTTGTGGATTTTTGGTGTCCTTAGGGACTTTATTCAGAGTTTTGTGTTAGGACCTTTGTAACGCTAGAGGGGGGGGGTGATTAGCGTTTCTTCGTTTCTACAATCAAGTTAGCGGAAGCAATACAAATACAAAACGAATACAAATACGAAATAAGAAACCAAACGCTAACACCCAATTTACGTGGTTCGGAGATGACGCTCCTACTCCACGGCAATCCGTAAGGTGGATT
The DNA here is from genome assembly GCA_025175895.1 of Wurfbainia villosa. Taxonomy (NCBI): domain Eukaryota; kingdom Viridiplantae; phylum Streptophyta; class Magnoliopsida; order Zingiberales; family Zingiberaceae; genus Wurfbainia; species Wurfbainia villosa. The sequence goes on along the minus strand of CM045986.1, from coordinate 130,193,212 downwards.
AGCCCTAGCCAAGCTTCACTATCTTCTCCTTTGGATGAACCAAGGTGGAGAAACCTTTCTTACAATACACTCCTCTTCTTTACAATGATGGATGATGAAGAACAAGAGAAGAGGAGGTTTTGGATTGCTAAAAGCACTTAGAAAACTTGGTGAGCACGAGGATGAAGTTAGGAGTTAGAGCACTAGCCTCACCATGCTCCCCATGACCCCTTTTTATAGAAGAGGGGCTGTTTTTCCGTTGGCTGCCTCACCGACCGATCGATGCATGCCATCGGGCCGATCACGCCGGCCAACGGGCTTCAACGCGATCTCCGGAGATTCGTGAGTCGCAATCTCCAACGGCCAGTGATCACCGACCGATCTTCCATCACCGACCGATGGAGTGATCGATCCGAGTGATCACGCAGCAGAATGAGTGAGACCGCATTCTCGTGGCATTTCTTTCTCGATCACCGATCGCTGCCCATATCACCGATCGATCGTGAGCATCACCGATCGACATGCCTAAAGTAGTCGATCGATGGTCGTGGTTTCACCGACGACTCATACCGACCACGATCGATGATACATCGATCACCGATCGATACTCATTAAGTATGAATAATTCATATTTGTTTTTATACCCTAGACCTAGACTCAACCTTCTAGCTCCGTATTAAGCCTTGCGCCTTCGGGATCCCTCCGAGTCCGCGACTTGTTCATCCTTTGCGCTTTGCTTCCAAGAGCTTCCTTCGGTTTCGTCATGTCTTGGGTTGCAAAATGCTTGGACTTTACGCCGCCAAGACTACAAGCTTGGACTTATGCTGCCAAGACCTTACTTTGGACTTCCTTTGCCAAGGTTCACTTGGACTTTACGCCAAGACTACAAGCTTGGACTTATCCGCCAAGACCTTACTTTGACTTCCTTTGCCAAGGTTCACTTGGACTTTACGCGCCAAGACTACAAGCTTGGTCTTATGCCAAGTCCATCCTTGACTTCCTTTGCCAAGATCATACTTGGACTTCTTTTACCTCGCTACTTAAACATATTCGCAATTAGATCACAACATTGCCTAACTTAAATGATTATCCAAACATCAAAACATATAAATGCTTGGAGCATTGTTGCACCAACAATCTCCCCCTTTTTGATGTTTGACAATCATTTAAGTTTAGGTCTTTTAAAATATAATCATATTTCCAATATAGATTCTAACTTAAACATTCCTTCTCCCCCTTTGACAAACATCAAAAAGAGAAGGATTCATAAATGAAAGAGTTAAGGGTATTGGATCTTGGACTAAGGTATAAGATTGAAATTAAGCTCCCCCTTAATCCAAGATATGATGTGTAAATCATATTTGAAGCAAAGCATATCAATGAATTAAACATGAAGTTCTAACTTTGCACCAACAATGGATTTGAGGGAAGAAAACGATATTATATATGAAACTCCCCCTAAAACACTGCATTAATCTGTCCTAAAACTTTGTTTATTGCAACATTATCATACCATAGTTTTAGGACATCAAAGATACACTAAATATCAGAAAATGGAGCTTAATATCTTTCAACCAATGATCGCTAGACTAAATCAAATTTCAAATTTTTCAAATTTCAACTTTAGAAATGCGGTAGAAATTCCAGAAATCTTGAAAAATCACGAAATTTCGTGATACATTTCTGAAATCATACTTGATGAAGGAAAAATAATTTGAAAAATATATGTTTTTCAGATTTCAAGATTGATACAACCTTGGAATCTATCAAAAGTTCTAAAGAATTTGCAACCTTTGTATCACTTTTGTGGTTTATTTGGAAATTGTTTTTCAAAATATGATGAACATAGTTTAAAATATATATTATTTGGAATTTCCAACCATGTTCTTTGAGCTATGTATCCATTACTTGAATACAAGCCTTCCCAATGATTGGTCCATAAGGTGTTTATGTCTCTAGGTGTGTCATTGGCTCATAGTAATGCATCATAACAAACATGATGAGCCAAGTACACCTTCCCTATTATCTCACATGGTTCTAGGTGTCTCAATACAAAAATCAAGGTTCTTAAGGCTTTTTGTGAGATGTAACAAGGTATAAAGATAACATATAAACATGGGATTATGCAAGCCTAGAATTTTACTCCATTAGCACATACCAAGCTCTCTCCTTAAAGATGAAAATTCATTTTCGGAAGAGCTTTGGTGAAGATATCGCAAGGTTGGACTTAGATTCTACATAATTAAGTTCAATGTCCTCTTGCCACATGATCTCTTATGAAGTGATGTTTCACTTCAATGTGCTTGGTCCTAGAGTGATGTACCGGATTTTTGGTCAAGTTGATGGTACTCACATTGTCACAATAAACCTTAATGTTAGAGTAGTGTAGCTCATAGTCCACAAGAGTATGTCTCATCCAAAGCAATTGAGCTACACAACCACCCATAGCCACATATTCGCCGGTGGTTGATAAAGCAACACAATGTTGCTTCCTACTACTCCAACTAACTAGGAGGACCCAAGAAATTGGCATCCACCACTAGTACTTTTCCTATCCAATTTGCACCCGCATAATCGGAATCGGTATAACCAAGCAATTCAAATGACCTAGTCCTAGGATACCAAAGTCCTACATTTAGAGTACCTTTAATATATCTTAAAATTCTTTTGACGGCTACTAAATGTGATTCTTTGGTACAAGATTGGTATCTTGCACACATACCTACCGCAAATAAAATATCGGGTCTACTATCTGTTAGGTATAGTAGGCTACCTATCATACTCCTATAAAGTTTAAGATCGATTGATTTACCATCATGATCACTATCTATTCTAGTGCTAGTGGCCATAGGAGTGCTTACAATTTTGGCATTTTCCAAACCAAATTTCTTGATCATTTCATTTGCATATTTGGTTTGATAAATATGGATACCTTCATTTGTTTGTTTTACTTGTAATCCTAGGAAAAAATTGAGTTCTCCAACTAAACTCATTTCAAATTCATTTTCCATATTTTTTATAAAGTCTTGAAGTAGATCATCATTTGTAGACCCAAAGATGATATCATCAACATATACTTGGGCTATGAATATATCTTTCAATGTTGACTTTATAAATAAGGTTTGATCTACTTGTCCTCTTCTAAAATCCTTAGAAATTAAGAAGGATGACAATCTTTCATACCATGCCCTAGGAGCTTGTTTTAACCCATATAATGCTTTCCTAAGCTTATATACATGATTTGGATAATCTATGTTCTCAAACCCGGGTGGTTGCTCTACATACACTTCCTCCTTAATAAAACCGCTTAAAAATGCCGATTTAACATCCATTTGGTAAAGTTTAAATCCCATGTAGGAAGCATACCCTAAGAGAATTCTAATAGATTCTAATCTAGCAACCGGGCATAAGTCTCATCATAGTCAAGCCCTCAACTTGATTAAATCCTCTAGCAACCAACCTAGCCTTATTTCTAGTGATATTCCCTTGGTCATCTAACTTATTCCTAAAGACCCATCTTGTAGTAATTATGGTGCTATCATTGGGTCTAGGTACTAACTCCCAAACTTGACTCCTCTCAAATTGAGCCAATTCATCTTGCATTGCCAAAATCCAATCCGGATCATGGAGTGCATCATTGATCGATTTAGGCTCAATTTGTGAGATGAGAGCAACTTGACTAGTAGGAGTCCTATGAAATGACCTAGTTCTTACTCCTTGAGATAGATCTCCTACTACTTGGTCAAGTGGATGATCTTGATGAATTCTTAGGTTTCTAGGGGTTTCAAATTGATCATTGTTATCCTTCACCCTTCTTTCATCATCGGAATCTTCTTTTCCTCCCCTTGATCATTGCCCCTAATAGTCAAATTTTGAAGTTTTTGGGTAATGTCTTGATTATTGTCATTAATATCCTTATCAATGGAGGACTTTCTAGGTAGGTACTGTAGTTTCATCAAATTTAACATTTGAGGACTCTCAATCCCTTGGGTTCTCTTATTGTAGACTCTATACCCTTTACTTGTGGATGAGTATCCAACTAGAATTCCTCATCCGCTTTAGATTCAAATTTCCTAAGTTGTCTTTGGTATTTAAGATATAAACTTTACATCCAAAGACTTTGAAATAGTGAATTGTGGGAATAGTTCCATTCCATAGTTCAAAAGGTGTCTTTCCTAAAACCTATGGATTTGAACCCTATTTTGGATATAGCAAGCGGTATTAACTGCTCGCCACAAGTAGCTAGGTAGAGAATATGCATTTAGCATAGTCCTAGCCGCTTCTTGTAGGGTACGATTTCTCCTTTCCACCACCCCATTTTGTTGGGGTGTTCTAGGACAAGAGAACTCATGCTTGTACCCTTGCTCTAAACAAAATTGTGAAAATTTAAAGTTTTCAAATTCACCACCATGATCACTACGAATCCGGTTGATTTTGAGTTTCTTTTCATTTTCAACCCTTTTACTAAATCCTATGATTATTTCTAAGGTATCATCCTTATGTTTCATAAAGTAAACCCAAGTATACCTAGAAAAATCATCCACAATGACTAAACAATATTTGTTACCATTTAAAGATGGAGTGCTATGGCAATCAAATAAATCAAGATGCAATAGTTCTAATGGTAAAGACGTATTAGTTAAGGTTTTACCTTTGTGTGATGCTTTTGTTTGTTTTCCTTCTTGGCATGCATCACACATTTTGTTCTTGACATACTTGATCTTTGGTAACCCTTTGACCAACTCCATCTTGGCTACCTTGGCTATATTTTTCATGTTGACGTGCCCCAATCTTCTATGCCATAGCCAACATTCTTCTTCTTTTGCCACAAGACACTTAGTAGAAATGTTAGAAGCATATGAAAGATCAACATAATAGATGTTTGATTTCCTATATCCAACTACCATGCAATCATTTAATTCCTTGTGTTTAATCATGCATTTAGAGGATTCAAACGAGACATGATAGTTTGCATCACAAAGTTGACTAACACTTAATAAATTAAACTTCATATTTTCAACTAGCAAGACTTTGTGAATAACAATTTTAGGGGATACCTCAATTGTACCTCTACCTAGTATCTTGAGTTTTCCACTATTCCCAAAGGATACCGCTCCCTTCTTCACATATTTAATTGTGGAGAACTTGCTCACATCCCCGGTCATATGTGTTGAGCAACCGCTATCCACAATCCACATACCTCGCTCTCCTACCTAAATCACATGAAAAACACAAGCTTTTGGTACCCAAACATTTGGACCGTAACATTAATTAAAACTTCTTAGGTACCCAAGCTTTCTTAACCTTACCCTTAATGGTTCCTTTCCTATTAATTAATGAAATATAAGCAACCTCTTTCTCTTTTGGCTTATATCCTAAACCGCCTTGTTATAAACCGCTTTTGCCTACTAAGGATCATGTCAAGACCTTTTGAGCCATTTGAAAATTTTTCTAAACATGTTTTCAATTTACTAACCTCATCCTTAAGTTTTTCATTTTCTTCCCTAAGCATGCAAGAGTCAATATGTACAAGTTTTTCATCCCTAATGGCTTTTAATTCTATCCTCATGCTCTTAACCTTAGATTTAGATTTTTCTAGAGCTTCTTGAAGATATGCAATTGATTTATAAAGAAGTTCTACTTTAGGAGAATTCATTACCTCATCGTCACTAGATGACGATTCATCACTTGAGGAGCTTTCTTCTTGGCTTGACGCTCGAATCATCTCCTAGTGCCATGAGTGCCACATGGCGAGTGATGTGGCAAAGCTCATCATCGGAAGATGAGTCTTCAACGCTTGGTGTGTCCCATGTGGTTTGAGCCACCATAGCCTCCTTCTTCTTCTTCTCCTTCTTGTCCTTCTTCTTCTTTTCTTTTTCCTCCTTCTTCTTTAGCTCCGGCAATTTGGCTTTATGTGCCCCTTCTTATTGCAAGCATGACAAATCACATTATTGTTAAAATTTGAATTACCACTACTTTTACCTCTTGATGAGTGGAACCCCTTCCTTGCTTCTCTATTCTTGAATTCCTTTGATTTTCTAAGGAACTTCTTGACAAAATGGGCCACCTCACTAGCCGAGTCTCCATCACTACTTGACTCTTGCTCTGACTCGGATGAAGATGACACCTCTTTCCTTTCTTTCTTCTTCTTTTCTTTCTTTTCAACAAATAGGGCCAAACCCTTTTCCTTAGAAGACATGTTAGTTTGTTCATGCAATTCAAACTCACAAAATAGTTCATCAATTTTAATTTGTGAGAGATCCCTAGTTACCTTAATGGCATCAACTATAGAGGTCCATAAAGAATTTCTAGGAAAAGCTTGTAAAATATACCTTACTAAATCCCGGTTGTCAACTCGCTCACCTATGATATGGAGTCCGTTCACAATTTCCTTGAACCTTCCATGCATTTGGCTTACGGTTTCATGCATCTTCATTTGGAAGGCTTGAAGTTGTCCAATTAGAAGGTCCTTCTTTGCCCTCTTTGACTCCTTGGAACCTTCATTTAGCTCAATGAGCTTTTCCCATAGCTCCTTGGCGGATTCAAAAGGCCCCACCTTGTTGAGTTGCTCCATTGTGACGCCGCATTGGATGGTGAGGACAGCTTTTGCATTTGACTCGAAATTGCGGTTCATCTCCCTTGTCCAATCCTTGCTTGGGATAGGGTTTCCACGCTCATCCACCGGTTCCTCGAAGCCATCTACAACACTATGCCAAATTTCAATGTTACTCATTAAATAGTACTTCATCCTACCTTTCCAATATGCGAAGTGACTCCCATCGAAGAGTGGTGGCTTGGCGATGCTATATCCCTCTTGAAGAGCCATTGATGCCTTGGTTGATGGTGAAATCTTCCAAGCGATCCGTGCTCTGATACCACTTGTTAGGACCTTTGTAACGCTAGAGGGGGGGGTGATTAGCGTTTCTTCGTTTCTACAATCAAGTTAGCGGAAGCAATACAAATACAAAACGAATACAAATACGAAATAAGAAACCAAACGCTAACACCCAATTTACGTGGTTCGGAGATGACGCTCCTACTCCACGGCAATCCGTAAGGTGGATTAGCCCTAGCCAAGCTTCACTATCTTCTCCTTTGGATGAACCAAGGTGGAGAAACCTTTCTTACAATACACTCCTCTTCTTTACAATGATGGATGATGAAGAACAAGAGAAGAGGAGGTTTTGGATTGCTAAAAGCACTTAGAAAACTTGGTGAGCACGAGGATGAAGTTAGGAGTTAGAGCACTAGCCTCACCATGCTCCCCATGACCCCTTTTATCGATCTCGTGATGCATGCCATCGGGCCGATCGCGCCAAGCCAACGGCTCAAACGCGATCTCCGTGGAGATTCGTGAGTCGCAATCTCCAACGGCCAGTGATCACGATCGATCTCTCCATCACCGATCGATGGAGTGATCACCGAGTGATCACGCAGCAATGAGTGAGACCGCATTCTCGCGGCATTTCTTTCCTTGATCCCGATCGTATATCACCGATCGATCGTAGCATCACGACCGACATGTTTAAAGCAAGCCGATCGATGGTCGTGGTTTCACCGACTCCGACACTGACGGCCGATCGATACATCGTATCAGTCGATTGATACTCATTAAGTATGAATAATTCATACTTGTTTTTATACCCTAGACCTAGACTCAACCTTCTAGCTCCGTATTAAGCCTTGCGCCTTCAGGATCCCTCCGAGTCCGCGACTTGTTCATCCTTTGCGCTTTGCTTCCAGGAGCTTCCTTCGGTTTCGTCATGTCTTGGGTTGCCAAATGCTTGGACTTTACGCCGCCAAGACTACAAGCTTGGACTTATGCTGCCAAGACCTTACTTTGGACTTCCTTTGCCAAGGTTCACTTGGACTTTACGCTGCCAAGACTACAAGCTTGGACTTATGCTGCCAAGACCTTACTTTGGACTTCCTTTGCCAAGGTTCACTTGGACTTTACGCTGCCAAGACTACAAGCTTGGTCTTATGCTGCCAAGTCCATCCCTTGGACTTCCTTTGCCAAGATCATACTTGGACTTCTCTTTTACCTGTCACTTAAACATATTCGCAATTAGATCACAACACATTGCCTAACTTAAATGATTATCCAAACATCAAAACATATAAATGCTTGGAGCATTGTTGCACCAACATTTTGTTCTGGATGGATTTCAGTTGAGTATTCCTGCCCAGATGGCATAAGGGGTAGGTTTAGATGTGATAGATTGTTTATTTATTTACTTGGATTGAACGACTGAGGCCTAATTATACTTTGCATGTGTTGTTTGGATTCCGATCGTGTTGACCGATGTATGTGGCCGTGTAGGCCTTGTATGTAAATTTGGGATTGTCACCCATACAGGGGAGATGCTGTCGGATTTTCGTCTGGCGAGGTCTCCTTCGGGGCGTGACAATTTATTTTTAATGTAACGACCCGACCCCTATTGGCGGAATTCGGCGACCCCTATTGGTCGACGCATCGTCGCTTTATTATTGGCTCGTTGTTATCACTGATTTCACTCGAAGTGGGTTTTGCCTCAGATTCGACTCTAGACTTCAGCAAGTACTAAAGTTTATGAATCAACCAAGTGATCCTGTGATCACTCTGGTTACCGTGATTCATAAACTTTAGTACTTAGCCCGAGGTCTAGAGTTCAACTCGGGAAGGCAAAAACCCACTTTCGTGGGTGGGAAGACCAGTGAGTAACGACGGCCAACAGGGTCGCTGACCGCCAATAGGGGCTTGTTACCATTAAAAGGTGCCTTTTATTGTAGAACGACCGGCCCCTATTGGCACCGCCCCTATCGCACTGCACTTATCGTCGACGCATCACGCCGCTCTTGTTGAGGCGGCGCGGGTCACGCATTTTGGCGACGGCGATGGCGCTGCCAGCGGCGAAAGGTGCTCTGGGAATTAGGGCACGGGAAAAGTTTCCGATTAATTAATTTTTTTTTTTTTTATTAATCTGTTTCGTACAGATTAATTTTTTTTAATCTGTTTCATACAGATATGGGCTGAAATTTTTTTCTGTTTTGTACAGATTTTTTTTTAATTTATTAAAAAAAAAGGTTTTTTATTAATCTGTTTCGTACAGATTATTTAGATTGTGCTTTAATTGGGCCGAATTAATTGGGCTTTAAATTGAAGTTTGGTTTAATTGGGCCGAATTAAATGGGCCGAGTTAATTGGGCTTTAGATTTAGTTTGGTTTAATTGGACCGAATTCAATGGGCTTTGAATCAAATTTTAATTGGACATGGGTTCAATTAATTTGATTCCAACAAAAGGCTGAGTGTCCAATTAAATTTACACAAGAATTATGTAAAATTCACTTTGGTTGACTAATCTCATAACTAAAGTTAGATGGATTAGAATCTGACGTGGATAACTTAAGGATAGAACTAGTTTAAGACTGTCTATGGGTCAAAATTGATTGATCAATGGGTCAATTAATTATAGCCTAAAATTCAAGGAGTTTAGTTCTTCTTGATATATGTGTATTTGTTCTGTGCCTTGATTAATTGGAATATACTCCAGATTTGTACCGGGTTTTGTTTGCTATGTAATCGACATGAATTATTTCAATTTTACAGATGGCGCGATGTATACCACTATGACCTGCCACGATGTCATGCAGCTCCAGATAGGGAGACTATCGAAGATTTGGACTATGACCCTTACCATGGAGTCATTGGACACATTGGGAAGCTGGACAGATTGTTCTGGAAGCTCGAGATGCAGGAGTTTCCAGTATTAGACAACTACAAGATTTGGGCGTTGATTCGTTCATTGCCCGATAATCTTGCTGACGCGGCACGACAATTTTGGGGGTTACATGAAGGACGAATTTCACATACCCTACCAGGCAGTGAGCCGATTAACTACGCCGACCGATAAGAGGATCCTGAAGAAGACCCTGTGGAGAATTTTGATTCTCGATTAGTGAGGTTTTTAAAGGACTCAGACAGATTAGGGCAAAGATGTGTTACCCGTGGAGTGTCCCAACAGAGAGCATCGAGTCGAGTCCGCACGAGGGGACATGTCATGATTATCACAAGGCCAGAGCTTGTCCTAGTGGGAGCAAAGAATCGCTTATCTAGTATATTAGGAGTTGTTTTAGTTTATGAGTAGGAAGAATGTAATCTGTTACATTCTTAGTAGACTTTGTTATTTGTTGACATTGTACAGCATGTTTATTTTAATGATGTGTTCATTTAAAATGATTAGTTCATTTAATGCTGTTAACTCTACATGATGCATGATTATTGAATATGCCATTGATTAGTTCAAATGAGTAAATAATGATATGTTCATTTAATGTGTAATATCATGCTGTAATAATGATTAATATCATTAAGTGGGATGTATGTAATAAAATATATCAATATAAGTCTGATTGGCACATACAAATGATGAGTGACAACGCAGTTGTCACTTGATTTTGTAAACCAGATCAGATTTATCTTGAGTTTATTTTTGAGATTACATACATAAAAGCATACACTGAGTAACTAAATAATGTGTTTATTTATGTTAGGTTATGGCAACTAAGAACATCATAGCTGAACTGAACAAAGGTGAAAAACTGAATGGGGATAACTATAAAATATGGCACCTCAAGATTCAGTATGTACTTGAGGAACAAGAAGTTCTAGAGGCTGTTAATCAAGTTATGATGGAACCTGTTGAGAGTAATACAGCACAGTACAGACGTGACCTTGATGCCTATAAGGTATGGAAAAGGAAGGATTCCACTACTAAGGCATATTGATAAGTTCAATGGTGGATGACCTAGTGTTAGAGTATGAGCCATATCCTTCAGCTCATGCAGTCTGGGTAGCCCTTAGAGAGAGATACAGTGGAATAAGTCTGAGTAAGCTTCGGCAGCTGACGATCAGGTTCGACAGCTATAAGAAGCGCCCGAATGCAACGATGGTTCAACATCTCAGGGAGATGTCTAATATGATTCGAGCCAAAATCGCCGATGAGTTAACCGATGAACAACAGGTTCAGGCGGTTATTCGTTCTCTTCCCGATTCTTGGGAGACCATGAAGCAGACCTTAACTCACGAGAGTATTAAGACTTTCACGATGTCTCACCGCATGTTGGTGGAGGTCGAGAGAGTAAAATCGCGAGGATTTCGCCAAGCCTATTTGGTCATAGGCTCACGGATCATCCGGATCCAAGAAGAAATGGTACAAGAAGGGAAAGGGAAAGAATAAAAACGCTATTACTCACGAAGGATCAAATCAAGAAGAAGAAGACAGGGAAGAAACCTAAAAGCAAGTTATCTTGCTTTAATTGTGGCAAGAAGGGCCACTTTGCTCGGGAGTGTACTGAGCCAAAGAAAGTAACTTCTAATCTGTCTTCTGAGCATTTTGTTGCTAGTACTGTGTTGATGGCTGATTCTTATCCTTTGTGGATTATAGATTCGGGAGCAACCAACCATGTAGCTCGAGAGCGGGTTACATATGTAGAGTACCGTCGGGTAATTATTGGCAACAAATGGATCTATGTAGGAAAAAATGCAAGAGTCGAAGTCAAGGGAGTCGGCACTTGCAAACTTAACCTTCGTGGTGGAAGTACTTTGTTTCTACATGATGTCTTGTATGCTCCAGAGATTCGAAGGAATCTTGTATCTGTTACTTGTCTTTTTGATTTGGGGTACTCTGTAAGTTTTTTCAGTCGTTGTGTAGAACTTAAGATTGACTCTGTGTCAATCGGATATGGTTATTTATCTAATGGTTTTATGGTACTAGATGTGGTGCCTGATGTGAATTGTGTGATTCATAGTTGTTTTTCAAACATTGCTCTTACTAGTAATGCGGATATATCTGATGAGGTTTGGCATGCTAGATTGGGACATATAGGACAAGATCACATGAATCGATTAGCTAGAGAGGGTTTGATGGGCTCTCGTGCTAAGATTAGCTTGTCCATATGTGAGCATTGTCTTGTTGGAAAAGTAACTAGGAAACCATTTGAAAAGGCTATAAGAGCAGACTTGCCATTGCAATTGATTCATTCGGATATTTGTGGTCCGATGAGTGTGAAGGCTAGGCATGGAGCTTCCTACTTCATTACATTTATTGATGATTTCACTAGGTATGGTCATGTGTATTTGATTTCTCAAAAATCTGAAGCGTTGGATTATTTCATTCGTTATTTGAACGAAGTTGAGAATCAAACGGAACGTAAGGTTAAGGCCTTACGCACTGACCGTGGGGGTGAATATCTGTCTGATTTGTTCAAGACGACATGTAATAATAAGGGGATTATTAGACAGCTAACGATCCCAGGAACTCCACAGCAAAATGGGGTTGCTGAAAGAAGAAATAGGACTCTTCTTGATATGGTTAGGTCTATGATGGCGCAGGCTAATTTGCCGGTCTCCTATTGGGGAGATGCATTACTAGCTGCGACATATATACTTAACAAAGTGCCTTCAAAGTCAGTTCCATCAACCCCATATGAACGTTGGACGGGCAGAAAACCAGATTTGAGCAATCTGAGACCCTGGGGGTCAGCTGCCTACGTTCATGATAGTTCTCACAAATATGGAAAACTAAGACCTAGAGGTAAGAAGTGTATCTTTATAAGATATTCTGAGACCTCAAAAGGTTATGTTTTTATAGGTGAGCAACAAGATGGAACAATCTTTGAGATTGAGTCTAGAGATGCCACTTTTCAAGAAACTGAGTTCCCAACAAAGGGTGAAGTTGATAAGATAGTTCCTCATTTTGAGGAGGATGATTCGTTATCAACAAGACAGGTGTCTAGTGGGATACCTGAACCTAGTCAACCGAGTGGGAGTAATGTGCCTGATCACGGGGTGACTTCTCAACAGCCCAACTTACGGAAAAGTGTTCGTAAGATCATACCTAAAAGGAGGTTTGATATTGAGAATGAGGCAATGATGACACTCACAGTTGATGAAGATGAACCTCAATCAGTTGAGGATGCGTTGGGATGTAGAGTCAAAGATAAGTGGAAAAGTGCAATGGAAGAAGAAATAGAGCCAATGATTCGGAATCAAGTTTGGGAGTTAGTCGATCTTCCTCCTGGCCGAAGGGCTCTTGGGAATAAGTGGATTCTAAAAATAAAGAGGAAGTCTGATGGATCGATTAACCGATACAAGGCTTGTTTGGTTGCAAAAGGATTTACCCAAAGAGAGGGTATTGACTTTGAAGTGACATTTTCTCCCGTAGTGAAGTTTGTGTCAATCCGAGTTATTTTGGCCTTTGTGGCACATTATGACTTGGAATTACATCAGATGGATGTCAAAATCGCTTTCCTTAACAGTGAGCTTGACGAGGAAATCTATATGGTTCAGCCAGAAGGTTTCGTTGTTTTAGGCCAAGAGGATAAAGTATGTAGATTGAAGAAATCTATATATGGGCTGAAGCAAGCGTCAAGACAATGGAACATAAGATTTAACAAAGTGGTTTTATCTTATGGTTTCGAAATGATCAATGAGGATCATTGTATTTTTCTAAAGAAGGAAAAAGGAAAGTATGTCATTTTATCATTATATGTTGATGATATGCTGATAGCAGGAAATGACATAGGTTTTATTGAAGAAGTCAAAAAGTGGTTGTCTTCTCAATTTGACACAATAGATATGGGAGAAGCTGAATACATCTTAGGGGTTAAGATCATCCGAGATCGATCAAAGAGACTTTTGGGTTTGTCACAAGAGTCTTATATAACTAAGATGTTACAACATTTCAACATGTCTGACTGCAACAGTGAACAGACACCTATTGCAAAAGGTACTGTTTTGAGTAAAAGTATGAGTCCCAAAACTCCAGCTGAAATAGCCGAGATGAATAAAAAACCATATGCCAGTGCCATAGGTAGTTTTATGTATACTATGTTGTGTACTCGTCCCGATATCAGCTATGCAGTGGGCTTAGTAAGCCGGTTCGGTCGAAACCCGAGGATCGAGACAACACAGGCAGTGAAAAGGATTTTCAGATATCTAAAGGCGACGATAGATTATTGTCTCTATTATCAAGGATCAGATATGAGCCTAAAGGTCTATTCAGATGCAGATTGGGCTGGGGACCTGGATGATAGAAAATCAACATCAGGCTATGCGTTCTTGTTGAATGGTGGCGCCATCTCATGGAACAGGAAGAAACAGGCCTGTGTGGTCTTATCTACAATGGAAGCTGAATATGTGGCATGTTCAGCAGCTGTGCAAGAAGCAGTCTGGTTGAGAAGGTTCCTAAAGCATTTGAAGATTGCTGAGGACAGTGGGAGTCCAGTGACCGTCTATTGTGACAGTCAAGCTGCGATAACTTTTTCCAAGGATCCCAAATATCACAGCAAGGGCAAGCATATTGCTATAAAATACAACTTTATCAGGGATATTGTTGCTAAAAAGAAGGTGATTCTTGAGTATATCCCTACACGAGCTATGCTTGCAGATCCTTTTACTAAGCCAATGACTAGAGAGTCATTTAATGAGCATGTAAAGTCTATGGGACTTCGTAGAATGTAACAGTCTTGTAATGACAATTGAATATTATGATTTGATTGTTTGAAATGTCAGCCATAATCTATTCAGTGTATGTTATGTTACATTCTAGTGATAAGATCTCGATAAGCATGTTGGCAGGTAGTGATTGGTCCTCTCACATGGAGAATCATCTCTATTTGTTGTGTATGAATAGAGGTAAGACCGATGCTTATAGGTCAGCCTATATGGTTGTTAGCTTTGGAAGTTGTAAAATTTGTTACATTCCTGTAAGTTAGGGTCGTCTTGATATTTGTATCAAGATAAGATCGTTTTGTGGTAAATGATTGAAGTAAATGAGCCCACCATTTACTATACCTATTTTTTGAGCCAGATAAGTGTTCATATGTTGAATTCTGGATTAGACATTGGGAATGTCTAGATCGAAATCTGTACGATGTTAATTTGAGGCAAACATGCGCTCTTTATTGGTAAAGAGGACAACATCGTAACATGTGAATCATACCACATGTGCTAAGACGACAATAAGGGTAGTAGGAGAAGGGATCCCTGCTTCTCTACTATGTGAGCCCTTTGAGATTATATGTTGATCTAAAAAATTTGCCCTTTGTGACTATTTAGGTGTCTACTTGAAGTTTTAATCAAGGTTTGCTACTTTAGCATGTCTACCTATGACTATGTATGATTCGGTCTATGGAACATGACTAAGAAAGCGATTGATTAAAATGAATAGATTCACACTAAAAAGGAAGATTAAATAAGTTTACATCTAATGAGTATTATTCACTAGTCGACTCTTTTCTGTTGTGTACAGAAATGTTTGTGAATATTTGGAATATGAGACATGCTCTTGACATGATGGTCAATTTAAGGGTTTAGAGATGTTCATATTGATGTAAATGAGATTATTCAATCTGGGTAAAAAGCAAGACATGAATGTTTCAGGTAAATGGTTATGTACTACCAGAAATATGATTTTGTATCATCTGGAAAATGACTGTGTGTCACCTGGGAAATGGTTGTGTGCCATAAGATAAATGGTTTTGTACCACCTGGAGATGACTCTGTGTCATCGGGAGAATGATTATGTATCATATGTAGAGTGGCTGAGTTAGGCGTAACAACTTCTCTTAGCATGTATCACTCTATGAGCAACTATGTAAGGTGTAACAACTTTCTTAGCATTTGAATGCTCAATGTACTTGCTGTCGCACGAACCATTTTCTAATATGATGTTTCATTTAGTCTTTGTGACTATTAACCGATATTCTATTAGTCTTTTGGGACAATAGATGTTGCTTCGATTTAGTCTATGTGACTAAATACCTCTTCTAAAATGGTCTGTGTGATCATTTTATCTATGTGACATACCTTGGACGAGTGGGAGATGATTCCATCGACCGCATGCAGGTCGTGGAACTGCCTCAAGCACGCACGGTTTGCCGTGCGTGCGTTGTGCGTCTCCTTCCCTTAAAAGGGAAGGAGCGTGTGTCCAAGGAGGTTGCTGCGTCCAAGTGAGAGGTTCGGCTACTCGGAGAAGAGAGTCGGAGAGGCGGAGAAGCATCCGGATTGATTTGGTTTGTGAAGCGCGAGTTGAGTTCCACGGTGATCTTTCCTCCGACACAAGCCAAAGCTCCAAACAAGTATATACAATACCAATTTTTATACAAGGCCTACACGACCACTATACATCGGTCAACACAACCGAAATCCAATCACAACACAATATACATAATATGAGGCCTCAGGCCATCAACCTACCCCTTCTGCCATATGAGCAGGAACATACAACCAAACCAATCAAAATAAGATCCGACCAATGGTCCACAGGAACCCCAAAAATCCACGAGTACATAAATCCATTTCCAAGCCTAAACATATCTTCTATACAAAATTCAAACTATAACTCAAACAGCTAATAAAATGTCACTACGAGGGGGGGGGGGGAATATGGCAACTGGACTCTCCTAACAGCTTCATCCTAAAATAAAAATAAAACCACGGGGTAAGTTCAAAGAACTTAGTGGATATTAGTCGATATTAATAGCAAGATATAGCTAACAATACTAATCATGCCAGTACAGTCTCATATATATGGTAAGCAAGAACTAAATGCAAAAGGAATGTACTCACCTGAATCTCCTACCCTGATATAGGAGCAAGTGCCCTACAATAAGAGTCATCACCATATACAAACATGTATCCTGTATGCATGGCAATCATATGCAACATCCAAGGCATCAATACAATAATGCAGCAAACACAATACAAATGCAATTCGTGCAAAATGCATGCCGTGCAAATGACATGGTCACCCCTGACGCCAGTCAGCCGCCTCACACGCGATGGTGAAGCCGAGTGGGTAGGGCTATGACAACTGTGCACTCCATCATCATCGCTCGAAAGTGGACAGGATGTTGTCGGAGTACACCTATCCTTCTGCCCCAAACAGAGTGGGGAAGCTAAGCTCTCATCTCCCGGTGTCATAGAGCAGAGGAGGGATCCCTGCCCGCTACCACGCTGCCTCATCGCTACCCATGAGCGGACCAATGAGCTCGACAGCAACACACACCCTCGATGTACCACTAACCCATGAGTGGCGTGTGCAGCCATGTAATCGTCATGGCTCAATAATAATGGAACCTCGTCAGTGAAAGATGCAATCATGCAAAAATGGTGCATGATACTAAAGCATGTAAATCCTACCAAAAATACCTATCCGAATAATACTCACAGTCAATAAGTGCGTATCTATGATCCAAGGAACAATGATCCAAATAAATCAGGGAAGATAGAAATCATATCCTATCCAATGCATGTATCAATAGGCACAAAAACATACCAGGCATATAAGCATGAAAATTATTGAAAGCTATCCTAACTAACATATCAACTTGACTATATCTAAAAGATAAGTCAAAATACCCGCCTGAATATATATCCGTAAAAGAATCAAATCGTCACGACCGTGAACCTGCCTCGTGACCAAAACCTGCATACAGCATAATTATTGTTAAGCACAATATGCAATTCGTCGACAAATCGAATACTTAATCGATTTCTTACATACCCAATTAACCCAAATCAATTTTCAATTCCACTAATTTATCCAACCCTTACACAGTCGACCAAAACCATCCAAATAGAACACCTCAACCCTCACAGCCAACTCACTCAACATAGATCCATCCCACAAATCAAAATCTATCCGAAATCAACCAACAATCTAATCTCCACTGAACAATTACAACCAACCGAATAACATAATAATAGGACCCATAACCATTCCTCAAATCACCCTCACTCACCACCTGCAAACAACCGAACTGAAACAACCAGCAGACGACAAAAAGGAGATAGTTCGAGATATACCTGCCTTGGACTTCCCCAATTCTGCTCGGTTTGTCGGAAAAGACCACTGCCCAACACCGCTGCCCTATTCCTCTGTTCTGCTCACCGGAAGAAGTCCACTGCTCAAACACGCATCAAGCTCAACCAAAGGAAAAATCCCTAAATCTCGTCCAAAGCAAAAAGGTAACACTGCCTCACCTTGCTCCGGCGACAGCCAACCGTAAAACAACCCCCTTCACTCCGACGCTCTCCTCCCTGCTGCCCCTAGCCGCTGCCACTTGCCCAAGCCAGCCGAGAGAAGGCTACGGTGACGGCGAGGCTGTCACCCCCGGCGACGGCGACCTAGGCGCAACGAATGGCGACGACCGGCTCGGGGAGGCAGCGATGGACGACGAGAGGGTCGGCGGCCATGGACGCCGGGCCGAGCCGCGCGGCGCGGCGGGCACCAATCGCGTCGGCGGCCGGAGGCGGCGGTCGTCGTCTAGGGCAGAAGAGACCGGCGATGATCCTGTGACCGTGGCGGCCGGCGCGCGCGGCTGGGGTCGGCGACCGCTGGTCCTACGCGCGCGTCTCACAAGGGCGGCGGCACGGTGAGGAGGGTGGCGCAGCCTCGTTGTCGGCGGAGAAGAGAGCGATGGCGGAGAAGGGAGGGCGTCGGGCGTGACGGGGAAGAAGAGGCTCGGATGGAACTGCCGAAGGAGGTCTCGCGGCGAGGGGAAGAAAAAGAAAGGAAAAATAGAAATTAGGTTTTCCGGTTTAGGTTAATACCCTTTAAATAAAGCCTATTTATTTTATCCCCGTACAAATCTCTTACAAGCTCCATTTAAATCCAGAAAAATTCCGCAAAAATTCCTAAAATTCCCTAAAAATCCCGAAAAATTTCCAGGATTATTTCCTTAATTCTTTGGCCATTTAATTTAATATTTTAAATTTTCCAGTATTTAACATTCTCCCCCACTAATTAAAATTTGGTCCCCAAATTTCCTACTCAAGTACTTGGGGAAAACCACACATCAAGTACTAAGTGGGGTACTGAGCTTGAATCTTTTCCTCAAGCTCCCAAATAGCCTCCTCATCTGTGAGGTGACTCCACCCGACCTTGACAAGCCGCACTATCTTGATTCGCAACTGTCGTTCCTTGTGATCCAAAAATTGCATCGAACCTCCAAGATAAGTAGCATCAGTTGAATGAAACTCGACACATCCGATAGAATATGTGTAGAGTCTTGCACATACTTCTCAAAGATGGACACATGAAACACATCATGGATACTGCATAAAAACTGGTAGCCCTAGAGAAGCGATCCCCGATCCTCTCCAAAACCTCAAACGGATCAATGTACCTAGGAGCTAACTTACCACGGAGTCTAAATCTCTTCACCCCTTTCATGGGTGAGACTCGCAAGAATACCTGATTACCAATAGAGAACTCCCGAGGTATCCGTCTCCGATCTGCATAACTCTTCTGACAATCCTGCGTCTCGACCATCCTTTGTCTGATAGTACGGACCAACCCTGCCTCATACTGAGTTCTATGGGTCCTAGCAACCGTCCTCCCAGCTTGCCCCAAATCCATAACACAGACCCCAAAGAAATCCTCTAGTATATAAATGGTCCGCTCAGACTGTCCATCTATCTGCGGATGGAATGCAGTACTAAAATGAAGCTGCATGCCTAAGGCCTGCTGCAGACTCTGCCAAAACCGAGACGTGAACCAGGGATCTCTATCTGATATAATGCTTAAAGGACACCATGCAATTTGATGATATCCCGACAATATAACTCTGTCAAACGATCCAAAGAGTCAGTCTTTCGAATCGCTAAGAAGTGCGCGGATTTGGTTAGTCGGTCTACGACTACCCAAATTGCGTCATGGCCTTGACGTGTCCTAGGCAAACTAACCACAAAATCCATAATAATATGCTTCCACTTCCATTCCGGAATCAAAATTTTCTGAAGCATATGTTCCTTAAACCAATGCAACTCCGGAAACCATTATCCTCCTCGGAGTCAGAGACGGTAGTCCACCTACCATCCAAAATCCACTCCACCACACACTCTATAAGTGCATGGGAGGCTATCGCGACCAGACTTCCTTGTTACAACCATTCGTGTTTCAGCTACTCTATTGTAGTTATCCCGTAGCTAGCCAAAATCCCATGAGCATTCCTGCTCTTCACCTCTACAATACAACCTAATCACTGCTAAGTCCACGTCATATATATGACTTATTTCGCAGTTCTTTAACTGCCGTAAGCTTAGGATACATCCTATTCTATAGCATCGGAATTGCTCCGATCCCCGAAAGGTTGCATCCATATACACTACCCTTCCATCCACACCAGAAAAATTAATTAACACTGGCGTAAAAGTCAACCATCGTCTGAGCCCTGAAACTAGTTTCACAAGCTCCAGACCAAGTAAATTTCATCACCTTCCAGATCCAATTAGTTAGCGATGTAGTACCGCTAGAGCATTCTATCCATATCTATGGTAATAACCATATCAATACCGAAAAATCACCATCTACGGTGGCCGAGTGCGCAACTCCAACTACCACCATCAACAGTGGCCAAGTTACGCAACTCCAACGACCACAACTGATCCAATCGTGTCCAAAATACACGACTTCCCAAATCCTTGGACGACTAAGTCATCCGTAAGTCTAATAAGAAAAGAAAATGCTCATACAATTCATACCCAGTATGAAATTGTCGTCGCTATACACCTGCATTCCCTTTGCTCTAGGCTGATGATATAACAATCATCACAACAACAATGATAATTGTATGACACCTTGTCACTACAATATCAACCCACCAGTCATAGATCAATCCTAGAGTATACACCGGTGTCCTATAGCTGATCTAAATAGATCCTCTATCCACAATGAAGGATATTCATTTCCTTCCACAACTACCGCATTCTATCATCGATAATCGATGCATAACCTCAAAGGTCCGTCTCTCTTTTAACAAAGAGTTCCGGATCTTCTCTGGAAGAAATACTGGGACAAATAAATATCTCATCCAACACCTCCTATAATAAGGTAAAATGATCCTTTATCGTCTTAACCAGTGTAAGTATACACGCCTTATCCATAACCAAATCACTATTAGTAGGGACTGATACTCTCTGAGGGTTTACTCCTTGACCTTCAGATGGGTGACTATCAGGCTAAATCCCTAGCTTCCTAATTCGACATCAGTCGACACCTCTAAAGAATCCGTACCTCTGAAATCATCATTAGATTCCTCAAGATCAATACGTCGTCGAACTCGTCCACGACCATGAGTAGGGGCAATTTCACTAAGTCAATAGTTTTCCTAGCCACAAAAGTACCGTAACTACTAAAGACAATACTTTTCCTATAGCTCAGAGATATCCTTCAGCTTGCCTGGTCCCAAAACCCGAGAACTCCCAAAAATCCAAGGAAAAGATAATCCTCGAAACACAAAACTCGCAAACCAAAACCTCAAGCCAATAAAATTGTCACGTCCTGGGGGCATATCCGTCATCCAAATGACAGAGGAGCCCCTTAGTGACAATATCCAGAAATACCTGGACTAGATCTGGTAAAAACCTCAAACTAATAATAGAAATATAAATATATTATTAACTGCATGCATGCACGACTAAACATATATCCATTAAAGTAAAATAGTTTTATGACACCAAAACCAGTTGCAACAAAATCCAAAGTGCATAACCAAAATGCAATACCGATAAAGTAAACAAAGCGGCATCCCGACGATGCAGTAGAACAAGCACGACAAGGAACTCTCTGAGCGACTCGAAGGTAGGTCAACCGGATACGTCCTCCATCAGTTAACCTAGAGGATAAGTGAGGAGGGGGTAAGTACAACCACTCTGTGGATGTATAGACAATAGTGCAAAATCATAATGCACATAATGGAAGTCACAGGAAACAAGCTAGTGTAACCCAACCCTCAGAGTACCAATATCAGTCTACTACTATCCTGGTCGGCGGTATAACAAATATACCTGCAACATACACAACCACTGCAATAAGCAGTGCACATCCAGATACCACGACAAAGCCTCGTGGCTCTCGAGGTAACACAAAGGGAACTATCGCTACCACGAACGTAACTCGTGGGTCGACAATCAATAGCACTGTCTACGTGCAACTACATGCTACCACGAATGGAACTCGTGGATAGACAGACAGTATATAGATATCTAGTTATTGACTGCCGGCATTAGCATACTACCACTAATAGGTTGCGTGGGCAGTCGATTATCCTAGGTTGTTAAGCCTAGAGTTATCCAATACATCCAGCATAAATCGGCTTTCAACGTCGACAAAGATCATCGATCTACAATTAAACCCATTAAGGCGGTCAAGCGAGGGTTTCCAACACCTCTAATATGAAATGTTTACCAAAGCCGGTAAAGATCATCGACTTATAAATAAATAAGTCGAGATGGTTAAATCTAGCATTTCAACCCTTCTAACATGATCGGTTATCAAGGTCAATCAAAATCATAAGTCCACTAATAATCACGTCGAGACGATTAATCATAGGGTTCGTCCCAACTAACAGGAAATGCCTATCAAGGCCAATAAAGACAACCCCTCTACTAACAAACACAGCAAGAGGGTTAAGTCTAAATTATACCATCCTACCAGTTCAATCATGCATGCTCCAACATGCTACCACGAACAGATCTCATGGGTACTTAACCTGTAAAGCTATCTAGCTACAGGCGTCATACGAATCCGATTATCACCAACTCTGAACGAATAACGCAAGAGTATAACATTACAGTAGACTATCTCAACCATGTATGGGGGGCATGATTGACCACAATATACAAAGCACCTACCTATAGAGAGACTCTACTGCAGACTCTCTCTCAACCACGAATGGGAGATATAGTAAGGATTAATCGCATCCTTACCATACAAACTCTACTAGTCCGATCACCATATCACTGAAATAGTAAATGGATAAATATATACTAATATGCACATCCAGATCATTACGCCTAGGGTTCCAACACCTAGGGTTCCACTAATGTTGTTTCATTCCTGAGATCCGCTCCTACAGAATAACCTTATCTAAGTTATTCTATCTCTACTAGTCTTTATCAGGGTGTCCATCGCAAAAAAACACAGAACCCTATAAAAATATAACAAGCTGTCTAATAAACGGCAGCATAGTCCTACTAATGGGAATCAATGGCTGAAATTAATTAGGGTATTACTAAAGGGTCATGCCAGAAAAAAGTCAATGCCAGAACAAAGTCGAGGCAATATATAAATAAAGCATCAGATGCTTATATATGCTCTAAACTACATAAGCTATGTAATCATGTCCTTATGCCTTCTACGAATTTATCTATCTTAGTCATATTATTCAACTAGTCTAATAATCCTAATACTAGTCAAATCCTAAGAGGTAAACATCTACCAATAATATCTTATCATTTATATCACAATGATAACAAGCTACGTATAGCAGTAATAGCAATTTATAACCAAATGCTATCTATAAACCAGCAACCTAAAAATCTAACAGTCCAACAGATATCAGGTTAAAACAATCCTAGATAAAACATGATATCACCGCATAACCAAAATATAACCAATATAAATATGCACTAAATCTAGAAAATTTTCTAGAATTTATTTACCTGTTAGCTGTCTGGAGATGTCCTATCGCCGCCAAATCCCCCATATTGACCTCGTCAATAATACCTCGAATTTTCGAAACATAAAAATCGTCGGAAATCCGTACAACTCCGAAAATACCCAGTTAACTTGCCAAACTTGGCGAACTCCATAAACCCAAAGACCCTAAGGAACTCGGAAACCTGGATCTGATACCAAATAAATTGTCATGCCCCGAGGGAGTCTCCGCTGCATTTAAAATCCGACAAAGACCTCCTGTACGGGTGACAATACCAATTTTTATACAAGGCCTACACGACCATTATACATCGGTCAACATGACTGGAATCCAATCACAACACAATATACATAATATGAGGCCTCAGGCCATCAACCTACCCCTTCTGCCATCTGAGCAGGAACATACTACCAAACCAATCAAAATAAGATCCGACCAATGGTCCACAGGAACCCCAAAAATCCACGAGTACATAAATCCATTTCCAAGCCTAAACATATCTTCTATACAAAATTCAAACCATAACTCAAACAGCTAATAAACTGTCACTACGAGGGGGGGGGGAATATGGCAACTGGACTCTCCTGACAGCTTCATCCTGAAATAAAAATAAAACCACGGGGTAAGTTCAAAGAACTTAGCGGATATTAGTCGATATGAATAGCAAGATATAGCTAACAATACTAATCATGCCAGTACAGTCTCATATATATGGTAAGCAAGAACTAAATGCAAAAGGACTGTACTCACCTGAATCTCCTACCCTGATATAGGAGCAAGTGCCCTACAATAAGAGTCATCACCATATACAAACATGTATCCTGTATGCATGACAATCATATGCAACATCCAAGGCATCAATACAATAATGCAGCAAACACAATACAAATGCAATCCGTGCAAAATGCATGCCGTGCAAATGACATGGTCACCCCTGACGCCAGTCAGCCGCCTCACACGCGATGGTGAAGCCGAGTGGGTAGGGCTATGACAACTGTGCACTCTGCCATCACTGCTCCTGAGTGACCGAGTGGGCCGGGATGTGTCGAGTACACCTATCCTCCTGCCCCCAAGCAGTGGGGAGCTAAGCTCTCATCTCGGTGTCATGGAGCCGGAGGAGGATCCACTGCCACTACCACGCTGCCTCGCCGCTACCCATGGCGGACGGTGAACTGACGAACAGCGCACACATCCTCCTGATGTACCACTAACCCATGAATGGCAGTGTGTGCAGGCCATGTAACTGGCTGCGGGCTCAACAATAATGGAACCCCGTCCAGCCAGCATGCAATCATGCAAAAATGGTGCATGATACTAAAGCATGTAAATCCTACCAAAAATACCTATCCGAATAATACGCACAGACAATAAGTGTGTATCTGTGATCCAAGGAACAATGATCCAAATAAATCAGGGAAGATAGAAATCATATCCTATCCAATGCATGCATCAATAGGCACAAAAATATACCAGGCATATAAGCATGAAAATTATTGAAAGCTATCCTAACTAACATATCAACTTGACTATATCTAAAAGATAAGTCAAAATACCCGCCTGAATATATATCCGCAAAAGAATCAAATCGTCACGACCGTGAACCTGCCTCGTGACCGAAACCTACATACAGTATAATTATTGTTAAGCACAATATGTGTAACGACCTGACCCCTATTGGCGGAATTCGGCGACCCCTATTGGTCGATGACCGTCGCCCCTATTGGCCCGTCGCAGGATCACTTGGTTACCAGGATTCATAAACTTTAGTACTTAGCCTGGAGGTCTAGAGTTCGAATCCTAGGGAAGGCAAAAACCCACTTCCAGGGGTGGGAAGACCAGGTGTGTAACGATGGGCCAACAGGGACGACGGTCGTCGACCAATAGGGGTCGCTGAATTCCACCAATAGGGGTCAGGTCGTTACAATAAAAAGGTGCCTTTTTATTGTAACGACCGGGCCCCTATTGGCACCTGGCCCCTATTGGCGGAATTCGGTGACCCCTATTGGTCGACGACCGTCGCCCCTGTTGGCCAGTCATTACTCACATGGTCTTCCCACCCCTAGAAGTGGGTTTTTGCCTTCCCCAGGATTCGAACTCTAGACCTCCAGGCTAAGTACTAAAGTTTATGAATCCTGGTAACCAAGTGATCCTTGAGTTATGGTTTGAATTTTGTATAGAAGATATGTTTAGGCTTGGAAATGGTTTTATGTACTCGTGGATTTTTGGGGTTCATGTGGACCATTGGTCGGATCTTATTTTGATTGGTTTGGTTGTATGTTCCTGCTCATATGGCAGAAGGGGTAGGTTGATGGCATGAGGCCTCATATTAGGTATATTGTGTTGTGATTGGATTCCGATTGTGTTGACCGATGTATAGTGGCCGTGTAGGCCTTGTATAAAAATTGGTATTGTCACCCGTACAGGGGAGGTGTTGTCGGATTTTCGTCTGGCGGAGACTCCCTCGGGGTGTGACAATTTATTTGGTATCAGAGCCAGGTTTTCGAGTTCCTTAGGGTCTTTGGGTATCAAGGCTATCCTGGTAACCAAGAATTATCCTATGGTCTAGTGGTATCAAGGCTATCTCACAATTAGGAGGTTCATGGTTCAAATCCTACCTATAGCGAACCATATTTTATTTTATTGTAACGACCTGACCCCTGTTGGCGGAATTCGGCGACCCCTATTGGTCGACGATCGTCGCCCCTGTTGGCCCGTCGTTACTCACCTGGACTTCCCACCCCTGGAAGTGGGTTTTTTGCCTTCCCCAGGATTCGAACTCTAGACCTCCAGGCTAAGTACTAAAGTTTATGAATCCTGGTAAAGGCAAAAAACCCACTTCGAGTGAAAATCGAGTAACGGCGAGCCAACAGGCGATGATCGTCGACGATAGTCGCCCTGCAACAGGGGCCAGGTCGTTACAATAAAAGGCACCTTTTTATTGTAACGACCGGGCCCCTGTTGGCGGAATTCGGCGACCCCTATTGGTCGACGACCGTCGCCCCTGTTGGCCCGTCGTTACCCACCTGGACTTCCCACCCCTGAAAGTGGGTTTTTGCCTTCCCTAGGATTCGAACTCTAGACCTCCATGCTAAGTAGTAAAGTTTATTAATCATGGTAACCAAGTGAGCGCCTTTTTATTGTAACAACCTGGCCCCTATTGGCACCTGGCCCCTATTGGCGGAATTCGGCGACCCCTATTGGTCGTGCATATCTGTTGGCCGTCGTTACTCACTGGACTTCCACCTTTGGAAGTGGGTTTTGCCTTCCCGAGTTGAACTCTAGACCTCGGGCTAAGTACTAAAGTTTATGAATCACGGTAACCAAGTGATCAGGGATCACTTGGTTGCGAGATTCATAAACTTTAGTACTTAGCTGGAAGGTCTAGAGTTCAAAGGCAAACCCACTTCGTGAAGTCAGTGAGTAACGATGAATAACATTGAAGACAATATGAAAATCGATCAATATGATCTACAGATTGTGAGCAAAACTGATGCTTTACAGGTATTACGACAGTTGTAATTTTATTACTTACATTATAGAGTTAGTAAATTTTATTGATATGCCTATTTGTATTTTAGGGCAAATCAGTTGCATTGACATTGGAATCTAACGAAAATATTATTGCATATGGTACAATTGTTTGTGTCAATAAACCTGATAAATTACTTCATGGTGCTCCATTACCCAAGAATTGTATGCGAGTCTCCATTGATGAAGCAGTGGACAAATCAGTACCTTTGCCACATCCAATTCCAAGTGAATGTGAAGTAATTGGTGATGCTATAGGAACCCATGTGGTTTGGCCACAACACTTGATAGTTAAGCAAGATGAGGTACATGTGATATTATATTTCAAAGTAAATTGTCACATTTTTTTAATTATTAAACCTATCTGATTTGTTTATATGTGTAATTATTAAAATGCTCGAAGGAAGAACTTTGAACTACCAAAAAAGAAACATACTTTGACAACAAATGTCCCAAGATCATTACATATGTTATATTGTTATAGTAAGCATGCTCTAGAAGGAGGAAGATATATATCATTGTGTTTAGATCATGATGTGTTTGACGATGATTATAAACTTCTTCTACATCTTAAGGACATCATTCCTTTGTATCATTTGGAGTCACTTTCAGACAATTGTGTAGTTGGATACATATGATAAGTGGTATAATTTAATTCTTTCATCAACTAATTCTTCCAAGATTTTATTTTATTTTCATTGTTGTAAATTTGGAATATGATTTTTTTTGTAGCATAACATTCTGTAACTTAACCTATCTTCTTTATGGTTGCAATGAAAGGTATCTTTATAAAAAGATGGTGAACGATAGAAAGAAAGATAAATTCAGATTTGTCAATCCACACAACATCCCATGTGGCAAAAACTACACATGACAAAACATGCAAGCTTGAACAGTTAAACCAAAGGGCAAGTCTTTTAGCAGATAGGTTAAGTGGTGCATCAATTGATCAACTTGTTTTGGTACCATGTAATATCGGGTAAGTAAGAATTAAAATATTATTTTCAATTGCTTTCTTTTGGTAATTTATTCAATTGTATGAAATAATTATATGTTTATGCATAGTTGACATTGGATTCTCACGGTCATTGACCCGTACAAGGAGATTATATATTTGTTGGATTCTTTAAATCATCGCATTCGCGATGTAGATTTTTTTTCTTAAGTATTTAATTTAGTAAATAAAACACTTATATATCAAATATTATTAATGTATGAAAGGCTTTAAGGTTGTTTAATTCGGGAGGAAAGGTAGAAAAAATATTATGTGGGAAGTAGTACAGGTATGCATTAATTATATTGAAGATATATTTTAATGTATATAAATGTTATTAACAATTTGTTTATAATTAACATAGGCTCCTAGACAGCCAGATGCAAAATAATGTGCTTATTATGTGATGAGATTTATGAGACAAATTATTGAAGAAGTCGAAACTATCGAGAGAGATTCACTACAATCAATAGTATGATTATCTTGTTTATCATAGACAATTTGAAATATACTATTTATGTGATTGTTGTTTTCATTAACACTTGGTATTTTTTGTGTGTGTTCACAGTTTACAAAAATACTATACTCTCGAAAAGAAATTGATGAGGTGCAGTCCGAATTGGCAAAATGTATAAAGATCATATTTATGAGTAGGTATGGAATGCTAAATGACACAGTTTCGTAGCTATCTTTTTCCATTTTGTTAAAATTATATACATAAATTGTGTTTACTTCGATTTTTCATTATTCATAATTGCATTTTTTTTTAACATATTACATTAATTTTCCACATGAATTATATTGCATGTTAAGTCAATTGTGCAATTTTGACAACTATCTTATAAAGTAGATGGCATAGAAGGTCATTGCTCCAGATTGCCTAATTCCAATTGATCGGATCAATATTCCAGAAATGTTAATAATAATTAAAAAAAAATTGGCATAGAAGGTCTTGTTGGTTTCTACTGTTTATATTGTATGGTATTGAACTATGAGATTAAAAAGCAAACTTCATTTGATTTAGTATTCTCAGGTTCCACCATTTGAACAAGATTTACCTGTAATCATACCATGAAAGATATTACTCAGATGAGGAATAGGAAAATGGTTGAATTTGACCGGTTGATTTTTGCATAAAATACTTTGCAACTTGTATCAGGTTCCATCCTTTAACAATTTTGCAGTTAGATGATTCAACTCTAAGGTTGATGCATTAGATCTGTGAGATTCTTAATGTTGATTGGCCTGTATATGATAAAAGGTTGTTGTACTCAAAGTGGGTCTCTGATCTACCAAGTACCAACTCATTTTGGATTTCTCAAGGTTAATGATTTTGTGGTTTTCGAATGGAGATTCTACAGTTAGATGATTAGACTGCAGTTGGTTGCTATTCATATACAGATAACTTCATTTTCTTTCTTCGTATTTAACAAGTTCATCAAATGCAGTTTGTTCATAGCTTCAGCACCGCATCAGGAAAAAAACCTACAAGAAATATGTTGGTTGAATGCTTTTTCTTGCAAACAATTGAACCAAAATTTACCTCGAGAAACCTAGAAGCCTTCTATCTTCATCGTGCTTTCTGATTATGCACTTGAGTCCCCTCTTTGAGTTGCGAGTTCATCATCCATATGAATGGATAGCTAAAAGTAGCGTATTATTATTGTTACAACTCACGGCTTTTTTTTTTCCTGCACCTTTGTAAGAGTGATTCAAATTAAACCTTCATGAAGCATTACTTCTCATCTTTTGCGAGATAGAGGAATAACAGCTTTTGACCAACAGTACTACTACTTGCATGGATAGGTTTGTATCCATGCGTGTATACATGCCTCCTCGTACATGCATGCACTGTCACAGGTATAAATCAAGCATCAGAAGGATTAGAATGATTGAAAATTAACTTATAGTTTGTAATACAGATGTAAAGTAGGTAAAATGACCATATTTATCCATCCATATGCATGTGGAACTGTTTTTTCTAGGATTTCTTTTCTTCTGCAGTACTTGGTGATCTTTGATGATTAGTTTCTTTTTTTTGTAGATGTTGCATTCATTGATGGCACTGAAGTTGAAGAAAATTTAAGGGAAATAGATTTTTGTAAGTTTTACTCTGTGTCCAAAATTCAACTAGTATTGTGATGCTTGTATCATATATTTCTTCTGTGCAAAAGACTTCTGTTCACTCGCAAAACCATAGCTATTCTTTGCTTGATAGCTAAACCCTAAAACCCTAAATCCTAAACCCAAAAACCCTAAACCCTAATTCCGTGCCCCAGCAATTATCTTTATGTTGACTCTTTTCTTGAGATACTGTCAAATTGTTGTTAGGAATCTGTGCAAGATTTATATTGATCATTTTAATTATAATGTAATAATTTTTTCCCTCGCAGATAAATATGGAAAGAAACTCAAAGGGTTTTTTTTTGCAAGATGCAATCCAGAAAGTTTCAATCTAACAAGCAAGATAGGTTGGAACTAATATACATGTCTAGTATGTAGGTTTTTTATTTAATTTTGTAAACTTAACTTGGATCCCAAGTTTATAGATTATGATTTCACACTTTCCTTTTTTATTATTTGTCAATTATGCACTATTTATGTTTCAATTGTAAGGAGATTGATTAGTTATATTTTAATGATATTTTAATTGGTGTTATTTATAAGTGTTTAATTAAGTAGTTCTTCATGTAATATAATAAACAATGTTTTTGTAGATATAAAAGACAACGGGTTTTATTTATTGATAAAAATTGATATTTTATTTCAAACGGCAATGCTTTTTATCCATTGCAAAAAGCATTGTATATGTTAAAAGACAACACTTTTAAACCACTGCAAATTCACTATATGTGCTAAAAAGACAACGCTTTAATTCGTTCTAAAAGCGTTGTCGTTTCTAACAACGGTAATACTTTTTATCCGTTGTAAAAGTATTGTCTTTTTTAGCAAAGACAATTTTTTTTATGGGTTGCAAAAGCGTTGTCATTGCGAAATACTACAACGTTTTTTTTCCGTTGCAAAAACATTGTTTTTGCTAGAAAAGACAATGTTTATTCTCAGTTGCAAAAGCGTTGTATTTGCAAGAAAAGACAATGTTTTTTGTCGTTGCAAAAGCGTTTCCTTTTCTAGAAAAGACAATATTTTTTTATCCGTTGTCATTAGTTGGACTTTTAATAACAGTAGCTTTAACAACGCTTTTACAGCCACATGGACAACGGATAAAAAGCGTTGTTGTAAAATACCAGGAAAAAAAAGGGTATGGTTAGGAGTTAATTACATCTAACCTAGCTTAAGGAGTTTTATTAGTTTAATTAAACTTAGATTTAATTAAATTTGGGGTTAATGGTTTATTGGGTTTAAAGCCCAACCCGTTAAAAGAAAACCCACCCCACCCGTTAACCCATTAAAATCTTCCTTCCTTCCGTTTCTCGCCGACGCAGTTTCCTCGCGCGAGCGTTTCGCGCATCAGCGTAATCGCCGCCGACTACGCCGAAAAATCCTTTCTTTCCTCCTCTGCCGCCCCGTCGCCGTAGCCCTCTTCCACCGCGCGACTTCCTCCTCCAAATCGCTCGCCGCTCCACACGCCGTCGCCACCCTTCGCCGCCTATTGGAGCAGCTCGCCGTCCATAGTCGCTGCCGCTCGCTGCGTAAGCCGCGCGAGCACCACCGTCGCTCTTCCTTTTCTTCGGATCAAGCGTCGTCGCAACGCCACTCGCCGCTGCCACTCCACCGCCGCTGATGGCCGCCTCCTCAAGCCAACCGTGAGCTCTCGTTGCCCTTCGATCGTCGGCACCCCAAGCTAGCCGCAGCTCCTTTTCGATCGTCGGCGGCCCAAGTCGCTGCTGCCGCAGCGAGTCCAGTTTTGGTGATGAGTCGTTGATTTCCTCTGTTTTTCCCCCGAGCGAGCAGATCACCCCTGTGTCGCCTATTTTGATCAGCCGCGTGCCGCCATATCCTTGTCGTGCCCTTGTTCGACCTGTCGATCCAGACGGCAGACGCCCTAGTTAGGGATTCCATCACGAGATCGAAAGATGGGAAGGAGGGGTACGGTCCGATCGGTGGCACAGTGCATTTGATCACTGCGGGATCCATCTTGTTCCTTGGCTGTTTCTGTGAACATCGCAACCATCTGCACCTCAGTGAACAACGACAACCATCGTGTGTTTTGGTAGCAATGCAACATTGGTGTTGTTCAACAGCTTTTCTCAGTCGATCGTGAGAGTTGTACCCGATGATCTACTCTCACATCTATGGGTAACTTCTTAGCCGTCTTGTTGTTTCTTAGATTACAGATTTTTGGTGTGTTTTGGACAGGGATTTGGGTTGTTTCGCGTGTAGCAAGGATAAGGCGGACCATTGTGGGGTTTGTCTCCAATTCAATTGATTGGACTTTGGTCTGATTGAAGCAGGGAGCTAGGTAAGCTCGAATTTGAATAATTGATAGATGTGAGCTATGTTCTACAGTTAATTGTTAGCTTAGTAAGTAATTGGTAATGAACTGTATAGGTGTAGCTTGTTATGTGATCGAGTTCACTAGTATGGACGAACGAGGTTAATTGATTCAGATTGGGTGCTATTAGGTGGACAAGGAGGTTGTGCGATTGAAGCGTGTTAGGGATCGTTTGGAAGCTAGAGGGGGGGGGGGGTGAATAGCGTCAATGGAATTCTTTCGCGTTCGTGTCTACAATTTCGTTAGCGTAGCGGAATATAGATATAATACAATAACGAAATGGACAAGCACACACAAAGACACGAAGATTTAACGTGGTTCGGAACCGCACGGTTCCTACTCCACGGATCGGGTTCGTACGAACCCTAGCGATGCCAATCACACACAACTATAATAATAACTCCTTCTCGGAACAATCCGGAGGCGGAGAAACCTCGTACAATTAATCTTACAACAATAAGATACTAATACAAGCAATTACAATAATGAAATACAATGCAAGTAAAGGAAACTACTTTACAATTGCCTTTGGATTGCTTGATTGCTTGGTTGCTTGAAATCACCTTGGAGACCCTGATTTGCAATAGCAAATCACTCCAAAACCCTCAAGAAACCGATGCCAATTTCCTCCATCACGAGCTCCTTATAAAGCTTCAAGGTCGATCACCGATCGATTGGGACCATCGATCCGATGCCATCGTTATCGTGAGACAACAGCTAGATCCACGTTGGATAAGTCCAACGGATCTACCATCATCACGACCGACAGACCATCACGACCGATGGAGTCCTCACTCGACCTGAGTCTCGACTCCATTCTCGTGGCCGATTTCGAGCACCGCCGACTAATCACACGATCGGGCCGATCGCCGAGCCATCACCGATCGCCCACCTGCAATGATCGCAGGCCATAACCCGCAGTCAAACCCTAGTTAACTCGGTCCAGTCGACTGCCACATGGCACCAGTCGACTGGGACACCTCAAATATGAGGTTTTAACCCAAGTATGGTTCCCCCATACTTGCTAGACCACCTTTAGCCTAGACCTAAGCCTTCTAGCCACCTCCATCAGCCTCACGCCTCTCGGATCCCTCCAAGTCATCCATGACTTGTTCATCCATCGCGCTAGCCTTCAGGTGCTTCCATCGGCTATGTCATACTAACGGTGTCTACACCACCAAGGCACATTGGACTTACGCCGCCAAGACTCCGCTTGGACTTTACGCCACCAACCATTGGACTTATGCTTCCAAGACTCCCGCTTGGACTTTACACCGCCAATATCAAACCCTTGGACTTCTCAAATGCCAAGACTCAAGCTTGGACTTTACCTTGCCAACCCATGTTGGACTTTTCATGCCAAGACCCATGCTTGGACTTTTCATGTGCCAAGTGTCCCACTTGGACTTTCCATGCCAAGTACTCAAGACTTGGACTTTACCAAATGACAATTACATTGTCATATGTTTTTGTCGAACATCAAAACATCACTCGAGTCAAACTCGAGTCCTGGTCAATCGTGACTTGGGCTGATTGCACCAACAATCTCCCCCTTTTTGATGTTTGACAAAAACCAAACAAATTATTGAGTTAGAACACTAACTCAAATCCCTTACCAATTATCCCAAATTGGTAAACACTCACCAAATGTTCTCCCCCAAACATTCTCCCCCTTTTTGACTAACATCAAAAAGGTTTCCTCTCCAAGGAGGTTAATGTCTCATGTCCCATCAATTTCCCAATTGATGTCATATTCTCCCAATAACTTCTCCTCTTCAAGGAGAAAAAACACATCCATCATCCCAAGATGGATACCTCCCCCTAAAGGCTTGCTCCCCCATGACCATTGCACCAACAATGTCCTTGGGAAGTCCCTAAGCCAATAGGAACTCTAAACCATCAAAATTAAGGTTAGAAATTCAACATTGAACTTTCCAACACCTTAAAATTGATACAAACCCTAAATACTTCTCCTAATCCATATCCAATGGATTTTCACTCTTTATAATGCTTCCCAAAGTATATCCTAGGGTTAGGAGTGATTAGGGACCATAACCGTAGCTGAAATCGGGTTAAACAACCTTGTTTACCCCGAAATCAAAGCTACAATGAGTGATTCAGAAATCACCGATCGGTATTTCCATCACCGATCGACACCAATGATCGATAATCAAATTTCAATTTCAATTATCAGAGTTGAATTTTACAAAATCATAAATAATTATACGTATATCAAAAAATCACGAAATTTAATACGTATAATACCTATGACCAATACAATGGGTGAAAAATGTTTGAAAAATATTTTACCCATAAAATAAGGAGTTTGATACAAAACTCAAAACCATTGAAATTTTCAATGTTTTGGCCCTATCTTGTATCAACTCTATCAATGATGATTGCTATCAAAAGATAGACTTCATCAAGGTTTTTCAAAATGATTTTAAAACGTTTTCAAAACCTTATTTTGGATCATATTCCTTGGGCTCTATGTACATGACTTGTACACAAGCTTTCCCAATGATCCACAAATAAAATTAGATGAGTTTTAGTTCATCTAGATGCAAAAACTATGCACCTTGAACTTAACTCATATCCTAGCATCTCACATGTATCTAGGGTGTATAAATACACATACATGTCAATTGGATGTGAGATGTGGGTTTTGGTTCATTTAATCTAGGGTTTCATGCATTTTTCTAAGGCAACCCTACTTGATTCCCTTATAAATGGGACTCCAAGTCATGCCATTGTCCTTAAATTAATTTCAATAAAATTATCTTAAATGCATGAGTGATTATGGCATTAGAGATGATATAGATAAACACATGCTCATAATCATGATGTCATGGCATAATATGAAATCTAAAAACACATGACATTTAATCCTTAATCCTAAACATGTACATGACATATAAAATGATTAAAAATAAGCATGATGTCATGGCATGTTATATGGCAAACAAAGCATGGCATATAAAATATATAGGTATAGTAATACCTAAATTTAATATTAATTGCCATTTCATATAATTAATTATATTTTGCCATATTTCTATTTTTCTCCCAAGTGTGCCAAAAACCCAAAATGGCACACTAACCTCTAAACCTAAATTGTGCCAATTTTGATCATTTTATCAAACTTCTCAAGTAATATTGGCACATCCTAAAACTTTTAGGATTAAGACTCAAATGTATTTCCAAGGTAACCATAACCTTGAAAATGACCTAACATGCCACCTTTGCCATGGTTGAGTTAACTACCCATCCAATCAAGGTCGACACACCCTAAACTCATCTTAGCGTGAATCAATCACACTCTTAGGAACCTAAAAACGATTTGAGCTCCCAGGATTAATTAGGTATTCCTTAGGGATAACCTCCCTAGATACCTTCCTAATGACCTTCCTAGGCTTGTTAGCCTTGGTCATTTGGGTCTTACCTAGGTTGACTCTAGGGGTAACTCCCTTTGCAACCTTCTTAGTGGCCACCCTAGGTTTCCTAGAAACCCTAGCCACTAGGCACAACCTTTGGTCAACCTTAGGGATGACTTCCCTATTGACCTTGGTCTTCCTAGACCTAGTTTGTGTCCCATAATCAAATGGAACACTATGGTAAGCTACCTTAGGCTTAGGTTTGTGACCCAAGCCTTGCTTGCCTTTGGTTGACTTTTGACTCTTAGGTCCTTGGTGTTGACTTTGACTTTTGGACCTTTGACTTTGACCATTAGACCCTTTAAATTGGTTTTGTATATTCCTAAGGGTCTTTTCTAGTTTCTCAAGCCTTGACCTCAAGGCTTGGTTTTCTAATTCTAATTGC
Organism: Wurfbainia villosa; assembly: GCA_025175895.1. Lineage (NCBI taxonomy): Eukaryota > Viridiplantae > Streptophyta > Magnoliopsida > Zingiberales > Zingiberaceae > Wurfbainia > Wurfbainia villosa. The sequence continues at coordinate 130,156,951 of CM045986.1, read as the reverse complement.
CCAATTGATTTTTGATTAAATTCTTGGGCATGGGACTTTCTAGGCATATGCCTAGTCCATTTAGGGTTAACACCTAGGTGCTCTTGCACCTTTCTAATTGTCTCCCTAGGTAAAATTGATCTTGAGTTATTTGACCTAGGTTTGTTCTTAGGTAAATTGTTTTTAGGGACATTAGTCCCAAATTTCTCCTTATTTCCTAAGTGGACGTTTTTAGCACCTAAACAAATATGTCTATCGTTTCTAGCATGCTTTTCATGTACAATAGCAAGACTATTAAAATTATTCCTAGCATGCTTCTTATCCCTAGAAATTGAAGGTGCATTAATAAATTTTACCTTAGGGTTTGCCTTGGAGGCTCCCCCTACTTGTGTTGCTCCTTCTTGCCCTTTCTTCTTCCCCCTTGGGCAATGACTCCGGTAATGCCCCTTTGAGTTGCACTTGAAGCATATGATATGCTCCTTGCTCTTTTGACTTTGGGGACCGGCATCCTTGACTTTTGGTCCCGGTTGAGCCTTCTTTACCCTTTTTGGGCACTTACTCTTGTAGTGCCCGGATTCCCTACACTCAAAGCAAATTATATGATTTTTGTTTAAAACCGAATTGCTTGAGTTACCTAGTTCGGTGGTGAGGATCTCTTGAGCTTGTTCTTCCTCTTGACCGGATGTAGATGTTACTTCTTGTTGCTCCGGTGTTGAGGATGCTCTAATCTCCTCCTCAATCCTAGAAGTGGATGCTTCTTCCACTTCCTCCACCAACCCGGAAATTGACTCCCTATCAACTTCCGATTCTACTTCCTCTTCCTCCTTGGATGTTGATGATCTCTCAACCTCCAGGTCCTCACTTCCTTGTGAGGATGATGCATTAGCCTCTTCGGTCTCTTCCTCTTGGACCGTTGATGGGCTTTCATCGAGCTTGGCCAAATCGCTCCATAGCTCCTTGGCATCCACATAGTCACCTAGGCTACACAAGAGGTCATTAGGAATTAAATCAAAAATGAATTTGATTACCTTCTTGTTTTTCTCGAAGGCTTGGAGTTGGTCTTCACTCCACTTCTTCTTATTGAGGAATCCTCCCTTTGGTCCTATTGGATAGCTAAAACCCTCCATCAAGATAGACCATTCTTCGAAGTCCCTCATCATTAGGAAGTCTTCAATTCTTGACTTCCATTGCTTAAACCCTTCTTGTCCATAGAAGGTATAGGGGATAGGTGTGTTGATATCCCATCCCAAATGTCCTTGGATTTCCATCTTTTCCTCTAGCGTCTTGACTCCGGGTTGTTAATCCGTAGAAGAGCCCCGGGCTCTGATACCACTTGTTAGGGATCATTTAGAAGCTAGAGGGGGGGGGGGTGAATAGCGTCAATGGAATTCTTTCGTGTTTGTGTCTACAATTTCGTTAGCGCAGTGGAATATAGATATAATACAATAACGAAATGGACAAGCACACACAAAGACACGAAGATTTAACGTGGTTCGGAACCGCACGGTTCCTACTCCACGGATCGGGTTCGTACGAACCCTAGCGATGCCAATCACACACCACTATAATAATAACTCCTTCTCGGAACAATCCGGAGGCGGAGAAACCTCGTACAATTAATCTTACAACAATAAGATACTAATACAAGCAATTACAATAATGAAATACAATGCAAGTAAAGGAAACTACTTTACAATTGCCTTTGGATTTCTTGATTGCTTGGTTTCTTGAAATCACCTTGGAGGCCCTGATTTAAAACAGCAAATCACTCCAAAACCCTCAAGAAACCGATGACAATTTCCTCCATCACGAGCTCCTTATAAAGCTTCAACCTGTGTTGGAAAAGGTCGATCAGTCGACTGATCAGGACCATCAGTCGACTGATGCCACTGTTGTCGTGAGACAACGACTAGATTCACGCTGGATAAGTCCAACAAATCTACCATCAGTCGACTGATTGTGACCATCAGTCGACTGATGGAGTCCTCACTCGACCAGTCGAGTCTTGACTCCATTCTGTGGCCGATTTCTCGAGCACCAGTCGACTGATCACATGATCAGTCGATTGCCCACCTCTGGCAGTCAACTGCTAGGCCATAACCCGCAGTCAAACCCTAGTTGACTCAGTCCAGTCGACTGCCACATGGCACCAGTCGACTGGGACACCTCAAACATGAGGTTTTAACCCAAGTATGGTTCCCCCATACTTGCTAGACCACCCTTAGCCTAGACCTAAGCCTTCTAGCCACCTCCATCAGCCTCACGCCTCTCGGATCCCTCCAAGTCATCCATGACTTGTTCATCCATCGCGCTAGCCTTCAGGTGCTTCCATCGGCTATGTCATGCTAACGGTGTCTACACCGCCAAGACACATTGGACTTATGCCGCCAAGACTCCGCTTGGACTTTACGCCGCCAACCATTGGACTTATGCTGCCAAGACTCCCGCTTGGACTTTACGCCGCCAATATCAAACCCTTGGACTTCTCAAATGCCAAGACTCAAGCTTGGACTTTCCCTTGCCAACCCATGTTGGACTTTTCATGCCAAGACCCATGCTTGGACTTTTCATGTGCCAAGTGTCCCACTTGGACTTTCCATGCCATGTACTCAAGACTTGGACTTTACCAAATGACAATTACATTGTCATATGTTTTTGTCGAACATCAAAACATCACTCGAGTCAAACTCGAGTCCTAGTCAATCGTGACCTGGGCCGATTGCACCAACAAAGCGTAACCAGGTGAGTCTGAATCTTAATGCTTATGAACATATGTTAACTGTAGATTGAGATGTTATTTAGTTAGCTTGATTAGCTATGATTAAATTGACAGTTGATATGGTGATTAAAAGATAATGGAAGAAACTATTCAATTAGTTGATCGAGATGTGAAGTCAATGTAGGACTCGAATCGATCATTCATTGTATGCTCTCACTTAACTATAAATGTTGTGATATGTGCAGGACATGATACGAGGCAGATATTCATGAACGTGAAGATGATTGGTGTCTACAAAGCAAGTAGGTAATTTCCTACTGGTCGGGTAAATGTAATGATTTTCAGATTTAGACATAGATATGAACCTTAGGTGTTCATATTACCTTGACCATGCTCTGTTTATCGTATGCTTGAACTTATCGTTGATATATATGTGTGCTTGATTATTGATAACACATATTCCCTAGCATGATCTAGAAGTTACAGATGTGATGTAAGTAGGTTTAACTGTTTAGTAGGGTGTAGATGTTAGAGTACGGAGGATGACCTAAATTGTAAATTTGGCAAAAAGGTCCTCTGTAGATAAGTATGGCCCTAAATGTAGGACTCATTCCATACCTGTATGTTGCACCTTTATTTACCAACCACGGGTTGTGTAAATGGTCAGGTGAGTCGTGGACAGTGTGTCGCTACGGACCGATGGTCCTAGCTTGTCATGATCAGATGAGTATGACTCTCTACAGGATAGAGAGTGTCCTGATCAATTGGGTGTGACTCTCTGTTGAACAGAGAGTCTATGGTAGATGCCTATAGGTGAGACAGTACCCTCATATCATTGCATGCATACTGACGACATCGTCTCCCCTTGGGGTTGAGAGAGAGTCGTCAGTCATCCTGCCTCCCAGGTTACTTCCAGAGGAGTAACTGGTGTGAGGGCAGAGCATTTATTGTTCCGCACTCTACCACTATAGATGGTGGTAGTTGGAGTTGCATGCAGTTGTCCTGGGTGCGTGATACTCGACCACTCATTGGTAGTGTTAGTCGGAGTGGCCAGCAGCAGGGACCCCCGTTGTGTAGCGAGCTCTTTACGCTCATATGCTACTTGATCATACTACCCAACTCGGTCACTCGAGAGTGGTGGCGACTGGAGTCGGGATAGTTATCATGTCGTGCCACCTAGGCCACACTGGGGTCGTGGTAGCGAGTAGGGGTGATCAGGCATGACCATGCATGCTGCATTGTCGTATCATACGGTGCTTTGCATATGGTTATATATATATACATACCTGCTTATATATATATATATATATATATATATATATATATATATATATATATATATATATATATATATATATATATGGATGATGGTGATTAGTATACATACAGATACAGTCTATATGTATACTCACTTTGATGATGCATTTGTATGTACTATGCTTGTTGCATTTGTTTGTACATATTCATACATGCTACTGCATTTCCTGTATGGTAGTAGGCTGATACTTGTATACCTGTTGGTTATTCACAATGATACCCTTGGATCATATTCAGGATATTGTGTGATTAGTACTATTCTTTTATACCCTATGATGTGGTTATATGCCCAGGTTGGATCAGGATAGAGTAGCTGACGGTCAGGTATGTCAGCATCGTTGTTGTTCAGTTTATTTAGTGTATGCATGCATATATACCTTTTATGCTGATGTATACCTGTTGTTCGAGTAGATTTAGACTGTTGAATGACATGTAATATTGATACATATATTTACATGTTTTCTCGACATTACTCGAAGTTTTACTCACCACCTCCGACTCGGTTTTTCCATCGCCTGTGCAATGTAGACGCCTTGTGACGATTTACTGAGTCATCGCTACATCCATCCCATCTCCATTTTCTGAGTCTCTCGAGGAGTTCATTTTGTTTTTCTCTCTTATGGCTTGGACTTGTTTATGTGTTATGGATTTTGGTCCTATGTCATGGACCCTTGTTTTGTTATGGACTTGTCGTGATGTCGTTGTTTTATTTACGATTTTTTACTGTGGACTTGTCAGGTGGTGTACACCTGTATATTTGGTTATGTATGTTATGGGTATGCGCTCTTTATTTCCGCTGCTGTTATTTGTTATATATATTGTTGTTGTTGTGGGCCTACGGGCCTTGTATTAACCCGAAATGTTATCACGTACAGGGGAGATGCTGTTCGTTTGATTTTCGGCTCGGCATGCTCTCGGGGCGTGATAGTTGTCTATGAGGTTTTTTCTTGTAGTGAATACCAAATTAACCTACAACCATGCCAATGGTTTGTCCAAAACTATCTTGGTTATGAGCCTCTACTTATACTCTACAAGGGACTGATAACATGATCTTCTGTGCGACACCACACACCATGTTATCTACAATGTAAAGTATTAGACAATATGCATAACTATAAATATACAAATAATGATCATGTGATTCTTATTCCAAAATGAAGATGTTCATACAAAGGCTAGGCTTTCAGTATAAATCCCAACAATCTCCCACTTATACTAAAAGACCATGCTGCCATCAACTGTCATATATCTGATTCTCATTTCCTCCACATGCCTATCAAAAGCTCTCGCTGGAAGAACCTTAGTGAGAGGATCTGTCAGGTTATCCTCTAATGCAATCTTGGCGACAACAACTTCTCCTCGCTTTACGATCTCTCGTATTATATGGTACTTATGCTCTATGTGTTTACTTGCCTTATGGGCTCGTGGTTCCTTCGAGTTTGTAATTGCACCACTGTTATCACAATAAATTTTGATAGTTCTGAGCAAACCAGGAACCACATCGAAGTCCATCAAGAAGTTCCTGAGCCATACAACTTCTTTGGCTGCCTCAGAGGTTACCACATACTCAGCTTCCATGGTGGAGTCTGCCACGTATTTCTGCTTGACATTCCTCCATACAATGGCTCCACCTTCCAAAGTAAACACAAAATCTGAGGTAGACTTATTATTATTCCTATCTGATTGGAAGTCAGAATCTGTGTAACCCACAGGGAGTAATTGAACTTCCTGGTATACCAGCATATAATCCCTAGTCCTTCTCAGGTACTTCAATATATGCTTTATCGCAGTTCAATGTCCCTGTCCTAGATTACTCTGATATCTGCTAACCATCTCCACGATAAAGCAGATATCCATCCTCGTACATAACATAGCATACATGAGGCTTCCTACCGTCGAAGTATAAGGAACCGCCTTTATCTCCTCTATCTCCTTTGATGTTCTAGGACACATCTCTTTAGATAAAGGTACTCCATGCCTAAAAGGTAGAAAACCTTTCTTGGAGTTCTACATGCTAAAACGAACCAAAATAGTGTCTACATATGAAGCTTGAGATAAGCACAACATCTTTTTCTTGCGATCCCTTATAACCTTGATCCCAAGGATGTGTCCCATTTCTCCCAAGTCCTTCATATCAAATTGTTTGGACAATCATCCCCTTACGTCTGACAACACTTTGACATTGTTGCCAATGAACAAAATGACATCTACGTATAGTATAAGAAATACCACTACGTTTATGTCACATCTCTTGTATACACAATGTTGGTGTAATCGGCCCAGGTCACGATTGACCAGACTCGAGTTTGACTCGAGTGATGTTTTGATGTTTGACAAAGTAAGTTGACATTGATGTTTGACATTAATGTCTGTTGATGTTTTGGAGAGATTGTTTATACAATCAACTTGGGTTAGGTTTAACTGGACTCGAGTTTGACTCGAGGGAGACTTTGATGGTTGACTAGGGTTGACCATGTGATTATGGAAAGTCCAAGTCATGGGTACTTGGCATGGAAAGTTCAAGTGGGACACTTGGCATTTGGGAAAGTCCAAGCATGAGTCTTGGCATGGAAAGTCCAACATGGGTTGGCAAGGGAAAGTCCAAGCTTGAGTCTTGGCATTTGAGAAGTCCAAGGGATTTGATATTGGTGGCATAAAGTCCAAGCGGGAGTCTTAGCAGCATAAGTCCAATGGTTGGCGGCGTAAAGTCCAAGCGGAGTCTTGGCGGCGTAAGTCCAATGTGCCTTGGCGGTGTAGACACTGTTAGCATGACATAGCCGATGGAAGCACCTGAAGGCTAGCGCGATGGATGAACAAGTCATGGATGACTTAGAGGGATCCGAGAGGCATAAGGCTGATGGAAGTGACTAGAAGGTTTAGGTTTAGGCTAAGGGTGGTCTAGCAAGTATGAGGGCACCATACTTGGGCTAAAACCTCATGTTTGAGGTGTGTCAGTCGACTGGTGCCATGTGGAAGTCGACTGGCATAGTCAACTAGGGTTTGACTGTGGGATTTGGCCTAGCAGTCGACTGCAATATGTGGGTAGTCGACTGATTGGCTGATTAGTCGACTGATCTTGTGATCAGTCGACTGGTGCTCGTGAAATCGAGCACAGAATGGAGTTGACACTCGACTGGTCGAGTGAAGGCTCCATCAGTCGACTGATGGGTATGGTCAGTCGACTGATGATGGATCCGTTGGACTTATCCAGCGTGAATCTAGCCGTTGTCTCATGACAACAGTGGCATCAGTCGACTGATGGTCTCGATCAGTCGACTGATCGACTTTTTCCAGCATAGGTTGAAGCTATAAAAGGAGCTCATGATGGAGGAAAAACTATCCGGTTCTTGAGAGCTATTGGGGCGATTTGTTGCTGCAAATCAGGTCTCCAAGTGCAAGCAAGCAACCAAGCATTCAAGCAATCAAAAATAAGTGTTGTAAAGTTTTTTCTTTACTTGTCTTTCGTATTTGCATTGTATATTGCTTGTAATTTTGTTCTTGCTGTTGTAAGATCGTTTGTACGAGGTTTCTCCACCTCCGACTTGTGTCGAGAAGGAGTTATTGTGATTAGTAGTGCATGTTTGCATTGCTAGGGCTTTTAGAGCCCGATTCGTGGAGTAGGAACCGTTCGGTTCCGAACCACATTAAATACTTGCGTATTTGTGTTTGTCTATTTCGTATTGCTTAATTATTATTCCGCTGCGCGTTAACGAAGTTTGTAGATGAACACGAGAAAAAATTCCATCACGCACTAGCTTGACGCTATTCACCCCCCTCTAGCGGCCTCAAATCACTTACAATTGGTATCAGAGTCCGGGGCTCTTCTACGGATTAACCGCCGGGAGCTAAAGAAGCTAGAGGGAAGATGGAATTCCAAGACAAGCTTGGATGGGACATCAACACTCCACCGCCATATGATCGAGAAGACTTTTCGGCGTGGAGAGCAAGAATGGAGACATTCTTGATGATGGATATAGAGGATTGGTTCATCCTCATAGAAGGCTTTGAACCTCCTCGGGATAAGAACGGAAACGTCTTGAAATTGAAGAAGTGGACACAAGAGCAACGTCTCAAATTCAAGACCGAAGTCAAGGTAACAAAGCTTTTAGAAGATTTGATACCTAATGACATTTTGTCTAGTTTAGGTGAATTTCAAGATGCCAAGGAGCTATGAGACAAATTGGCCAAGTTCCATGAGAAGCCTCACTTGGAACAAGTAGAAGAAGAAGAATCTTTATCGGCTCAAGAAGAGGAAGAAGTCGAGGAAGAATCATCATCATCTTCACAAGTGAGTGAGGACTCGGAAGTTGAGAAGGAATCAACTTCCGGATTGGTGGAACAAGAGGAGACCTCCACCTCTAGGATTGAGGGGGAGGAGATTAGAGCATCTACACTGGAGCAATCTCAAGAAGAATCATCTACATCTGGTAGAGAAGAAGAGCAAGCTCAAGAGAACCTCACCACCACCCTAGGTAACTCAAGCATGTCAATTAATAACAAAATTCATATAATATACTTTGAGTGTAGGGAATCCGGACACTACAAGAGTAAGTGTCCAAAAAGGGTTAAGAAAGCTCCTCTGACACCAAAAGTCAATGAAAAAGTCAATGATGTCGGCGTCCCCACCAAGAAGAGCAAGGAGCACGTGGTGTGCTTCAAATGCCGACAACCGGGACACTATAGGAGCCAATGTCCTAGAAGAAAGGAGGGAGCTTTACAAGTAGGGGGAGTCTCTAAGACTAACCCTAAGGTATATTTTTATAATGCTCATTCTTTAAATTCTAAGTAAAAGCATGCTAGAATTAATTTAAATAATTTTGCTATTACTCATGAATCAAAGCATGCTAGAAATAATAATTATGGTTGTCTAGAAGCTAAACATGTTGGTTTTAGGGCTAAGGAGAAATCTAGAAATGATAACTCTTGACCTATTTCAAAGAAGGAGAAATTTGAGACTAATGTCCCTAGAAATGTCCTTCCTAAGAAAACAATTAAGAAAATCGAAAACCATTTAGGCATCAATCCTAGTAAGGGTAGACATATGCCTAAAGAGAATGGTAATGTCCAAAAATCTAATCAAAAATCATTTGGGCAATTAGAGTTAGAAAATCAAGCCTTGAGGTCAAGGCTTGAGAAATTGGAAAAAACTCTTGCAAATATGCAAAATCAATTTAAATGGTCAAATTGTCAAACTTTAGGGTCTAGAAGTCAACAAAAAGAGTATAAGAGACAAGAATCATCTAGGAGACAAGGTTTGGGTCACAAGCCTATGTCTAAGAAAGTAATGCCTACTTATCACAATGCTCCATTTGATTATGGAACTAAACCTAAATCTAAGAAAACCAAAGTCTCTAGGAAAATTATCCCTAAGGCCAACCACAGTATGTGCCTAGTGGCTAGGGTTTCTAAGAAATCTAAGGAAGCCACTAAAAAGGTTACTAGGGAGGTAATCCCTAAGGCTAACCATGGCAAGACCATAATAACCAAGGCTAACAAGCCTAAAAGCGTAATTAGAAAGGTATCTAGGGAAGTCATCCCTAAGGAATACCTAAATAATCCAATGAGGTCAAATAGATTTTGGGTTCCAAAGAGCGTGATTGATTCACGTTAAATGGGTTAGGATGTGCCAATTTTGATTGGATGGGTAGTTAACTCAACCATAGCAAAGTTGACATTTTAGGTTATTTTCAAGGTTATGGATACCTTGAAAATAGGTTTGATCTTATATTCTAAAAGATTTTAGGATGTGCCAATATATTTTTTGAATCATGAAAAATCAATAAAATTAGCACAATCTAGATTTAGAGGTTATAGTGCGTCATTTTGGATTTTGGCACACTTTGGAAATTTAAGGTTTAGAAGTTACATCAAGAGTGGTACTCAAGTGCTACACACCTTGATGTCTTACACTTACCATGCTTCATGTGTTTTACCATATGGTTGCATGGAAGGAATGTCTAGGGTGGATTGCATCTCACAAAATAAGTCTTTTACCTTGATTGTGTATTTCAACACTTAGAAATGGTGAGATGTTAGGATTTTGAAACCATTGGATGCTAATGTTTGCCAAAATGAAATAAAATACCAAAATATATTAACTAATACATGAATATAAGCATAACATTAATATATTCGACATACAAGATTAAACATGAGAAAATGAAACAAGTTGGATAAAGAAGTTGAGATTTTCTGAAATTTAGATCTAGAAATCAGAGATCGATCGTCTGAGTTTATCGATCGGTGATAATCTTTAACGCACGATCTGGTGAGTTGATGAGTCGCTTTCGAGGACTCGACCGATTTTTACATCGATCGTGATTATCAACGTCGATCGACTAGTGTTACTTATTCATCGAGGCGAAGGATCATCGGTCGAGTAGCTCGGCGGGCCGAGTGATGATCGCATCGATCGTGATGACCAACATCGATCGATGTATTCAGATCGATCTGAGAATGCTCGTGATCGAGTCTTTGGCCGAAGCCGATCATCGGTTGAAGAAACCGCGTATAACCTGCCATCAGTCGACTAATGTCACACATCAGTCGATTGGAGTCGCAATTTTATAACGCCGAACCGCTAGGGTTCGGCGTCTTCACACTCTTTTCCCTCGCGATTTTCGTCTCCGATCGACGCTCATCGTCTCTGACCAGCCTTTCCTCGTCCATGCCGGCGACCAAAGCCCTAGGGTTGGTAGTCTTCTCTTCCGATTGTGTCTTTGATCTCTCTATAACCCTAATGGCATCTCACAGCCCTAGTTTTTCTTCTCCAAATGATTAGGGTTCCGGCGAGACCCTTTCTCCGGCGATCCTTCTGGCGTTCCCCTCAGCAGCCGCCTTGTGCCTTCCCTTCATCACCTTCAAATGGCATCAAAGTATAATTTCTATACCCCTTAAACCCTAAATTTTTGTCTTTACAATTCATTGTGATCTAATCGTGTATATGTATCATTGCATTCCATTCCACTGCATTGCATTCATATAGACAACCACGTAGGAACGACCCGACTGAGGTCGCATCATGATTGTACCAACCCATGTCGGTTAGGTACATCAGTATTGACTTCTTTAGGCATTATTGTGGCGATATCATGGAGATTTTAGCATATTATCAACTCATGAAGGTAGTTCTTTGCACTCATGCCATAAATGATGATCTCCTTAAGGAGTTCTATCAAAACTTAAGGAAGGTAGACAATGGTCCTACCTACACTACTCGCATTGTAAAATGCGACTTAGAGTTCACTCCTGCGATATTGCAGGAGTTTCTTGAGTGTAGGCCATCAGATGATACTTTCGTCTTCTATCCTATCTTCGATGCCCCTCTTCCTGAGCCGTTTGATCATATTTCTTTAGACTCCATGCATGAGGACATTTTTCACCATCCTCGCCCACCAGCTCAGAACCTATTCTCTATCACTGAGCTATCTGCCCATGATAATATACTTTACAAAGTCATTGTTGGGTGTTTTCTCCCTATCGTGACTCAGGGTCTGGCCAAGATTCGGCCTCCCCATCTTTTTCTTGTGTATGTCATGCGTCATAGATTAGATATAAATATTGCATTGAACATGTTTTATTGCATTGTACATTTCATATCCCCTGTGCAAGGGAAAGTGCATATGCCTTTTGGCCATATCATCACTGTATGGCTAGAGTCTATAGGCATTAACATTAACAGGGGATCTCTGAGGGCGCTTTCCGAGGTTTACGATTGTATATCAGTTCATAAATTCTCATTGGCGAAGCTGCGGATCGGACATGGGCAGATGGAGCTGGTACCTCGACCTCCGCCCAGGCCACGTAGGGAGCCACCTCTAGTACCGGGAGAGCCTGCAAAATGACATGAGGATCCAGTTGCTGCTGACGAGGAGGACCAAATGCCAGCAGATGCATCAGCGGCAGGTCCTTCGGATCGGATTGCCCAGCTGGAGTCCAGCTTCCAGGATTATCAGCAGATGATGGACTCCCGACTAGCAGAGATTATATCAGGGCAATCCTCCATGGGTGAGCATCTCGGTCGGATGGAGGAGCGCTACATTCGGATTGAGGAGTCATAGAGCCGCATTGAGCAGCGACAGCTTGACATGTACGAGATGATGCGAGCATGGACTTTGGGTCAACAGCCACCTCCGCCTCCACCTTCCGCAGAGGACTAGCGATATTAGGATGTTTAGCGATATAGGATGTCTTTTTGTTTGAACATTTCATATTTTGGATGTAAAAACTTGAAGTTTTTAATGAAATATTTTCTAAAATTATTGTTGTCTAATTGTATGTTTGGTTGAAATGTGTTTGTTTGTGTAAGCTTGCTATGTCATGGCATCTAATTCCGTTTTCTCATATACCATGTCATGTTGTTGATTAGGGCTTTTGTAGATGTCATGTTCACTTTTTAAAAGCTTATTGATATATCATGACATCATGATCATTGCCATGATTTATTATTGTTATCACTTATGCCATGATCATTCATGCATTTAACTTGATTAAAATTGAGTTAAGGACAATGACATGACTTGGAGTCCCATTTATAAGGGAATCAAGTAGGGTTGCCTAGAAAATGTATGAGGCCATAATAATCCTAACTTCATATCTCACATCTAAATTGACATGTATGTGTGTGTATACACCTTAGATAACCTGTGAGATGTTAGGATAATAAGTTAGGTTCAAGGTGCATAGATAGTGCATCTAGATGAACTTAACTTATTTCAATCATCACTAAGAATTATGAGGAAAACTAATATACAAGTTATATATATTTAGCCAATAAACCATGGTTTAAAATAGGTTTTCAAAAACATTTTAAAATCACTTTAGAAAACCTTGGTGAAGTCTATCTTTTGATAGTCATCATCATTGTAGAAGTTGATACAAAGTAGATCAAAAACTTTAAAGTTTTAATAGTTTTTGAACTTTGTATCAATCTCCTATTTTAATGGTTAAAATATTTTTCCAAGATTTTTCACCGATTGTATGTGTGATAAGTATTATACATGTGAAATTTCGTGATTTTTCAAGCTATTATATTTAGTTACGATTTTTCAAAGTTGGAGTCTGATAACTGAAAAACAGGTTTTTTTAGTTATGTAAAATACCGGAAATATATATATATATATATATATATATATATATATATATATATATATATATATATATATATATATATATATATATATATATATAATATGGATTAAATACCTAAGTAGCTAGTTGGGGGGGGGGGGGGGGTTTAAATAGGAGGTTGGATTAATTTGGGCTAGCTTGGACTTAACCTAGGTTAGCTTAACCATAAGTGAATCACTTAGATAAGTCTTGAATCCAACCCGTTAGCTAGAATCCAACCCGTTAGTTAAAATCCGACACGCTAAACCAATAAAATGCAGCCGCTTTTCCCTTTTCGTTCACGCCGACGCTTTCTTCCGCGCGAGCGTTTCATGCACGCGGCGACTTCCGTTCGACGCCGTCGCCGCCGACGCCGACGCTGTCTCTTCCCGAGCCTCTTCTTCCTAACTCTCGAAGTTCCTTCGACTCTCTCGTGATCTCTCTCTCTGCCCTTCGTCCCCATCGCATCCCAACCTCTGCCAACGCCTTGTCGGTGGAGATCTGACTGTAGGAGAGGAGGCCGACAAGCATCGACACGGATGGTCGGGAATTTGGGACGGCCGCAGGTCGATCAGGAGCCGGACTTCTCAAGCGCTGTCGAAACTGGGAGTTCCAGCGGGAGCTAGGGCTATGCTTCGGGGGGGGGGGGTTGACTTCGTCGGTGAACAAAGGCTCGCTGCCGGAGCTAGGTAAGTCAGTAATGTTTCCTTCTTCTTCAAGCTTGGACAGGATGGAATTCCTGAAATTTGTCTATGTTGGTTACCGAATTTTGTTTTGGGCAGTGGGTTCTGGTGAACAAAGGTGGCTGACGGTGGTTGGGGATTTTGCTGCCGACAGGGTTCAACTTCGGGTAAGCAAGATTAATTGCCTTTTTGTCTGTGAATTTCCTTTCGGTAAAGATTGCTCGGTGGAGAGGGCTAGAGGTGTGGCCGGTTGGTAAGGGTTGTGGTTAGTGTTTGTTGTTTGCCGAAGGGTTGATATTCGGTGGTAGTGTGGATGAGTATGGTGGAGCGAGATTGGGGTGAGGTTTGTGTTGAACCACGATTTTATCATGTTTGTATGCTGCAGCATGGTTGTTTAGAGTGATTTGGTTGTGTGCTGGCTGTGGTTTAGTGAGAAGGATTGATTGGGTTAGGTAAGTGTTGATTAGAGGGGTTGTCGGGTTGTGTCCTATTGCATTGATGAGCCGTGGTTGAGAGCTCAACTTTGTCGAAATGACAATTAATGGATTGGGCAGGAACTGAGTTTGAATTAATAATAAGGGTTGGTCGATGGTGAGGTTTTGTGGGGTGTTTGACCGGTGTGAATATAGGTTAGATTAATACTTAATTTGTTAGTGATCCTATTACATCAAATTAAGTATAAAAAGATTTAATTCTTCATGAGATTGACTTTGTTAAGTCGAATATAAAATTGGATGAGGGAGTTAGCACTGTTGCTAATTGAAACCGATGGATGTAAAATAAATGGTCAAGTCTGGCTAATTCGGGTTTCTAAATCGTATTCGATAAGGGACGCGAATATGGAAATGATAGAATAGTAAATTATATACATCTATTGACATGTGCTTGAACTTAATGCATATCATGGTTGTGCAGGACGTGGATACGAGGCGGGTCCGCGGCCGTGAGGAGTTTATTACTACGAGCATTGACAACAGGTAGGTAATTTCCTACCGGTCGGGTAGATGTAATGATTTCCAGATTTAGACATAGATATGAACATGTTAGGTGTTGATATTACCTTGACCATGCTCTGTTTATCGTATGCTTGAACTTATCATTGATATATATGTGTGCTCGATTATTGAAATCACATATTCCTTATTATGATCTAGGAGTTGCAGATGTGATGTAAGTAGGTTTAACTGTTTAGTAGGGTGTAGATGTTAGAGTACGGAGGATGACCTAAATTGTAAATTTGACAAAAAGGTCCTCTGTGGATAAGTATGACCCTAAATGTAGGACTCATTCCATACCTGTATGTTGCACCTTTATTTACCAACCACGAGTTGTGTAAATGGTCAGGTGAGTCGTAGACAGTGTGTCGCTACGGACCGATGGTCCTAGCTTGTCAGGATCAGATGAGTATGACTCTCTACAGGATAGAGAGTGTACTGATCAATTGGGTGTGACTCTCGGTTGAGCAGAGAGTCTATGGTAGATGTCTGTATGTGAGACAGTACCCTCATGTCATTGCATGCATACTGACGACATCGTCTCCCCTTGGGGTTGAGAGAGAGTCGTCAGTCATCCTGCCTCCCATGTTACTTCCAGAGGAGTAACTGGTGTGAGGGCATAACATTTGTTGTGCCGCACTCTACCATTATTGACGATGGTTGTTGGAGTTACGTGCAGTTGTCCTGGGTGCGTGGCACTCGATCGCTCATTGGTAGTGTCAGTCGGAGTAGCCAGCAGCAGGGACCCCCGTTGCGTAGCGAGCTCTTTACGCTCATATGCTACTTGATCATACTGCCCACTCGGCCACTCTATAGTAGTGGTTGGTGTGAGTTGGGACAGTTGTCATATCGTGCCACCTAGGCCACACTGGGGGCGTGGTAGCGAGTAGGGGTGAGCAGGCATGACCATGCATGCTGCATTGCCGTATCATACGGTGCTTTGCATATGGTTATATATATATATACATACATGCTTGTATATATATATATATACATGGATGATGATGATTAGTATACATACAGATACAGTCTATATGTATACTCACTTTGGTGATGTATTTGTATGTACTATGCTTGTTGCATTTGTTTGTACATATTCATACATGCTACTGCATTTCCTGTATGGTAGTAGGCTGGTACTTTTATACCTGTTGGTTATTCACGGCGATACCCTTGGATCATATTCAGGATATTGTGTGAGTTAGTGTTATTCTTTTATACCCTATGATGTGGATACATGCCCAGGTTGGATCAGGATAGAGTAGTGGATCGAGTATGTCAAAGATCGTTGTTGTTCAGTTTATTTAGTGTATGCATGCATATATACCTTTTATGCTGATGTATACCTATTGTTTGAGTAGATTTAGACTGTCGAATGACATGTAATATTGATACATATATTTACATGTTTTCTCTGATTACCTGCTGAGTTTTACTCACCACCTCCGACCCTGGGTTTTTCTGTCGCCCAGGTAACAGGTAGACGCCTTGTGACGACTTGGAGCTGTGCTGACCGATCCATCCCATCTTCATTTTCCGATGTCTCCCGAGGAGTTTATATTGTTTTTCTCTCTTATGGTTTGGACTTGTTTATGAGTTATGGATTTTGGTCCTATGTCATGGACCCTTGTTTTGTTATGGACTTGTCATGATGTCGTTGTTTTAATTATGGTTTTTGACTGTGGACTTGTCAGGTGGTGTACACCTGTATATTTTTGTTATGTATGTTGTGAGTATGCGCTCTTTATTTCCGCTGCTGTTATTTGTTATATATATTGTTGTTGTTGTGGGCCTACGGGCCTTGTATTAACCTGAAATGTTGCCACGTTAGGGTAGATGTCGTCCGTTTGATTTTCGACTCGGTATGCTCTCGGGGCGTGACAACTTTAGTGGTATTAGAGCCGAAGGTTCTGTGATGTCATACAATGATTTTGTTTTGAGTCTTGGATTCTCGGGAGTCGGTATATTTTTCGGATTTGGTTTTGTGAGATGAGATGGACAGCGACCTGAGCTCCAAGCATCACGAGGTAAGAATTCCTGATAACTTATGGTTTAGTAGATATTTATCTAAACTTGATTAGTAGGTGTATACATTATAGTTATAACACCTGTGCAGACTTGTAGTAGGGGTTGTCCATCGAGGCGACCAACCGGAGTGACCTTTAGGGTTTATACTCCCGGTTATGTTGACTATGCATTTAGATGCTTATATCCGGGAATAACCCGTAGTATGTTGGTTATTATTCGTAACCGCGGTATGAGTTGACCACGGAAACGACCTGTTGAGTCTGTGAGTCTTGAACCATGTCGAAAAGGTGATTTACCTTTGAGAGCCGACTGATACCGAGTCGGAAAAAAAAACATGGGTCAAGTCGTCACATTTCTGGTTGAAATCAGATATTTCAGCCTTAGAGATTTTCACTAATCTGGCAAGAATCGGATCATTACACTGGGTAATGAACAGACTTGTAGATTATTTGTGATGCAGATAGCGGAAGGCTAGGTTACGGTGTTTCATAGGGATTTTATCCCCGAGTTGTTCGTACTGAGTTGTATAACTTTGAGAGTACTTTTGAGTACTTAACTCATGTTATACCGATAAAGAAGAGTTGTTTGCATTTCATTATCGGGATTAAGTTAGTATTTGGAGGAAAATGCAGAAAATAATCTTCGGGAAATAATATATCACTTGATTATGGTTTAGTGATGTTGAAAGAGAATATTTCCCCGTGTCACTTTTAGTGACACATTGTAAGGAATTCTTGAGCTTCAAGAAAGGGTGATCGGTTAGTAACAGAATACTATGCAGAGTCGTGAGACTTGCGGAGGTTACGACCACCTAATAGCTCAAGAAGATGAATGGAGGATTTAAGCCACCCAGAGTTATTGGATTATAGTTGGATAAGGATGTCGGGATCTTCTACCAGATCCTGCCAGAAGACATTGGATTGAGACAGGAGTTTAGAAATGACTCCGTACAAGTGTTTAAGAGTTGGAGACCGATAAGCATATATTGCAAGTCAACTTATTAGAGTTAGAAGTCTCCGACTATTGGATAAAAGGAGCAAGATCAGAGTAATAGGCTTTGAGCTACTTTTCGATTATGGAAGACCAACCGCAGATCATCAGGATATTCTCGAGGATATCAGCGAAATCAGAACAAAGACTCCGAAGGGATTATGTGCGTGCAGTGCAGATCATGAAGACACGTGAAGTCAGATTGTCCATTGGATCAGTTCATTTGTTGCTGTTGTTGAGCAACCAGTACAGTGGAGGAGGTGTACTTTGAAGATTCAGTTGAAGACTACCAATGGTGTTCTAGGAGGATGATGCACCGTCTCGATAGCAGAGATCAACACAGAAGATGTGGGTTACCTTATCAGCATCAACCTACTACCTCAGGCGTGGTTGAAGTTCCGTGATACTACCCTTCAGTAGAGATTAGCACAGAAGCAGCATCAACAAAAGACATCGTGGAAGACTCATGCAGACAACAGTTACCCCCAGATATGATTTGATTAGTACAGAGGAGAGAGTATACGACGGTGGTCGTATCTATTTTGTATTCTACAGTTGTAGCTCGTAGATTTAAGTGATAGGATCAGACGATCCGAGAAAAATCCCCGAGGCATTCGTCGCAGAAATGCGACTGCTTTGTCGCGAACTGTTGGATATGATCTGGTTCTCTTTGAAGAAAGGCCGAGACTTGCGGGGAGCCTTTGGATCGGATCAATAGATAATTGATGATTCAGGGTATTACTTTAGTTTACCCTCAATGTTAATATATTGAGAGATACTTGTAGTTTACAGGTATCTGTATCTAGAACATTCTCAGTTGGATTAGAAGGGTCCTTTACATCGACTTGTGGGTCGATGGTATCTCTACCGTCAGGTGAGATGAGGATCAACAATTAAGAAGTCAAGAGATGCCCTTAGACTAGGATAGACATATCTTTACTGTAGACATATCCTTACGGATGGTCAAGTTGTTGAGATTATAGTACGATATGTCCCTCGGATGTGTGTATAATCTGAGAGTGTTTGGATGTAGTTTCGGATGAACTCCTAGACTTGCCGTTGCTTAGGCAAGTGGAGTAGTCGATCGAAATGATTGCGAAAATAGTCTGGTATCGAAGATCATATATCAAGTGATATTTTTGTTGGTATCAGTGTTGTTAAACACTATAAAAGAATTGGAATAACGTGAGTTGCGATCATAGGAGAGGTTGGAGGGGATATTTATCTATCCCAGTATTCCTCCTTGAGAAGATCCGGAACTCTTTGTTGAAAGAAAGATGGACCTTTGAAAGTATGCATCGATTATCGATGATAGAATACAGTAGTTGTCGTGATGAATATCCTCCGTTGGGGGATAGATGATCTGTTTAGATCAGCAAAGGACACCTGTGTATACTCTAAGGTTGATTTGCGACTAGAGCGTTGACATTGTAATGACATGGTGTCATACAATTATCATTATCGTTGTGATGATTAATATATATCATCAGCGTAGAGTAAAGGGGATGCAGATGTGTGGAGACGACAATTTCATACTTGGTATGAATTGTTATGAGTTGTGATTAAGTCGCTAGACTAATTAATGATTTAGTCGTCACTGGATTAGAGAATCGTATATCCTGAACACGATTGGATCCTTTTGTAGTTGTTGGAGTTGCGTAATCTGGCCACTGTTGATTGTGGTAGATGGAGTTGCGCACTCGACCACCGTAGATGGTGGTTTGCCTTGTAGGTTTTGGTTGGTACGGTAGATGTGGATAGAATGTCTTAGCATTACTATACCACAGATTAGTTTGACAAAGGTGATGATGGAAAACATTTAGTTGGAAGCTGGTGAAACCAGTTTACAGGACCTAGATGGTGGTTAACTTTTACGCAAGTATTAGTTAATCCTTTTGGAGTTGATAAAAAGAAGGTTGTACGCGGATGCATCGTTTCAGGGATTGGAACGATTCCGATGCAGTTGAATGAGGCATATCTTATGCCTACGTTAGTTAAGGAACTACGAGATAGTCTGTCATATTCATGACGTGACTTTAGTAGTTATTGTCTGGATTTGCAGTTGAATGGAGCAGAAGTGCTCATTGAATTTAACAAGCTACTGGGTAGCTACAATGGAGTTGCTGGAGCGCGAACAGTTGCAAGAATTGCAACTTGCGAGATTGGGCGCTATAGTCTCCCATGCACTTACAGAATGTGTGGTGAAATGGATTTTGGACGGTAGATGGACTTATCTTGTGAGAAGATAATTCCCTATCTCTGATAAGGATAGTGGGTCCCGGACTTGCAGTGTTTAAGGAAGAGTTGCTACAGAAAGCACAACATTCGAGATGGGCTATATATCTTGATGGTACTTGGATGTACCGGGATATGAGACGTTTATACTGATGGGAGCGGTATAAAGAGAGTTATAGCAGATTTTGCTACTCGATGTTTAGTATGCCAGTAGGTGAAGGCTGAACATCAGAAACTCGCTGGATTGCTCTAGGAAATTCCGATTCCAGAATGGAAGTGGGAGCATATCACTATGGATTTTGTTACGGGATTTCCTAGAACCCGTAAAGGTCGTGATGCGATTTGGGTGATTGTGGATCAACTGACCAAATCAGCTCATTTCCTTCCTATTCGTGGGTCGTACCCATAGGATCGTCTGGCAGAGTTGTATTGTTGAGAAATTATCAGATTGTGTAGGGTACTTTTAAGTACCATATCGGATAGAGATTTGCGATTTACCTCACGATTTTGATAGAGTCTGCACCAGACTATGGCCACAGAGCTTCATCTTAGTGCAACATTTCATCCGCAGACAGATGAACGGTCTAAGTGTATCATTTAGATGTTGGAGGATCTATTCAGATCTTGTGTCGTGGATTATGGAGGTGTAGCTTATCGGTTGGCTTTACCTTCGACACTTGCGGGTGCTCACAATGTATTTCCTATTTTTATACTAAGGAAATACATGTCGCATGTTGATCATGCTCTGAAAGAAGTTCCGAATTCTACCTCAGTCTAATGCGACTTACGAGGTGAATCCAGGATGGAGCCTGGGTCGCAAGGAGCGACAGTAGTGGGACGAAAATGATCCAACTCATAAAGGTTGGATGACAGCATCATATCGATGAGGAGGCTACGTGAGAGCTGGAAGATACTATCCGAGCTCGATACCCTCATCTGTTCACTTGAGGAATGTATGTGGTTATTTCAGAAACTTGCTTAAAGTAATTTTTGCATGTTAGTGTATATATATATATATATATATATATATATATATATATATATATATATATATATATATATATATATATATATATATATATATATATATATATATATATATATATTATATGGATTAAATACCTAAGTAGCTAGTTGGGGGGGGGGGGGGGGGTTAAATAGGAGGTTGGATTAATTTGGGCTAGCTTGGACTTAACCTAGGTTAGCTTAACCATGAGTGAATCACTTAGATAAGTCTTGAATCCAACCGGTTAGCTAGAATCCAACCCATGTCAGCCCTCGAGCATTTAGCAATACCTCAGACGCCACTTCACTCCATTACCAATTCTTAGCAATACGTAACCGAACGAAGCGTCTGGCGACTTCCGTTCGACGCCGCCGCCGACGCTGTCTCTTCCCGAACCTCTTCTTCCTAACTCTCGAAGTTCCTTCGACTCTCTCGTGATCTCTCTCTCTGCCCTTCGTCCCCATCGCATCCCAACCACTGCAAATGCCTTGCCGGTGGAGATCCGGCTGTAGGAGAGGAGGCCGACAAGCATCGACGTGGGTGGTCGGGAATTCGGGACGGCAGCAGGTCGATCAGGAGCTGGACTTCTCAAGCGTTGTTGGAACCGGGAGTTCCAGCGGGAGCTAGGGCTATGCTTCGGGGGGGTTGACTTCTCCGGTGAACAGGGGCTCGCTGCCGGAGCTAGGTGAGTCAGTAATGTTTCCTTCTTCTTCAAGCTTGGACAGGATGGAATTCCTGAAATTTGTCTGTGTTGGTTACCGAATTTTGTTTTGGGCAGTGGGTTCCGGTGAACAAAGGTTGGCTGACGGTGGTTGGGGATTTTGCTGCCGACAGGGTTCAACTTCGGGTAAGCAAGATTAATTGCCTTTTTGTCTGTGAATTTCCTTTCGGTAAAGATTGCTCGGTGGAGAGGGCTAGAGGTGTGGCCGGTTGGTAAGGGTTGTGGTTAGTGTTTGTTGTTTGCCGAAGGGTTGATATTCAGTGGTAGTGTGGATGAGTATGGTGGAGCGAGATTGGGGTTAGTTTTGTGTTGAACCACGATTTTATCATGTTTGTATGCTGCAACATGGTTGTTTAGGGTGATTTGGTTGTGTGCCGGCTGTGGTTTAGTGAGAAGGATTGATTGGGTTAGGTAAGTGTTGATTAGAGGGGTTGTCGGGCTGTGTCCTATTGCATTGATGAGCCGTGGTTGAGAGCTCAACTTTGTCGAAACGACAATTAATGGATTGGGCAGGAACAGGGTTTGAATTAATAATAAGGGTTGGTCGATGGTGAGGTTTTGTGGGGTGTTTGACCGATGTGAATATAGGTTAGATTAATACTTAATTTGTTAGTGATCCTATTACATCAAATTAAGTATAAAAAGATTTAAATTTTCATGAGATTGACTTTGTTAAGTCGAATATAGAATTGGATGAGGGAGTTAGCACTGTTGCTAATTGAAACCGATGGATGTAAAATAAATGGTCAAGTCTGGCTAATTCGGGTTTCTAAATCGTATTCGATAAGGGACGCGAATATGGAAACGATAGAATAGTAAATTATATACATATATTGACATGTGCTTGAACTTAATGCATATCATGGTTGTGCAGGACGTGGATACGAGGCGGGTCCGCGGCCGTGAGGAGTTTATTACTACGAGCATTGACAACAGGTAGGTAATTTCCTACCGGTCGGGTAGATGTAATGATTTCCAGATTTAGACATAGATATGAACATGTTAGGTGTTCATATTACCTTGACCATGCTCTGTTTATCGTATGCTTGAACTTATCATTGATATATATGTGTGCTCGATTATTGAAATCACATATTCCTTATTATGATCTAGGAGTTGCAGATGTGATGTAAGTAGGTTTAACTGTTTAGTAGGGTGTAGATGTTAGAGTACGGAGGATGACCTAAATTGTAAATTTGGCAAAAAGGTCCTTTGTGGATAAGTATGACCCTAAATGTAGGACTCATTCCATACATGTATGTTGCACCTTTATTTACCAACCACGGGTTGTGTAAATGGTCAGGTGAGTCGTAGACAGTGTGTCGTTACGGACCGATGGTCCTAGCTTGTCAGGATCAGATGAGTATGACTCTCTACAGGATAGAGAGTGTACTGATCAATTGGGTGTGACTCTCGATTGAGCAGAGAGTCTATGGTAGATGTTTGTATGTGAGACAGTACTCTCATGTCATTGCATGCATACTGACGACATCGTCTCCCCTTGGGGTTGAGAGAGAGTCGTCAGTCATCCTGCCTCCCAGGTTACTTCCAGAGGAGTAACTGGTGTGAGGGCATAGCATTTGTTGTGCCGCACTCTACCATTATTGACGATGGTTTTTGGAGTTGCGTGCAGTTGTCCTGGGTTCGTGGCACTCGACCGCTCATTGGTAGTGTCAGTCAGAGTAGCTAGCAGCAGGGACCCCCGTTGCGTAGCGAGCTCTTTACGCTCATATGCTACTTGATCATACTGCTCACTCGACCACTCTATAGTAGTGGTTGGTGTGAGTTGGGACAGTTGTCATGTCGTGCCACCTAAGCCACACTGGGGTCGTGGTAGCGAGTAGGGTTGAGCAGGCATGACCATGCATGCTGCATTGTCGTATCATACGGTGCTTTGCATATGGTTATATATATATACATACCTGCTTGTATATATATATATATACATGGATGATGATGATTAGTATACATACAGATACAGTCTATATGTATACTCACTTTGATGATGCATTTGTATGTACTATGCTTGTTGCATTTGTTTGTACATATTCATACATGCTACTGCATTTCCTGTATGGTAGTAGGCTGGTACTTTTATACCTATTGGTTATTCACGGTGATACCCTTGGATCATATTTAGGATATTGTGTGAGTTAGTGTTATTCTTTTATACCCTATGATGTGGATATATGCCCAGGTTGGATCAGGATAGAGTAGCTGATGGTCAGGTATGTCAGCATCGTTGTTGTTCAGTTTATTTAATGTATGCATGCATATATACCTTTTATGCTGATGTATACCTGTTGTTCGAGTAGATTTAGACTGTTGAATGACATGTAATATTGATACATATATTTACATGTTTTCTCTGATTACCTGCTGAGTTTTACTCACCACCTCCGACCCTGGGTTTTTCTGTCGCCCATGTAACAGGTAGACGCCTTTGTGACGACTTGGAGCTGTGCTGATCGATCCATCCCATCTCCATTTTCCGATGTCTCCCGAGGAGTTTATATTGTTTTTCTCTCTTATGGTTTGGACTTGTTTATGAGTTATGGATTTTGGTCCTATGTCATGGACCCTTGTTTTGTTATGGACTTGTCGTGATGTCGTTGTTTTAATTATGGTTTTTGACTGTGGACTTGTCAGGTGGTGTACACCTGTATATTTTTGTTATGTATGTTGTGGGTATGCGCTCTTTATTTCCGCTGCTGTTATTTGTTATATATATTGTTGTTGTTGTGGGCCTACGGGCCTTGTATTAACCCGAAATGTTGCCACGTACAGGGGAGATGTCGTCCGTTTGATTTTCGGCTCGGCATGCTATCGTATGACAAGGTATCGATCGCCTCTGAAGCGATCGGTGATGGGCAACGATTGGCTATCCTAGCGCAATATCACTCATTGCTCGGTGCCGATCGGTGATGGGGCTATCGATCGGCCCGGTTTTTCAGAGACTCGACTGATAGTCTAATTTCGGGATAAACAAGATTGTTTAACCCGATTTCAGCTACGGTTAAGGTTCCTAATCACTCCTAACCCTAGGATATGCTTTGGGAAGCATTATAAAGGGTGAAAATCCATTGGATATGGATTTGGAGAGGTGTTTAGGGTTTGTATCAAATTTAAGGTGTTGGAAAGTTCAATGTTGAATTTCTAACCTTATCTTTGATGGTTTAGAGTTCGTATTGGCTTAGGGACTTCCCAAAGACATTGTTGGTGCAATAGTCAAGGGGGAGCAAGCCTTTAGGGGGAGGTATCCATCATGGGATGATGGATGATATTTTTCCTCATGGGAAGGAAAAATGAGATTTTGAGATACCCAATTTGGAAGTTGGGAGAGTGAATAGGATTGCCTCTCTTGAGTGATATGGGACTTATCACTAGGAAGATGGTAGGCATCCTAGGTATTTTTGGACCAAGGGGGAGATTGTAAGATCTCATTGGGACATGAGACATTGACCTCCTTGGAGTGAACCTTTTTGATGTATGTCAAAAAGGGGGAGAACATAAGATTACCAATTTATGAAATTGGTAAGGGAATTTGAGTTAGGGGTTTAAGTCAAGGTTGTTTTTTGTCAAACATCAAAAAGGGAGAGATTGTTAGTGCAATCGGCCCAGGTCACGATTGACCAGACTCGAGTTTGACTCGAGTGATGTTTTGATGTTTGACAAAGTAAGTTGACATTGATGTTTGACATTAATGTCTATTGATGTTTTGGAGAGATTGTTTATACAATCAACCCGGGTTAGGTTTAACTAGACTCGAGTTTGACTCGAGGGAGACTTTGATGGTTGACTAGGGTTGACCATGTGATTATGGAAAGTCCAAGTCATGGGTACTTTGCATGGAAAGTCCAAGTGGGACACTTAGCATTTGGGAAAGTCCAAGCATGGGTCTTGGCATGGAAAGTCCAACATGGGTTGGCAAGGGAAAGTCCAAGCTTGAGTCTTGGCATTTGAGAAGTCCAAGGGATTTAATATTGGCGGCATAAAGTCCAAGCGGAAATCTTGGCAGCATAAGTCCAATGGTTGGCGGCGTAAAGTCCAAGCGGAGTCTTGGCGACGTAAGTCCAATGTGCCTTGGCGGTGTATACACCATTAACATGACATAGCCGATGGAAGCACCTGAAGGCTAGTGCGATAGATGAACAAGTCATAGATGACTTGGAGGGATCCGAGAGGCGTAAGACTGATGGAGGTGGCTAGAAGGCTTAGGTCTAGGCTAATGGTGGTCTAGCAAGTATGGGGGCACCATACTTAGGCTAAAACCTCATGTTTGAGGTGTGTCAGTCGACTGGTGTCATGTGACAGTCGACTGGCGTAGTCAACTAGGGTTTGACTGCGGGATTTAGCCTAGTAGTCGACTGTCATATGTGGGCAGTCGACTGATTGGCTGATCAGTCGACTGATTGGCTGATCAGTCGACTGATCTTGTGATCAGTCGACTGGTGCTCGTGAAATCGGGCATAGAATGGAGTCGACACTCGACTGTGTTGGATCGAAAGTGTCGCTAGAGGGGGGGGGGGGTGAATAGCGATACGATGTCGTTAAAAAACTTTTGCAATAAGTAAAAAGCAAGTAGAGAGTGCACAGCGGAAATATAAAGTAGACAAGATATTTTTACGTGGTTCACAATCTTTCGATTGCTAATCCACGGCCCTAGTGATCCTTGATCACGTACGGAGGGCAATTCACTAAAACCACTCCTCCTCGTTGGAGGTAGGAGCAACGATTACAAAAAGAAATCAAGGCAAAGGGACACTCCCCCTTTCCTTGTTACGATTAAAGCACAAAGACAATTTAAAGAAGTAGAACTTAAATAAATATACCGACAACTATTATAAGTAGAAGATGTAGCTTTCGTTGTCGGCGGCACTTCGTCGTAGCAAATGTGAGTAGTAGTAGCGGCGTTACGACGGCGTGTTGAGAGCTCTTGAATTCTTGTCTTTTTTGCTTGGCGTGAACATGTCTATTTATGGATATTGATCTATGAATTTAGACATAGGTAGTGTCCAAGGTGAGGTTCTTATCCCCCAAGTCTTGCTCATCCACATCCTTTGCGCCAACTCAAGGATGAGGTGCTTCATCCAACCACCTTGTGCCACAACTCAAGGATGAGGTGCTCATCCAACCACCTTGTGCCACCTCAAGGAGGCCTTCACGCCAACTTGTTGGAGCCATCCAACTTGTGCCACATCATGGGAGCCAACCATCTTGTGCCAACTCTCCTCATTTTGGGCGTCCAAGCTTGATGGTGGTTTGCCAACCATCTTGTGCCAACTCACCTCATTTTGGGCGTCCAACTTGATGATGGTTTGGATGTCCACCTTGATGCCACATCACCTAATTTTTGGGGTCCAAGCTTGGTGATGGTTTGGATGTCCACCTTGATGCCACATCACCCTTTGTACCAAAACACGAGTCAAGTCCAAATTCACCCCTTGAAATTCGAGCCGGTCAAAGGGTTTTGGAATTTGCATACAAGTTAGCTTAAAATATAACGTCGATGGTTCTAACTGATCTCGACCTAGACCTTCCATTGGAGGTATTGGGTCGGATCTACGCTTAACGCCCTGCTTCGCCACACGAGCTTACCTTGTAGCCTCGCTTCCGGTCTTCACCCGAGTACCTCGGCTTCCTCCGAAATCCCTCTGGCGTTGCCCGACCACCTCGGTTCCCACCGGGTGTCGCAGACCTTCCGCTCAACTTTAGCATTTCTGCACACTTAATTGAGCTCGTAAGATAACAAATATACTCTTAACTATTGAGCCTTTTGCCATAATCAAAATATCGGTTCGACTTTGGTGCCCACTGCACCAACAATCTCCCCCTTTTTGATTCATGGCAAACCGACACAAAAGTTAAGGAAAAATTAAGCTAGCATAATGATTAAGCATGAATGAGCTAGCATAAAGATTAAATATGAATGAGCTAGCATAATGATTAAATATGAATGAGAAATATTATTGTTTCAAGTTCTCCCCTTTGAGGTAACCTCCCCCTTGACCGAAGGTGAGTTCTTGAAAAATAATTTTTACTCCCCCTTAATAGTTGCTTAAGTAATCGGAATTACTTAATATAAAAGGTAATAATTTTGTTTACTTTCTTCCCCTTTAATTTTGGTTAATTTTGGTTACTTTTGTGACTTTCTCCCCCTTTTGCCTTAACTCAAAAAAGTTTGTAAATATATTTTAGGGTTTGTAAGTCCAAGCAAGTTCCCAATATAAATATATTTTTTTTTTTAAAATAATAATAAGCTTGAAAATATGTTCATCTAAAATGTACAACTCCGGTTGGACTTGATTGATATAGAATGATCAATAAGTCTTGAAGGAGTTGATTAATTTTAAATAATTATACTCCATGGTTCATATCGATGCAATCAATCTACATCCGGAACTGTGAGTAAGATCCTAACATCTCACGCCTGCCTACGTTGGCTAAGTACACAAACACATTAGTCCTATGTGTTGTGAGATGTGTTGGCTCCTTAAATCTATAGGTATATGATTTCTAAGGTAAGACTTAGGCTAATTTCATAAAAGAAGCAAAAATAGAGTACATATATAGAAAATTTAAATCCTACTCTATTACGCACATACCTAACTTTCGTCTTAATAAACTAAATTCGGCTTCGGGTAGTGGTTTGGTGAAGATGTCCGCTAGGTTTGATTTGGACTCAACATACTCTAGGTGTATAGTTCCATTAGTTACATGTTCCCTAATGAAGTGGTGTTTAACTTCTATATGTTTTGTCCTAGAATGACATATTGGATTTTTAGTTAAGTTAATTGAACTGATGTTATCTATGTAGGTTTTAATGTTGTTAAAGATTAAGCTAAAGTCTTGGAGAGTGTGCTTCATCCACAGGAGCTGAGAGACACACTCACCCATCGCAACGTATTCGGCTTCGGTGGTAGATAAGGCAACGCAATCGCTTCCTCTCGAACTTACTAGACTCGAGCCGAGGATTTGACAACAACCACTCGTGCTCTTTCTATCGAGTTTACTACCGGCATAGTCAGAGTCGGAGTAGCCGATTAGATTAAACTCGGTAGATCTAGGGTACCAAATACCTACGTTTAGCGTGCCCTTTAGATATCTAAGGATACGCTTGACTAGGGTTAGGTGTTTGTAACTTGCATATACTTACTCTACAGCAATAAAATGCTCGGCTCGCTGGTTAAGTATATAGGAGACTTCCTATTGCGCTCCTATAGTATTTTAGGTCAACGGGTTTTCCTTCTACATCTTCGTTTATATTAACATTAGTTGCCATAGGTGTATTGATTATTTTAGCATCTTGCATTCCAAATCGATTTATAAAGTCCTTAGTATATTTTTGTTGATGTAAATATATTCCATCTTTAGTTTGTTTAATTTGTAAACCTAAGAAGAAACTTAACTCTCCCACTAAATTCATTTCAAATTCACTTTCCATAAGTGAGATGAATTAGTTTAGCGAGGATCGAGTTGGTAGTTCCAAAATTATATCATCTACATAGATTTGGGCTATAAAGATTTCTTTTCCTACGGTTTTAACGAATAAGGTTGGGTCGACTAAACCTTGGTTGAATCCTTTGGACTTAAGATAGATCGAAAGCCTTCGTATCAAGCTCTTGGGGCTTGTTTGAGTCCATATAGGGCTTTCTTAAGTCTAAGGACATGGTCAGTTTATCTAGATTTTCAATCCGGAGGTTGGTCGACGTAAACTTCTTCCTTAATGTATCCATTCAAAAATGCTGACTTGACATCCATTTGAAACAATTTAAAACCTCGATGTGCGGCATATGCTAACAACATTCGGATGGACTCTAGTCCAGCTACGGGCGTAGGTCTCATCGTAATCTAAACCTTCGACTTGACTAAACCCTTTGCGACTAACCTAGCTTTATTTCTAACTACTTCACCTTTATCATCAAGTTTATTTCAAATACCCACCTTGTTCCAATAATTGATTTTTCTTTAGGTGGTGGTACTAATTCCCGGACTTCATTTCTAGTGAATTGAGCTAGCTCTTCTTGCATAGCAATAATCCAATGGGATCAAGAAGTGCTTGTTCAATAGTTTTGGGTTCGATTTTGGAAATTAACGAGATTTGACTAAGGTTTCGATATGAAGCTCTAGTTCGAACCCCTAAATTTGGATCACCTATAACTTGATTGATAGGATGATTTGTTTGAGTCTTAGTGTGACTCGGGTTAGGGTCATCTATCACTTGGTCGATAGGATGACTTGGGTGAGTTCTAGTTTGACTTGGGTTAGAGTCATCTATCACTTGGTCGATAGGATGACTTGGGTTAGGACGAGATTCAAGTTCAAGATCAGAGTCGGGTTCGCTATAAGTTGATTTGCTAGTTGGTTTTGTTAAGGATTGAACGGGTTCGTGTCCTTCGTCGAAAACTATATTAATGGTTTCTTCGACTCTAAGAGTGTCGTGATTGTATACCCTATAAGCTCTACTGGTGGTTGAGTATCCTAGAAAGGTTCCAGTAGAGGTTTTGGATTTGAATTTCCCTAGGTAATCCTTAGTGTTTAAGATATGTACCTTGCATCCAAATACCCTAAAGTACTTGATGTTCGGTATTTTATCGTGATAAATCTCGTACGAGGTCTTTTGGTGCCTCTTTACCATAAGGATCCTATTTTGGACATAGCGGTAGTACTAACGGCCTGCCTAAAATCTATCGGGTAGGTTATACTCGTTTAACATTGTCCTAGCGGCTTCTTGTAGGGTTCTATTTTTCCGTTCGACTAACCCATTTTGTTGTGGGGTTCTAGGACATGAAAACTCATGGTGGTATCCGTTTAGGTTACAGAAATCTGTAAACCTGTGGTTTTCGAATTCACCACCATGATCGCTTCTAAGTCTTTTAATCTTAAGGTTCTTTTGATTTTCGATTAACCTACAAAGATTGATTAGTTGGTCTAGGGTATCATTTTTATGTTTGATAAACCTAACCCAAGTAAATCTAGAATAGTCGTCAATTATGACTAAGCAAAATTGACTACCATTGAGTGACTTAGCTCCATGTGAATCAAATAGATCCATGTGTAGGAGCTCAAGAACACTTTTGGTTAGTTCTTGATTAGTTAATTGATGTTGTGTCCTAGATTGTTTACCTTGTTGACAAGCATTACATATTTTATTATCCAAGTTGTTTAGTTTAGGCAAACCTATAACCAGGCCACTCTGACTCATCTTGTTGTGACCGAGTCTTGTGCGAGTGTCCAGTCTTGAGTGCCATAACCAAGATTCCTCTTGCTGTGTCATAAGACACTTGTTTGAGGAGTTGGGTAAATTTATTGTGTAGATGTTGCTACTCCTAGTTCCTTTAAGTATTATTTTAGATGTTGCATTTATTTTGATTACACATTCATTTTCTAGAAATATGACCTTATAATTGTTATCACACAATTGGCTTACACTAAGTAAATTATATTGAAAGTTTTCTACTAATAAGACATTTTGAATTGTAAAGTTAGAGTTGAGCTCAATATCACCTGATCCGATGATTTTGAGCTTGCCGTTATTTCGAAGGCTACCGATCCTTGTCGTTTGAATCGTAATCGAAAATTTGAGTTGATCCCCGGCCATGTGTCGAGTAACCATCGCCCAACATCCATTGATCCTACACATAAGGTAGTTGGATCGGATATTGGAATTACTAAAGGGTTGTTTGTAAGTTTTAACCTAAATCATCTCACCAATATCTACATGATCAAAACATGTTATTCCTATGTGTTATTGTGAGATGACTATCAATTTTACTTGATTAATTTTAATGAATTTAAATTAACCAACATTAGGTTAGATTCGGATTTAGTCTAAGCTCATCAAGTAATCTTTTCAAGAGATTAGCTTCCAGGTCGTGGCGAGGCATAGAGGCCTTCTTTGATCGGAACAACGACCACTTCCTTAGACAAAGCTAATTTCAAGAAATTGATAACTCGACTTACTTGAGACTATGTCTTGGTCTAACTAGTTATTTTTGAAAGAGGCTCCCGAGGCTCAATCTTTCGTAGGATTTTAGTTGGTTTATTTTTGAAAAGAGGCTCCCGAGGCTCAATCTTTCGCAGGATTTTAGTTGGTTATGAGTCCTATCTAACCATTCTAAAAATAAAGGAAAAACTAAGCATGCAATTTCTAAGACTTAACAAAATACATTTTGTATTGGCTCTCGACCATTGAATCGAGTGGGTCTATTCACATAGTGAATTTGGTCCTGGGAACCCAATACATGTTAGATCCTAAAGTTGAAATCAAAGTGGTCTTAGGGACCCATGCTTGGACATTTTTCTTATGTTGGTTTACTATAGACATATATGACTTATTGGTTGTATTTGAGTTAAACCCGAGTCCGGCCTTGTTGTACACGGCCCTTTGTGATCCAAGTAAGAGGTCAAGTCCCTTGGATCCCAAAGTGAACCTTTCCAACGTGTTCCTAAGGTCTTCGACTTGTGTTTTCAAAATCGAGTTCTCAACTTCAAGCTTTTCAACTTGAGTTGAGTCCTCCTCTTGAATACGAGTAGTCGAAGAGGTTAGGGAGACCTCATGTTTGAGAAGGTTAACCTCCTCAATTAGGGTCTCGACCTTGGACTCGGACTTAGCTAGTTTCTTATTTAAAAATTTAATTGCACCATACAAAGTATTAAGTAACGACCGACTTACCCTTAATGATTCTTTTGAACCGGATACGGATCCGTGGCTTGTCTTGAATGGAAGCTCATCATCGGATTCGGACTCGGACTCTTCTTCGGTTTCGGAGTCGTGCTCGGTCGGCTTGGCCATTAGAGCTTGGATATCGTCTTCTTCCTCCGACAACTCCTCCCAAGTAGCGTTTAGCGCTTTCTTGGTCTTTGATGCGTTATTCTTTAGCTTTGGGCACTCGGACTTGATGTGACCGAACCTGTGCACTCATAGCATCTATAATTAGAAGTATTTGAATTATGTTTAGGCTTACATTGTGTTGTTGGTCGTTTTCATCTCTTGATCATATTCCGTACTAGATTGACTAGTTCGGATTCTCTTCGGAGTCTACGTCCGATTCGGACTCGTCTTCTTCCTTCGGGGGTGGCTTGCTTGCGGGCTTCTTCTTCTTGGAACCTGCAACTAACGCAATACTCTTCTCGGCCTGGACCACGTTAGTTTGCTCATGTAATTCAAGTTTTGAAAACAATTCGTCTAACCTAATTTTAGAAAGGTCCTTGGAGACCTTGTAGGCATCGACCATGGATGCCCACAAGGTGGTCCTAGGAAACGAGTTAAGAGAATACCTGATAAGGTCGCGATTCTCGACCTTTTGTCCGATGGCATGGAGTTGGTTGACGGCGTCTTGGATACGAGCATGTAGTTGAGTTGCGGTCTCGCTTTTCCTGCATTTTCAAGTTATACAATTTATTTAAAAGTAAATCTCTTTTACATACCTTCGTGTCGTCGGTGCCTTCGTGTAGTTCCACTAGCTTGGTCCATAAGTCCTTTGCACTAATGAAGGGGCCGACGCGGTTGAGCTCTTCCTTGGACAACCCACATTGCAAGATTTGAGTTGCCTTGGCATCGGCTTCTACTTGTTTTTCATGGAATTTGACCATTGATCGTAACCCAAAGATTCACCATCTTCATTAATAGGAAGTGTGAAACCGGTTTGGATTACGATCCACATCTCGATTTGGGTTTTAAGAAAGCATTCCATCCGACCCTTCCAATAACGAAAGTCATTACCGTTGTAAAACGGGGGTCGGTGATGCTAAACCCTTCGAGATGGGCCATTTAAAAACAAGAAGAAGAACGATTTAAAAGAATCTTGCAAAACACACACGAAAGAATATTCCAAGACTTTCGCCTTGGATTAGTAGGGGAAGTAAAAAGATATATAAAATGTAACTAGCAAAAAGAAAAAAACAATCAAAAGCGAATGTCGTTGAAGTTCCGGAGGACAACCTTACTCGGGATCTAACCCCAAGGACAACCAAATCCGGATCCTAAACCCTCAAATGCAATACTAAATGTAGGAGAAGATAAGCAAGTGAAATAATTATACGAAAACAGAAATAAATAAATAAAAAATCTGTGAAAAAAAAAACAAAGCTAGATTGGTGGTTTCACCGAATCTTAGCGCCCCCGGCTCTGATACCAATTGTTGGATCGAAAGTGTCGCTAGAGGGGGGGGGGGTGAATAGCGATACGATGTCGTTAAAAAACTTTTGCAATAAGTAAAAAGCAAGTAGAGAGTGCACAGCGGAAATATAAAGTAGACAAGATATTTTTACTTGGTTCACAATCTTTCGATTGCTAATCCACGGCCCTAGTGATCCTTGATCACGTACGGATGGCAATTCACTAAAACCACTCCTCCTCGTTGGAGGTAGGAGCAACGATTACAAAAAGAAATCAAGGCAAAGGGACACTCCCCCTTTCCTTGTTACGATTAAAGCACAAAGACAATTTAAAGAAGTAGAACTTAAATAAATATACCGACAACTCTTATAAGTAGAAGATGTAGCTTTCGTTGTCGGCGGCACTTCGTCGTAGCAAATGTGAGTAGTAGTAGCGGCGTTACGACGGCGTGTTGAGAGCTCTTGAATTCTTGTCTTTTTTGCTTGGCGTGAACATGTCTATTTATGGATATTGATCTATGAATTTAGACATAGGTAGTGTCCAAGGTGAGGTTCTTATCCCCCAAGTCTTGCTCATCCACATCCTTTGCGCAAACTCAAGGATGAGGTGCTTCATCCAACCACCTTGTGCCACAACTCAAGGATGAGGTGCTCATCCAACCACCTTGTGCCACCTCAAGGAGGCCTTCACGCCAACTTGTTGGAGCCATCCAACTTGTGCCACATCATGGGAGCCAACCATCTTGTGCCAACTCTCCTCATTTTGGGCGTCCAAGCAGATGGTGGTTTGCCAACCATCTTGTGCCAACTCACCTCATTTTGGGCGTCCAACTTGATGATGGTTTGGATGTCCACCTTGATGCCACATCACCTAATTTTGGGGGTCCAAGCTTGGTGATGGTTTGGATGTCCACCTTGATGCCACATCACCCTTTGTACCAAAACACGAGTCAAGTCCAAATTCACCCCCTTGAAATTCGAGCTCTTCTCGAGGCTGGAACTAGACCAGCAGTTGACTGTAGTAGACGACTGGTCAAAGGGTTTTGGACTGCAGTACAAGTTAGCTTAAAATATAACGTACGATGGTTCTAACCAACTGATCTCGACCTAGACCTTCCATTGGAGGTATTGGGTCGGATCTACGCTTAACGTCCTTGCTTCGCTTTCACACGAGCTTACCTTGTAGCCTCGCTTCTGGTCTTCACCCGAGTACCTCGGCTTCCTCCGAAATCCCTCTGGCGTTGCCCGACCACCTCGGTTCCCACCGGGTGTCGCAGACCTTCCGCTCAACTTTAGCATTTCTGCACACTTAATTGAGCTCGTAAGATAACAAATATACTCTTAACTATTGAGCCTTTTGCCATAATCAAAATATCGGTTCGACTTTGGTGCCCACTGCACCAACAGACTGGTCGAGTGAAGGCTCCATCAGTCGACTGATGGGTATGATCAGTTGACTGATGATGGATCCGTTGGATTTATCCAGCATGGATCTAGCTATTGTCTCACGACAACAGTGACATCAGTCGACTGAACGACTTTTTCCAGCACAGGTTAAAGCTATAAAAGGAGCTCGTGATGGAGGAAAAACTATCCGATTCTTGAGAGCTATTGGGGCGATTTATTACTGTAAATCAGGTCTCCAAGTCCAAGCAAGCGACCAAGCATTCAAGCAATCAAAAACAAGTGTTGTAAAGTTTTTTCTTTACTTGTCTTTCGTATTTGCATTGTATATTGCTTGTAATTTCATTCTTGCTATTGTAAGATCATTTGTATGAGGTTTCTCCACCTCTGACTTGTGTCGAGAATGAGTTATTGTGATTAGTAGTGCGTGTTTGCATTGCTAGGGCTTTTAGAGCTCGATCCGTGGAGTAGGAACCGTTCGGTTCCGAACCACGTTAAATACTTGCGTATTTGTGTTTGTATATTTCGTATTGCTTAATTATTATTCCGCTGCGGGCTAACGAAGTTTGTAGACGAACACGCGAAAGAATTCCATCACGCACTAGCTCGACGCTATTCACCCCCCCTCTAGCAGCCTCAAATCACTTACACACAAGACTCATCCGGACTTTGAATAAATTTATATGACTAGATTACCTCATCAAAGCGAATGTTCCAAGATCTCAAAGCTTGCTTCAATCCATAAATGGACCGATTAAGCTTGCACACAAAATGTTCTTTTCCCTTTGCAATGAATCCCTCTGGTTGCTCCATATAGACGTTTTCTTCAAGACTTCCATTAAGGAAAACTGTCTTGATATCCATCTACCAAACCTCATAATCCATATGAGCAGCAATAGACAAGAGAATCCGGATAGACTTAAGCATTGCTACCAACGAAAAGGTCTCCTCATAATCGATACCCTTTTTCTGAGTATACCCTTTTGCAACAAGCCTTGCTTTGAAGGTCTCAATCTTTCCGTCTGTTTCTCTCTTTCTTTTGTAGATCCACTTGCATCCAATGACTTTTACACTATTGGGTGGTCTTCCTCATCTTCCATGAATAGCAATGAAGATGCTTATATAGAAAGGAAGGTAAGGTGTGCCTTAAGAAATTTGAAATTTAACAAATCTTATGATAGAAGAAGGCACAAGAGGAAGATAATTTGCTATAATTGCCAACAAGAGGGACATATAAGAGATGATTGTCCCTTCTTGAATAAGAGCAAAGAAGAAAGGAGGAGAAAAGAAGAAAAGAAGAAGGGGAGCAAGAAGAAAGAAGAAGAAAAGAAGACCAAGGAAAAGGGGAAGGCCAAAGCACTCAAGGCAAGGACATGGGATGATCCTTCCTCATCATCATCATCGGAGGAAGAAAATGCTTTTGTCACAAACCTTGCCCTAATGGCATTTGACGATTTGGACACCTTCTCCTCCGAGCAAGAAAAATTAAGCACAAGTGAGGAGAACTCAAGTGAAGGGGGAGGCTCATCATCATCCTCTTCATCCGAAGAAGAAGACATGGAAACTATGGTAAAATATCTTCCCACTAAAGAAATAGTTGTCATGATTTCTAACTTAACTAGGGATTTATTTAGGGCCAAAAAGAAAAATAAGAGCATGCTAGATCAAATTAAGACCCTAGAAGAAAAATTAGAACAAGCATGCTTAAATATTAATGATAATATTTCTTCTAGTTTTGAAAATGCATGCTCACATGATAACTATATACCTTTTGATGTTAATGATGCATGTATTAAAGAAAATAGAGCTTTAAGGGAAAAGGTAGACCACTTGACTAAAGCCCTAGAAAAATTCACAATTGCCTCCAACACCCTTAATATGATTATAGGGAGCCAAAAGGCAAGCTTCAATAGGAAAGACCTAGGTTATAAGGGAAAGACAAATGAAAATGCCTATAAATGTTTGATTGCTAGGGGTCAAGCCAAGAATAAGACAATTGCTAGAAAATGAATCCCTAAGGAATATTTAGTGAACCCTATAGGAAAGAACTTGTATTGGGTTCCTAAATCCATCCTTAAGGGTTAGGAAAACCCTAGGTTAGTCATCCAAAAGGATTTTACTTATATCATACTATTTGGTTGACTTGGATGGCATGGACTTAATTTTTGAGATAGTGTTCGGTGATGATAATGCACACATAAATAGTTTAAATAATGCTTTAGGTGATATTTGACTTATTATCATGATTTTATACCTAATGCATGATTACAAATTGATTGATACATTTGTTTCATGATCATAATGTGAAATCAATGCATATATGCCTTTATGATCATGTGGTATGTTAGTGTGATATTTAGCCTTAGGTAGAATTGCATGATTTTGAAGGTTAAAGTATACAAATACCTTTAGGAACATCTCACATTCACCATAAGGATAACTTTGATTGAGAACATAGTATGGGTGAGATGATAAGATGATACAAATGGTCCACTAATGCCTATGGTATTTAGATGATCATTTAAAGTATCATAATAGCAATAATAGACCAATCATGGGGAAAACATATGTTTAATTCATAAATATATTGCCCAAAGATCATGGTTGTATATTTCAAATGTTTTTAAAATAATTTCTTACTTTAAAATCTGTGTTTTCATGTTTTGAAACAATCTAAAGCAAAACTAAGTGTTAAAATTGATACAAACTTGATCAAAATACTAGTTGTTTTTGAAGCTTTTGGATTTTTGACAAATCATTGAAAATATAAGTAATTTTCATGAAAACTCATTTTTCACTGATAAAGGACTTTAAAAAATATATGTTTTCAAAATTTCACGATTTTTTGAATTTTCTAAAATTTCTAGTGCATTTCTGAATTTCGTCCAGAAAATCAGAAAACCTGAAATCTGTGTGCCAGTTGACTGGTAGTCTAAACCAGTCGACTGATGTACCGTGCACAAGCATAGTAACCTAATTTTATCAGGTTTTGTTTGGTTTTTGGTATTCTTTCCTCCTTAGAGTTGATACCTTGGATTATAATATTTGGATAATATTTTTGATAGTGTCAAAGGGGGAGAATTGATAGGTTTAAGTTAATCATGCTAAAAAGGAAAAAATTAGCATGTCTTAAGGGGGAGTTATTATACTCATGTTTTTATTTACATGATTTCCTTGCTTATGTTATTGTTATTTGTTTACCTAACTTAAATGGATTGTCACACATCATAAAGGAGGAGATTGTTAGGGCAATCAACCCATGTGATATGGTTTTGATGTGTGTGGCAAAGGGTTTAAGTTAGGATGATTGGATTTGATATGTGCATTGGAGTCTTGCAGGACTTAGTAATTCACACATAGAGCTTTGACAAGTTTCACCAACTCACAACCTCGTGCTTGAGTTGGCGAAGGAGCATTGCAGAGTCGTGCACTTGATGCATCCGAGGGACCGCCAGACGAGATGACTTGAAGTGAAGCCAAGGAAGCAGACTTCGAGGGCAAGAGACGCGAAGGAGCATTGCAGGGTTGTGCGCTTGATGTTGCCGAGGGACGTGGCCGCGAACGAAGAGAGCTTCGGCGAGGGACTTCAAATGAGATGAGAGAATGAGTGAAATGTAAGTAGCTCATTAGGTGAACTTGGCCAAATGGCTAAGTGTCGGAGTCTTGATCGCAAGGGTTGAGGTATACCCGACCGTCGGACGCTCAAACGGATGTAAAGTTTGAGGTTTACCCGGCATTAATCGATTGCTCCAAGTCGATCATAAATCGACTGGTGTTTGGCTGTGGAATCAAGTCGATCAGTCAACTGCTAGCACTGTGCACGAGCACAGAAGCTAGTCGTCACTCGACTGAAGTCGACATCAGTCGACTGATGATCAGACTGTTGGAGAAAGAAGTCACGGATCCCATGAATCCGACCTGGTCAGAAGCCATTGGAGCCGACATCAGTCGACTGATGAAAGCATCAGTCGACTGATAGTGTCCAACGGGAAGATTTTCTTCCCGATCTATAAAAAGAGAGGGTGGGGGCTTTTGGATGAAAAATGTTCATGCTCTAAACATCCTATTAAGTGCCGCACAAAGTTGAAACTCCTTTTCCTAGTTTTCTTTCACATCTATTGTAAAAGAATGAGTGTTCTCATTGTTGTAAAGGTTTACCTCCACCTTGCTTGAGCTAAAGGGAGAGACCATATTGGAGTGGTTTTGGAGTGATTCACCGGGGAACGAATCGGACCGTGGATTAGTAGCTAGGCCGTGAACCACATTTTATTGTTTGTTAGCATTGATTTTGTTTTTTGCTTATCGTTATTGTTGTTTAGCTTTTATATTTCCACTTGCGCTAATAGAATTTGTAGACAATCAACGAAGCAATTCCATCATACGACGAAGAGGGCTATTCACCCCCGTCTAGCCGGCCACCAACATTCCAACACACACCAGGTGTCAGTAGATAACACTGCTAAACATGTTTCAACGACTAGACCAAAAGATATACCTTTGTTCTATTTGCAGTTGAGACAGTCCGCCTTCCAATGTCCAGTTTGCTTGCAAGTGAAGCACTGGCCTTTCGACTTATTCACTCCTCCCTGAGATCCTCCCACCACCTTTGCTATGCATTGTTTCTTCTTCTTCTTGCCTTTCAGCCTAGAAGTAGAAACCTTTTGGGCAACCAAAACCTAAGAACTCTGACGAAAAAGTCCCTCTACCGCTTGGAGTTCTGTTAGAAGCTCCGCTAACAAATACAATCTCTTATTCATGTTGTAGTTGAGGCAAAACTGCTCAAAACTCCTAGGTATAGATTGGAGAATGATATTGACCTGGGTTTTCCCATCGATCTCCACTCCAAGGACTTCCAGCTCATTCAAATAAGCATCATCTTGAGAACATGATCCCTCACAGGGTGTTCCCTCAACCATGGTGGTCATCATCAAGTTTCTCATGGCTTCCTGCCTAACAGCTCGATTCTGGTGTCTGAAAGCCTTGATCCACTTCTTATAACTCTTTCTCCTTTTTCCCAGAATCATCCGTAGGCTTAGGAGGACACTCCTCGAGAAGTACATACTTGTACTCCTCAGCAGTCAAGACAATATCTAGATTCCTTTTCCAATCCACATAGTTAGGTCCAGTAAGTTTATTTTCTTTCATAATCACAACAAGTGGGTTGAAAGTCATTTTGAAAAACCTAACAATCACATAGATCAAAAACATTAGATTTCAAAATTTATTGATTCCTCAAACAATAAAATTTTAAAATCAACCAACACCTCAAAACACCAAGAATATCGTATACCATGATAGTGTGGACGTATACGAATTCTTCATTTATAAGAGGAGGTTTTATCCATTAATTTTATTATCCTGTCAACCTTACTTTTTGACAAATAAAATTAATAGTTGGTTCCTCTTCGACCCTACAAATAAAAGCAGTGATTCTGATGGAGAGGATACTTTTATTTGCATCTAAGTGATCACCATTACCCGATACTAAGGCAATTATCTCGGATTATGTGCCTTCCAATGGGGAAGTACACACGCTTCTAAATAATTTCCTATAACCATATTTGACCTAGTGATCCGCAAAACAAACTCATCCGATGTGGAGGAAGGCACTCAGAGCCAACGTGCAAGTTTGTTCGCATCACTTGTCAAATTGTAATGGAGGCCATGAGAATTAAAAAAATATTCCTCTCCCACTTAGTAATTTAAAATTGAGGAATTTTAACCATGCAACCACAACAAACATATAAATCAAAAGCAATAAATATGAAAAAAAAATAAATTTTCCAACTATTATGACTTTTGTTCTCCAATATGCCTCCAGTCGTGTTGCAATCTCGTTCGCTCCTCCATACACCATGTGCAAGCCATCCGGAGATCCGAGCCGAGAAAAATTATTTTAATTTACATCCATCGATCCTATACTTCACAAAGGAGTGTACATGAAGTCTAGATCAAAAGTAAACTAAAATAAAAGAGTGACTAAACAATGTCATACTTAATTACAAAAATTAAATACTAGCCTCGTCAACCCCGAGGATTCAAATAATATTACGATTACACACATGCAATTACATATACACACATATGGCCATAATAGTTGGATCTTATGCCTGCAAACAAAAAGTTAGCCTATGCACATCCTACTATTATCCGGCACACATAATATATGACAAGTGCATAAAAGTAACCGAATCCTAAACACACAAAATCGGAAACCGTGGCTCTGATACCACTTGAAGGTTGAAGCTTCGCTTCGGTCGCTTGTACATGGCGATCCTATCAAACATCCCCGGATAAAAAAATTAATCCGGACGAAGATGGATTACCCAAGCAACTGATTCATCATCGTGGTATTCGATTTGAGTGGTCACTTGAACAAACTTGTTGTTCAAGCAATCTAACTCTTTTCCTCGATTATCCGCGGAATAGATGATGTACAGATCGCTGATTTTTT
Organism: Wurfbainia villosa; assembly: GCA_025175895.1. Classification (NCBI taxonomy): domain Eukaryota; kingdom Viridiplantae; phylum Streptophyta; class Magnoliopsida; order Zingiberales; family Zingiberaceae; genus Wurfbainia; species Wurfbainia villosa. Next base: position 130,115,192 of record CM045986.1, on the reverse strand, counting down.
TGTTTATCATCGGGGTCCATGATCATACAATTGTAAACAATTACATAGAACAAAAGGAAACCAAAATAAGAATTATACCTCTTGTTTACCTCTTGATCTTCTATCGTATGACCTATCCTCCTCTTAGACGTCGTTTGGGCGACGATCTTCTAAGAGTCGAAGCCTCCTAGATCTTATATCTTCCCTTCCTTGCTCGCTCCGAACAAAGGGAAGACAATCCTCCTTTCTTCTCCTATCTAGTGTCGACCACCAAGCCTCCAAGCTTGGTTGTTGCCGCCGGCCAAGAAGAGGGAGAAGTAGAGGTGCGCCGACTCTAGGGAAAGCCAAAGCAAAACCCTAACCAACCCTTGGAGAGGAGTGGGAGGCGCCGGCCAAGAGCAAGGAAGAGAAGTCCTAGCCCTTGTTGCCGCTAGCCAAAGTGAGGAAGGAGATGAAGTGGCGCCGCCCAAGACAAGAGCCAAACCCTAGGTTGTGTTGTTGCCGCCCAATGGAGAAGCCAAACTCTAGGTTGCCGCCCAAGCCTCCAACCCAACTCCAAACCTTTAGCACAACACCTTTTCTTGCCGCCCAAGCCTTGGAATCTATTTATAGATTTCGCCCAAGCCTCATTTTAATCATGTCCGTTAGAGCTAGACTTCGTGAGGGTTTTAATAGGCTACAATAGGGACCATGAGGAGGAGTTGGATCTTGGCCACCCAATGGATCCAAACCCGATCCATTAATGATGATCCATTCCACTAAAGCGATCATTATTGATCTACCTCACCAACCCCATAATTATATATGGGCTCCATATATTAATTGTACAAATATCTCCTCGAGTTTAAGATATCGAATGTCCGTTAATTAATTAATTTACTGACAATTAATTAATTAACATCTAACTCCATGAGTAGTATCACTCAACCTTATCATCATGCTGGACCAAGTCCACCTGCAGAATTTACATGATGATCCTTATGAACTCCTCAAGGTGACATCATCATCCTAATACATAGGACACGGTTTCCTCCTATAATCAACGACACACCATGTAAATAATATTATTTCCTAACTTACCGAGCCTATCAATTTAACACATAAATCTCGCCCATTGGCAAATCAAAGAAATAAATATTAACTACATGTGTCCATTATTATATCGGGATTAAGAGCATATACACCATAATATCTTAGGTCTGATTTAATTATGTAGTCAACAATAAATTGAATCACCTCTAAGCAATACGCAACTGAAGACTACGATACTTTCTTCTTTTTTTTTTTTCTTTCTTAAACCAATACCAAATTACACTACAACCATGTCAATGGTTTGCCCAAAACCATCTTGGTTGTGAGCCTCTACTTATACTCTACAAGAACTGATAACATGATCTTCTGTGCGATACCACACACCATGTTATCTACAACGTAAAGTATTAGACAATATGCATAACTATAAATATGCAAACAATGATCATGTGATTCTTATTCCAAAATGAAGATGTTCATACAAAGGCTAGGCTTTCAATATACATCCCAACACCAATCATAATTTATCTCATGTTATATGTCGTATTGTGGACTTCAGTGAATGAGTTTAAGATCCAATCAAATACATATATATTGTACAATTAAATAGTGAATCATATTAATAACATCTAAGGCGATTGCCTTAGGATGCCTCTCTATTACAACATACTCCCACTTGGTCTAAAGTTAGGCTTTTACATATCTCTCAAATTTCTCTTGGGGAAGAGGCTTATTCAAGGGATCTATTAGATTTCTATCAGTGAGAATTTTCTCTCATTTGTACATCTCTTCTACCTATAATCTCCCTAATCAAGTAATAGCGATGAAGTACATGTTTAGATCGTTGATGAGACCGTAGTTCCTTTGCTAGAGTAATGCCACCATTGTTGTCACATTAGACCAGTAATGCTTCAACAATACTTGGAATAACTACAAATTCAGTAATGAACTTCTTGATCCAAACAACTTTCTTTGCTGCTTCCGAAGTTGCAATGTACTCTGCCTCTATAATAAAATCAACAATGGTATCTTATTTGGAACTTTTCTAACTCATCGTACCTTCATTCAAGGTGAATATATATCCAGACTGAGATTTAGAGTCATCCTTATCCGTCTAGAAGTTGGCATTAGTACACCCGCGTATTACCATATCACCTCCTCCATATACCAAGAAAATTTTTTAGTTCTTCTTAAGTACTTAAGGATTGCCTTGACAGCCACCCAATGGTCCATACCAAGATCTAATTGGTATCTACTTATAACACTCAAAGTGTATGATATATCGGGCCTAATACATGTTGGGTTTCTGGCACCGCGGCGAGTGTGTGTTTGAACATGTTTCGTAAACATGTGCACAGCGAAAGAAATAAAAATAATAAATCTAATTTATTACAACACACACACCACACGCATGCATAGCACAACATGTGTAGACATAACCGTAAATTCAAATTTTGCAATAAAAGGAAATTTATACTACGTATCCCTGACGTATCACATGTAGCGGGAAAGACATCAACCGGAGCAATCCTCGCTAGAATCGCCTCTATCCGTATCCACACCGAGTATCTTCGGGATAACTTCACAAAGTCATGAGCCTCGTCTTCGTACGAGTTACTAGCCTCGTGTTGAAGACGATGTGATCGAGAGAAGATCACAATCCGAATCAAAATTCAGATCCAAAACAAGTCCTCAAAAACTCACTTCTCTGGAGAGGTATTCGTCAACTGTTTGATGAATCCTTCGTCCTCCACCTATGAGGATTACCGGAGATCAAATCTCCGGCAAGGAAGCCGCTGTCGGAGCTCCAAATGTCATCCAAACGATGCTCCGACACGAAATAAACAAGCTGTCCAGAAAACTAGACAGCATTGATGGAGGAATAGGGCCGGCCAAATAAGGAAGCTTGATGCTCACCTTGTCGCCGGACCCAAAGAAGATCATCGGAGGGTCGTCGTAGGATCACCAGCTAAATCTTGGACGCCGGCAACTAGCTTGGATGGTGGCACAAAGCTGGGCGGCGGCTAGGATTGGGCGCCGACCACTAGAGGAGAGGAGGGGTGGGCGACAACTAGGGATTGCTTGGATTAGGTTTTCACAAAACCTTTAAGCCCTATTTTATAGAGAACAAATTCTCCTAATGGTTATCGGATCATAACCAAAAGCCCATTAACCCGCTCCATTAATTTAATGTAAAATAAACCAAACCGATTTGGTCTATTTTAAGTTAAAACGAACCGAACCAACTTTGGTTCATTCGTTTAAAACAAACCAAATCTCTTTGGTTTATTCTCCACCATTGGATTAGAACCAAACCAATTTGGTTCATCCATCATGTCTTCATAAGACACGACCCATCCACGCTTCCATTGCGACTGAAACGAGTTCATGCTCGCTCCTTGTTTGGTTCAACCAAACCTAGTTTCTCTCGGTCTGAGAATCTCATTCTCAAGCTTGTTTTAAATCCTTCGGATTACGCTCGTTGTGCGTGTGACCAAATAGGTTCTCGGTTTATGTTGGTCGTCTATAATTAACCATTAATTATAGAACGATCATGAGTGGCACCTAGTAGTACATCATGATCCCCAATTAACCGAAAAGATCAACGGTTGATCCAGAACTATTTCTGAAACCATTCAGAAGATACAATGAATCGTGCCCCCTTCCCTTCACTCATCGTATACCCACTTGGTTCAGGACATGGTCTATCGTGGTTGTCCCCACTAGGTTGACTATGTCACACCTAGCCTAAGTATCATTTCCTCATCCTACGGATTCTAGTTACTGCACATGTATCCAAGAGTACCTTACTCTAAACATGTAATGCTTTGGCTAAAGACTTTAGTAACAATTCGACGAGAGGCCATGGGTATACATCTCCTCGCAAGGAGTGGTGAATCCTTTATAGGCTATTCAAACACCTTCGATCACTTCAACTTATACCCAATCATCCCGGGTCCACATCTCCTCAGAGATGCTTGCTTAAGATGTCAAAGCATAAGTCTTCATGATCAAGATGACTTGAATACCACAAGTCAAAGGAACATCGCACTTAAGCTGCAGTAAGAACTTCATTGACATATCTATATATGCAGAGAACCATATGAAGTCTTACGGCTGGTCACTCCAATGAACTAGTTACCATAACTCGCATCCACGATTAACTCCGAACATCACAATGTCTCCAACCAGTGAGAATCAGTTGCTTGGATACACCAAGGAGTATACCTCGTGCTAGTCTCGACAGAATCGATGGTGTCCAAATCCATCAATTCATCTACTAAGGATAATTCCGATACATCACAATTACACATGTAGAGATACTCACTAGTTGTGATCCAATCACAAATTCTCTCATGCTGTGAATCATATCGTGGACATTCAGTAAATGAGTTTAAGATCTAATCAAATACATGAAAACATGTATACTCAAATAGTGAATCTTCATTTATCATATAAATGGTTCAAACATAAGGCGATTGCCTTAGGACATCTCTCATATATTACTAACAAACTCCCACTTGGCCTAATGCCAATCACTATGGTATCCAATACCATAAGCTCTAACATGACCTTCAAACTTACTTTGAGATAATGCCTTAGTCAAAGGATCCGCTAAGTTCCTTTCAGTGGGGTTTTTCTCGATTTGTATTTCCTTCTTACTATTGATCTCTCTGATCAGATGATTGCGATGAAGCACATATTTGGATCATTGATGAGACGACATCAAGTTCAGAGATGAACTTCTTGATCCAAACTGCTTCCTTTGCTGCTTCCAAAACTACAATGTATTCTGCCTTAGTGGTAGAATTCGCTATTGTGTCAAGCCTGGAACCTTTCCAACTTATTGCGCCTTCATTCCAGGTGAATACATACCCAGACTGAGACTTGGATTCATCCTTGTCTGTCTGGAAGCTAGCATCCGTATACCCGCGTATCGCCATGTCCTCTTCTCCATATATTAGGAACACATCCTTAGTTCTTCTCAAGTACTTAAGGATTGTCTTAATAGTCGCCCAATGATCCATTCCTAGATCAGACTGGTATCTACTCGTGACACTCAGAGCATACGATACATCGGGCCTCATACATAACATAGCATACATGATAGATCCTATTTCGGATGCATAGGGAATCTTACTCATGCAAATCCTCTCATCTTTTATGCGCGGACACATAGACTTCGAAAGGTGTATCCCATGCCTGATGGGTAGGAAACCTTTCTTGGATTTCGACATGCTAAACCTCTTTAGCACTCGGTCTATATATGTAGACTGCGAAAGACCAAAGCAACCATTTCGATCTATCTCTATAGATCTTAATCCTGAGGATGTAGGTTGCTTCTCCCAGGTCTTTCATGGAGAATGTCTTGGACAACCAAATCTTAACTGACTGTAAGACTGAAACATCGTTTCCTATAAGTAATATGTCATTGACATACAATACTAGGAACACGACTGCACTCCCACTAACCCTCTTGTATATACAAGGTTTGTCTGGATTTTGTGAGAAATCAAACTTTTTGATTGTCTCATCAAAACGGATATTTCAGCTCCTGGATGCTTGCTTCAATCCATATATGGACCGTCGCAATTTGCATACCTTGGTTTTATCAACCGATGTAAAACCCTCATGTTGTATCATATACACGTCCTCGAGCAGGTTTCCATTAAGGAAAGTTGTTTTCACATCCATTTTCCATATCTCATAATCATAATGAGCTGCTATGGCCAGGAGCATCCGAATGGATTTAAGCATAGCTACAGGCGAATAGGTCTCGTCATAATCAACACCTTGCTTTTGACGATATCCTTTCACCACCAATCTAGCCTTATAGGTAATCAAATTACCATCCATGTCGGTTTTCTTCTTGAAAACCCACTTGCACCCTATAGGCTTTATGCCTTCAGGTGGGTCAACCAAGTTCCAAACTTGGTTTTCATACATGGAATCCATTTCCGACTTCATGGCTTCAAGCCACTTATCCCTTTCTGAACTTGTCAGAACTTCTTCATAACTTGTAGGCTCCTCATCATCAATGAGTAACACGTCGTTCGATTCACTTACGAGAAATCCATATCTCTTAGGAATATTGCGTGTTCTACCAGATCTACGAAGATGTGGTGTCTCAATAGGTCCAGCCGATGGCTTATCACTATGAGTGATTGACTGTTGTGCTTCACCAAGTATCTCATCAATATCTATTTGAGTCTCTTGAGCCTCCTCAAGCTCGACGACACTCCCACTATTTTCTTGCAAGAGAAACTCTTTCTCTAGAAACACAGCATGCCTTGAAACAAACACCTTTTGTTCCACAAGATGATAGAATTGGTAACCCCTTGTTTCCTTAGGGTATCCAATAAATTTACATTTATCAAACTTAGCATCTAATTTTTCTGATATAGTCCGCTTCACATAAGTAAGACAACCCCATATCTTCAAGTAAGATACATGAGGTTTCTTACTATTTCATATCTCATATGGAGTAGTAGAGACCACCTTGGTTGGTATTCTATTTAACAAGTAAACAGCTGTCTGAAGTGCATAGCCCCAAAAGGACTTGGGAATATTCGCATGATTCATCATTGACCTGACCATGTCCAACAAGGTCCGGTTACGCCTCTCAGATACACCATTATATTGTGGTGTATATGGCGGAGTCCATTGAGACAATATACCATTATTGTTGGAATGTATACTGAAAGCCTAGCTCTTTTTGTATGAACATTTTATTTTGAAATAAGAATCACATGATCATTGTTTGCATTTTATATATTCATTATATATGTGTGCATATTGTCTAATATTTTACATTGTAGATAACATGGTGCTTGGTGTGGCACAGAAGATCATGTTATCAGTCCCTTGTAAAATATAAGTAAAGGCTCACAACCAAGATGGTTTTGGACAAACCATTGGCATGGTTGTAGTGTGGCTTGGTATTGTTTTGTCTTGAACATAGAGTTACACTAGTACACTTAGGTGTATTGAGTAGGACCGACATAGAGGTGATTCAATTTAGTACTGACTACATAATTGAATCGGACCTCGGATATTATGTTATACATGTTCTTAATCCCGATATAATAACGGGCACATGTACTTAGTATTTATTTCTTTGATTTACCAGTGGGTGAGATTTAGATGGATTAAATCAATATGCCCGGTAAGTTGGGAAATAATATTATTTACATGGTGTGCCGTTGATTATAGGAGGAAACCGTGTCCTATATATTAGGTTGATGATGTCCCCTTGAGGAGCTCATAAGGTTCATCATGTAAACCCAGCTGGGTGACTTAGTCAACATGATGATAAGGTTGAGTGGTACTACTCGAGGAATTAGATGTTAATTAATTGATGGTCAGTAAATCAATTAATTGACGGACATTCGATATCTTAAACATGGGGAGATTAATGTACAAATAATATATGGAGCCCATATTAATTTATGGGGGTTGGTGAGGTAGTTCAATGATGATCCTCTAGTGGAATGGAACATCATTGATGGATCAAGTTTGTGTGGTTCCGATCCATCGGGTGGCCAAGACCCAACTCCTCCTTATGGTCCCTATCGTAGCCTAATTTAATCCTTGTGAAATCTAGATCCAAGAATGTAAAACAAAACCTAGAACCAACGGTTGGGATTAAATCCCTAGATCCGATGGTTAGGATGAAACCTTAGATCCGACGGTTGGGATTAAATCCCTAGATCCGATGGTTAGGATGAAACCCTAGATCCGACGGTTGGGATAAAACCCTAGATCCGACGGTTGGGATGAAACCCTAGATCCGACGGTGGAGATTAAATCCCTAGATCCGACGGTGGAGATTAAAGGGGAGGGAAAGGAAAGGAAAGGGAGAGGAAAGGTTGGATAAGGTGGGCGGCAAGTTTAAAAGATTGATAAAAAAATTTTTTTCTAATTCTATGCCACCTTGGGCGGCAAGATTAGAATTAGTTAAAACAAAACAAAAAAATTTAAGATTAGAATTGGTGAAAAAATTTTCCCTATGCCACCTTGGGTGGAAAGATTATAGGAAGAAAAAATTTACTAATTCCTTGCTACCCTTGGGCGGCAAGAAAATTGGGAATTAGTTCCTATATTTTTGGCTACCTCATCAATAACCAACTTTCTCCTAAGTTCTATAAATAGGGGCTTAGGCTTGGACGGTAGGAGATTATTGGATTTGAGTTAGGGTTTGGCTCTTCTCAAAGTGGGCGGCTAGGGTTTGGAGCTAGGGCTTGGAGCTAGGGCTTGGGCGGCAATCATCTTCCTTCAAGTTGTTGCCGGCGCCCATCCTCTTCCATCAAGACTTGGCCGGCGTCCATCCTCTTGGCCTCTCTCTTATTCCTTGGTCGGCGGTTCTCCATCCGTTGGTGGCCGGTGCTCTTCCTCCTTCCCTTCTCCTTGGTGGCCGGCGGCAACTCATCTTCAAGTTGGCCGGCGCTTCATCCAATTGCTCCTTGGCCGGCGGTTGCATCAAATTCCCTAATTTGGTGGCCGGTTCTAGAAAGAAAAGGTTTTTTTGGTTCTTCTCTTTGTTTGTAGCGGACAAAGAAGAGAAGAACGCGATCTAGAAGGCTTCTACTCGTGGAGGATCTTCGTCCACACGTCGTCCACGAGAAGGATAGGACATACGGTAGAAGATCGTGAGGTATAAAGTTATTTTAACTTTATTTACAGATCTGAGCTTGTTCTTTTATGTTTTGATTATGCTTGTGTGAATTAGTAAATATATTGTATAATCATGGACCCCGAAGACAAACACAAAAATCGGCGATCCTTCCGTCGTCTCTTCCGCGGCTAACCAACTAGAAGAGTTGTGTTGCTTGAACAACTAGTTTGTTCAAGCGACCACTCAAGTTGTTAGCACGACGACGAAATGGTTGTGCTAAGGAAGCTCATCCCATCCGGATTAATTCTTTCATTAGTGAAAATTTTAATCCGGGGACATGGGAGCCAATGAGCCTCCGAAGCAACATCCTACAATTATCTCTTAGATAATCTAGAAACTCTTGACTTAAGTATTCACCACCTCGATCCGATCGAAGTATTTTTAATACTCTTGTCATGTTGTTTCTCTACTTCATTTCTGAATTCTTTGAACCTTTCAAAGGCTTCAGACTTGTGTTTTATCAAGAACACATACCCAAACCATGAGTGATCATCGGTGAAGGTAATGAAGTAGCTATAGCCTCCAAAGCTTGAGTTGACATAGGTCCACATACATCAGTATGTATTAGACCTAGCAACTCTCCCACTCGTTCACCTTTTCCTGTAAAAGGTAACTCAGTCATCTTGCCTTTTAAGCATGATTCGCATGTATCGTATGAATCCAATTCAAACGATTCCAGAATTCCACATCGGTGTAATTCGGACATGCGTTTCTTGCTTGCATGGCCAAGATGACAATGCCACAAGTAGGAGTCTAATTGATTATCCTTTCGAGCATGCTTGTTGCTCGCTTCGATATTGAAAATATCACTGGATACGTCCAACGTATAAATACCATTGCTTAAAGTTTCAGTCCCATAAAGAACTCCATTTAAAGTTATGTAACAACAATTATTACTAAAAGTCAAATGGTACTCATTTCTGTTAGGACCTTTGTAACGCTAGAGGGGGGGGGTGATTAGCGTTTCTTCGTTTCTACAATCAAGTTAGCGGAAGCAATACAAATACAAAACGAATACAAATACGAAATAAGAAACCAAATGCTAACACCCAATTTACGTGGTTCGGAGATGACGCTCCTACTCCACGGCAATCCGTAAGGTGGATTAGCCCTAGCCAAGCTTCACTATCTTCTCCTTTGGATGAACCAAGGTGGAGAAACCTTTCTTACAATACACTCCTCTTCTTTACAATGATGGATGATGAAGAACAAGAGAAGAGGAGGTTTTGGATTGCTAAAAACACTTAGAAAACTTGGTGAGCACGAGGATGAAGTTAGGAGTTAGAGCACTAGCCTCACCATGCTCCCCATGACCCCTTTTTATAGAAGAGGGGCTATTTTTCCCGTTGGGCCTCGATCAGTCGACTGATGCATGCCATCACCGATCACGCCAACCAACGGCCTAAACGCGATCTCCGCGTAGATTCGTAGCCGTAATCTCCAACGGCCAGTGATCACCGATCGATCTCTCCATCACGATCGATGGAGTGATCGATCAAGGATCACGCAGCAATGAGTGAGACCGATTCTCGCGGGCATTTCTTTCTGATCAACGATCGCTGCCCATAGCGCCGATCGATCGTATCGATCGGACCGACATGCCCAAGGCGATCGATGGTCGTGGTTTCACCGACCGATCGATACATCGTATCTAATTCATACTTGTTTTTATACCCTAGACCTAGACTCAACCTTCTAGCTCCGTATTAAGCCTTGCGCCTTGGGGATCCCTCCGAGTCGCGACTTGTTCATCCTTTGCGCTTTGCTTCCAAGAGCTTCCTTCGGTTTCGTCATGTCTTGGGTTGCCAAATGCTTGGACTTTACGCCGCCAAGACTACAAGCTTGGACTTATGCTGCCAAGACCTTACTTTGAACTTCCTTTGCCAAGGTTCACTTGGACTTTACGCTGCCAAGACTACAAGCTTGGACTTCCTTTGCCAAGGTTCACTTGGACTTTACGCTGCCAAGACTACAAGCTTGGTCTTATGCTGCCAAGTCCATCCCTTGGACTTCCTTTGCCAAGATCATACTTGGACTTCTCTTTTACCATCACTTAAACACATTCGCAATTAGATCACAACACATTTCCTAGCAAATGATTATCCAAACATCAAAACATATAAATGCTTGGAGCATTGTTGCACCAACAATCTCCCCTTTTTGATGTTTGACAATCATTTAAGTTTAGGTCTTTAAAATATAATCATATTTCCAATATAGATTCTAACTTAAACATTCCTTCTCCCCTTTGTGAGGACATCAAAAAGAGAAGGATTCATAAATGAAAGAGTTAAGGTTATTGGATCTTGGACTAAGGTATAAGATTGAAATTAAGCTCCCCCTTAATCCAAGATATGATGTGTAAATCATATTTGAAGCAAAGCATATCAATGAATTAAACATGAAGTTCTAACTTTGCAATGATGGATTTTAGGAAGAAAAGCGATATTATATATGAAACTCCCTAAAACATCGCATTAATCGTCCTAAAACTTTGTTTATTGCAACATTATCATACCATAGTTTTAGGACATCAAGGATACACTAAATATCAGAAAATGGAGCTTAATATCAGAAAACGCATGTATCGGTCGGGTTTTACGAACGATCATTACTAGACTAATCGAAATTTCACCTTTTATTTAACTTTAGAAATGCGGTAGAAATTTCAGAAATCTTGAAAAATCACGAAATTTTGCGTACACATTTCTGAAATCATACTTGATGAAGGAAAAATAATTTGAAAAATATATGTTTTTCATATTTCAAGATTGATACAACCTTGGAATCTAACAAAAGTTCTAAAGAGTTTGCAACCTTTGTATCACTTTTGTGGTTCATTTGGAAATTGTTTTTCAAAATATGATGAACATAGTTTAAAATATATATTGTTTGGAATTTCCAACCATGTTCTTTGAGCTATGTATCCATCACTTGAATACAAGCCTTCCCAATGATTGGTCCATAAGGTGTTTATGTCTCTAGGTGTGTCATTGGCTCATAGTAATGCATCATAACAAGCATGATGAGCCAAGTACACCTTCCCTATTATCTCACATGGTTCTAGGTGTCTCAATACAAAAATCAAGGTTCTTAAGGCTTTTTGTGAGATGTAACAAGGTATAAAGATAACATATAAACATGGGATTATTGCAAGCCTAGAATTTTACTCCTAGCACATACCAAGCTCTCTCCTTAAAGATGAAAATTCATTTTCGGGAAGAGCTTTGGTGAAGATATCGGCAAGGTTGGACTTAGATTCTACATAATTAAGTTCAATGTCCCCTCTTGCCACATGATCTCTTATGAAGTGATGTTTCACTTCAATGTGCTTGGTCCTAGAGTGATGTACCGGATTTTTGGTCAAGTTGATGGTACTCACATTGTCACAATAAACCTTAATGTTAGAGTAGTGTAGCTCATAGTCCACAAGAGTATGTCTCATCCAAAGCAATTGAGCTACACAACCACCCCATAGCCACATATTAAACCCGGTGGTTGATAAAGCAACACAATGTTGCTTCCTCTACTGCTCCAACTAACTAGGAGGACCCAAGAAATTGGCATCCACCACTAGTACTTTTCCTATCCAATTTGCACCGGCATAATCGGAATCGGTATAACCAAGCAATTCAAATGACCTAGTCCTAGGATACCAAAGTCCTACATTTAGAGTACCTTTAATATATCTTAAAATTCTTTTGTGGCTACTAAATGTGATTCTTTGGCACAAGATTGGTATCTTGCACACATACCTACCGCAAATAAAATATCGGGTCTACTAGCGGTTAGGTATAGTAGGCTACCTATCATACTCCTATAAAGTTTAAGATCGATTGATTTACCATCATGATCGCTATCTATTCTAGTGCTAGTGGCCATAGGAGTGCTTACAATTTTGGCATTTTCCAAACCAAATTTCTTGATCATTTCATTTGCATATTTGGTTTGATAAATATGGATACCTTCATTGGTTTGTTTTACTTGTAATCCTAGGAAAAAATTGAGTTCTCCAACTAAACTCATTTCAAATTCATTTTCCATATTTTTTATAAAGTCTTGAAGTAGATCATCATTTGTAGACCCAAAGATGATATCATCAACATATACTTGGGCTATGAATATATCTTTCAATGTTGACTTTATAAATAAGGTTTGATCTACTTGTCCTCTTCTAAAATCCTTAGAAATTAAGAAGGATGACAATCTTTCATACCTTGCCCTAGGAGCTTGTTTTAACCCATATAATGCTTTCCTAAGCTTATATACATGATTTGGATAATCTATGTTCTCAAACCCGGGTGGTTGCTCTACATACACTTCCTCCTTAATAAAATCATTTAAAAATGCCGATTTAACGTCCATTTGGTAAAGTTTAAATCCCATGTAGGAAGCATACCCTAAGAGAATTCTAATAGATTCTAATCTAGCAACCGGGGCATAAGTCTCATCATAGTCAAGCCCCTCAACTTGATTAAATCCCCTAGCAACCAACCTAGCCTTATTTCTAGTGATATTCCCTTGGTCATCTAACTTATTCCTAAAGACCCATCTTGTAGTAATTATGGTGCTATCATTGGGTCTAGGTACTAACTCCCAAACTTGACTCCTCTCAAATTGAGCCAATTCATCTTGCATTGCCAAAATCCAATCCGGATCATGGAGTGCATCATTGATCGATTTAGGCTCAATTTGTGAGATGAGAGCAACTTGACTAGTAGGAGCCCTATGAAATGACCTAGTTCTTACTCCTTGAGATAGATCTCCTACTACTTGGTCAAGTGGATGATCTTGATGAATTCTTAGGTTTCTAGAAGGGGTTTCAAATTGATCATTGTTATCCTCCACCCTTCTTTCATCATCGGAATCTTCTTTTCCTCCCCCTTGATCATTGCCCCTAATAGTCAAGTTTTGAAGTTTTTGGGTAATGTCTTGATTATTGTCATTAATATCCTTATCAATGGAGGACTTTCTAGGGTAGGTACTCGTAGTTTCATCAAATTTAACATTTGAGGACTCCTCAATTCCTTGGGTTCTCTTATTGTAGACTCTATACCCTTTACTTGTGGATGAGTATCCAACTAGAATTCCCTCATCCGCTTTAGATTCAAATTTCCTAAGTTATCTTTGGTATTTAAGATATAAACTTTACATCCAAAGACTTTGAAATAGTGAATTGTGGGAATAGTTCCATTCCATAGTTCAAAAGGTGTCTTTCCTAAAACCTATGGATTTGAACCCTATTTTGGATATAGCAAGCGGTATTAACGCTTCGCCTAAGTAGCTAGGTAGAGAATATGCATTTAGCATAGTCCTAGCCGCTTCTTGTAGGGCATGATTTCTCCTTTCCACCACCCCATTTTGTTGGGGTGTTCTAGGACAAGAGAACTCATGCTTGTACCCTTGCTCTAAACAAAATTGTGAAAATTTAAAGTTTTCAAATTCACCACCATGATCACTACGGATCCGGTTGATTTTGAGTTTCTTTTCATTTTCAACCCTTTTACTAAATCCTATGATTATTTCTAAGGTATCATCCTTATGTTTCATAAAGTAAACCCAAGTATACCTAGAAAAATCATCCACAATGACTAAACAATATTTGTTACCATTTAAAGATGGAGTGCTATGGCAATCAAATAAATCAAGATGCAATAATTCTAATGGTAAAGACGTATTAGTTAAGGTTTTACCTTTGTGTGATGCTTTTGTTTGTTTTCCTTCTTGGCATGCATCACACATTTTGTTCTTGACATACTTGATCTTTGGTAACCCTTTGACCAACTCCATCTTGGCTACCTTGGCTATGTTTTTCATGTTGTGCAATCTTCTATGCCATAGCCAACATTCTTCTTCTTTTGCCACAAGACACTTAGTAGAAATGTTAGAAGCATATGAAAGATCAACATAATAGATGTTTGATTTCCTATATCCAACTAACATGCAATCATTTAATTCCTTGTGTTTAATCATGCATTTAGAGGATTCAAAACGAGACATGATAGTTTGCATCACAAAGTTGACTAACACTTAATAAATTAAACTTCATATTTTCAACTAGCAAGACTTTGTGAATAACAATTTTAGGGGATACCTCAATTGTACCTCTACCTAGTATCTTGAGTTTTCCACTATTCCCAAAAGATACGCTCCCTTCTTCACATATTTAATTGTGGAGAACTTGCTCACATCCCGGTCATATGTGTTGAGCAACGCTATCCACAATCCACATACCTCGCTCTCCTACCTAAATCACATGAAAAACACAAGCTTTTGGTACCCAAACATTTGGACCGTAACATTAATTAAAAACTTCTTAGGTACCCAAGCTTTCTTAACCTTACCCTTAATGGTTCCTTTCCTATTAATTAATGAAATATAAGCAACCTCTTTCTCTTTTGGCTTATATCCTAAACCGGCCTTGTTATAAACCGCTCTTTGCCTACTAAGGATCATGTCAAGACCTTTTGAGCCATTTGAAAATTTTTCTAAACATGTTTTCAATTTACTAACCTCATCCTTAAGTTTTTCATTTTCTTCCCTAAGCATGCAAGAGTCAATATGTACAAGTTTTTCATCCCTAATGGCTTTTAATTCTATCCTCATGCTCTTAACCTTAGATTTAGATTTATCTAGAGCTTCTTGAAGATATGCAATTGATTTATAAAGAAGTTCTACTTTAGGAGAATTCATTACCTCATCGTCACTAGATGACGATTCATCACTTGAGGAGCTTTCTTCTTGGCTTGACGTTCCGGAATCATCTCCTAGTGCCATGAGTGCCACATGG
Organism: Wurfbainia villosa; assembly: GCA_025175895.1. Classification (NCBI taxonomy): domain Eukaryota; kingdom Viridiplantae; phylum Streptophyta; class Magnoliopsida; order Zingiberales; family Zingiberaceae; genus Wurfbainia; species Wurfbainia villosa. The sequence goes on along the minus strand of CM045986.1, from coordinate 130,099,716 downwards.
CGAGTGATGTGGCAAAGCTCATCATCGGAAGATGAGTCTTCAACGCTTGGTGTGTCCCATGTGGTTTGAGCCACCATAGCCTCCTTCTTCTTCTTCTCCTTCTTGTCCTTCTTCTTCTTTTCTTTTTCCTCCTTCTTCTTTAGCTCCGGGCAATTTGGCTTTATGTGCCCCTTCTTATTGCAAGCATGACAAATCACATTATTGTTAAAATTTGAATTACCACTACTTTTACCTCTTGATGAGTGGAACCCCTTCCTTGCTTCTCTATTCTTGAATTCCTTTGATTTTCTAAGGAACTTCTTCACAAAATGGGCCACCTCACTAGCCGAGTCTCCATCACTACTTGACTCTTGCTCCGACTCGGATGAAGATGACACCTCTTTCCTTTCTTTCTTCTTCTTTTCTTTCTTTTCAACAAATAGGGCCAAACCCTTTTCCTTAGAAGACATGTTAGTTTGTTCATGCAATTCAAACTCACAAAATAGTTCATCAATTTTAATTTGTGAGAGATCCTAGTTACCTTAATGGCATCAACTATAGAGGTCCATAAAGAATTTCTAGGAAAAGCTTGTAAAATATACCTTACTAAATCCGGTTGTCAACTCGCTCACCTATGATATGGAGTCCGTTCACAATTTCCTTGAACCTTCCATGCATTTGGCTTACGGTTTCATGCATCTTCATTTGGAAGGCTTGAAGTTGTCCAATTAGAAGGTCCTTCTTTGCCCTCTTTGACTCCTTGGAACCTTCATTTAGCTCAATGAGCTTTTCCCATAGCTCCTTGGCGGATTCAAAAGGCCCCACCTTGTTGAGTTGCTCCATTGTGGCCACGCCGCATTGGATGGTGAGGACGGCTTTGCATTTGACTCAAAATTGCGGTTCATCTCCTTGTCCAATCCTTGCTTGGGATAGGGTTTCCACGCTCATCCACCGGTTCCTCGAAGCCATCTACAACACTATGACAAATTTCAATGTTACTCATTAAATAGTACTTCATCCTACCTTTCCAATATGCGAAGTGACTCCCATCGAAGAGTGGTGGCTTGGCGATGCTATATCCCTCTTGAAGAGCCATTGATGCCTTGGTTGATGGTGAGATCTTCCAAGCGATCCGGGCTCTGATACCACTTGTTAGGACCTTTGTAACGCTAGAGGGGGGGTGATTAGCGTTTCTTCAATTTCTACAATCAAGTTAGCGGAAGCAATACAAATACAAAACGAATACAAATACGAAATAAGAAACCAAACGCTAACACCCAATTTACGTGGTTCGGAGATGACGCTCTTACTCCACGGCAATCCATAAGGTGGATTAGCCCTAGCCAAGCTTCACTATCTTCTCCTTTGGATGAACCAAGGTGGAGAAACCTTTCTTACAATACTCTCCTCTTCTTTACAATGATGGATGATGAAGAACAAGAGAAGAGGAGGTTTTGGATTGCTAAAAACACTTAGAAAACTTGGTGAGCACGAGGATGAAGTTAGGAGTTAGAGCACTAGCCTCACCATGCTCCCCATGACCCCTTTTTATAGAAGAGGGGCTGTTTTTCCCGTTGGGCCTCGATCAGTCGACTGATGCATGCCATCAGTCATTTCTCAGCGCAGCTTACGATCCGATCTCGCGGAGATTCGTAGCCGATCTCAGCGGCGGTGATCGGTCGGTGATCTCTCCATCGATCGGTGATGGAGTGATCGATCAGTGATCGCGGCGATCGTCAGTGAGGCGCGATTCTGTGGCATTTCTTTCCTTGATCGAGTCGTATGATGCCATAGCGGTCGGTGATCGGTAACATCGATCGGCTGACATGAATTCATACTTGTCTTTATACCCTAGACCTAGACTCAACCTTCTAGCTCCGTATTAAGCCTTGCGCCTTCAGGATCCCTCCGAGTCCGCGACTTGTTCATCCTTTGCGCTTTGCTTCCAAGAGCTTCCTTCGGTTTCGTCATGTCTTGGGTTGCCAAATGCTTGGACTTTACGCCGCCAAGACTACAAGCTTGGACTTATGCTGCCAAGACCTTACTTTGGACTTCCTTTGCCAAGGTTCACTTGGACTTTACGCTGCCAAGACTACAAGCTTGGTCTTATGCTGCCAAGTCCATCCCTTGGACTTCCTTTGCCAAGATCATACTTGGACTTCTCTTTTACCTGTCACTTAAACACATTCGCAATTAGATCACAACACATTGCCTAACTTAAATGATTATCCAAACATCAAAACATATAAATGCTTGGAGCATTGTTGCACCAACAATTTCTATTTAAACAAGAAATAGAAATGATGTTCTTTATCAACGAAGGATCATAAAAGCAATTGTCCAGTTCTAAGACAAGTCCTACAGGGAGTTTCAACAAATATGTTCCGATGGCGAGTGCAGCAACCTTTGCTCCATTCTCAACACGTAAATTTGACTCTCCCTTGACGAGTCTTCTTCTATTCCTTAGCCCATGTATGTCATTACATATATGTGAGTCACACCCAGTATCCAATACCCAAGTGTTTGAGGAAATAGTATGACAATCAATAACGAAGATATCTGAAGAAGATGGGGCATTCGATGCCTTATTCTTCTTCACGAACTCAAGATAAATCTTGCAATTTCTTCGCCAATGACCCTCCTTGCCATAATGATAGCAAGTGCCCTTTTGAGCTAATTCTGCCTTTTTAGCCTTTTTCTTCCCCTTCTGTTGTTCCTTTGACTTCCTCTTAGAACCTTTCTTCGAGGAATCAACTAATAGCATCGTCCCCTGCTCATGCTTCATGTAAGGCTCCAGTCTTCAAAGATGTTGAGCAAGACCACGATGAACCTTCTTGCATCTCAGAGGTGAAGAGGAGCTTGGAGACTTCGAACCTTTCGAATCTCACTTGCTCATCATCCAACTCATTAAGATGAAAAACTATGGTATGAGCATCCATATGCTCATGCTGCTTCCACAGCTCAGGTACCATCGTGGCTAGCATGATGTAACTCACCATTTCAGAATCATTCACATGTTTCTGATAGGACAACAATTGGTCCAGAGTTGCATTGTCACTAGGACGGGCGGGAAGAGGCGCTTCGAGGACATTTGCAAGCTTTTCAACCTTGAGAACAATTCTCAAGTTTCTAAGCCAGTCCAAGAAGTTCGACTCAGTCAATTTATTCGAATCCAAAATGGAACGCAAATTCAAAGACATCATGATCAATAGATTAACTTAGAAATACAAAACGAGTATATATGAGAAAGATGATTTAAAATGCATCAATATACATTCATAAATCCCATTCATTTTTTCGAATTTCAAAAACCCCAAAATCACTTTGGGAGATCGTAGGTCTATCTCCGAATGGGCTGATATCCATCATAGATATGAACAACTTTGGAGAGAGTCCAACAAGCCATTCATAGCTACGATGGTAGGTATCAAATATATCGATTGCATATCACATATATGCAACTATCACAATGTACTATCAACTAATTGAATGTTCACACATACATCGGGTAGTTAACTCATGAACAAGTATACATCATATGCATAGCACCCAACTTCACCTCCCTTCACATCGACCTTGGAGAGAGTCCAACAAGCCGATGCTCCAGGTTAAAGCCAACCCATTAATCAAGACATAGTTTTAATATGGTTAGAGCACATTCAACCAATTAGCTCGGCTTGGAGAGAGTCCAACAACCAAAGTTAACGATTGACCTCTGACTCTTACTATATTAGTATTAAACTATTCCATGGTTTGAACATGTTCAGGTTCGAGCCGGACTTGGAGAGAGTCCAACAACCCAAACAAGAAACGGAACTCTGGTTCTAACCATATTAATGGAAGGTGTAGGCTTTAATATTTAGTAAGGGTTTTTATGTCTCATCCTCTTTGCATGCAAATAACTATTATCTACACGGCATGACATACATGGCATAATGATATGCATCTAATGCAATTACATGGCATACAATTATGACATGTATAAAATTTTCTTATATGTCATAACTATTTATGGAAATAAAATATGTTTGAGATTTGATTCTCCAAATCAAATCATGATTAAATTAGGAAACGAATTTCTAAATATAATCACATATTTTATTTGTGGAAAGTGTTAATTAAGGAAAGTCAATTTAGGAAACAAATTTCCTAAATCATCAAAACTACTTATGGAAATAAAATATTTTAAGATTTGATTTCCCAAATCAAATCATGATTAAATTAGAAAACAAATTTCCAAATCTAATCAAATATTTTATTTATGAAAAATATCAATTTTCAAAAATACTTCTAACTTTCCAAAAGTAGAAGATTTCCATAAATACTTCTAGACTTTCCAAAATTAAAAATTTCCATAAATACATCTAACTTTCCAAAAGTAGAAAATTTCCATAATTACTTCTAACTTTCCAAAAGTAAAAAATTTCCATAAATACCATTATGACTATCACAAAATAATTTTACGATTATGTCGAAACACAACCTGGGCTCTGATACCACTGTTGGGTTTCCGGCACCACGACGAGTGTGTGTTAGAACATGTTTCGTAAACATGTGCACAACGGAAGAAATAAAAATAATAAATCTAATTTATTACAACACACACACCACACGCATGCATAGTACAACATGTGTAGACATAACCGTATATTCAAATTTTGCAATAAAAGGAAATTTATACTACGTATACCTGACGTATCACGTGTAGCGGGAAAGACATCAACCAGAGCGATCCTCGCTAGAATCGCCTCTATCCGTATCCACGCCGAGTATCTTCGGGATGACTTCACAAAGTCACGAGCCTCGTCTTCGTACGAGTTACTAGCCTCGTGTTGAAGATGATGTGATCGAGAGAAGATCATAATCCGAATCAAAATTCGGATCCAAAACGAGGAGGTATTTGTCAACCATTTGATGAATCCTTCGTCCTCCACCTATGAGGATTATCGGAGATTGAATCCCCAGCAAGGAAGACGCTATCGGAGCTCTAAACATCGTCCAAACGATGCTCCGACATGAAATAAACAAGTTGTCCAGAAAACTGGACAGCTTTGGTGGAGGAATAGGGTCGGCCAAATAAGGAAGCTTGATGCTCACCTTGTCGCCGGACCCAAAGAAGATCACCGGAGGGTCGCCGGAGGATCACCGGCTGAATCTTGGACACCGGCAACTAGATTGGACGGTGGCACAAAGCTGGGCGGCGGCTAGGGTTGGGCGTCGACCACTAGAGGAGAGGGGGGTGGGCGGCAACTAGGGATTGCTTGGATTAGGTTTTCACAAAACCCTTAAGCCCTATTTTATAGAGAACAAATTCTCCTAATGGTTATCGGATCATAACCAAAAGCCCATTAACCCGCTCCATTAAATTAAGTTAAAATAAACCAAACCGATTTGGTCTATTTTAAGTTAAAATGAACCGAACCAACTTTGGTTCATTCATTTAAAACAAACCAAACCCCTTTGGTTTATTCTCCTCCATTGGATTAGAACCAAACCAATTTGGTTCATCCATCATGTCTTCATAAGACACAGCCCATCCACGCTTTCATTGCGACTGAAACGATTTCATGCTCGCTCCTTGTTTGGTCCAACCAAACCTAGTTTCTCTCGGTCTGAGAATCTAATTCTCAAGCTTGTTTTAAATCCTTCGGATTACTCTCGTTGTGCGTGTGACCAAATAGGTTCTCGGTTTATGTTGGTCGTCTATAATTAACCACTAATTATAGAACGATCATGAGTGGCACCTAGTAGTACATCATGATCCTCAATTAACCGAAAAGATCAACGGTTGATCCAGAACTATTTCTGAAATCCTTCAGCAGCTACAATGAATCGTGCCCCATTCCCTTCACTCATCTTATACCCACTTGGTTCAGGACATGGTCTATCGTGTCAGTTTCCACTAGGTTGACTACGTCACACCTAGCCCAAGTATCATTTCCTCATCCTACGGATTCTAGTTACTGCACATGTATCCAAGAGTACCTTACTCTAAACATGTAATGCTTTGGCCAAAGACTTTAGTAACAATCCGACGAGAGGCCATGGGTATACATCTCCTCACAAGGAGTGATGAATCCTTTATAGGCTATTCAAACACCTTCGATCACTTCGACTTATACCCAATCATCCCGGGTCCACATCTCCTCAGAGATGCTTGCTTAAGATGTCAAAGCATAAGTTTTCATGATCAAGATGACTTGAATACCACAAGTCAAAGGAACATCGCACTTAAGCTGCAGTAAGAACTTCATTGACATATCTATATATGCAGAGAACCATATGAAGTCTTACGGCTGGTCACTCCAATGAACTAGTTACCATAACTAGCATCCATGATTAACTCCGGACATCACAATGTCTCCAGCCAGTGAGAATCAGCTGCTTGGATACACCAAGGAGTATACCTCGTGCTAGTCTCGACAGAATCGATGGTGTCCAAATCCATCAATTCATCGACTAGGGATAATTCTGATACATCACAATTACACATGTAGAGATACTCACTAGTTGTGATCCAATCACAAATTCTCTCATGCTGTGAATCGTATCGTGGACATTCAGTAAATGAGTTTAAGATCTAATCAAATACATGAAAACATGTATACTCAAATAGTGAATCTTCATTTATCATATAAATGGTTCAAACATAAGGCGATTGCCTTAGGACATCTCTCATATATTACTAACAATACATAGCATAACATGCATGATCAATCCTATAGTTGACGTATATGAGATCTGTCTCATGCAAATCCTTTCGCCTTTTGTGCTAGGGCACATATACTTCGAAAGGTGAATTTTATGTCTGATGGGAATGAAACCTTTTATATATTCAAACATGCTAAACTGTTTTAGCATTTCATCTATGTATGTAGACTATGAAAAATCAAGCAACCATTTCGATATATCTCTATAGATCTTGATCCCCAAGATATACATTGTTTTTCCTATATCTTTCATGGAGAACATTTTGGACAACTAAACTTTAACTGACCATAAAATTGGGACATAGTTTTCTATGAGTAGTATGTCATTGACATACAACACTAGGAATACAACTGCACTCCCACTAACCTTCAATCTATTTGATTACCTCATCAAAATGGATATTTCAAATTCTGGATACTTGCTTCAATCCATAAATGGATCTCTGAAGCTTGTATATTTTATTTTTATCAATAGATGTAAAACTCTCAAGTTGTATCATATATACATCCCTAGATAGGTTTCCATTAAAGAAAGTTTTTTCACATTCATCTATCATATCTCATAATCATAATGAGCTACTATGATCAGAAGTATTTGAATGGATTTAAGCATAGCTACAGGTGAAAATGTTTCATCATTGTCACGCCCCGGGGGAGTCCCCGCCAGATGAAAATCCGACAACATCTCCCCTGTACGAGTGACAATACGAATCCTGCATACAAGGCCTACACGTCCCACTATACCTCGGTCAACACGACCGGAACAAAAACCACACATACATATCATAAATGGGCCTCAAGCCAACAACCAACATAAATAAAAGAATCTACATCATCTAGACCTACCCCTTCTGCCATCTGAGCAGGAACACACAACCAAAACATATCGAATAAAAGTTCGAATAAAAGTCTATAAGAACATAACAAATACCACCAAAACATCCACGAGAATAAATCCAAAACACAAGTCTTACACATGTCTTCTAATCAATGTCAATATAACCGAAAACATAAAACCAAAAACAAACGAAACCATTACGACGAGGGGGATTGGCAACTGGACTCTCCTGGCAATTTCATCCTGAAATAGATATAAAGCAACGAGGTAAGTTCAATGAACTCAGCGGGTATCCAGTCGACATATATAGTAAGATATATCTAACAATAATAATCATGCCAGTATAGTCTTCTGATCAATAATAGAAAAATACAAGGAGAAATGTGGAAAGACTGTACATACCTGAATCTCCTATCCTGACATAGGAGTATAAGCCATACTAGCATAAATAAGGTCGTCAGACCAAATACAGAAATGTATCCTGTATGCATGTCAATCATATGCAACATCCAAGGCAGAAAACAAAATGCAGCAAACATAATACAAATGTCATTCATGCAATATGCATACGATGCAAATGACATGGTCACCCTAGACGTCAGTCAGCCGCCTCACATGCGATGGTGAAGTCGAGTGGGTAGGGCTATGACAACTGTGCACTCTGCCATCACTGCTCCTGAGTGACCGAATGGACAGGATGCTGTCGGAGTACACCTATCCTCCTGCCCCAAACAGAGTGGGGGAGCAATGTTCTCATCTCCTGGTGTCGTAGACCAGAGGAGGGATCCCTACCCGCTATCACGTTGCCTTATCGCTACCCATGAGCGGACCAGCGGAGCCTGACAGAGCTACTGCACACACCCTCCTGATGTACAACTAACCCATGAGTGGCTGTGTATGCAGAACATGTAACTAGCTACGGGCTCAACTACAAAGGAACCCCGTCCAACCAGCATGCAATCATGCAAGATGGTGCATGACACTAAAGCATGTAACACCAACTAAAATATGTCTCCGAATAATATGCACAAACAAATAGGTACGTATCAATGACCTAGGTAAAACATGGAAGGTATATCTAAAAGCTGATCAAATACATGTATCAAGTATGGCACAGTGACATACAAGGCAGTTAAACATAAAAATTATTGCAAGCTATAACCAACTAAGCATATCAATATGACATTATCTAAAAGATAAGTCAAAATACCCGCCTGCTATGAAGAATACCCACTGTCTCTAAGCTCGTGAACCTGTCTCGTCACCAAAACCTCTGACTGCAGAGTGTTCTAGCTATCTCTAACTCCGAGAATGTGTTTCAGCTCCCAACTCTGTTATAATTAAACCATCGTTAACTCAACTATCAGTTATCCAATTTAATTGCCAATATTTTAACTATCTTATTAATCTTTTCCTACCAAAAATATCCATACAATTATTCTAGCCCACTAAATCAATTGATCAAAATTTTGATTAATTAATCATAAGCTAATTAATCAATTAAATCTGGATTGATCTGCATTTTAACAAGCTAAGTCAAATAAATAAAATCCTATGGCTTTTAATTTATCAACTAAATTAACTAACATACTTTGATTAATCAACTAAAATCGAAAACCTTCCCTTGTTTCTGATTCCAATCGGCGATTGTCGAATTCTAGTCCCAGCTGAGCGGGAGACAACGGCGGGGTTCCTGGCAGTGTCGGAAATAGCTACGACGGTGAAAGGTGACCCTCTGAGTGCACCGACAATGTCGGGGTGGAAACAACACTGTGGAGGCGCAGTGATCGCGGGTCGACATAGACTCGCGCAGCTTCCGCGACTCCGACGGGAATCGACCAACGAGGTCGACATTTTCCGGAGGTGAGGTCATCAAGCCTAAACTGCCACCATCGGATCGGCAAAGACAACGACAATGGCGTAGGAACAACGCGATGGAAGCTTTACATGCAAGGAGGCGGCGATCGGTGCGCACAAAGCGACAGAATCATACCTGAGGCGGCGGTCGGTTGCAGATTTGCTCGCTTGGCCGACGATGGTGAAGAGGGGCGACGACGATGAAAGTGGGCAACGGCCAGTGGCAGCAGGTGTGCACGCGCAGGGAAAAGATGGCAGCGGCGGTGGCCTGCTCGCCGACGCATGCGGCTCGAGCGAGCAGCAGCAGAGAGGCGGTGAGCGAGGAGAAGGCAATGACAGAGGGCATCGGTGTGGCTGTAGACACGAGGAGAAGAAGAGAAATCGGCGCGACGGAGAAAGAGGGGTCGGGGAAATAGAAATAGTAACCTAGGTTTATAACTTAGGTTAATTAAACCTATTAAATAATCTAAACAGACCCATTAAAAGCCTATTTTTTTTATCCCCGTAAATATCCCGTACAAACCCCGTTTAATTCTAGAAAAATTTCTAAAAATTCCTGAAAAATTACTTAAGATAATTTCTTAATTAACAATGATTATTATTATTATTTTATTTTATTTTCCGATATCTTACAATCATAGTCAACATCTTGTCTTTGACGATATTCCTTCGCCACTAATTTAGCTTTATAGGTAATTATATAACCATCCATGTTGGTCTTCTTTTTGAAAATCCACTTGCACCCTATATGCGATATGCCTTCAGGTGGATCCCCCAAGTTCCAAATTTGGTTTTCGTATATGGAATTTGATGGGGTCGGGGTTTTTTAGGACAAGTACAAAGATTCTCAAGCAATCAGTATAATTCCTTATGGAAGTTTCGTATCATTCCAGAGTAGTGCATTGATTCCAGGGTAGTTTGGTAGCTTTTCCAGAGTTGTATGTTGAGTTCCAAGGTAGTGTAGCATATTTCAAGGGCAGTATGTTAAGTTCTAGGGCAGTTTGATAATGTTCCAGAGTAGTGCGTTGAGTTCCAGGGTAATTTGGTAGCTTTCCAGAGTTGTATGTTGAGTTCCAGGGCAGTGGAGCATATTTCTAGAGCAATATGGTGAAGCTCCAGGGCAGTTTGATAATGTTCCAGAGTAGTATGTTGAGTTTCAGGGTAGTTTGGCAGTGTTCAGAGTCGTATGTTAAGTTTCAGGGCAGTGTAGCATCTTTCCAGAGTAGTTGGTGAAGTTCCAGAGCAGTTTGGGTAGTTTAGCTTCTATGCAAAGTAGTATGTCTATTTCCAGGGTGGTTGGGCACCGGTCCAGAGCGGTATGTTTATTTCAGGCAAGTTTCGCATGTTTCCATAGTAGTATGTTTATTTCTAGGGCAATTCGACACCGTTCCAAGGTAGTTTGCTTAATGTCAGGGCAGTTTAACATGGTTCCAAGGTAGTGTGTTAAATTCTAGAGCGGTTTAGTATAGTTCTAGGGGGTATAAGCAGTTCCAGGGCGGTATAACCAGTTACAGGGCAATATAAGGAGTTCCAGGGTGGTATAAGGATTTCCAGGGCGGTATAAGCAGTTCCAGGGCAGTATAAGAAGTTCTAGGGCGGTATAAGGAGTTCCAAGGCGGTATAAGGAGGTCCAGGGCGGTATAAACAATTCCAGGGCAGTCTATCTAATTCCAGAGCAGTCTATATAATTCCAAACCAGTTTATATAATTCTAGGACAGTCTATATAATACCAATTTCTTCCTCATTATGTATAACAATTATTTCTTAATATCTCAAGGGGCATTATAGTCAATTAAGTTAGAGAGAAAGGCGGTGGCCATTCCTATATAAAGGGGTAGAAATGAGAAAGCAGGGATGGAGTTTCTGGATCTGGTACGTGGAGATAACTCTTCTCTTTCCATAAGCTGCTTTCTTTTACTTCTTTGTCTTTTACTGCACTCTTTTTATTCCTTCGATGGATACTGACTTGAGCGTCGGAGGGACCACGTTGGGAAGCCGACCCATCCCTAATCGCTCACTTCTATCGCAGATCAAGATCCTTGGCAGCATCTTCATAGATCTTATAGATCTCGCCTCTTCTCAGTGAAGGATGAGGAGGAATCTGAGCGTGTCGGAAAAAGGAACATCATTAAATTGGCGTCGTCTGTAGGAAACTGAACAAAAAGTTGTTAGGTCTTGTTAGAGTTTAGCTCATCATCCGCTGTTCTAGGCTTTAATGACTCAATTCTTAGAGGTGGGTATCACGAATTTTTGGGGATCGTTGTGATTTCTGAATCTGCTAAGCAATCGCCAGATCTGGTATTCTGTCGCATTATGGGTGTTATCATTTGCCAGATCTGATATTCTGTAACAATATCGGTATTATTACTCACCAGATTTGTTGTTCTATCACATTATAAGTGATATCATCTGCTAAATCTAATATTCTGTTATGTTCTTGGTACTTTCATTCACTGGATCTTATACTTTTCCATTCTTTGAGATTATTATTTGTTAGATCTGATGTTCCCGTTGTATGGAAGTTACTTTCCCATTGAGATAATGGCAGAGGCTTGATATTTTATTGCTGGGGTTTTCCTGTAAAATTTGTTGCAATTCCATTATTCTACTACAAGTTACAGAGGTTATCAGATTATCATGTTTTGTGCCAAAATTGGGTAGAAGGTGCAGTTTCAAATGTTTCGTTTCACTGGTTGATTTAGCAGAGCTTCTGTATTTGCTATTGGGATTTGTTTCTTGTATTAATCTCTCCTTGGTATGGGATGTGTTGTTGAAGTGTGATGATGATATTAAGCTTCCGAAGATGTTTCTGAAAGTAGGTTTGATTTTGGAGCTAAGCAGTAGCCTAAAGTCAAATCTGACCCCAAATATACATGAAATTGACTTCTGCCATTTCTTGGTCATATTTTTATTCTGTTTAATTCTTCTCTTCTAATCTTTTAGCTGTCCACATCATTTTTTACATGCAGAGTATTGCTCTTTAGTGCTATTACTTATTTTAAGTAACTTCAGCTGCATACTGCCTTATGTTATTGCTCTTTAACATGAAGGGATGACATCAGTTTTGATGTTATGATTGTATTTCTTTCAGTTATTAAATAAGCCTTTAAGGTGGGTATGATCTATACTAGGGTGGGTATACTCTATGTCAATAGGAAAGAATTTCATATGCGTACAGAGTATTGATTATCAATATTGGGTTCTAGTAAGTGTCGTAATTTTTGAGTTTTCAAAATTCTGTAAACTTTGTTCGGTGTTGGGGACATTTCTATTTTTCCATTAGTGGATGTTGATATTTATTCGTTATAGTGTTATAGATAGCATGGAATGATGTTGTTATCCATATATGTGGAGTCAATAGGTTGTGATGCTGAAGCTCGGTGATGTTTTTCTGGGGTTCTTATGTCTGATACAAGAGCTTAAGTGTTAAGTAACTCATATTCTTTTACAGAGGTTAACAGTATTTCTAAGGCATTTTACTGTTATGTTATTGGTATTATCATTCAAAGTGCAGCAATATCAGGTCTCCAATCACCAAAATTAAAGGGTAGTTTTGTCTTTCATCGGTTAGACTAAATTGCCAACTTATATAGACAAGTGAGGCCCTTAAGATATCAATTAAAAGTTCCTTCTTACCTGACTTGTATCAATCCCCAACTCAACTGCAATTTAGAACTACCAGTTCCTTTGTGTGGGGTGATAGTTCAGCACGTGTGATATTCAGAGGCATTTCAAAGGTTATAGGCCCAATTTTGAATTGATTGTAGTGAAGCGAAAAATCGGCAGAACCCCGTGTTATTTCTTTGAAGGACAAGCTAACTTTGGCCTACAGACTATGCTTAAGGGCATTAGTCAACTACATCACAACTCTAAATCTATCCTTGATTTTATTTCTAAAGTTGGATATTAATATATATCATTAAGTAATTATAAGCAAGAGATAATCATTACTCACTGGCCATACTGTTGGGGCTATTATTCATCAGATCTGATGGAGAGTTGCTTTTCCATTGGAATAGTTTCAGTAGTTTGATAGGTCCCTTTGATATTTGTGGCAAGTTCGTTGTTCAATTGTGTGTGTTTCAATCTTTATCTGAGATCTATCCATGTTAAGTAATTTTGATTGTTTCTAGTCGGCTAAGGGTTGTCGCAATTGGCTCTGAATAAGTTTGGCGGAGTGCTGAGACGTAGGGTGTGTCTTGTTGATCTATGTTATTTTGCATATTAGATTATGTGATATGCATTTGTTTCTGTCTAGAACTTAATAATCTATCTCTCCGATTAGGATTATAGGAGACCTTTTTAGGACAATATTTATTGAATCGGCAAATTATCAGGTTTACACTATTTTATGCCAAGTTGTGCATGATGTACAGTGATAAGTGTTTTGTTTCATTATTTAATCTAGTGCAGTCTCTGCACTTAATACCAGAATTCATTTCTTATTGGTGATCTCTCTCTAGTATGAGTTGTTTTGATGAAATTTAGTAGTATTTCTCAATTTCTGAAACTATTTCTGAACATGAGGATGGTTTATGTAAGATTATCTCTGGGAGAAATTTGTATGCTCGTGTACTATTTTCTTTGGGAAGTTTACATGAGGATGCATCTATATTTCTTCTTGGTACTTTCATTCACTGATATTCTATTATGTTATGTTCTTGGTACTTTCATTCACTGGATCTTATACTTTGTCTTTCTTTGAGGTTATTATTTGTCAGATCTGATGTTCCCATCGTATGGAAGTTACTTTCCCATTAAGATAATTTCAAGGGCTTGATATTTTGTTGTTGGGGTTTTCCTATGAGATTTGTTGCGATTCCATTGTTCTAACTACATATTACAGAGGTTATCAGGATTACCTTGTTCTGTGTCAAAATAGGAAAGAAGGTGCAGTCTCATATGTTTTGTTCCACTGGCTGATATAGTTTCTCTACTTGCTATTGGGATTTGTTCCTTGTGTTGATCTCTCCTTGATATGGGATGTGTTGTTGGAGTGTAATGATGTTATTAAGATTCTGAAGTTGTTTCTGAAAGTGGGTTTGACTGTGAAACTAAGCGGTAGCCTAAAGTTGGATCTGACCAAAATATGCCTAAAAGTTTATTTCATCCGCTTCTTGATCATTTTCCTATTTTGGATTATTATTTTAACTTCTTAACTGCATGCCCACTTCATTGTTTATACCTGTAGAGTATTGCTTTATGAAAGTTATTCTAACCTTTAAGGTGGATACGATCTATACTAGGATGGGTATACTCTATGTCAGTAAGAAGGAATTTCATATACATACAGAGTATTGGTTGTTAATGTGGGGTTTTATGTCATGAATCATATGGAAGGGAGGTAGAGTTGGTTATAGAAGTCAAAATCTGCTCGAATAGTGACTTGTATCCCGAGCGGCAATGGGGTGGCTTGGTGCAGGGAGTTAGACTTGACACAATAGAAGAGGGATATTATTTTATGTGGGGTGGTATGCGGTCACGATGGTAAAGTTAAAGGGGATTTATAGAGGAAGATGGTTGAGTATTTCTAGAAGCTTGTGATAGGAGTAATTCTGTAAAATGAAAGGCAAGACAGGATTAAATAATGTATTTCTTAGGAGCATACAGAAAAGGTAGTAAAAAACCTTACACAGTGTATCAGTCGGCTGCAAAGGGTGGTATACCAAGGCAAGTTCAGTTACAAGCCATGTGTACAAATCACAGGGTGAGTTGATAAAATGGAAGTTTCTAATAGGGCATACATGGTGTGGACAATTTCTGATACGCTGGACATGAGATGTATCGGTCTGTGTAGATTTTGTTATAAGGCAAATATGAGTTACGGTGAAGTGTGGGAAAGGAAAGATTGACAGTATTAATCTAGAAATAAGGCATTCAGCATAAGAAGTGTTAGTATGAAAATGTGCAAGAAAAATTATGTGTGATATGGACAATATAAATTCAGGAGTGATATGGAAAAATAAAGACAAGTATGCATTGCAGGACGGACAGTACAGATAGTGTTTTACAAAGTGACCTATGGTTAACATAAGTGTTAGTAGTTGTTAAAATGAGGTAAATAGGAAGTGTATAAGGGCATTTAGATTTTGTTACAAGGCCTGTACAGGCTACAGTGTAAGGATGCAAAGTGGATACCTGCAGGATATTACTAGGATATGGAAGCAAACATTTCTTATAGATTTATTCAATATGAAATTTCATGAGGATAGATACACACGAAATATGAACGATACATATTTAGAAATAGCGAAAATAGATTCATGGTAGTACATGTTTGGTAAGCTGATTAATGCAGATGACATTTATAAAAAGTTGAAGCTCCACTATCGCAGAATAAGGAAAATTTCTGTATCAATTTCTCCTTCTGTATCAATTTCTGAATTTCTGATTGAGAGGGGACTGCTTGATGTTCAGCCTGTTCGTGCAACAACATGATGGCAGTATCTTTATTGGAACTTTCTCCTCTGATTTTCAACAAATCCTGCTTATACTAAGTGGAAGATTTTTTCTTCTCTGTTATTAATTGAGCTTGTTTGGAAATTAAGGGGTTATTAATATTTTTAAGCCATTTTACGCCTAATACAGAGCCTACAGGTTAATTAATGTGTTTTTTTGGGGTTATTAATGTTGATGGGGTTCTTGATGCCTAATCAAATTCTCTATGGTGGTAATCAATGACACTTATTCTAAGGATTTTTATACTTAGTCCACATATCCTCTTGTAGGCATCAATGATATTTTTTCTAAGGCTTCTCAAGCCTCATATAAATTTCTTGCGGGATCAGTGATATTTTTTCTAAGGCAGTTCTTATGCAGTCACATACTTATCTACGGTTTTTATGCTTAAAGCCTGAACTTGGAAGGTAATTCATTTTCTCCTTATAAGGTTATAATGTGCAAAACTAACTCAAGGCTCTTACACCTACTATAACAGCCTAGGGGCTAGATAGCTACATTCCCCAATGGGGACTATAATGCCATCTATATAGCATATGTAAAGCTTATTCAAGGCTCTTACGCCTACTATAACAGTCTATGGGCTAGATAGCTATATTCTCCCATGGGGAGCTATAACGCCTCTATATGGCATATGTAAATGTTCTCACGACTCTCCTATAAAAGCCAAAGAGCTAGATAGCTATTTTCCCCCATGGAGAACTATAACGCCAGGTATAATAGGTAGGTAACATGCTAACAAGGCTCAATGCCTCCAGTATCTTAAGGCATAAATACCTCCTATAACATTCTAAGGCATAAACGCCTCATCAATATCTCAAGGCATAAACGCCTCCTATAGTATTCTAAGTCATAAACGCCTCCTACAACATTCTAAGACATAAACGCCTCATGCAACACTTTAGACATAAATATTTCATACAATGTTAAGGATCGGTGACTCATACAGTGTTCAGGATGTAATACACAAGGAATGATGTTTAGTATAACAGTATAGTAGAATAGGGTGTTGGAGATTGATATGGTAGTGGTTGAGTGTTCATGAACATTTGTAAAACTTCGGCTTCGCTCTTTAGTTTTACTAAAGAGGGGAAACTTATTATGATGAGGTCGCGGTTTGCAGAGTAGTTAGAAGGGTTGTAGAGAAGTTAGAAGGGTTGCAGAGCAGTATGGGTGTTGGAAGAGCAGTTAGAAGAGTTGCAGGGCAGTATGGGTGTTGGCAGAGCAGTTAGAAGGGTTTCTAGGGCAGTATGTATATTTGCACAGCAGTTAGAAGGGTTGCAGGGCAGTATGGGTGTCTATGAACAGTTCTAGGGTAGTAAGTCTGTTTGGAGAGGAGTTAGAATGGTTGTAGGGCAATATGTTTGTTTGCAGAGTAGTTAGAAGGGTTACAAGGCAGTATGTATGTTTGTAGAGCAGTTAGATGGGTTGCAGGGCAGTATGAGTGTTTGCAGAGCAGTTGGATGGGTTTCCAGGGTAGTATGTATGTTTGCAGAGCAGTTAGAAGGGTTGCAGGGCAGTATGGGTGTTTGTGAAGGGTTGTAGGGCAGTATGTCTATTTGTAGAAGAGTTAAAAGGGTTGCAAGGCAGTATGGGTGTTTGTAGAGCAGTTAGAAGGGTGGTAGGATAGTATGTGTGTTTGCAGAGATGTTAGTTTCCAGAGCAGTATGTGTGTTTGCTGAGCAGTAATGTCATTTCCAGAGGAATCTGAGGAATTCTAGAGCAGTCTAGGCAAATCCAGGGCAGTCTATGAAATTCTAGGGGAGTGTATGTAATTCTAGAGCAGTCTATTTAATTCTAAAGTTGTGTATGCAAATCCAGGGCAGTCTGTGAAATTCCAGAGCAGTCTATGTAAAACTTCATTTGACTTCGCTCTTCAATTTTACTAAAGAGGAGGAACTTATGATGGGTGTGAGGGCTCCTTTTTAGCTAAGGAAGGGCAAGTTTTTTATTTTGAAGGTACTTGTAAAACTTCCTTCGACTTCGCTCTTCAGTTTTACTAAAGAGGGGGAACTTATGATGGGTGTGAGGGTTCCTTTTTAGCTAAGGCAAAGCAGTTTTTTTTTGGAAGGTACTTGTAAAACTTCACTCAACTTCGCTCTTCAATTTTACTAAAGAGGGGGAACTTATGATGGGGTCGGGGTTTTCTAGGACAAGTACAAAGATTCTCAAGCAATCAATATAATTCCTTCTGGAAGTTTCGTATCTTTCCAGAGTAGTGCGTTGAGTTCTAGGGTAGTTTGTGTAGGATCGTTGGCGTCGCTAGAAGGGGGGATGAATAGCGATACTCATCTCTTCGATTTGTTGTGCTCGTCTACAATGTTAGTATGCAGCGGAAAACTCGAATACAAGCACAACAACACACAACAAACACAAAACACAGTATTTACGTGGTTTCGAACTCAAGTTCCTACTCCATGGTTGAGCCCCTCCTCAGCTCTAGTGATGCATACCACCACTATAATACTTCTCTTTCTCGGTGACACACCGGAGGTGGAGAAACCCCTTACACTGTTTATCAGAAATTACACAAAACTTACAGTAGTAGGAGATGAAGAAGAAATCGATTACAATGATTGCAGTGAAAACTAGATTGCTTCTTCTTTTCAGAACTTGTAACTGCCTTGGAGAAAAAGAAACCTCGAGAATACAGAACCCTCGTTTGAGTAATAGCTTCTTATAATTGTATTTCAAAAACCACCCGTGTAAGCCTTTTAAATTGAGCCTGATTAGGGATTTTCCAGCCCGTGCAGCCGAGTCGCCTCGACTGGTGCCTCGACTGTGCATTAACTCGCATTTAATGAGCTTCCAACGGTAAGTCTTTCACCAAAATTAACATTATTTGTCCATTGTAACTTAGGTCCAGTCGAGGCGATGGTTCATCGCCTCGACTGGTAGGCTTTAGTCGAGCCTTCAGTCGAACTCCCTTGCTTCTGTTTTAATCCAAACAGAGCAACAGTCGAGCTCACAGTCGACGGTCCCTTACGTTTGTTTCGTTGAACCAAGCATCTGTCGAGGCGTCGCCTTGACTGCTGAGGGGTTTTTCCTTTGAACATGCAGACCGTAGTCGAGGCTTTAATCAACTACGGCTTGCTTCTATTCGTGAGAAACAACCCTAGTCGAGGCATCGCCTCAACTGCTACAGTCTTCTTAGCGTTTTGCAAGCCAGTCGAGGTGTTGCCTCAACTCTTGACCATTTCAACTCGTCTAGAGTCAAAACCACACCTAAGAGAGTGTACCCTTTACCTGATGCCTGTGAACCACTGTCATAGGTCTTCCGTGCCAAGAATCACTTTCGGGACTTCGTGCCAAGACTCCTCGTCTGGGTCTTCATGTCAGGACTCCTCGTCCGGGTCTTCATTTGTCAGGACTCCTCGTTCGGGTCTTCATTTGCCAGGACTCCTCGTCCGGGTCTCCATTTGTCAGGACTCCTCGTCCGGGTCTTCATTTGCCAGGACTCCTTGTCCGTGTCTTCACCACCTTGCATACAGTCCTCGGCCTACAAGGAATTTCCTAAAAATACATCTCAACCAACCGCATGAGATAACACATAATTATCACCTAGACTTGAAACCTTTGTCAAACACCAAAACATCATCTGGGCCTGATTGCACCAACAATCTTCCCCTTTTTGGATGTTTGACAACATGGTTTAAGTTTTAGGTGATGAAATTATAGCACAATTATGATATACTCGAAATTGATTAAGAACTTCATCAAGTCATCAAATCAAGATATGCAATAAGATTTTCATTTTAAAAGAAATATAGAGTTGCACTACGTTTGACATTTTAGGAAATTTATAATTCATATTATTTTCAAACCGATATATAGCTCCACTTATTCCACTTATCTTCCCACCTTAAACTTAAAACCTACTCATCTCTCCCCCTTTGACAAACACACAAAAAGAGCAGCCTATAGGATCACTCCCCCTGAATTCATTGCCCTTAGCTATCCAATTCACCAACAATATATTTTAACAAGTAGATATTGATCGTGCATATATATTGAAAGGTATAGACAACCAAAAAAAAATTGGCAGAATTTCCCTTAAAAATGGTTGTGATAAACCTGTTCATAATATATAAATACAGAAACTAAATACACAAGAACAGTCATATTCAATAAAAATATATGCAGTTAACATATTAAATATATAACTCAAGTGTTAGCCAACCATCCTGATATACACATTTTTCTTGAATTCAAAAGTTTAATACATATATAAAAGAGAATCACTGTCCCAATACTACATGGTTGGCATTTACGACCCGACGACGAATCATCATCATGGCACGTAGGAGAGTAAGAATCTCCTCCTATTGGGCAGAAACTTCTGAAAACCGGGTATCCATCCTGGTTTGAAGCTCCTTGAATCGAGTATCAATCATCGTACTAAGGTCCTTGTGTTGTGTAACAATTGTTGTACTAAGGTCCTTGTATTTTGTATCAACTAAGTCCATGAACTCAGCATAATCTTTGCCCGCCGAGGAATGCTCGTGACGCAGAGGAATGTGGTTCATCAGCTTGGGCTGGAGGTTCTTTTTCGCCTTCGTCAGCTCCCATGTCCCACCTCTCACCAGCCTGATGTCCATCGGCCCACCCAATGTTCCCATTTACTCGAACCATTCTGGCCAATGAAAAGTTTTGCCACTTGATAAAATCAAAGTCCGTCATCTGTTTAACCTTGCCCCTGGCTGTATTGATGCCTATGGATTCTAACCAGAAGGTGATGATATGTCCAAAAGGCATGTAAAGTTTCTTTTGGACAGGGACGGTGAAGTGGACTATGCAGAGAAACATGTTCAATGCAATGTTAAAGTCGAGATGATTTTTTAGGAGATGTAATGCGAGTAAATGATGTGGTCGTATTTTTGCTTGCCCCCTAGTGACAATGGGAAGTATACATCCTACGATGACCTTATATAAAACATTATCAGGAGTAGCTAATGCCATGGCCGGAAATAGATTAAGGTCAGGTTGTCTTGGTTTCCTAAAGAAGTGTTCATGTATGGCATTGATAGAGTGTCACGCCCCGAGAGCATACCGAGCCAAAAATCAAACGGACGGCACCTCCCCTGTACGTGGCAACATTTCGGGTTAATACAAGGTCCTGTATGCCCACAATAACAATAACATAACAAATAAAACACAACAACATAACGAAACACAGCGGAAACTAATACAATGAAATACCCATAACCCCACATATACATTACATTCACATCATGCATATCGGTATGACTAACACACCACAACAACATACAGTACATCGACAAAATCCAAATCTACAAGTCCACATCACAGTACACTACGAAAACTCCAAATACAATACACGGCGGACGCAAAGCCCAAAACTAATATGGGAGCCTCGGAGGTGATATGAGATGTCAGCCAGCGGTGTTCCAAGCTGTCATGAAGTCTTCTACCTGTTACCTGGGAGACAGAAAAACCCAGGGTCTGTGGGGGGTGGTGAGTAAAACTCAACAGGTAATAGAAAAACATGTATATATGCCATATCACATGTATTTTCAACAACATACTCTAGAAGTACAACAGGTATATCAGCATAGTATATAAATACAAGCATATACCGTCTAACCAAATAAACAACATAAAAATGCAGACATACCTGAAGTCTGCTACGCTACTCTGATCCAACCTGAACATATACCAAACATATATATATATATATATATATATATATATATATATATATATATATATATATATATATATATATATATATATATATATATATATATATATATATAACAGGAAGAGAATATCAACTCAAAATAAACTCTCTAGCTCTGTGTCAAGGTATCTAATGGTTTGTCCAACCCATACCAGTATCCGACACAATCGTATAACAAATGCAAGAAATATGCATGAATATGATGTACACCCAAATGCAGCAAGCATAGTACAATCAAATGCAACATCACAATAATCATATATATATAGACCGCATCTATATATATATTAATCTCAACCATCCATATAAATATATATACATGCATATATGTATATATATATGGTAATATGCAAAGCGCCATCAGATACGGCAATGCAGCATGCATGGTCATGCCTTCTCACCCCTACTCGCTACCATAACCCCAGTGTGGCCTAGGTGGCACGACATGACAACTGTCTCAACTCACACCAACCACTGCTATAGAGTGGCCGAGTGGGCAGTATGATCAAGTAGCATATGAGCGTAAAGAGCTCGCTACACAACGGGGGTCCCTACTGCTGGCCACTCCGACTAACACTCCCAATGAGTGGTCGAGTACCACGCACCCAGGACAACTGCACGCAACTCCAACTACCACCGTCTATAGTGGTAGAGTGCGGCACAACAGATGTTCTGCCCTCACACCAGTTACTCCTCGGGGAGTGCTCGGGGAGGCAAGATGACTAACGACTCTCTCAACCCCAAGGGAGACTATGTCATCAGAATGCATGCAAATGGCATATGTATGCTGTCACACGTACAACCATCTACCACAAACTCTCTGTTTAGCAAAGATTCATACCCATCTAATCAATACTCTCTATCCTGTAGAGTGTTGTACTCAACAGATCGACGGACTCTCTATCCTGTAGAGAGTCGTACTCAACTGATCATAACTCTCTATCCAATAGAGAGTCGTACTCAACTGATCGACGCACTCTCTATCCTGTAGAGAGTCGTACTCGACTGATCATAACTCTCTCTCTAATAGAAAGTTGTACTAGACTGATCATAACTCTCTCTCCAATAGAGAGTCGTACTCGACTGATAATAACTCTCTCTCTAATAGAGAGTCATACTCAACTGATCGATGCACTCTCTATCCGATAGAGAGTCGTACTCGACTAATCATATCAAGCTGGGACCACCGGTCCGCAGCGACACTCTAATCATCCTTCACTTAACCATTACACAACTCATGGTTGGTAACAGTATGCAACATACGGGTATTGGAAATAAATCCTACATTTAGGGCATTACCTACCCATAGATGATTTTTTTCCAATTTATAAATTGGGTCATCCCCCGTACTAACATTTACACCCTACTAAACATCTAGGTCAATTTACATCACATCTATAACTCCTAAATCATGATAGGGTATATGTGATATCAACAATTGAGCATAAATATATCCAACGATAAGTTTAAGCATACGATAATAAGAGCAGGGTCAAGGTAATATGAACACCTAACATGCTCATATCTATGACTAAATCTGAATGCAATACATCTACCCGGACCAAGTAGGAAATTACCCACCTATTATGTAGACTACATTGTCCGTCTTTACATCCGAGATTCCATCTCGTATCAACATCATGTACACAACATAGAACATACTTAAGTTCTATCATACATCGAATCATCAAATCCTACATCGATCATTATATCAAACTAATTCAACATTCTCCAACCTTAATCAGATTAAATTCACTGTATCATTCATGAGTCAATTCTAGCATCAACTATAAAGGTAACACATCCTACTTCATAACAATACCAAATCAAAGCTTACCTTACAATTGTTGCAATCAATCACCACTTCTTGTTCACCAATCTTCCAATATCAACTAATATGGTAAACATGAATGAAGTTATATTTTCCAACCAGTCGTAATTCAAATGTCATTTCCACAACAAAGTTAGATCAGACCTCCTGCTGAATAGGACTCCATTCAGCTCACTTTATCACCTGAAATCAATCACCAATCCCCTCTAAAATATCTATTTATATCCCCAATTCATAGAACAGAAATCTAAACAAGCTTACCAAGAATCAACGGTGGGTTGATTCACAAACCACGCTCGAACCACCAATAGTTGCATCGCTGGTGTGCTTCCCAGTTTAATTTCAATTATCATAATAGCTCCACAGCCACTCTTATTGCCTTCAACAATAAATGACTAGAAACCCCATCCTCTTCTTCTCGCGTCTGCAGACCCTTCCTTACCAACACTTGAAGCTTCATCGGCAGTTAATCTTCACCGGCAGTAACTCCACAGAACCGGCAGCCAATCCCCAACAATCGACAGCCCCCCTCTTTCCCCTATTCCCTATTTGCCGACACCAACACCTGCCCAATTCAATGGATCAAGCTCAATAAGAAACAAAATCACATCCTGACCTTATATCTTGTCCAAAATCGAAGAACAGCACTGACTCACCTACTCCGACAGTGATCCTCCCCAGCTTCTCTGTTCACCGACTCTCTAATCACCACCGGCAGCCCTTCTTCATCTCCTGTTCACGGAGCAATCAAATCTCCAGTCAAGCAAACAAATCATGACACCTTTGTTGTCGGCTCACTGTTGCAGCAGCAGCGTCGTTGATCTGCCCACGCGAGGGATCGCTGAGATCTCGGAAGGAAGTGGCACAGCAATGAGATCACACAGGCCAAGGGCTGCGCTGGTCGCTGGCAGATTCGGCCCTGAAGCGTCGATGGCCAACAGGGGCAGCGACCACTGATCCTGGTGCACGTGAGGCACCGGGGTGGCGGCACGCGAAGTGGTCTGCTCGGGGCCGACAGCGATCGTGGAAGATCGAGGGGCGACGGTGAGGTGGGGAGGGCAACGCGCGAAGAACCGAGAGGGATCAGTTCAGCGGCCAGAGCATCGGAAACTAGGGATTGGGGAAGAGATGTCGATCGGCTCACTGCTCCGGCAAGGCTCGATGAACAGGGGAGAAGCGCCGGCGATGCGGATGAGAAGGAGACAGCGATGGAACGAGGAGGAGATAGGGAGATCGGGATCGAGTGCAGGAATGGGAAGAGGAAGAAACGCTCATTTCTTTTTAATCTGCGAAGTGAAAAACTGAAGTGGATCGCAAATCTCTATTCGATATGGTACTTAAAAGTACCCCACGCAATCCGATAATCTTCCGACAATACCACTCTGTCGAACGATCCAATGGGTACGACCCACGAATAGGAAAGAAGTGAGCTGATTTGGTCAGTTGATCCACAATCACCCAAATCGCATCACGTCCTTTACGGGTTCTATGCAATCCCGTAACGAAATCAATCGTGATATGCTCCCACTTCCATTCTGGAATCGGAATTTTCTAGAGTAATCCAGCGAGTTTCTGATGTTCAGCCTTCACCTACTGGCATACTAAACATCGAGCAGCAAAATCTGCTATAACTCTCTTTATACCATTCCACCAGTATAAACATCTCAAATCTTGATACATCCGAGTACCACCAGGATGTATAGTAAATCCCAAATAAGGTGCCTCCGATAGCAACTCTATCTTAAGTGGATGTGTGTCCAAAAGCACATATCTATATTAGAGGCGAAAAAAAATTATCTTCTCACAAGAGAAGTCCATCTACCGTAAAATGCACTCCACCACACACTCTGTAAGTGCATGGGAGACTATAGCGCCCAATCTCGCAAGTTGCAACTGTTCGCATTCCAGCAACTCTATAGTAGCTACCCAGTAGCAAGTCAAAATCCCATGAGCATTCCTGCTCCATACAATTACAAATCCAGATAATAACTACTAATGTCACGTCATGTATATGACAGACTATCTCGTAGTTTCTTAACTATCGTAGGCATAAGATATGTCTCATTCATCTGCATCGGAATCATTCCGATCCCTGAAACGACGCATCTGCATACATCATCCTTTTATCCACTCCGGAAGGATTAACTAATACTCGTGTAAAAGTTAACCGCCGTCTATGTCTTGTAACTGGTTTCATCAGCTTCCGACTAAATGATTTCCAACATCACCTTTGTCAAACAAGTCCGTGGTATAGTAATGTCAAGCATTCTATCCACATCTACGGAATTAACCAAAACATACAAGGAAAACCACCATCTACGGTGGTCGAGTGCGCAACTCCAACTACCACAATCAACAGTGGCCAAGTTACGCAACTCCAACAACCACAAACTGATCCAATCGTGTCCAGGATACACGATTCTCAAATTCATGGACGACTAAATCGTTAATTAGTCTAACAACTTAATCAAAACTCATACAATTCATACCAAGTATGAAATTGTCGTCTCTACACACCTGCATCTCCTTTACTCTAAGCTGACGATATAATAATCATCTCAACGACAATGATAATTGTATGACATCACGTCACTACAATATCAACACTCCAGTCGTAAATCAACCCTAGAGTATACGCAGATGTCCTTAACTAATCTAAATAGATTATTTATCCATAACGAAGGATATTCTTCACAATAACTACTGTATTCCATCATCGATAATCAATGCATACTTTCAAAGGTCCATCTCTCTTTTTCAGAGTTAGGATCTTCAGATAATTATCTCCTCCAACATCTCCTATAATCACAACTTACGTTCCTCCAATTTCCATAGTGTTTAGTAACACTTATACCAGTCAAATTATCACTTGGTATAGGATCTTTGATATCGGAACTATTTCCACAATCATTTCGATCACCTACTCCACTTGCCTATGCAACGACAAACCTTGGAATTCATCAGAAACTACATCCGAATACTCTCAGATTATACGCACATCCGAGAGACATATCGTACCATACTTTCAACAGTTCGACCATCCGTAAGGATATGTCCATAGTAAAGGTATGTATATCAAAGTCTAAGGACATCCCTTGACTTCTTAATTGTTGATCCACATCTCACCAGACGGTAGAGATACCATCAACCCATAAGTCGATGTAAAGGACCCTTCTAATCCAACTAAGAATGTTCTAGACAAAGATACCTGTAAACTACAAGTATCTCTCAATATATTAATCCAAAGGGTAAAACTAGGGTAATACCCTGAACGATCAATTATCTGTCGATCCAATCCAAAGGCTCCTCGCAGGTCTTGGCCTTTCTCCGAAGAGAACAAGATCAGATCCAACAGTCCGCGACAAAGCGGTCGCATTTCTACGATGAATGATCCGAGGATCTTGCTAGATCATCTGAACACATCACTTAATCCTACGAGCTACAATTGTAGAATACCCAATAGATACGACCATTGTCGTATACTCTCTCCTCTGTATAAATCAATTCACATATGGGGATAACTGTTGTTGTCTGCATGAGTCTTCCACGATGTCTTTTGCTGATACATCTGCATAAGTCACTTCCCTTGAAGGGAAGTATCACGGAACTCCAACCACACCTGAGGTAGTAGGTTGTTGTTGATGAGATAACTCAATCTTCTGTGCTAATCTCTGCTGTCGAGATGGTGCATCACCTTCCCGGAATATCTCGGATAGTCTTCAGCTGAGTCTTCTAGGTACACCTCCTCCACTGTACTGGTTGCTCAACAATAGCAACAGATGAACTGCTCCAACAGATAATCTGGCTTCACGTGTCTTCGTGATCTGCACTGCACGCACACAATCCCTTCGAAGTCTTTGTTCTAATTTTGCTGATATCCACAAGAACATCTTGATGATCTGCAGTTGGTCTTCTATAATCAAAAAGTAGCTCAAGGTCTATGACTTCGATCTTGCTCCTTTATCCAACAATCGGAGACTTCTGACTCTATTAAATTGACCTACAATATTTGCTTACCGGTCTCCAACTCTTAAACTCTTGTATGGAGTCATTTTTAAACTCCTGTCTCAATCCAACGTCTTCCAGCAGGATCTGGTAGAAGATCCCGGCATCCTAATCCAACTATAAGCCAATAACTCTGGGTGGCTTAAATCATCCATTCATCTTCTTGAGCTATTAGGTGGTCGTAACCTCCGCAAGTCTCACGACTCTGCACAGTATACTATTACTAACCGATCACCCTTTCTCAAAGCTCAAGAATTCCCTAAAATGTGTCACGGAAAGTGACACGGGGAAATACTCTCTTTCTACATCACTAGACCATGATAAGTGATATATCATTTCCTGAGGATTATTTTTCTGCATTTATCACCAAATACCGGCTTGATCCCGATAATGGTATGCACACAACTCTTCTTTCTCGGTATAACATGAGTTAAGTACTCAAAAGTACTTTCAAAGTTATACAACTCAGTACGAACAACTCAGGGATAAAATCCCTATGAAACACCGTAACCTAGCCTTCCGCTATCTACATCAACAATAGACAATTTGTCTTGTCCATTACCCAACAAGTAATGATTTGACTAGCTTAATTAGTCAAAATCTCTAAGAGAAATGTGACGACTTGACCCCTATTTTTTGACTCGGTATCAGTCGACTCTCAGAGGTAAATCACCTCCTCGACACAGGTTCAAGACTCACAGACTCAACAGGTCGTTCCCGTGGTCAACTCATACCACGGTTACGAATAATAACCAACACACTACAGGTTATTCCCTGGTATAAGCATCTAAATGCATAGCCAACATAACCGAAAGTATAAACCCTAAAGGTCACTCCGGTTGGTCACCTCGGTGGACGACCCCTACTACAAGTCTGCATAGGTGTGATAACTATACTGTATACACCTACTGATCAAGTTTAGATAAATATCTACTAAACCATAAGTTATCAAAAATTCTTACCTCGTGCTTCTTGGAGCTCAGGCCGCTGTCCATCTCATCTCAGAAAACCAAAACCGAATAAATCGACTCCCGAGAATCCAAGACTCGACACAAAACATCATTGTATGGCATTGCAGAACCTTGGGCTCTGATACCACTAAAGTTGTCACGCCCCGAGAGCATACCGAGCTGAAAATCAAACGGATGGCACCTCCCCTGTACGTGGCAACATTTCGGGTTAATACAAGGCCCGTAGGCCCACAATAACAATAACATAACAAATAAAACACAACAATATAACGAAACACAGCGGAAACTAATACAACGACATACCCATAACCCCATATATACTATACATCCACATCATGCATACCGGTATGACTAACACACCACAACCACATACAGTACATCGACAAAATCCGAATCTACAAGTCCACAACATAGTACACTATGAAAACTCCAAATACAATACACGATGGACGTAAAGCCCAAAACCAATACGGGAGCCTCGGAGGTGAGATGAGATGTCACCAATGTGCTCCAAGTCACACGAAGTCTTCTACTGCTACCGGGCGACGTAAAAACCTGTGGTTCGTGGGGGGTGGTGAGTAAAACTCAGCAGATAATAGAAAAACATGTGTATATGCCATATCACATGTATTTTCAACAACATACTCTAGAAGTACAATAGGTATATTAGCATAGTATATAAATACAAGCATATACCGTCTAACCAAATAAACAACATAAAAATGCAGACATACCTGAAGTCTGCTACACTACTCTGATTCAACCTGAACATATATCAAACATATATATATATATAACAGGAAGAGTAGATCAACTCACAATATACTCTAGCTATAGGTCAAGTTATCTAATGGTCTGTCCAACCCATACCAGTATCCGACACAATCGTATAACAAATGCAAGAAACATGCATGAATATGATGTACACCCAAATGCAGCAAACATAGTACAATCAAATGCAACATCAAAATAATCATATATATATAGACCACATCTATATATATATTAATCTCAACCATCCATATATATATATACATGCATATATGTATATATATATGGTAATATGCAAAGCGCCATCAGATACGATAATGCAAAGATGCATGGTCATGCTCGCCACCCCTACTGCTACTACACGACCCCATCAGGCTCTAGGTGGCACGACATGACAATCGCCCTAACTCACACCAACCATCCTATAGAGTGGCCGAGTGGGCAGAGATGATCAAGTAGCATACGAGCGTAAAGAGCTCACATATTAACGGGGTCCTCGCGCCGCCACCGACTAACACTACTAATGAGTGGTCGAGTACCACGCACCTGTGACAATCAGACGCAACTCCAACTACCACCGTCTATAGTGGTAGAGTACGGCACAACAGATGCTCTGCCCTCACACCAGTTACTCCTCGGGGAGTGCTCTGGGAGGTAAGATGACTGACGACTCTCTCAACCCCAAGAAAGACTATGTCGTCAGAATGCATGCAAATGACATATGTATGTTGTCACACATACAACCATCTACCACAGACTCTCTGTTCAGCAAAGAGTCATACACATCTAATCAATACTCTCTATCTTGTAGAGAGTTGTACTCAACAGATCGACGGACTCTCTATCCTGTAGAGAGCCGTACTCAACTGATCATAACTCTCTATCCAATAGAGAGTCGTACTCAACTGATCGACGCACTCTCTATCCTGTAGAGAGTCGTACTCGACTGATCATAACTCTCTCTCCAATAGAGAGTCGTACTCGACTGATCATAACTCTCTCTCCAATAGAGAGTCGTACTCGACTGATCATAACTCTCTCTCTCCAATAGAGAGTTGTACTCAACTGATCGACACACTCTCTATCCGATAGAGAGTCGTACTCGACTAATCATATCAAGCTGGGACCACCGGTCCGCAGCGACACTCTAATCACCCTTCACTTAACCATTACACAACTCATGATTGGTAACAGTATGCAACATACGGGTATTGGAAATAAATCCTACATTTAGGGCATTACCTACCCATAGATGATTTTTTTCCAATTTATAAATTGGGTAATCCCCCGTACTAACATTTACACCCTACTAAACATCTAGGCCAATTTACATCACATCTATAACTCCTAAATCATGATAGGGTATATGTGATATCAACAATTGAGCATAAATATATCCAACGATAAGTTCAAGCATACGATAATAAGAGCAGGGTCAAGGTAATATGAACACCTAACATGCTCATATCTATGACTAAATCTGAATGCAATACATCTACCCGGACCAGGTAGGAAATTACCCACCTGTTATGTAGACTACATTGTCCGTCTTTACATCCGAGATTTCGTCTCGTATCAACATTCTGTACACAACATAGAACATACTTAAGTTATATCATACATCGAATCATCAAATCCTACATCGATCATTATATCCAACTAATTCAACATTCTCCAACCTTAATCAGATTAAATTCACCGTATCATTCATGAGTCAATTCTAGCATCAACTATAAAGGTAACACATCCTACTTCATAACAATACCAAATCAAAGCTTACCTTACAATTGTTGCAATCAATCACCACTTCTTGTTCACCAATCTTCCAATATCAACTAATATGGTAAACATGAATGAAGTTATATTTTCCAACCAGTCGTAATTCAAATGTCATTTCCATAACATTTAGATTCAAACTTACCTTGTCTCGTTTCTACTGGTCCACAACAAAGTTAGATCAGACCTCCTGCTGAATAGGACTCCATTCAGCTCACTTTATCACCTGAAATCAATCACCAATCCCCTCTAAAATAGCTATTTATATCCCCAATTCATAGAATAGAAATCTAAACAAGCTTACCAAGAATCAACGGTGGGTTGATTCACAAACCACGCTCAAACCACCAATAGCTGCATCGCTGGTGTGCTTCCCAGTTTAATTTCGATTATCATAATAGCTCCACAGCCACTCTTATTGCCTTCAACAATAAATGACTAGAAACTCCATCCTCTTCTTCTCGCGTCTGTAGACCCTTCCTTACCAACACTTGAAGCTTCATCGGCAGTTAATCTTCACCGGCAGCAACTCCACAGAACCGGCAGCCAATCCCCAACAACCGGTAGCCCCCCCCTCTTTCCCCTATTCCTTGTTTGCCGACACCAACACCTGACCAATTCAACGGATCAAGCTCAATAAGCAACAAAATCACATCTTGACCTTATATATCGTCCAAAATCGAAGAACAACACTGACTCACCTACTCTGACGGTGATCCTCCCTAGCTTCTCTGTTCACCGGCTCTCTAATCACCACCGACAACCCTTCTTCATCTCCTGTTCACGGAGCAATCAAATCTCCATTCAAGCAAACAAATCGTGACACCTTTGTCATCGGCTCACTGCTGCAGCAACAGCGTCGTCAATCTGCCCGCATGAGGGATCGCTGAGATCTCGAAAGGAAGTGGCACATCGATGAGATCACACTGGCCAAGGGCTACATTGGTCGCTGGCAGATCCGGCCCTGGAGCGTTGATGGCCAACAGGGGAAGCGACCACTGATTCTGGTGCACGTGAGGCGCCGGGGTGGCGGCACGCGAAGTGGTCTGCCCGAGGCCGACAGCGGTCGTGGAAGATTGGGGGGCAACGGTGAGGTGGGGAGGGCAACGCGCAAAGAATCGAGAGGGATCGGTTCAACGGCCAGAGCATCGGAAACTAGGGATCGGGGAAGAGATGTCGATCGGCTCACTACTCTGGTAAGGCTCGATGAAGAGGGGAGAAGCACCGGTGATGCAGATGAGAAGGAGACGGCGATGGAACGAGGAGGGGAAAGGGAGATCGGGATCGAGTGCGGGAATGGGAAGAGGAAGAAACGCTCGTTTCTTTTTAATCTGCGAAGTGAAAAACTTAAGTGAGATGGTAACAGACGAAAAAATGGCTAATGTTAATGGGAAAACGGATCGGGTTTGGATTTAAGAGCTAACGGGTTGATTTAATCCTGTAACCAATTAGCCCTTGGTTCAATTAAACCTAGATCCAAATAATTAAACCCAATAGATTTAAACCTAGGTTAGGCTTAAATTAACCCCTAACCCTGCATCATTAAATTTACTTTATCCCAATATTTTTTATTTTATTTTTTTTTCCTGTGGTATTTTACATAGAGTATCCCTCAACTGGTTCTTGAATGGTTGGATAGCACTCAAGAGTTGAGTTCGACTCTCGGCACTCTAGAAATGCCCTAAGAATATCAGGAGTGAAAGATATATCCCTCCGGGCTACCCTACTTTTATAAATGAGCCTATCGCCTGTAGCCTGTAGGTTGTTATAGAATTCACTAATTAAGTCTATATTGATGTCATGGTCACAATAGACTAACTTACTGAGGCCGTAATGATTAACTACATGCTCGACATTATTAGCAAATTTGTCAAAAAAACTTCTTATCCAAGGAACGAGTAGCCATCAGCTCAAACTAATGGGTCATGTAAGTGTGCTGATGATGTTCAGAAGGAAATCGTGGGTCCGAAGATGGATTCTCCCTCGGTGTTTTCTTCCTACTAGTCTCAGCTATCTTTCATTTTCGCCTAAGGATGCAAGATGAATGTCATATGATGGTATGATGAATGACAAAGACCAGCACCCGATTAGCTAACCCAGATAATATCTAAAACGTGAAACTAAAGAGAAGGGTTTATAAATTTACTTTGGTGTCATTTTCGTTGATCAGAAAAGGGTGAGATCTTGAGTGATGTGGAAGACAATAAAACCTCTGTGGAATGACCTTCTCTTGCGAGAGAGACACGGATGAACCCTAGGTTTGGAGAAAACTCGCGATTAGGGTTAGGGTTTGACTATGAAATGAAATGAGAGGCTAGACGACTTACTCGAGGTCAGTTAGGGTTCAATGGAGGTCGTCTAAGCTTTGGTCGTCGTCGATCTTGCCAGAAACGAGGGAGGCGACGGTGAGGGCGACGAGATCGTAATCGCAGCGAGAACAGTCGAAGGGAAAATCGGGTCTGGGAGAGGCGGTAAGCGGGTTTTCCTTATATAGTCCGAGTTGATCAGTCGAGGTAATAAGTTGAATGCCTCGACTATTTAATCAGTCGAGGCACCAGTCGAGTGTGCCTCGCTTCTGTGCTTTCATGCAGACGAACAGTCGAGGCGTGGGTCGAGTTTACCTTGATTCTGTGCCTAACTTCTTAAACCGGCCTGACTTCTTAAACCGTCCTGACTTCTGAACCACCCTGATTTTTAAACCATCCTGAAATCGAACTAGTCAGGACTTCAACTAGTCTGGGATTAAAAATGGCCTGGAATAAAATCGGCCTGGAATAGAATTGGCCTGGAATTAAACTACCCTGACATTATACTAAACAACCCTGGAATCCAGTTTGAACCTTCTTAACTACCCTGGAAACCAGTCTGAACCTTCTTAACTACCCTAGAAACCAATATGAAATTTCAAAAAATGTTCTATCTTTCAAACAACTGGTCTAGATTTTCGAAAAACTGGTCTGGTATTACAAAGACTTGTCTGGAAATTCGAAAACTTGTTTGAAACCTCATCTGGACTTGCGAA
The DNA here is from genome assembly GCA_025175895.1 of Wurfbainia villosa. Lineage (NCBI taxonomy): Eukaryota > Viridiplantae > Streptophyta > Magnoliopsida > Zingiberales > Zingiberaceae > Wurfbainia > Wurfbainia villosa. The sequence continues at coordinate 130,065,795 of CM045986.1, read as the reverse complement.
AACTGGTCTGAATTTCTTAAGTCCCCTTTTAAGATGTCCAGTCGAGGCGTCGATCGAGCGTGCCTCGATTCTGGTCGTGGTCAGAACGAGTGTCATCAGGCGCCGATTGAGTGCACTCGCTTGCTGCTTATTTCATTTTGTTAGGTATTTTAAGTCCTCAATTCGTTGTATTAAACTCCCTAAACCATTTTACAAGTGACAGTACATTTAATAGACAATTTCTAACATATTTGGGATGTTTTTCTTGAGTTTTATCGTCATTTAAGGTGTCCAACCAATTTGACTTGGTTGGAATGTCCAATTATGATTTTAAAACCAAATACACATGAATTATGTAATGGTCTTCCCCATAATTGGTCAACTTAATGATTTATGTAATTTTGAACCTTATTACTCTAGTCATGCATCATAACAAACATTTTGAGTAACTTGGTTGTTCCTAACATCTCACCCTTATCTAGCAATACACAAGCATAGTTAATCCTATGGTTTGTGTGAGATGTTTCCCCAAGGATATCCCAAAAATAAATTTCCCATTTCTTTTGTACTTATGAATTAGGCCTTATGATCAAGGAGAGTTTTCACTCAACAGCACACATTCCCAATTCTCTTCTTAAGTAACTAAATTCATTTTCTAGAAGAGGTTTTGTTAAAATATCAACAAGATTAGCCTTAGACTCAACATAATTGAGTATTATATCTCCTCTTGCTACATGATCCCGAATGAAGTGATGTCTTACTTCAATGTGTTTTGTTCTGGAATGATAGACTGGGGTTTTTGTTAAGTTTATCGTGCTAATATTGTCACAAAGCACTTGCACATTTTTATATGAAAAACCATAATCCTCCAAGGTGTGAGTAATCCATAACAATTGTGACATACTCTCTTCCATGACTATATACTCAGCCTCAGTGGTGGAGAGAGTAACACAGTGTTGCTTTCGACTTGACCAACTTACTAATGCTGAACCTAAGAATTGACAACCCCCGCTAGTACTTTTCCTATCTAGTTTGCATCCCGCATAATCTGAATCTGTATAGCCTACCAAATCAAAAGACTCAGTTTGGGGATACCACAGTCCAACTGAAATGGTTGCTTTAAGGTATCTCATAATTCTCTTAACAGCAACCCAGTGAGACTCTTTCGCACACGATTAATATCGTGCACACATACCTACAGCAAATACTATATTAGGTCTACTTGTTGTAAGATATAAAAGACTACCTATGGCACTCCTATAAAGCTTTAAATCAACAGGTTTTCCATCTATATCACTATCTAAGTGAGTGTTTTGTGTCATTGGAGTGAGAACCTCCATAACATTCTCCATGTTGAATCTTTTCAGCAACTCCATGGCATACTTTGATTGATAGACATGAATTCCTTCTTTGGTTTGTTTGATTTATAGTCCAAGAAAAAATGTCGATTCTCCTACTAGACTCATCTCAAATTCACTCTCCATGTGTCCTACGAATTCATTGAGATAATCCCTATTGTTTGAACCACAAATTATGTCATCGACATAAATCTGAGCTGCAAATATATCTTCACCATTTCTTTTCCGAAATAGTGTGGGATCAATTTGACCTCTTCTAAAGCCCCTTTCAACTAGAAAAGTTGACAACCTTTCATACCAAGCACGAGGTGCTTGTTTCAGCCCATAAAGAGCCTTCTTAAGTTTATACACGTGATTTGGAAATGCAGAATTTTTAAATCCCGGTGGTTGTTCAACATATACTTCCTCCTTTATAAAACCGTTCAAAAATGTTGACTTAACATCCATTTGATATAATTTGAATCCTTTATATGCTACAAATGCTAGCATTAGTCTTATGGATTCTAATCTAGCCACTGGTGCATAAGTTTCATCATAATCAAGTCCCTCAACTTGATTGTACCCTTTGGCAACTAACCTAGCTTTATTTCTAACTATTTCTCCCTTGTCATTCATTTTGTTTTTAAATACCCATTTTGTCCCTATTATGGTAGCTTGATCAGGTCTTGGAACTAAATCCCAAACTTGACTTCTCTTAAATTGTCCCAATTCATCTTGCATTGCAATAATCCAGTCTGGATCAAGCAAAGCTTCATCGATTACTTTTGGTTCAATTTCAGAGATTAATGCTACTTGATTCACTTCACTCCTAAAGAATGATCTCGTCCTCACCCCATGATGGATGTCTCCAACAACTTGATCTAGGGGATGACTAGTGACCATTCTTGTGGATCTTGGTACTTGAGATGTCTCACAATTTGGCACAAGCTCAAGTGATGACCCTTCTGACTTAGATTTTTCATTATTGGAGTCAGATTTAACTCCCCCTACATTAGTGTTCTCATTCAACCTCAATCTCTTGAGTTCAAACTCGTCTTCATCGCTCTTATCCTTAGAGTCAACTTGCTCTTTACATTCTTCAAAAACTATATTTGACGATTCCTCAACCAGCTTCGTTCTCTTGTTATAAACTCGATATGCCTTACTGGTGAGTGAATATCCTAACAGAACACCTTCATCTGCTTTTGTAGTGAATTTTCCTAGATGATCCTTAGTGTTTAAAATGAATACCTTGCAACCAAATACCCTAAGATGTTTGATTGCTGGTGGTTTTCCAAACCATAGCTCATGAGGCATTTTTCTTAAAAACCTATGTATCAAAACTCTGTTTTGAACATAGCATGCAGTATTAATTGCCTCAGCCCACAAATAACTAGGAAGAGTATACTCATTTAGCATACTCCTCGCTGCTTCTTGTAAAACTCTATTTTTCCTCTCTACCACACCATTTTGTTGTGGTGTCCTAGGAGTGGAAAATTCGTGTTTATACCCTTTTTCTAAACAAAAATCCTTAACCCTCATGTTTTCAAATTCCCCTCCATGATCACTTCTAATTTTTTTAATTGTTGCATTTTTCTCATTCTCAATTCTTCTACAAAAGGAAATAAAAATTTCTAACGTTTGATCCTTATGTTTGAGAAAGAAAGTCCATGTATATCTAGTATAGTCATCTACTACTACCAAGCAATATCTACTACCATTCAAAGATTTAGTTGAGCTACTATCAAACAAATCCAAATGCAATAAATCTAAAGCATTTGACGTACTTACAACGTTTTTGCTTTTGTGTGATGCTCTTATTTGTTTACCTTTTTGACATGCATCACATAGCTTGTCCTTTTCATACTTGAGCAATGGTAGACCTCGCACAAGCTCTTCCTTGGCCAACCTCTTAATATTCTTCATGTTGACGTGTCCGAGTCTTCGATGTCATAGCCATGAGTCATCTTCTTTGGACAAAAAACACTTCACACGCATGTTAGTAGCACTACTAAACTGAACTTGATAGATATTTTCCTTCCTAATCCCTACTAGCATGATAGTATTTGATTCATTATATTTAATTAAGCATTTAGTTGAATAAAATTCTACTCTATATCCTTCATCACATAATTGACTAACACTCAACAAATTAAAAGTCATTCCTTTAACTAGCAGAACATTCTTAATCCTAAATTGTTCAGAAATAACTATATCTTCTACTCCTATGACTTTTAGTTTGCCACTATTACCAAAAGAAACAGTACCTTTACTCCTATTTTTAAATGAAGCAAACTTTGAGGAATCCCCGGTCATGTGCTTGGAGCACCCGCTATCCACAACCTACTGTTAGTATGAGCCCTTAGTGTCAATTATGAGATGATTGGTGAGGGAGACTTTTGTATTATATTTTTATATTAATAAAGGCAAAGATTGATTATTATATTTCTTTATGCGTGTGCCAGCTAAATAAATATAATAATGCCCTTGAATAGTAGGTTCTTATCTACAGTATATCAATTGGTAGAATTGATTATGAGAAGTTGTAGAGAACACTATTCTTAAATATTCCTAGTCGAGTATTGTATTAATAGACAAGGGCTATATTGATACATTGAGACTAGCATGTAGATCAATGGATGACTTGATCTCACAAATCATGAATATGTGATATCACATTGACACATGGGTATATATATTGGAGACTATATATACTGAATTGACCCGCCAAGAGAAAATATCATGGATCGTTATATGAGTTTCATATACTTTCTCATGTGACTATTGGTATGAATAGTCCTTAGACCTGAAGTAACTACGGTTCCCTATATAAGGAGTTATGTATTTTGGTATCGTCAAACGTCACCCGTAACAGGGTGGACTATAAAGGCGGTCACTGGATATGTAACAAATTATGTGGAGGGATGTGAGTGATGTAGATGGGATCTATCCCTCTCATATGACGGGAGTGATATCTTTGGCCTCTTGATAAAGTAGGACCACGAAATGCATGATCATGCTCAAATGAGTCAATATGAGATATTGAGCTCATTTGTTTGAGTGAGTCTACTTGGGGATCAAGAAACATAAAGATCGGTAAGAGGGTGGCACGGTCTATGCCTCATTGATCGATCTGAGATATCAAGGATAGAAGGACACCATCATATGATAATAGTCACGGAAGAGGTTATCGGATCTTGACATTCTCATCACTTGGGTAGCAATGATGTATTGCTAGATGCCGCTCATTGTTTATGTATCTAAAATGGTTTTTGGATACATTGCCAATGTTATGAGAGCCTATAGGGTCACACACAAAGAACATATTATTTTGGAGATAAAATCATTTTAGTTTGACTAAATGAACTATTAGTTAATTGGATTAACTAGAATGAGTAAAACTCATTACTTGGCTGAATTTGAGTTGGACTCAAATTGGTTTATGTTGAGTTAGACTCAAGTCAAACCAAGTGAAGAAGGCTAAAATGATTAATTATGATTAATCATGGTTTACACGAATTAATGAAATGGGGTTTTTTAAATGGGATTTAAAAGCTCATTAATATGCATTTAATGAGCATTAATTGGCTTCCTTTCTTTCAACGTGGAGAATAAGGAAGAGTGGAAGTGCATTTAATGTCTCATTAATGTGCATTATTTGTGTTTTTTTATTTCAACGTGGTGAATGAGAATAATTTGATTAATCTCATATTGCTTTTCTCTTGAAGCCGAGAATAGAGTGAACGAAGAGTGACCTTGGTGTGGTTGCTAGCACAACCAAAAGGTTCACCTCTTCACTCCAAGATTGTGTGTGTGTGGATACCTTAGAGATACGGTTACCCTAATCGTATTGTGATCCGACCAAGTCTTGGACGAGCGGGATAAGCGAAGGGCGTCGCATCGAAGGTATACTTCTTCCTCTAGATGAGATCTAGCAAAAGTAGGATACGAAACGTTTATGATTTTTCTCTTGGATCTATGAAGGGATCCTAATTTTTCTGCTGCGATATCTTTTTTGTTTATTGTTCGGGATCCCTACAGTGGTATTAGAGCCACTTGTGAAAAATCGTACACATTTTTTTTAGATGTTTTATGTGATATAAACATGAAAATAGATTTATTATGTGTCTACCGAGTGGGTTGAATCAAGTCGGATGGTGCCGACTCGGTCTGTGTCCGAGTTGATTTAGCCAAGCAGATAGTCTGCTGAGTGGGCTGAATCAAGTCAGATGGTGCCGACTCTGCCTGTGTCTGAGTTGATTCAGCCAAGCAAATGGTCTGCCAAGTGGGCTGATTCAAGTCGGACAGTGCCGAACACACCTGGCCATCTGGAGGTCTCGGGTTCATAGAGATGGACAAAATGGGCAGCAACTCATAAAATGAGTTAGCAGAAAAATTTTCACCGGGGCGCTGCACCTTGACTCCGCCCGCTAATCGGCTAGCGGGACCGCCGTGGTGTTGCGACTTATCGGCATAGCGGCTTAAAAATGGTGCATGGTTATGGCCTAGGACCCAATGTGATTGTGGTTATGTGTTGTAATTCATAATATGGCCTGTGTGCCGTCATATGTATGTGGGTGTTGTAATTCATTACACGGCCTGCGTGTCGTGCCTTCACTTCTATTTTCTAGTTGTAAAATAGATTTAGACTCGAGTGTTCTCATTTTGTAATGTACAAAATAAAGAAGCAATGGAAAGTCCATTGAAGGTTGATTTTACAAGGACGATGCTGACGACACATGCTGACCAAAGGAAGCGCTTGGAGAAGATGTTATCCCTAGGGTAACCAATCGATCTTCTCATTGGCTTGAGAAATCGTAGAATAAGGGTCATAACCATGTCACGTTTAGCGTATATGTGATATATGTTGTGTGTATGTGATGCATGCTAGATAATTTTTTATCTTAAAATTAAGTCAAATGAATATGCCTACCAAAGTTTGGTACTCATAAACTACCTCGATCATTTGTTGTTGGGTTTGCCAAAGCAAAGCAACGCATTTTATCTTGGTAGAGTACGAGAGGACAATCGTGATGTCCCACTATCAAACTTTGGATGAGACTTCACTAAGTGTCTCAATTAGATTGATAAATACTTAGAGGCATTTCCTAACAGTTAGGAGACACGGATAAGAGAACATTTATACTAAGTCTTGGGCGATTAGTCAAAGCTAACTCAAGATGATGTATAATGTAGATCTTGATCCTTTATTCCAAGAGTTGCATACGATGCAATTGGTAAAATTTTACCTACCTAATCATACTAAATCTTGGGTGATTAGCCAAAGCTAACTCAAGCTGAGGTATGATGTGGATCTTGTCCCACATGAACTTGAAGCTCAATAGAACTGGTATGACTAGCCCCTATTGAAGCTAAATGATTCAGTGGGAGTCTCATTTAATTAAAGGCTTAATTAAATGATTTCATATATAATACTCATTTCTGCATATTATTTCTGTTGTAGATTACTATGTCTTCAAATACGTCAAATACCCTCTCTCTGTGATCAGTCCTTGAGAAGGACAAGCTCAATGGAGCAAACTTTATAGACTGGTACCGAAATTTGAGAATAGTTCTCAAACAGGAGCGGAAATTCTATGTCCTAGAGCAACCCATTCCTGAACCACCCACCAATAATGCTACTTGTGCAGATAAGGATGCTTACAAGAAGCATCAAGATGATGCATTAGATGCATCATGCCTTATGCTTGCAACCATGAACTCTGAGCTTCAGAAGCAACATGAGAATATGGATGCCTTTGATATGGTTGCACACTTGAAGCAACTATATCAAGGGCAAGCGAAGCATGAGAGATCTGAGGTATCTAAGGCATTATTTTCGTGCAAAATGCAAGAAGGAACACCCGTAGGAACTCACGTACTCAAGATGATTAGGTATGTTGAGAACCTTGAGAGATTGGGGTTTCCTTTAGGCCAAGAGTTGGCCACTGACCTTATTCTGCATTCGTTGCCTAGAGGCTTTAGTCAATTTGTCATGAATTATTACATGAGTGAAATTGACAAACCATTGCCTAAGCTCTTAAGCATGTTAAGAATTGTTGAGAGCAATCTTAAGAAGATGCAACCTGGTACTAGTGATGTACTTATGGTTAAAAAGGGCAAGGGTAAGAAAAATTCTAAAGGCAAGGGTAAGACCCAGAATAAAGATAAGGACAAAGCATTGAAGCCTAAAGGTGGGGTGGCCAAGGAAAGGACTTGCTTCCACTACAAGGAAGCTGGACATTGGAAGAGGAACTGCAAAAAGTATCTCGAGGAAGTTCAAAAGAAGGGAAGTGAGACTTCCACTTCAGGTATACATGTTATAGAAGTCAATCTATCTATTTCTTCCTCATGGGTATTGGATACCGATTGTGCTTCTCACATTTGTACTAATGTGCAGGGCTTGAGAAGAAGTAGATCTTTGACAAAAGGAGAAGTGGACCTACGTGTTGGCAATGGCGCAAGAGTTGTTGCTATAACTGTAGGAACATATTCCTTATCATTACCCAGTGGTTTAATTCTAGAACTTGAAGAGTGTTATTTGGTACCTGCAATAACTAAGAACATTATGTCTGTGTCTTGTTTGGACAAGAAAGGTTTTTCATTTATAATTAAGGACAAGTATTGTTCTGTATATTTAAATGAAATATTCTATTGCAGTGCACACTTGATGAATGGACTCTATGTTCTAGACCTTGAAAACCCAGTCTATAACATAAATACCAAACGATTCAAATCTAATTATTTGAATCAAATGTATCTTTGGCATTGTTGCTTGGGTCACATAAATGAGAGTCGCATAGCCTAGCTCCATAAGGATGGATTACTGGACTCATTTGATTTTGAATCATATGAGGTATGTGAATCTTGTCTTCTAGGCAAGATGACCAAAACTCCATTTACTGGATAAGGCGAACATGCGACAGATTTGTTAGACCTCATACATACTGATGTTAGTGGTCCTTTCAAAGTCACAGCCAGAGGAGGTTATCAGTACTTCATTACATTTACTGATGATTTCAGTAGATATGGATATGTGTATCTTATGAGATACAAATCTGAATCCTTTGAAAAGTTCAAAGAATTCAAGAATGAAGTACAAAACCAACTTGGAAAGAGTATTAAGATGCTTCGATCAGATCGAGGTGGTGAATACCTTAGCCAAGAATTTTGTGACTATCTAGTTGAGTGTGGGATAAGATCTCAACTCACTCCACCTGGAACACTATAATGGAATGGTGTATCCGAGAGGAGAAATCGTACTTTATTAGATATGGTACGATCAATGATGAGTCATACAGAACTTCCTCCTTCCTTCTGGGTATATGCTCTAGAGACCGCCGCTCTCACACTTAACCGTGTTCCTTCTAAGGCAGTCGTAAAGACACCATATGAGATATGGACTGGGAAGGGTCCCAAGATGTCTTTTATGAAGATTTGGAGTTGTGAGGCTTACGTACGACGTCACGTTTCAAATAAACTAGGCCCCAAATCAGATAGATGCTATTTTGTTGGATATCCCAAGGAAACTATGGGATATTACTTTTACAACCCCACACAAGGCAAAGTATTTATTGCCAGAAATGGTGTTTTTCTAGAAAGGGAATTTATTTCTAGAAAAGCTAGTGGGAGTAAAATTGATCTTGAAGAAGTTCAAGATACACAAAATAGCACTAATACCTTAATGGAACAAGAACAGTCATCACAAGGAGTGGTGGTACAACCTGTTCAGGTAGACCAAGCTCTGCGTAGGTTTGATAGGATACGTCATCAACCTGAGAGATATTCTTTTCTCTTGGATGACAGCGATGGTATCATGCTTGATGAGCCGACATCCTATCAGGAAGCTGTAATGAGCCCAGATTTTGAGAAATGGCTCGAGGCCATGAGATCCAAAATGGAATCCATGTACACTAACCAAGTATAGACTTTGGTTGATCCACCTGAAGGGGTCGAACCCATTGGGTGTAAGTGGGTCTTTAGCAGAAAGACTAACATGGAGGGTAATGTGCATACCTATAAAGGGCGATTGGTAGCAAGCAGATTCATGGTATTGACTATGATGAAACCTTTTCTCCAATTGCGATACTCAAATCCATTCGGATCATGTTTGCTATTGCAGCTTACTATGACTACAAGATCTGGCAGATGGATGTAAAAATAGTATTTCTTAATGGAAATCTACTCGAGGATGTGTATATGACACAACCTGAGGGTTTTGTTGATCCAAAGGAAGCTGGAAAGGTCTGTAAGTTGCATAGTTCCATTTATGGTTTAAAGCAAGCTTCTAGAAGCTGGAATCTTCGTTTTGATAATGCGATCAAAATGTTTGGTTTCATTAAGAACGAAGATGAACCTTGTATCTACAAGAAGGTTAGTGGGAGCTCAATTGTTTTCCTCATATTGTATGTAGATGACATACTGCTCATTGGAAATGATATCCCTATGCTGCAGTCTATGAAGACTTGGCTTGGGAATTATTTTTCAATGAAAGACTTAGGTGAAGCAGCCTATATTCTAGGGATTAAGATCTATAGAGATAGATCTAAGAGATTGCTTAGCCTGAGTCAGAGTACATATGTTGACAAGGTACTTAAGCGTTTTGCCATGTAGAATTCTAAGAAGGGATTTTTGCCAATGTCACATGGTGTGAGTCTTTCGAAGACTCAATCTCCCTCTTCTAAGGATGAGAGAGATCGCATGGATCAGATTCCTTATGCATCTGCTATAGGATCTATCATGTACGCCATGATTTGTACTCGCCCCGATATCTCGTATGCTTTGAGCATGACGAGCAGGTACCAGTCAGATTCAGGTGAAAGTCACTGGACAGCAGTTAAGAATATTCTTAAGTACTTACGAAGGATGAAAGAATATTTCTTGATATTTGGAGGCGATGAGGAGCTAGCTATAAAGGGTTACAGTGATGCAAGCTTCCAAATTGACAAGGATGACTCCAGATCGCAGTCAGGGTATGCATTTTGCTTGAATGGTGGCACTGTGAGCTGGAAGAGTTTGAAGCAGGACACAGTTGTAAATTCTACAATAGAAGCCGAGTATATTGCTGCGTCTTCTGCAGCAAAGGAGGCTGTTTGGATCCGGAAATTCATCACTGAACTTGGGGTGGTTCCTAGCATAGCGGACCCTATAGACCTCTATTGTGACAACAATTGGGCTATTGCTCAGGCTAAGGAACCTCGCTCTCATTAGAGGACCAAACACATACTACGACGGTATCACCTCATTCGAGAGATCATCGATAGAGGAGATGTTCAGATATGCAGAGTAGACACTGATGCTAACATTGCGGATCCCTTGACCAAGGCTTTGGCATAGAGGAAGCATGATGGTCACACTAGGTCACTGGGTCTTAGAGATTACAGTGATTGGCACTAGTGCTAGTGGGAGATTGTTAGTATGAGCCCTTAGTGTCAATTATGAGATGATTGATGAGGGAGACTTTTGTATTATATTCTTATATTAATAAAGGCAAAGATTGATTATTATATTTCTTTATGCGTGTGCCAACTAAATAAATATAATAATGCCCTTGAATAGTAGGTTCTTATCTACAGTATATCAATTGGTAGAATTGATTATGAGAAGCTGTAGAGAACACTATTCTTAAATATTCCTAGTTGAGTATTGTATTAATAGACAAGGGTTATATTGATACATTGAGACTAGTATGTAAGTCAATGGATGACTTGATCTCACAAATCATGGATATGTGATATCACATTGATACATGGGTATATATATTGGAGACTATATATACTGAATTGACCCGCCATGAGAAAGTATCATGGATCATTATATGAGTGTCATATACTTTCTCATGTGACTATTGGTATGAATAGTCCTTAGACTTGAAGTCACTATGGTTCCCTACATAAGGAGTTATGTATTTTGATATCGTCAAACGTCACCCGTGTTGGTGCAATCGGCCCAGGTCACGATTGACCAGGACTCGAGTTTGACTCGAGCGATGTTTTGATGTTTCGACAAAAACATATGACGATGTAATTGTCATGAGAAAGTCCAAGTCTTGAGTACTTGGCATGGGAAGTCCAAGTGGGACACTTGGCATTTGGTAAAGTCCAAGCATGGGTCTTGGCATGAAAAGTCCAACATGGGTTGGCAAGGTAAAGTCCAAGTATGAGTCTTGGCATGAGAAGTCCAAGGGGTTTGATATTGGCTGCGTAAAGTCCAAGCGGGAGTCTTGGCAACATAAGTCCAATGGTTGGCGGCGTAAAGTCCAAGCGGAGTCTTGGCGGCGTAAGTACAATGTGTCTTGGCGGTGTAGACACCGTTAGCATGACATAGCTGATGGAAGCACCTGAAGGCTAGCGCGATGGATGAACAAGTCATGGATGACTTTGAGGGATCCGAGAGGTGTGAGGCTGATGGAGGTGGCTAGAAGGCTTAGGTCTAGGCTAAGGGTGGTCTAGCAAGTATGGGGGAACCATACTTGGGCTAAAACCTCATGTTAGAGGTGTGTCAGTCGACTGGTGCCATGTGGCAGTCGACTGGACCGAGTCAACTAGGGTTTGATCATGGAAGTGGCCTAGCGCATTTGAGCCATAGGAGGGCAATGATCGATGGCTCGAGCGATCGTTCTGCATCGGTCGATGCTCGAGAAATCGGCCACAGAATGGAGTCCCACTCGACTGGTCGAGTGCATGCTCCATCAGTCGACTGATGGGTATGATCAGTCGACTGATGGAGGATCCGTTGGACTTATCCAATGTGGATCTAGCCGTTATCTCACGACAACAGTGGCATCGGTCGACTGATGGTCCCGATCAGTCGAATGATCGACTTTTTCCAGCACAGGTTGAAGCTTTATAAGGAGCTCATGATGGAGGGAAAACCAAGGGTTCTTTGAGGCGATTTGGGGCGAGTTGCTGCTGCAATTCAGGGTCTCCAAGTGCTACTCGATCAACCTAGCGATCAAGCATTCAAGAGAATTTTGTAAAGTGTTTTCTTTACTAGTTTTGCTTTGTATTTCATTGTATTTGCTTGTAGCTATTTGTTTATTGTTGTAAACAATTGTAAGAGGTTTGTCCGCCTCCGACTTGTGTCGAGAAGGAGTTATTTTCATAGTGGTGTGTGATTGGCATCGCTAGGGTTTGTACGAACCCGATCCGTGGAGTAGGAACCGTGTAGTTCCGAACCACGTTACATACTCGTGTTTGCGTATTTCGTTATTGTATCATATCTATTTCCGCTGCGCACTAACAAAATTGTAGAGACGAACACATGATCGAATTCCATCTACGAACGGTCAACCGCTATTCACCCCCCTCTAGCGGCGTCAAATATCCTACATTTGGTATCAGAGTCTGGTGGCTCTTCAACGGATTAACAACCGGGAGCAAGACGCTAGAGGGTGAAGATGGAACTCCAAGACAAGCTTGGATGGGATATCAACACACCTATCCCTTATACCTTCTTTGGACAAGAAGGATTCAATCAATGAAAGGTGAGGATTGAAGAATTCTTGATGATGAAGGACTTTGAAGAGTGGGGCATTTTGATGGAGGGATTTCAATATCCAAAAGGGCCCAAGGGAGGAATTCTCAAGATGAAGAAGTGGACCGAGGAACAAATCCAAGAGTTAGAAAAGAATACAAAGGTAATTAAATTCTTGGTTGATTTGATTCCTAATAAAATTATGTGTGAACTAGGTGAGTACAAGGATGCCAAAGAGCTTTGGAGTCAAGTGGCAAAATATCATGAAGGCTCACAACCGGTCCAAGAGGAAGAGACCGAAGAGGGTAATTCATCATCCTCACAAGAAAGTGAGGAGTCAACCTCCGGATCGGAGAAAGAAGAGGTGGAAGAAGTGGAAGAAGTATCCACTTCTAGGATTGAGGAGATTAGAGCATCCTCAACACCGGAGCAACAAGAAGTAACATCTACATCAGGTCAAGTGGAAGAACAAGCTCAAGAGACCCTCACCATCGAACTAGGTAACTCAAACACTCCAATTTCAAATAAAAGCCATATATTGTGTTTTGAGTGTAGGGAGTACGGGCACTACAAGAGTAAGTGCCCAAAAAGGGTAAAGAAGGCTCAACCGGCACCAAAAGTCAAGGATGTCGGTCCCTAAAGTAAAAAGAGCAAGGAGCATATCATATGCTTCAAGTGCAACTCAAAGGGGCATTACCGGAGCCATTGCCCAAGGGGGAAGAAGAAAGGGCAAGAAGGAGCAACACAAGTAGGGGGAGCCTCCAAGACAAACCCTAAGGTAAAATTTATTAATGCACCTTCAATTTCTAGGGATAAGAAGCATGCTAGGAATAATTTTAATAGTCTTGCTATTGTACATGAAAAGCATGCTATAAATAATAGACATATTTGTTTAGGTGCTAAGAGTGTCCACTTAGGAAATAAGAAGAAATTTGGGACTAATGTCCCTAAAAATATTTTACCTAGGGAATTTATCAAGAAAATAGGAGAACACCTAGGGTTTAACCCTAAATGGACTAGGCATATGCCTAGAAAGGACAATGCCCATGGTTTAAATCAAAACTCAAAAATTGGGCAATTAGAATTGGAGAACCAAGCCTTGAGGTCAAGGCTTAAGAAACTAGAAAAGACCCTTAGGAATATACAAACTCAATTTAAAGGGTCTAATGATCAAAAGTCTAGGTCTAGATCTCAAAGTCAACACCTAGGACCTCAAAGTCAAAAGTCAACCAAAGGCAAACAAGGTTTGGGTCACAAACCTAAGCCTAAGGTTGCTTACCATAGTGTTCCATTTGATTATGGAACACAAACTAGGTCTAAGAAGACCAAGGTTACTAGGGAAGCTATCCCTAAGAGTAACCATAGTTTGTGCCTAGTGGCTAGGGTTTCTAGGAAACCTATGGTGGCTACTAAGAAGGTTGCAAGGGGAGTTACCCCTAGAGTCAACCTAGGTAAGACCAAAATGACCAAGGCTAACAAGCCTAGGAGAGTCATTAAGAAGGTATCTAGGGAGGTTATCCCTAAGGAATACCTAATTAACCCTAGGAGCTCAAATCGGTTTTGGGTTCCTAAGAGCGTGATTGATTCACGCTAGGTGGGTTTAGGGTGTGCCAACCTTGATTGGATGAGTAGTTAACTCAATCATGGCAAAGGTGACACTTTAGGTTATTTTCAAGGTTATGGTTACCTTGAAAATGCATTTGAGTCTTAATCCTAAAAGTTTTAGGATGTGCCAATATTACTTGAGAAGTTTGATAAAATGATCAAAATTGGCACAATTTAGGTTTAGAGGTTAGTGTGCCATTTTGGGTTTTTGACACACTAGGGAGATTAGTAATAATATGGAAAAATATATTTAATTATATCAAATGGCAATTAATATTAAAATTTAGGTATACTTATACCTATACTTTTTACTTGCCATGATTTACTTGTCATATGTCATGTCATGACATCATGTTTATTCTTAATCATTTTATATGTCATAATTATGCTTAGGGATTAAGGACCAATGTCATGTGTTTTTAGATTTTATCATATGCCATGACATCATGATCATTGGCCATGCTTAATTATTGCTATCTTTATGCCATGATCATTTCATGCATTTAATTGATTAAAATTGAACTAAGAACAATGACATGACTTGGAGTCCCATTTATAAGGGAATCAAGTAGGGTTGCCTTAGAGAATGCATGAAACCCTAGATTAGGATGAACAAAACCCACATCTCACATTAAATTGACATGTATGTGTATTTATACACCCTAGATACATGTGAGATGCTAGGATATGAGTTAAGTTCAAGGTGCATAGTTTTTGCATCTAGTTGAACCCAAACTCATCTTAACTCAACATGTGGATCATTGGGAAAGCTTGTGTACAAGTCATGTACTTAGAGCCTAAGGAATATGATCCAAAATAAGGTTTTGAAAACATTTTAAAATCATTTTGAAAAACCTTGGTGAAGTCTATCTTTTGATAGCAATCACCATTAATGAGATTGATACAAAGTGAGCTTAAACTTTAAAGTTTTTAGTCACTTTTGGATTTTGTATCAATTTCGGTATTTTATGGGTAAAATAATTTTCAAATATTTTTCACCCATTGTAATGACTATAAGTAATATACGTATCAAATTTCATGATTTTTCGATATACGTAGAATTACTTATGACTTTTTGAATTTCGTTTCTGATAACTGAAAATCGAGATTTTGATTATCGATCGCCTACAGTGGCGGTCGGTGATGTAATGATCGGTAGGTAGAGTCATTGCCAAGGCTGATTTCGAGAAAACTAGGTTTGGTTAGCCCGTGTTCAGCTATGGTTAAGGTCCCTAACCACTCCTAACCCTAGGGTATGCTTTGGGAAGCATGATGAAGGGTGAAAATCCATTGGATATGGATTAGGAGAGGTGTTTAGGGTTTGTATCAATTTTAAGGTGTTGGAAAGTTCAATGTTGAATTTCTAACCTTAATTCTGATGGTTTAGAATTCCTATTGGCTTAGAGACTTCCCAAGGACATTGTTGGTGCAATGGTCAAGGGGGAGCAAGCCTTTAGGGGGAGGTATCCATCTTGGAGTGATGGATGTGTTTTTCTTTCTTCTTGAAGGGGAAAAGGTTATCAATTGGGAAAATTGATGGATTTTTAGAAACCCAATTTGGAAATTGGGGGAGTGTATAGGATTGCCTCTCTTGAGTGATATGGGACTTATCACTAAGAAGATGGTAGGCATCCTAGGTATTTTTGGACCAAGGGGGAGATTGTAAGATCTCATTGGGACATGAGACATTGACCTCCTTGGAGAGAAAACCTTTTTGATGTTAGTCAAAAAGGGGGAGAATGTTTGGGGGAGAATATTTGGAGAGTGTTTACCAATTTGGGATAATTGGTAAGGGATTTGAGTTAGTGTTCTAACTCAATGATTTGTTTGGTTTTTGTCAAACATCAAAAAGGGGGGGATTGTTGGTGCAATCGGCCCAGGTCACGATTGACCAGGACTCGAGTTTGACTCGAGCGATGTTTTGATGTTTCGACAAAAACATATGACAATGTAATTGTCATGGGAAAGTCCAAGTCTTGAGTACTTGGCATGAGAAGTCCAAGTGGGACACTTGGCATTTGGTAAAGTCCAAGCATGAGTTTTGGCAATGGAAAGTCCAAGCATGAGTCTTGGCATGAAAAGTCCAACATGGGTTGGCAAGGTAAAGTCCAAGCATGAGTCTTGGCATGAGAAGTCCAAGGGGTTTGATATTGGCTGCGTAAAGTCCAAGCGGAAGTCTTGGCAGCATAAGTCCAATGGTTGGCGGCGTAAAGTCCAAGCGGAGTCTTGGCGGCGTAAGTCCAATGTGCCTTGGCGGTGTAGACACCGTTAGCATGACATAGCCGATGGAAGCACCTGAAGGCTAGCGCGATGGATGAACAAGTCATGGATGACTTTGAGGGATCCGAGAGGCGTGAGGCTGATGGAGGTGGCTAGAAGGCTTAGGTCTAAGCTAAGGGTGGTCTAGCAAGTATGGGGGAGCCATACTTGGGCTAAAACCTCATGTTTGAGGTGTGCCAGTCGACTGGTGCCATGTGGCAGTCGACTGGACCGAGTCAACTAGGGTTTGACTGCGGGAAGTGGCCTAGCAGTCGACTACCATAGGAGGGCAGTCGACTGATGGCTCGAGCAGTCGACTGATTCTGTGCATCAGTCGACTGATGCTCGAGAAATCGGCCACAGAATGGAGTCCCACTCGACTGGTCGAGTGCATGCTCCATCAGTCGACTGATGGGTATGATCAGTCGACTGATGGAGGATCCGTTGGACTTATCCAATGTGGATCTAGCCGTTGTCTCACGACAACAGTGGCATCGGTCGACTGATGGTCCCGATCAGTCGAATGATCGACTTTTTCCAGCACAGGTTGAAGCTTTATAAGGAGCTCGTGATGGAGGGAAAACCAAGGGTTCTTTGAGGCGATTTGGGGCGAGTTGCTGCTGCAATTCAGGGTCTCCAAGTGCTACTCGATCAACCTAGCGATCAAGCATTCAAGAGAATTTTGTAAAGTGTTTTCTTTACTAGTTTTGCTTTGTATTTCTGTCACGCCCGCCCTTCCGGGACCCTAAATGTCCGGAGAGGCGGCGCGTGACGCGACCGTTCATACATTACATACAGCGGAAGACTTTATACATACTCCTTAATTCTCACAGCGGAAGACTTTAGACATACTTCTTAATACCTTTTTTTTTTTTGTTTTTCTTTTAAACATAAACATGCATTAACACATATATACATATATATATACATACTTCTTCTTCTTAGCATAGAGTATGCTTCATAGCGTGGATAGATACTTCTTCTTACTTCTTCTTTACTTCTTCTTCTTAACATAGAGCATGCATCATATATGCAGATACTTAGTGCTTAGTAAATTCATAACATCATCATCATAAGGAGACATAAGTGAGGACATGAATAGACATCTTCATCATAGGTAAACATGTTTAGACCTAACGGATCTTCTCCACCATGCCACTACCACACACATTGGCCCCTCCTGCTGCTCCCTTTAGTTTATCCATCCCTTACCCTTATCTGCAGTACGAGGGAAAGATAAACTATAAGCACATAGGCTTAGTAAGATCCTGTCCTACTCACTAAAACCATACATTATCATTAATCATGCAGCATTCACAACATAGAAGCAATATAACATGTAACATACTTGGTGTCATCAACTTAACATGTAGCATAAGTAGCGTAAGTGAAATATAGCATGGATCACCGTATCATCAACATAACTTGTAATGTATCTAACGTAAACATGTAAACATTCATAGCATATCATAAAGCATAACTTTCATAACATATAACTTAACATTCTTGGCATATCGTTTAACATAACATGTAACTTAACAATCATGGCATATTATTTAACATAACATGTAACTTAACAATCATGGCATATTATTTAACATAACATGTAACTTAACAATCATGGCATATTATTAATCATAACATGTAACTTAACAATCATGGCATATCATTTAACATAACATGTAATATGCAAGATGCTTTTGAAAACATATATGCTAGGTACGTAAATATAAATCTCAACATATTTGGGCCCGGCATTGTACCACTTCTTCATTATCATAGCGCGCATCCCTAAATAGGCCCGAGGTAGCAAGTCTCGAACCTAATAGGTTTCTAGGCCCGAGTCTTATTCCATCGACCTAGGGGCAATCGTCATAGCGTAGAAGCCCATCCTAGGCCCGAGTCTTACTCCATCGACCTAAGGCATCTTGGAGCCCATCCCGTACTAGGCCCGAATCTTATTCCATCGACCTAGGTGCAATCATACATAGAAGCCCATCCTAGGCCCGAGTCTTATTCCATCGACCTAGGGCATCTTAGGAGCCCATCCCTTCTTTGGACCTTGTTAAGGTCTTGGTACAAGCCATGCAGAAGGTAAAATACTTATATGCTTACTTTACTACATGTCTTATTAACATAGCATAGCATACTTCGTTTCATAACACATCATGCTTCATTTCATTTACATAGCGTAGCATACTTCATTTCATACACCTCATGCTTCACTTCATTAACATAGCATAGCATACTTCATTTCATACACATCATGCTTCATTTCATTTTCATAACATGGCATAATTCATTTCATACACATCAGGCTTCATTTCATTTACATAGCATGGCATACTTCATTTCATAACAACATATCCTATTTCATTAACATAGCATGGCATACTTTATTTCATAACAACATAACTTATTTCATTAACATAGCATGGCATGCTTCATTTCATAACAACATAACTTATTTCATTAACATAGCATGGCATGCTTCATTTCATAACAACATAACTTATTTCATCAACATAGCATGACATACTTTATTTCATAACAACATAACTGATTTCATTAACATAACATAGCATACAATTCATGGTATGAACTTCATTGTACCCTAAAGAGGTCAATGGTGGCCGAATGGCCCTTATAGGCTTTTTAGGGTTTAGACCTTTAACCTAATTCAAGTAACATACATATGCATACAAATTCCATAAAATTCATGGTATGAACTTCATTGTAACCTAAGAACCAAGGGTGGCTGAATGGTCCATGTAGGGCCTTTAGGTTTAACTTTTGACCTAATCCCCTTTTAAAACTTAACCTCATCATATAGTTACAAAACATAGTATGAAACCTCATTGAAACCCTATAGTGGGGTTTGGCCGAATAGAACTATAGTGTTCATTAGGGTTAGCTTTTGTTCTAACCCACTTTAAGCCCTAAAATCATCATCTAGTTCCCATAATATGGCATGGAACTTCATTGAAACCCTAAAAGTAGGGTTTGGCCGAATAGAACTATAGTGTTCATTAGGGTTAGCTTTTGTTCTAACCCACTTTAAAACCCTAACATCATCATCTAGTTATAGAACATAGCATAAACATAACATGGAGCTTCATTTAGACCCTAGTCCATGACTTGGCCGAATGGTTCATGGAGACCTTTGGGGTTAGATCTTTATCCTAATCCCTCTAACATGCTATCATCATCATTTGCAAGTAAAGCAAGATATAAACTTCAACAAAAACACCAAAAACCCATGTTGGCCGAATGGTCCATAGGGTTTACTTTTGACCTAATCCGTTTTAAGCCCTAACATCATCATCTAATTACAAAAGCATGGCATACAACTTCATGGAAACCCTAGATCATATCTTGGCCGAATATAACAATATAGATTTCTTTTATAAAACGTCAACCGAAGCTACTCGTACGCAGGTGAGGGATACTTACCTCCTTCGCTTTATTTTGGGTGGAGAAGATGACCTAAAGAAGTCACCTAGCTTTCTCCTAGCTTGAATGGGGCTCTCGGCCAAAGGAAGAAGAAGGAGAGGAGACAAGAAATAATCTTGCCATAGTACCCTTCTTGGTGCTCTTGACCCTTAGATGGTTATTAGCCCCTTAGATGAACCCTTCCCTTTGCCTAACTCTCTAGGGTGACACCCTATTTTGTTTTGGCCGAAACTTCAAGGAAGAAGGCTTAGGGTTTCGGTGGAGGATGAAGAGGAGAGGAAGAAGGAAGAAAGAAGTGGCCAAGTGGAACTTCTCTCTTCTTTATAAAGGGAGGAAGAGAAGTTTCTCTTCTCTTTGTCATGCCTCTTCATTTACTCTTATCACACTTATCTATAATTCCCCCTCTTCCTCTAATAGTAAGCTATTGCTAAGCACTTGGTCATCACATGCATGGTAAGAGTTAACTCTCACCAAGAGGTTTAAGGTTCAAACCTCACCTCTCCACTTTTATTCTTTTATCATCATTTTTTTTTCCAAGATTCCATATATAATCTCCTAGACATGAAATTAAATTCTATACAAAAATTATTATAAAATTTCTAGAGCTTGGGATGAAAAGGGAGGAAAGGGAAATGGGGAATTCGGCCAAGGATGAGGAAGAAGGAGGATGAAGAAGGAAAGTGGGGTTTTACTTCCACTCTTCTCTTAATTCTCCTCTTTAATACCTAGGGAATGAACACCCATCTATATTCTTTGTATATTCTTTATATATCTTATCCATAAATTATCCTAGGGTCTAGTGGTGTCAAGGCTACCTCCCTATTAGGAGGTTCATGGTTCAAATCATACCTATAACCATCTTTTATTTATTTTATTTTTAACCATTTTATGGTCTTAAAACCTATATAATTACTTTGCCTAGTTTAGAAATTTGGCGGGCGTTACAATTTCATTGTATTTGCTTGTAGCTATTTGTTTATTTTTGTAAACAATTGTAAGAGGTTTGTCCGCCTCCGACTTGTGTCGAGAAGGAGTTATTTTCATAGTGGTGTGTGATTGGCATCGCTAGGGTTTGTACGAACCCGATCCGTGGAGTAGGAACCGTGTGGTTCCGAACCACGTTACTTACTCGTGTTTGCGTATTTCGTTATTGTATCATATCTATTTCCGCTGCGCACTAACGAAATTGTAGAGACGAACACACGATCGAATTCCATCTACGAACGGTCAACCGCTATTCACCCCCCTCTAGCGGCGTCAAATATCCTACATTTGGTATCAGAGCCTGGTGGCTCTTCAACAGATTAACAACCGGGAGCAAGATGCTAGAGGGTGAAGATGGAACTCCAAGACAAGCTTGGATGGGATATCAACACACCTATCCCTTATACCTTCTTTGGACAAGAAGGATTCAATCAATGGAAGGTGAGGATTGAAGAATTCTTGATGATGAAGGACTTTGAAGAGTGGGGCATTTTGATGGAGGGATTTCAATATCCAAAAGGGCCCAAGGGAGGAATTCTCAAGATGAAGAAGTGGACCGAGGAACAAATCCAAGAGTTCGAAAAGAATACAAAGGTAATTAAATTCTTGGTTGATTTGATTCCTAATAAAATTATGTGTGAACTAGGTGAGTACAAGGATGCCAAAGAGCTTTGGAGTCAAGTGGCAAAATATCATGAAGGCTCACAACCGGTACAAGAGGAAGAGACCGAAGAGGCTAATTCATCATCCTCACAAGAAAGTGAGGAGTCAACCTCCAGATCGGAGAAAGAAGAGGTGGAAGAAGTGGAAGAAGTATCCACTTCTAGGATTGAGGAGATTAGAGCATCCTCAACACCGGAGCAACAAGAAGTAACATCTACATCCGGTCAAGAGGAAGAACAAGCTCAAGAGACCCTCACCATCGAACTAGGTAACTCAAACACTCCAATTTCAAATAAAAGCCATATATTGTGTTTTGAGTGTAGGGAGTACGGGCACTACAAGAGTAAGTTCCCAAAAAGGGTAAAGAAGGCTCAACCGGCACCAAAAGTCAAGGATGCCGGTCCCTAAAGTCAAAAGAGCAAGGAGCATATCATATGCTTCAAGTGCAACTCAAAGGGGCATTACCGGAGCCATTGCCCAAGGGGGAAGAAGAAAGGGCAAGAAGGAGCAACACAAGTAGGGGGAGCCTCCAAGGCAAATCCTAAGGTAAAATTTATTAATGCACCTTCAATTTCTAGGGATAAGAAGCATGCTAGGAATAATTTTAATAGTCTTGCTATTGTACATGAAAAGCATGCTAGAAATAATAGACATATTTGTTTAGGTGCTAAGAGTGTCCACTTAGGAAATAAGAAGAAATTTGGGACTAATGTCCCTAAAAATATTTTACCTAGGGAATTTATCAAGAAAATAGGAGAACACCTAGGGTTTAACCCTAAATGGACTAGGCATATGCCTAGAAAGGACAATGCCCATGGTTTAAATCAAAACTCAAAAATTGGGCAATTAGAATTGGAGAACCAAGCCTTGAGGTCAAGGCTTAAGAAATTAGAAAAGACCCTTAGGAATATACAAACTCAATTTAAAGGGTCTAATGATCAAAAGTCTAGGTCTAGATCTCAAAGTCAACACCTAGGACCTCAAAGTCAAAAGTCAACCAAAGGCAAGCAAGGTTTGGGTCACAAACCTAAGCCTAAGGTTGCTTACCATAGTGTTCCATTTGATTATGGAACACAAACTAGGTCTAAGAAGACCAAGGTTACTAGGGAAGCTATCCCTAAGAGTAACCATAGTTTGTGCCTAGTGGCTAGGGTTTCTAGGAAACCTATGGTGGCTACTAAGAAGGTTGCAAGGGGAGTTACCCCTAGAGTCAACCTAGGTAAGACCAAAATGACCAAGGCTAACAAGCCTAGGAGGGTCATTAGGAAGGTATCTAGGGAGGTTATCCCTAAGGAATACCTAATTAACCCTAGGAGCTCAAATCGGTTTTGGGTTCCTAAGAGCGTGATTGATTCACGCTAGGTGGGTTTAGGGTGTGTCAAACTTGATTGGATGAGTAGTTAACTCAATCATGGCAAAGGTGACACTTTAGGTTATTTTCAAGGTTATGGTTACCTTGGAAATGCATTTGAGTCTTAATCCTAAAAGTTTTAGGATGTGCCAATATTACTTGAGAAGTTTGATAAAATGATCAAAATTGGCACAATTTAGGTTTAGAGGTTAGTGTGTCATTTTGGGTTTTTGGCACACTAGGGAGATTAGTAATAATATGGAAAAATATATTTAATTATATCAAATGGAAATTAATATTAAAATTTAGGTATACTTATACCTATACTTTTTACTTGCCATGATTTACTTGCCATATGCCATGTCATGACATCATGTTTATTCTTAATCATTTTATATGTCATAATTATGCTTAGGGATTAAGGACCAATGTCATGTGTTTTTAGATTTTATCATATGCCATGACATCATGATCATTGGCCATGCTTAATTATTGCTATCTTTATGCCATGATCATTTCATGCATTTAATTGATTAAAATTGAACTAAGGACAATGACATGACTTGGAGTCCCATTTATAAGGGAATCAAGTAGGGTTGCCTTAGAGAATGCATGAAACCCTAGATTAGGATGAACAAAACCCACATCTCACATTAAATTGACATGTATGTGTATTTATACACCCTAGATACATGTGAGATGCTAGGATATGAGTTAAGTTCAAGGTGCATAGTTTTTGCATCTAGTTGAACCCAAACTCATCTTAACTCAACATGTGGATCATTGGGAAAGCTTGTGTACAAGTCATGTACTTAGAGCCCAAGGAATATAATCCAAAATAAGGTTTTGAAAACATTTTAAAATCATTTTGAAAAACCTTAGTGAAGTCTATCTTTTGATAGCAATCACCATTGATGAGATTGATACAAAGTGAGCTTAAACTTTAAAGTTTTTAGTCACTTTTGGATTTTGTATCAATTTCGGTATTTTATGGGTAAAATAATTTTCAAATATTTTTCACCCATTGTAATGACTATAAGTAATATACGTATCAAATTTCATGATTTTTCGATATACGTAGAATTACTTATGACTTTTTGAATTTCGCTTCTGATAACTGAAAATCGAGATTTTCAATTATCAGTCGACTTCCACAGTGGCGGTCGTGATGTGTGACGATCGATGGTAGCAGTGATCGTTGCCAAGTGAGTTCGAGAAAACTAGGTTTGGTTAGCCCGTGTTCAGCTATGGTTAAGGTCCCTAACCACTCCTAACCCTAGGGTATGCTTTGGGAAGCATGATGAAGGGTGAAAATCCATTGGATATGGATTAGGAGAGGTGTTTAGGGTTTGTATCAATTTTAAGGTGTTGGAAAGTTCAATGTTGAATTTCTAACCTTAATTCTGATGGTTTAGAGTTCCTATTGTCTTAGGGACTTCCCAAGGACATTGTTGGTGCAATGGTCAAGGGGGAGCAAGCCTTTAGGGGGAGGTATCCATCTTGGAGTGATGGATGTGTTTTTCTTTCTTCTTGAAGGGGAAAAGGTTATCAATTGGGAAAATTGATGGATTTTTAGAAAACCAATTTGGAAATTGGGGAGTGTATAGGATTGCCTCTCTTGAGTGATATGGGACTTATCACTAAGAAGATGGTAGACATCCTAGGTATTTTTGGACCAATGGGGAGATTGTAAGATCTCATTGGGACATGAGACATTGACCTCCTTGGAGAGAAAACCTTTTTGATGTTAGTCAAAAAGGGGGAGAATGTTTGGGGGAGAACATTTGGAGAGTGTTTACCAATTTGGGATAATTGATAAGGGATTTGAGTTAGTGTTCTAACTCAATGATTTGTTTGGTTTTTGTCAAACATCAAAAAGGGGGAGATTGTTGGTGCAATCGGCCCAGGTCACGATTGACCAGGACTCGAGTTTGACTCGAGCGATGTTTTGATGTTTCGACAAAAACATATGACAATGTAATTGTCATGGGAAAGTCCAAGTCTTGAGTACTTGGCATGGGAAGTCCAAGTGGGACACTTGGCATTTGGTAAAGTCCAAGCATGAGTCTTGGCAATGGAAAGTCCAAGCATGAGTCTTGGCATGAAAAGTCCAACATGGGTTGGCAAGGTAAAGTCCAAGCATGAGTCTTGGCATGAGAAGTCCAAGGGGTTTGATATTGGCTGCGTAAAGTCCAAGCGGGAGTCTTGGCAGCATAAGTCCAATGGTTGGCGGCGTAAAGTCCAAGCGGAGTCTTGGCGGCGTAAGTCCAATGTGCCTTGGCGGTGTAGACACCGTTAGCATGACATAGCCGATGGAAGCACCTGAAGGCTAGCGCGATGGATGAATAAGTCATGGATGACTTGGAGGGATCCGAGAGGCGTGAGGCTGATGGAGGTGGCTAGAAGGCTTAGGTCTAGGCTAAGGGTGGTCTAGCAAGTATAGGGGAACCATACTTGGGCTAAAACCTCATGTTTGAGGTGTGCCAGTCGACTGGTGTCATGTGGCAGTCGACTGGACCGAGTCAACTAGGGTTTGACTGCGGGAAGTGGCCTAGCAGTCGACTACCATAGGAGGGCAGTCGATGGCTCGGCGATCGGATTCGTGCATCACGATCGTGATGCTCGAAAATCCAGCGATGAATGGAGTCCCACTCATCGGTCGAGGCTCCATCGGATCGGTGATGGGTATGATCAGTCGACTGATGGAGGAACTGTTGGACTTATCCAACGTGGATCTAGTCGTTGTCTCACGACAATAGTGGCATCGGTCGACTGATGGTCCCGATCAGTCGACTGATCGACTTTTTCCAGCACAGGTTGAAGTTTTATAAGGAGCTCGTGATGGAGGAAAAACCAAGGGTTCTTTGAGGCGATTTGGGGCGAGTTGCTGCTGCAATTCAGGGTCTCCAAGTGCTACTCGATCAACCTAGCGATCAAGCATTCAAGAGCATTTTGTAAAGTGTTTTCTTTACTAGTTTTGCTTTGTATTTCATTGTATTTTCTTGTAGCTATTTGTTTATTGTTGTAAACAATTGTAAGAGGTTTCTCCGCCTCCGACTTGTGTCGAGAAGGAGTTATTTTCATAGTGGTGTGTGATTGGCATCGCTAGGGTTCGTACGAACCCGATCCGTGGAGTAGGAACCGTGTGGTTCTGAACCACGTTACATACTCGTGTTTGCGTATTTCGTTATTGTATCATATCTATTTCCGCTGCGCACTAACGAAATTGTAGAGACGAACACGCGATCGAATTCCATCTACGAACGGTCAACCGCTATTCACCCCCCTCTAGCGGCGTCAAATATCCTACAACCCGTAACAGGGTGGACTATAAAGGCGGTCACTGGATATGTAACAAATTATGTGGAGGGATGTGAGTGATGTAGATGGGATCTATCCCTCCCATATGACGGAAGTGATATCTTTGGCCTCTTGATAAAGTAGGACCACGAAATGCATGACCATGCTCAAATGAATCAATATGAGATATTGAGCTCATTTGTTTGAGTGAGTCTACTTGGGGATCAAGAAACATAAAGATCGGTAAGAGGGTGACACGATCTATGCCTCATTGATCGATCTGAGATATCAAGGATAGAAGGACACTGTTATATGATAATAGTCACGGAAGAGGTTGTCAGATCTCGACATTCTCATCACTTGCGTAACAATGATGTATTGCTAGATGTCGCTCATTGCTTATGTATCTAAAATGGTTTTTGGATACATTGCCAACGTTATGAGAGCCTATAGGGTCACACACAAAGAACATATTATTTTGGAGATAAAATCATTTTAGTTTGACTAAATGAATTATTAGTTAATTGGATTAACTAGAATGAGTAAGACTCATTACTTGGCTAAATTTGAGTTTGACTCAAATTGGTTTATGTTGAGTTAGACTCAAGTCACACCAAGTGAAGAAGGCTAAAATGATTAATTATGATTAATCATGGTTTACACGAATTAATAAAATGGGGTTTTTTAAATGGGATTTAAAAGCTCATTAATATGCATTTAATGAGCATTAATTGGCTTCCTTTCTTTCAACGTGGAGAATAAGGAAGAGTGGAAGTGCATTTAATGTCTCATTAATGTGCATTATTTGTGTTTTTTGATTTCAACGTGGTGAATGAGAATAATTTGATTAATCTCATATTACTTTTCTTTTGAAGCCAAGAATAGAGTGAATGAAGAGAGACCTTGGTGTGGTTGCTAGCACAACCAAAAGGTTCACCTCTTCTCTCCAAGATCGTGTGTGTGTGGATACCTTAGAGATACGGTTACCCTAACCGTATTTTGATCCGACCAAGTCTTGGATGAGCGGGATAAGTGAAGGGCGTCGCATCGAAGGCATACTTCTTCCTCTAGATGAGATCTAGCAAAAGTAGGATACGAAACGTTTATGATTTTTCACTTGGATCTCTGGAGGGATCCTAATTTTTTCGCTGCGATTTTTTTTTTGTTTATCACTCGGGATCCCTACACCCACATCATCAGACACTCCCCCTCGACCGGTACCTAATCAAACACGAAATACAAGATCTTTTGGAACCCAAATTTTGGGTCCATTAGCATTCACAACAAATTGTTTAGGAACACAAGCTTTAGTTACGTTTGCCTTAACTGCATGAGTTTTACTAACTAATGACATGAAACTGAATACCCTTTGCTTCGGTTTATAGCCTATCCTGGCTTTGTTGTAGACTGCCCTTTGGGCATCTAATATCATGTTAAGGGTTTGAGAGCTTGTTGTGAATTTCTCAAGTGTGCACTTGAGATCATCAACTTGTGCTCTCATGGAATTGTTTTCCTCTCTAAGTTTTTCAATTTCAGAGGTATCAGTTCTATTTTCTGCAGAAATAGAATTCAGATTCCTAAGTTCCTCTACCTCCGATTTCAATATCTTAACTTTAATTTTTGATCTACTCAAAGCATTGGTCAAGCATGCTATTGTTTCATACAATTTATCTAACTCAGGGGATGTTACCTCATCACCATCAGATGATGATGTGTCCTCCGGTGAAGATACACTCTAACTTTCATTTTCCTCTGAATCTGAGTTATCAAACACCATTAGCGCAGTATGCTTGGTCCCTTTTGCCTTGTCTTCATCTTCTGAGGAGTTGGAAGAAGACTCATCCTATGTCGCCCTCAATGCCTTCTTCTTCCTGGGCTTGTCATCTTTCTTGTTGAGATCAGGACATTCACTTTTGATATGTCCTTTCCTGTTGCACTCAAAACAAACAACATCAGTTTTACCTCTAAATTTATGTGATGACTTACCCTTCCTCTTGTCCGCGAAGATTTTCTTCACATCCTTCTTATTGTACTTTCTACTTCTCCTCATCATCCTCCGTACGAAATTTGCTATCTCACTGGATGATGACTCATCATCACTGTCACTGCTTGTCTCGGATGAGGATGAAGATGACTCCCTCTTCTTCTCCTTTTTCTTGTTCTCCTTGCATTGTTCGCCTGCAACAAATGCAATACCTTTCTCTTTTGGACCCTTATTAGTTTGCTCATGTAGTTCCATTTCACAAAACAATTCATCCAATTTTACAGTAGATAAATCCCTTGATACTTTGTAGGCATCTACCATAGATGACCACAAAGCATTTCGGGGAAAGGATTTTAGGACATACCTGATAGTGTCTCTGTTTTCCAAACCTTCTCCAACTGAATGCAACCCATTCAACACCTCCTTGAACCTTCCGTGCAATTCACCAACAGTCTCTCCATCTTTCATAGCGAAATTTTGCAGCTGGTTCATGTAGAGATCACGTTTTGCGATTCTCGAGTCTCTTGTGCCTTCGTTGAGTTCTATCAGTTTATTCCGGAGATCTTGTGTGCTACTGAACAGACCAATCTTGTTGAGTTGGTCCTTCGCCAAACCACATTGCAGAGTTACTGTGGCCTTAGTATTTGCTTGTGCCCTGCGTTTTTGCTCTGCAGTCCACTTTCCAGACTCAAGTGTTTTGCCTTCTGCATCCATTGGTGTTGTGAAGCCTTCGGTCACCGAGAACTACATATCTATCTCAGTCATGAGATAGTACTCCATTCGGCTTCGCCAATAGTGGAAATTTGTTCCGTCAAAGAAAGGAGGCATGTTTGTGTTGTAGCCTTCTTGTATCGCCATTTTAACTTGCTCTTGCGATTGTGAGTCCGGAGAAGAGCACCAGGCTCCGATACCACTTGTAGGACCGTTGGTGTCGCTAGAAGGGGGGATGAATAGCGATACTCGTCTCTTTGATTCGTTGTGCTCGTCTACAATGTTAGTATGCAGCGGAAAACTCGAATACAAGCACAACAACACACAACAAACACAAAACATAGTATTTACGTGGTTCGGAACTCAAGTTCCAACTCCACGGTTGAGCCCCTCCTCGGCTCTAGCGATGCACACCACCACTATAATACTTCTCCTTCTCGGTGACACACCAGAGGTGGAGAAACCCCTTACACAGTTTATCAGAAATTACACAAAACTTACAGTAGTAGGAGATGAAGAAGAAACCGCTTACAATGATTGTAGTGAAAACTAGATTGCTTCTTCTTTTCATAACTTGTAACTGCCTTGGAGATCAAGAAACCTCGAGAATACAAAACCCTCATTTGAGTAATAGCTTCTTATAATTGTATTTCAAAAACCACCCATGTAAGCCTTTTAAATCGAGCCTGATTAGGGCTTTTCCAGCCTGTGCAGTCGAGTCGCCTCGACTGGTGCCTCGACTGGCACATTAACTCGCATTTAATGAGCTTCCAACGGTAAGTCTTTCACCAAAATTAACATTATTTGTCCATTGTAACTTAGGTCCAGTCGAGGCGATGAACCTTCAGTCGAAACTCCCTTGCTTGTTTGATCCAAAGCGAGCAGCGATCGAGCTCACGATCGGCGGTCCCTGCGTCTGTTTCGTTGAACCAAGCATCAGTCGAGGCGTCGCCTCGACTGCTGAGGGATTTTTCCTTTGAACACGCAGACCGCAGTCGAGGCTTTAATCGACTACGGCTTGCTTCTGTTCGTGAGAAACAATCCCAGTCGAGGCGTCGCCTCGACTGTTATAGTATTCTTAGCGTTTTACAAGCTAGTCGAGGTGCTGCCTCGACTCTTGACCGTTTCAACTCGTCTAGAGTCGAAACCACGCCTAAGAGAGTGTACCCTTTACCTGATGCCTGTGAACCACTGTTCATAGGCCTTCCGTGCCAAGAATCACTTTCGGTACTTCGTGCCAAGACTCCTCGTCTGGGTCTTCATGCCAGGACTCCTCGTCCGGGTCTTCACTTGCCAGAACTCCTCGTCCGGGTCTTCATTTGCCAGGACTCCTCGTCCGGGTCTCCATTTGCTAGGACTCCTCGTCCGGGTCTTCATTTGCCAGGACTCCTTGTCCGAGTCTTCACCACCTTGCATCCAGTCCTCGGCCTACAAGGAATTTCTTGAAAATACATCTCAACTAACCACATGAAATAACACATAATTATCACCTAGACTTGAAACCTTTGTCAAACACCAAAACATCATCTGGGCCTGATTGCACCATCAGTTTGGTAGTTTTCCAGAGTTGTATGTTGAGTTCCAGGGTAGTGTAGCATATTTCTAGGGCAGTATGTTAAGTTCCAGGGAAGTTTGATAATGTTCTAGAGTAGTGCGTTGAGTTCCAGGGTAGTTTGGTAGCTTTCCAGAGCTGTATGTTGAGTTCCAAGGCAGTGTAGCATATTTCTAGAGCAGTATGGTGAAGATCCAAGGTAGTTTGATAATTTTCCAGAGCAGTATGTTGAATTCTAGGGTAGTTTGGCAGTGTCCAGAGCCGTATCTTAAGTTTCAAGGCAGTGTAGCATCTTTCCAGCGTAGTTGGTGAAGTTCCAGGGCAGTTTGGGTAGTTTAGCTTCTTTGCAGAGTAGTATGTCTATTTCCAGGGTGGTTGGGCACCGGTTCAGAGCGGTATGTTTATTTTAGGTAGGTTTCGCATGTTTCCAGAGTAGTATGTTTATTTCCAGGGTAATTCGACATCGTTCCAAGGTAGTTTGCTTAATGCCAGGGAAGTTTAACATGGTTCCAGGGTAGTATGTTAAATTCTAGAGCGGTTTAGTATAGTTCCAGGGTGGTATAAGCAGTTCCAGAGTGGTATAAG
Organism: Wurfbainia villosa; assembly: GCA_025175895.1. Classification (NCBI taxonomy): domain Eukaryota; kingdom Viridiplantae; phylum Streptophyta; class Magnoliopsida; order Zingiberales; family Zingiberaceae; genus Wurfbainia; species Wurfbainia villosa. The sequence continues at coordinate 130,034,557 of CM045986.1, read as the reverse complement.
CAGTTCTAGGGCACTTCCAGGGTGGTATAAGGAGTTCCAGGGCGGTATAAGCAGTTCCAGGGCAGTCTATCTAATTCCAGAGTAGTCTATATAATTCCAAATCAGTTTATATAATTTCAGGACAGTCTATATAATATTAGTTTCTTCCTCATTATGCATAGCAATTATTTCTTGATATCTCAAGGGGCATTATAGTCAATTAAGTTAGAGAGAAAGCTGGCGGTCATTCCTATATAAAGAGGTGGAAATCAGAAAGCGGGGATGGAGTTTCTGGATCTGGTACGCGGAGATAACTCTTCTCCTTCTTTAAGCTGCTTTCTTTTACTTCTTTGTCTTTTACTGTACTCTTTTTATTCCTTCGATGGATACTGACTTGAGCGTCGGAGGGACCGTGCCGGGAAGCTGGCTCATCCCTAATCGATCACTTTCATCTCAGATCAAGATCCTTAGTAGCATCTTCATATATCTTATAGACCTCGCCTCTTCTCAGTGAAGGAGGAGGAGGAATCTGAGCGTGCCGAAAAAAAGAACACCATCAGAATCCATTTCCGACTTTATGACATCTAACTATTTATTCTTTTCTGAACTTTTCAGAAATTTTTCATAAGTAGTAGGCTCCTCATCCTCGATGATCAATACATCATTCGATTCACTTATGAGAAATTCATATCTCTCAGAAATTCGACGTGTTCTACTAGATCTACAAAATGGTTGTATTTATGAAAGTTTAACTGTCACCTCATCTCTATAAGTAATAAGGTATGGTTCTTAATTAGACATCTCTTGTATGTTTATTGGAATCTCTTGAACTCCATTAGTTCAACTCCACTCCTATTGTTTCATGTAAGAGAAACTTTTTCTATAGGAATATATATTTTGAAACAAATACTTTTTATTTTAAGGAATAATAGAATTGGTAATCTCTTATTTTCTATAAATTGGATAATTAGAATTCCACGCCTTAAAATTATTTTTTTTTAAAGTTATTTAATTTTTAGTTTACAAAATGTCAAAGCCCTCTATTTATTTATTTTTATAATTAGAAAAAACTTAATTGGTTTTTCAAACAGGTCCTATGGAATTTTTGAAAATTCTTATTTAAAAAAAAAATAAAAAATAGTATACTATTTCAGAGAGGGCAACATGGTTCGATCGATAAGCAAACCAGAAAAGGCTTTATTGTCTGTTTGATTTGATGGTATTGCACAAATCTAGAGAAGGCATCATTGTCAGTTGGGCTTCCATTGAATTCATCAAAGTTGCAATTCGGATGGGTTGGGATGATCCTGTATGGGCTTAAGTTGGATTAAAATACAATTAAATCAAGTTAATTGCTCCTTTGCATGATTTTTTTTTTCTCTTCCTTTATACCATAGTCTTGTTAGGGTTTCTTTTTAATCAATATGTCTTAGTTTCTTTCATTTCATTGTTAAATTGAACATTAATTTGTCATTCGATTGAAAAAATAATCATGTAATACCATGCAAGGAAAATGATGGTATTGCACCAGCGTTAACATGAGAACAAACACATGTTAAATCTAATGCATCTGAAATCTTTTATTTTCTCTTTTATGAGTAATTAATTTACTCTTTTCTATCAAATTCCATAATTATTCAAACAGAGAAATGCCGAAATTCGCACTGTTTTTATTGTCCCTTGTTGTCTTTGAAATTAAATCGCCTTTATTTGCGGCCAACTAGCGACATCACGAGGTCTGAGCAGACCTCGATCCTCTGCCCCAGCCACTCCCCTTTGTTCGCCACCGGCGCCGGTATCGTCACATCCACGAACAACTTCTGACAGCTGTCAGGTGTATCGGAGGCAGTGTTGATGGAATTGTTAGCTTCGGAGTACGACATGGAGCCGACGTCGTCGCGCGCGTCCGCGAGGTCATCTACGGCGCTGCTGTAGAACCCCACGCACTGGTTCAGCGCCGACTCCAGATCCGTGCCGGGGTTCTTGCGGGCGATATCTTGGACTAATGCGGCAGTGGCGTGAGTGTCGGAGATGGCGATCTCGAGCGCGATGATGGCGAGATCGGGCACGTTGGGGGCGTTGATGCTCCGTTGGTCGGACAGGAGCATGGAGACGCAGAAGTTAGGGTTAAAGGTAACACTACAGGCGCGGTCGATGAAGTTTCTGTCAGCAAGAGAGCAGGTGGCTGCAGCGGCGAAGACGATGAGTGGGAGACATCGGCGGAAGAAGGCGGCAGAGGCCATTGACTCTACAGACATGCAAGGAGTAACCATTTTGCGTCTATTTTTATAGTTGGGGAAAAAAATCTAAAACGGGAAATCTAAGAAAATCAATTAATAGATTCTTGTTTGGAATAACATTTTAAGGTTGAAGAAAATCAATTAAATGATTATGACATTTTTTTTTATCAATACTTTAATGGCCTTTCTCGGCAGGTTTACCTGGTAGGGTTGTCAATTTGCTGGACATAGATAATAAAAATATGGCAATACTGAAATGCACTGATTTTCTTTTGATTATCTTTCGGATCAAATTCAACACAATCAAAATAATGTAACATAGCATCGAATTGCCTCCGGGGCTATGGTGCAGCGGCAGACGCCCATATAATTTTTCAGACATCTAAGTTTCGAATCTCAGCTGTGTCACATTTATAGAAATTTCCTTCAAATGGAGTGTTGTGTTGGGAATATTGCATCTGTTTGTATGGGTTTAAGAAAAAAAACTTTAGACTGTAAATATAAAACTTACAGCGATCGTCAGAATCTTCACACTTCTTGGATCTGTAGGGAAAACGATCTCTACTCACCGTCTGAAGATCGATCACGTTGGAAAGATCATACCCTTCCACAAGTCAAGTTCTTGCCTTGCCTCGGTGTTCTCGGAACTCACTGTCGCTCCAGCAGCCTGACGGCGACTCACGGACAATACTTCTCTCCGGCAGCCTTCACACTAGCACAACCCTTGTATATTTCCTCCAAAAAACAAGGCCTTGGATGCACACCCCCTTCGTGCAGCGCGTGCTCACGTTGCCAAAAGGCAACGTGTGCACGCTGCTTGCTACAGCAATTACATCTCCCACTCGTCCAAGTTATCCCACATATGTAAATGGTCACATAGACCAATAAAAGGTATTTAGCCACAGACTAAATAGAGTCGGAGTCAATAGTCACATAGACTAATAGAAGTATTTAGTCACATAGACCAAAATATAGCTGGAGTTCATAGTCCCAAAAGACTAATAGAACAGAGATGAATAGTCACAAAGACTATTAGAACAACCAATTCATACATAGGAAAATGGTTCGTACGACAACAAGCACATTGAGAAATCCGATACTAATAAAGTTGTTACACCTTACATAGCTGCTCATTAAATGGTACATAATCATTCTCTGAATGACACATAGTCATTCACCTGATAGTGCACTGTCATCCTCCAAGTGGCACACAACCGTTTTTCAAGTGGTACAAAACCATACTCCTGGTGGTACAAAATCGTTTACCTGGATTCATCCATGTCTTACTATTTACCCATATTAAATAATTTCCATTTACATCAATATGAACATCTCTAATCTCTCATAATAACAATCATGTCAAGAGCATGTTCCATATTCATAATATTCACAATCATTTATATACACAACAGAAATGGATCGACCAGTGAATAATTCTCATAAGATGTAAATCTATTCAATCTTTCTTTTTAGTGTGAATCTATTCATTTTAATCAGTCGTTTTCCTAGCCATGTTCCATAGACCAAATCATCCATAGTCAATAGGTTTTCATGCTAAAGTAGCACACTTTGATTAAAACTTCAAGTAGACACCTAAATAGTCACAAAGGGCAAATGCTGATATTAACATATAATCTCAAAGGGCTCACATAGTAGAGAAGCAGAGATCCATTCTCCTACTATCCTTATTGTCGTTTTAGCACATGTGATATGAATCACATTCTACGATGTTATTTTCTTTACTAATAAAGAGTACATGTTCTTCTTAACATCGTACAGATTTTCATCCAGACATTCCAAATGTCTAATTTTGAATTTAACATATGAATTCTAATCTGGCTCATAAACAGGTATAGTAAATGGTGGGAACATTTACTTCGATCACTTTTCTTAAATGATCTTATCTTGATACACATATCAAGACGACCCTAGCTTATAAGTATGTATCTCTCTATATATAGCTTCCAAAGCTATCCTATAAGTAATAGTCTTACCCCTATTCATACATAACAAACAGAGATGATTGTCCATGTGAGAGGATCAATCACTACCTTCCAACATGCTCGCCGAGATCTTATCAGAATGTAACCTCACATACACTAAATAAATTATGACTAGCATTTCAAACAATCAAATTACAATATCCGATTGTCATTATAAAATTATTACATTCTACGAAGTCACATAGACTTTACATGCTCATAAAATGACTCTCTAGTCATCGACTTAGTAAAAGAATCTGCAAGCATAGCTCGTGTAGGGATATACTGAAGATCACTTTCTTCTTAGCTACAATATCTCTTATAAAGTTAAACTTTATTGTTATATGCTTACCCTTGCTGTGATATTTGAGATCCTTGGAAAAAACTGTAGCAGCTTGACTGTCACAGTAGACGGTCACCGAACTCCCATTGTCCTTAGCAATCTTCAAATGCTTCAGAAATCTCCTTAACCAGACTGTTTCTTGTACAGCTATTGAACATGCCACATATTCAGCTTCCATAGTCGACAAGGACACACAGGCATGTTTCTTGCTGTTCCAGGAGATGGCGCCACCATTCAATAAGAATGCATATCCTGATGTGAATTTTCTATCATCCAGGTCCCCCGCCCAATTTGCATCTGAATAGCCCTTCAGGCTCATATCTGATCCTTGATAATAGAGACTATAATCTGTTGTCATTTTCAGATATCTGAGTATCCTTTTCACTGCCTTCCAGTGTCTCAGTCCTGAGTTTGACTAGAACCGACTGATTAAGCCAACAGCATAGCTGATATCGAGACGAGTACACAACATAGTTTACATCAAACTACCAATAGCACTGGCATATGGTTTTTTATTCATCTCGGTTATTTCTTCAAGAGTCTTGGGACTTATACTCTTGCTTAGAACAATACCTTTCACAATAGGTGATTGTTCACTGTTGCAATCAGACATACTGAAATATTGCAACATCTTATTTATATAAGACTCTTAAGACAAACCCAAAAGTCTCTTAGATCGATCTCTGGTGATCTTAACTCCTAAGATGTATTTAGCTTCTCCCATATCCTTTGTGTCAAACTGTGATGAAAGCCACCCTTTGACTTCTTTCACAAAACCTATGTCATTTCTTGCTATCAGCATATCATCAACATATAATGATAAAATGATATACTTTCCTTTGTCCTTCTTCAAGAAAATGCAATGATCCTCATTGATCATTTCGAAACCATAAGATAAAACTACTTCGTTAAACCTTATGTTCCACTGTCTTGATGCTTGCTTTAGCCCATATATAGATTTCTTCAATCTACATACTTTATATTCTTGGCCTTCAGCAATAAAACCTTCTGGTTGAACCATATAGATTTCCTCATCAAGTTCACCATTAAGGAAAGCGGTTTTTACATCCATCTGATGTAACTCTAAGTCATAATGCGCCACTAAAGTCAAAATCACTTGGATTAACACAAACTTTACTACGGGAGAAAATGTCTCCTCAAAGTCTATACCCTCCAATTGGGTAAATCCTTTTGCAACCAAACGAGCTTTGTATCGATTAATCGATCCATCTGATTTTCTCTTTATTTTGAGAATTCATTTATTCCCAATAGCCCTTCGGCCAGGAGGAAGATTGATTAACTCCCAAACATGATTCTCAATCATTGACTCCATCTCTTCGACCATTGCATTTCTCCATTTTTCTCTAACTCTAGAGCCTAAAGCTTCTTTAACTGATTGAGGTTCATCATCGTCAACTGGGAGTGTCATCATTGCCTCATTCTCAATATCAAACCTCTTCTTAGGTTTGATCTTACGAATACTTTTCCGTAAATTGGGTTGTTGAGAAGTTACCCTGTGACAAGGCAAATCACTCCCACTAGGTTTAACCCATTTTGCTGTGGAGTTCCAGGGATTGTCAGCTGTCTAATAATCCCTTTATCATTACATATTATCTTGAACATATCAGACAAATATTTTCCTCCACGATCAGTACATAAGGTTTTAACCTTATGTTCCGTTTGATTCTCAACTTCGTTCACATAATGAATGAAGCAATCCAATATTTCAGATTTATGAGAAATCAAATACATGTGACCGAAACGAGAGAAATCATCAATAAATGTAATGAAATAGGAAGCTCCATGTCTAGCCTTCACATACATTGGAGCATAAATGTCCGAATGAATTAGTTGCAATGGTGACTCTACCCTAATAGTCTTACCAAATGGTTTCCTAGTTGCTTTTCTAGCCAAACAATGCTCACACATAGACAAGTTAATCTTAGCATGAGAGCCCAAGTAACCCTCTTTAGCTAACCGATTCATGTGATCTTGTCCTATATGTCCTAATCTAGCATGCCAAATATCATCAGTTATATTCGCATCACTAGTAAGAGCAATGTTTGAAAAACAACTATTAATTGCACAATTAACATTTGGTTCCATATAAAGAACCATAAAACCATTTGTTAAAAAACCATATCCGATTGATACGGAGTCAATCTTAAGTTCAACACAACGACTGTAAAAATTAATACAATACCCCAAATCAAGAAGATAAGTAACAGAAATAAGATTCCTTCGAATCTCAGAAGCATATAAGACATCATGTAGAAACAAAGTACTTCCACCTTGAAGGTTAAGTTTGCAAGTGTCGATTCCTTTGACTTCAACTCTTGCATTATTTCCTATATATATCCATTTGTTGCCAGCTGGTATCCTACGGTACTCCACATATGTAACCTGCTCCTGAGCTACATGGTTGGTTACTCTCAAATCTATAATCCACAAAGGATAAGAATCAGCCAACAACACAGAACTAACAACAAAATGCTCAAAAGACAGATTTGAAGTTACCTTTTTCGACTTAGTACACTCCCGAGCGTAGTGACCCTTTTTGTTGGTGCAATCGGCCCAGGTCATGATTGACCAGACTCGAGTTTGACTTGAGTAGTATTTTGATGTTTGACAATGTGTTTGGGAGATTGTTGGCTCAATCGACCCAGGTCATACTTGATGTTTAACGATGGTTTGACCATTGTCATGGGAGAAGTCCAAGTCTTGTGTACTTGGTATGGAAAGTCCAAGCTTGAGTCTTGGCATGGAAAGTCCAACATGGGTTGGCAAGGAAAGTCCAAGCATGGGTTTTGGCAAGGAAAAGTCCAAGCATGGGTCTTGGCATGGAAAGTCCAACATGGGTTGGCAAGGGAAAGTCCAAGCTTGAGTCTTGGCAATTTAGAAGTCCAAGGGGAATATTGGCGGCGTAAAGTCCAAGGGTGGAGTCTTGGCAGCATAAGTCCAATGGTTGGTGGCGTAAAGTCCAAGCGGAGTCTTGGAAGCGTAAGCCCAATGTGCCTTGGCGGTGTAGACCATATTAGCATGACAATAGCTTATGGAAGCACCTGAAGGCTAGCATATGAATGAACAAGTCATGGATGACTTGGAGGGATCCGATAGACGTGAGGTGATGAAGGTGACTAGAAGGCTTAGGTCTAGACTAAGGGTGGTCTAGCAAGTATGGGGGTACTATACTTGGGTTAAAACTTCATGTTTGAGGTGTATCAATCGACTGGGACTATGGTCAGTCGACTGATGGGAGTCAACTAGGGTTTGACTGCGGGAAGATGGCCTAGCAGTGGACTGCCAGCATTGGGCAATCGACTTCTTGTGCCATCAGTCGACTGCTAGGGTATGACAATCGACTGATGCTTCGGCCACGAGAACAGTAAGCTCTCCAGTCGAGTGATTGACCCGAACACTCGACTGATTGAGCTATCAGTCGATTGATGGGTATGATTAGTCGACTGATGCCCTATCTGTTGGAACTTATCTGACGTGGTTCATGTCATTGTGAGACAACGACTACAGGGGCAGTCGACTGATAGTCTCAATCAGTCGACTGCTAGGTGGAATCTGTTAGTAATATATGAGAGATGTCCTAAGGCAATCGTCTTATGTATGAACCATTTATATGATAAATGAAGATTCACTATTTGAGTATACATGGTTTCATGTATTTGATTGGATCTTAAACTCATTTACTGAATGTCCGCGATACGACTCACAGCATGAGAGAATTTGTGATTGGATCACAACTAGTGAGTATCTCTACATGTGTAATTGTGATGTATCGGAATTATCCCTAGTCGATGAATTGATGGATTTGGACACCATCAATTCTGTCAAGACTAGCACGAGGTATACTCCTTGGTGTATCCAAGCAGCTGATTCTCACTGGTTGGAGATATTGTGATGTCCGGAGTTAATCGTGGATGTTAGTTATGGTAACTAGTTCATTGGAGTGACCAGCCGACTTCATATGGTTCTCTGCATATATAGATATGTCAATGAAGTTCTTACTGTGGCTTAAGTGCGATGTTCCTTTGACTTGCGGTATTCAAGTCATCTTGATCATAAAGACTTATGCTTTGACATCTTAAGCAAGCATCTCTGAGGATATGTGGACCCGGGATGATTGGGTATAAGTCGAAGTGATCGAAGGTGTTTGAATAGCCTATAAAGGATTCACCACTCCTTACGAGGAGATGTATACCCATGGCCTCTCGTCGGATTGTTACTAAAGTCTTTGGCCAAAGCATTACATGTTTAGAGTAAGGTACTCTTCGATACATGTGTAGTAACTAGAATCCATAGGACGAGGAAATGATACTTGGGCTAGGTGTGACGTAGTCAGCCTAGTGGGGACTGACACTATAGACCATGTCCTGAACCAAGTGGGTATAAGATGAGTGAAGGGAATGGGGCACGATTCATTCGAGCTGCTGAAGGGTTTCAGAAATAGTTTTGGATCAACCGTTGATCTTTTCGGTTAATTGGGGATCATGATGTACTACTAGGTGTCACTCATGATCGTTCTATAATTAATGGTTAATTATAGACGGCCAACATAAACCGAGAACCTATTTGGTCACATGCACAACGAGCGTAATCCGAAGGATTTAAAACGAGCTTGAGAATGAGATTCTCAGACCGAGAGAAACTAGGTTTGGTTGGACCAAACAAGAAGCGAGCATGAAATTGTTTCAGTCGCAATGGAAGCGTGGATGGGCTGTGTCTTATGAAGACATAATGGATGAACCAAAATGGTTTGGTTCTAATCCAATGGAGGAGAATAAACCAAAGAGGTTGGTTTATTTTAAACGAATGAACCAAAGTTGGTTCGATTCATTTTAACTTAAAATAAACCATCATGGTTTGGTTTATTTTAACTTATATTAATGGAGCGGGTTAACGGGCCTTATGGTTATGATCCAATAACCATTAAGAGAATTAGTTCTCTATAAAAGAGGGCTTAAGGGTTTGTTAAGCCCTAATCCAGAAGCCCTTGACCTAATTGTTGCCGCCCCCTTCCTCTCCTTGGAGAAGTCGGCGCCAATAGCCTTGTGCCGCCGTCCAAATTGTTGCTGGCGTCCAAGCTTCGGTCGGTGATCCTCCGGAAACTCTCCGGTGATCTTCCTTGGGTTCGGTAATAAGGTGAGCTTCCACCTTTCCTTTGGCCGGCCCCTACTCCTCCACCAAAAGCTGTCCAGTTTTCTGGACAGCTTGTTACCCTCTCGTCGGAGCGTCGTTTGGACGACGTTTGGAGCTTCAAAAGTGGTAGCCTTGCCAGGGATTCAATCTCCAGTAATCCTCATAGGTGGAGGACGAAGGATTCGCCAAACGGTTGATGAATACCTCTCCGGATAAGCGAGTTTTGAGGACTCGTCTTTGGATCCGAATTTGGATTCGGATCGTGATCTTCTCTCGATCACATCGTCTTCAACACGAGGCTAGTAACCCGTACGAAGACGAGGCTCGTGACTTAGTGAAGTCATCCCGAAGATACTCGGCGTGGACACGGATAGAGACGATTCTAGCGAGGATCATTCCGGTTGATGTCGTTCCCGCTACACGTGATACGTAAGGTATACGTAGTTAAATTTCCTTTTATTGCAAAATTTAAATTTACGGTTATATCTACACATGTTGTACTATGCATGCGTGTGATGTGTGTGTTGTAATAAATGTAGATTTATTATTTTTGTTTCTTCCGCTGTGCACATGTTTATGAAACATGTTCGAACACACACTCGTCGCGGTGCCGGAAACCCAATAGTGGTATCAGAGCCCAGGTTGTGTTTCGACATAATCGTAAAATTGTTTTGCGATAGTCATAATGATATTTCTGGAAATTTTCTACTTTTGGAAAGTTAGTTTATTGAAATTTTTCAATTTTGGAAAGTCTAGAAGTATTTATGGAAATCTTCCACTTTTGGAAAGTTGGAAGTATTTATGGAAATTGATATTTTCCATAAATAAAATATTTGATTAGATTTGAAAATTTGTTTCCTAATTTAATCATGATTTGATTTGGGAAATCAAATCTTAAAATATTTTATTTCCATAAGTAGTTTTGATGATTTAGGAAATTGATTTCCTAAATTGACTTTCCTTAATCAACTATTTCCACAAATAAAATATGTGATTAGATTTGGAAATTTGTTTCCTAATTTAATCATGATTTGATTTAGAGAATCAAATCTTAAACATATTTTATTTCCATAAATAGTTATGACATATAAGAAAATATTGTACATTACATAATTGTATGTCATGTAATTGCATTAGATGCATATCATTATGTCATGCGTGTCGTGAAATGTAGATGTATGTCATGTATGTCATGCCATGTAGATAATAGTTATTTGCATGCAAAGAGGATGAGACATAAAAACCCTAACTCAATATTAAAGCCTATACCTTTCATTAATATGGTTAGAACCAGAGTTCCGTTTCTTGTTCGGGTTGTTGGACTCTCTCCAAGCCCAGCTCGAACCAGAACATGTTTAAACCATGGAATAGTTTAATACTAATATGGTAAGAGTCAGAGGTCAATCGTTAGCTTTGGTTGTTGGACTCTCTCCAAGCCGGGCAAATTGGTTGAATGCGCTCTAACCATATTAAAACTATTTCTTGATTAATGGGTAGGCTTTAACCTGGAGCATCGGCTTGTTGGACTCTCTCCAAGGTCGATGTAAAGGGAGGTGAAGTTGGGTGCTATGCATATGATGCATACTTGTTAATGTGTTAACAACCCGATGTATGTGTGAACATTCAATTAGTTGATAGCACATTGTGATAGTTGTATATACGTGATATGCAATCGATATAGTTGATACCTACCATCGTAGTTATGAATGGCTTGTTGGACTCTCTCCAAGGTTATTCATATCTATGATGGATATCAGCCCATTCGGAGATGGACCTACGATCTCTCGAAGTGATTTTGGGGTTTTTGAAATTCGAAAAATGAATGGGATTTATAAATGCATATTGATGCATTTTAAAATCATTTTCTCATATATGCTCGTTTTGTATTTCTAGGTCAATCGATTGATCATGACGTCTTTGAATTTGCGCACTATTTTGGATTCAAACAAACTGACTGGGCCTAACTTCCTGGACTAGCTTAGAAACCTGAGAATTGTTCTCAAGGTGGAAAAGCTAGCATATGTCCTTGAAGAGCCTCTTCCCAACCATCCTAAGGATGATGCAACTCCAGACCAAATGTTGGTCTATCAGAAGCATGTGGCAGATTCTGAGCTGGCGAGTTGCATCATGCTAGCGGCGATGGTACATGAGCTGCAAAAGCAGCATGAGCATATGGATGCTAATACCATGGTCTTCCATCTTCATGAGTTGTTTGATGATCAAGCGAGATCTGAAAGGTTCGAAGTCTCCAGGCTCCTCTTCACCACGAAGATGCAAGAAGGTTCGTGCTAAAGATGAGCAGGTACATCAATGACTAGCTACCCTCGGGTTTGTGATGGATCATGAATTAAGTATTGACTTAGTGCATTGTTTGCCAAGAGTTTCTCACAATTTGTGATGAACTATCGGATGAACAAATTAGAATCCACTATTCTGAGCTCCTCGATATCTTTGAAAGGCTGTGGAGCCTTACATGAAGCATGAGGAGAAGGCGGTTACATTAGTTGATTCCTCAAGAAAGGTTCTAAGAGAAGGCAAAGAGCGAGAAGAAAGGAAGAACAAGAAGGCTAAGAAGGAAGAACCAGCACAAAAGGGCGCACAACACAAAGGGCACTTGCCATCATGTGGCAAGGAAGGCCAGCGAAGAAGCTGCAAGATTTATCTTGAGTCCATGAAGAAGAAGAAGGCATCCGATGCCCCATCCTCTTCAGGTATCTTCGTTATTGATTGTCATTCTATTTCCTTAGACACTTGGGTATTGGATACTGGGTGTGGCTCACATATATGTAATGACATACAGGGGCTAAGGAATAGAAGAAGACTCGTCAGAGAGGAGTCAAATTTGCGAGTTGGCAATGGAGCAAAGGTTGTTGCGGTCACCATCGGAACTTATTTGCTGAAGCTCCCTAGTGGACTAGTCTTGGAACTGGACAATTGCTATTGTGTTTCTTCTCTAATAAAGAACATTGTTTCTTTTTCCTGCTTAAATAGAAATGGTTTCCATTTGACGTTTAGTAACAATTGTTGTTATATAACTTTGAATGGCGTACTTTATGGAACTGGAACTTTGAGCAATGGCATTTATACGTTGGATGTATCCAGTGACATTTTCAATATCGAAGCGAGCAACAAGCGTGCTCGAAAGGATGATCAATTAGACTCCTACATGTGGCATTGTCGTCTTGGCCATGTAAGCAAGAAACACATGTCTGAATTACACCGATGTGGAATTCTGGAATCGTTTGAATTGGATTCATACGATACATGCGAATCATGCTTAAAAGGCAAGATGACTAAGTTACCTTTTACTGGAAAAGGTGAACGAGTGGGAGAGTTACTAGGTCTAATACATACTGATGTATGTGGACCTATGTCAACTCAAGCTTTAGGAGGCTATAGCTACTTCATTACCTTCACCGATGATCACTCACGGTTTAGGTATGTGTTCTTGATGAAACACAAGTCTGAAGCCTTTGAAAGGTTCAAAGAATTCAGAAATGAAGTAAAGAAACAACATGACAAAAGTATTAAAATACTTCGATGGGATCGAGGTGGTGAATACTTAAGTCAAGAGTTTCTTGATTATCTAAGAGACAATGACATATTATCTCAATGGACTCCGCCATATACACCACAGCATAATGGTGTATCTGAGAGGCGTAACCGGACCTTGTTGGACATGGTCAGGTCAATGATGAATCATGCGAATCTTCCCAAGTCCTTTTGGGGTTTGTTTACTTGTTAAACAGAATGTCAACCAAGGTAGTCTCTACTACTCCATATGAGATATGGAATGGTAAGAAACCTCATGTATCTTACTTGAAGATATGGGGTTGTCCAGCTTATGTGAAGCGGACTGTATCAAACAAATTGGATGTTAAGTCTGATAAATGTGTATTTATTGGATACCTTAAGGAAACAAGGGGTTACCAATTCTATCATCCTGTGGAACAAAAGGTGTTTGTTTCAAGGCATGTTGTGTTTCTAGAGAAAGAGTTTCTCTTGCAAGAAAATAGTGGGAGTGTCGTCGAGCTTGAGGAGGCTCGAGAGACTCAAATAGACATTGATGAGATACCTGGTGAAGCACAACAGCCGATAACTCATAGTGATGAGCAATCATTTGGACTCATCAGTAATACCACCACATCTTTGTAGATCTGGTAGAACACGCAACATTCCTGAGAGATATGGATTTCTCGTAAGTGAATCGAATGACGTGTTACTCATTGATGATGAGGAGCCTACCAGTGATGAAGAAGTGCTGACAAGTTTAGAAAGGGATAAGTGGCTTGAAGCCATGAAGTCGGAAATGGATTCCATGTATGAAAACCAAGTTTGGAACTTGGTTGACCCACCTGAAGGCATCAAGCCTATACGGTGCAAGTGGGTTTTCAAGAAGAAAATCGACATGGATGGTAATGTGATTACCTATAAAGCTAGATTGGTGGCGAAAGGATATCGTCAAAAACAAGGTGTTGATTATGACAAAACCTATTCGCCTGTAGCTATGCTTAAATCCATTCGGATGCTCCTGGCCATAGTGGCTCATTATGATTATGAGATATGGCAGATGGATGTGAAAACAGCTTTCCTTAATAGAAATCTGCTCAAGGACGTGTATATGATACAGCCTGAGGGTTTCACATCGGTTGATAAAACCAAGGTATGCAAATTGTGACGGTCCATATATGGATTGAAGCAAGCATCCAGGAGTTGGAATATCCGTTTTGATGAGACGATCAAAAAGTTTGATTTCTCACAAAATCCAGACGAACCTTGTGTGTACAAGAAGGTTAGTGGGAGTGCAGTCGTGTTCCTAGTATTGTATGTCGATGACATATTACTTATAGGAAATGATGTTTCAATCTCACAGTCAGTTAAGGTTTGGTTATCCAAGACATTCTCCATGAAAGACCTGGGAGAAGCAACCTACATCCTCGGGATTAAGATCTATAGAGATAGATCGAAACGGTTGCTTGGTCTTTCACAGTCTACATATATAGACTGAGTGCTAAAGAGGTTTAGCATGTCAGAATCCAAGAAAGGTTTCCTACCCATCAGGCATGGAGTACACCTTTCGAAGTCTATGTGTCCGTGCACAGAAGATGAGAGGATTTGCATGAGTAAGATTCCCTATGCATCCGCAATAGGATCTATCATGTATGCTATGTTATGTACGAGGCCCGATGTATCGTATGCTCTGAGTGTCACGAGCAGATACTAGTCTGATCCAGGAATGGATCATTGGGTGGCTGTTAAGACGATCCTTAAGTACTTAAGAAGAACTAAGGATGTGTTCCTAATATATGGAGAAAGGGACATGGTGATACGCGGGTATACAGATGCCAGCTTCTAGACAAACAAGGATGATTCCAGGTCTCAGTCTGGATACGTGTTCACCTTGAATGGGGACGCAGTGAGTTGGAAAAGTTCCAAACAAGACACTGTAGCAGATTCTACCACTGAGGCAGAATACATTGCAGCTTCGGAAGAAGCAAAGGAAGCGGATTGGATCAAGAAGTTCATTTATGAACTTGGTGTGATTCCAGCCATTGTTGAAGCAATACCGGTCTACTACGATAACAATGGAGCAATTGCACAGGCGAAAGAGCCAAGGTCTCATCAACGATCCAAACATGTGATTCGCCGCTATCATCTTATCAGAGAGATCATCAGTAGGAAAGAAATACAAATCGAGAAAATCTCCACTGAAAGGAACTTAGCGAATCCTTTGACTAAGGCATTACCTCAAAGTAAGTTTGAGGGTCATGTTACAGCTTATGGTATTGGATACCGTAGCGATTGGCATTAGGCCAAGTGGGAGTCTGTTAGTAATATATGAGAGATGTCCTAAGGCAATCGCCTTTATGTATGAACCATTTATATGATAAATGAAGATTCACTATTTGAGTATACATGGTTTCATGTATTTGATTGGATCTTAAACTCATTTACTGAATGTCCGCGATACAACTCACAGCATAAGAGAATTTGTGATTGGATCACAACTAGTGAGTATCTCTACATGTGTAATTGTGATGTATCAGAATTATCCCTAGTCGATGAATTGATGGATTTGGACACCATCAATTCTGTCGAGACTAGCACGAGGTATACTCCTTGGTGTATCCAAGCAGCTGATTCTCACTGGCTGAAGACATTGTGATGTCCGGAGTTAATCGTGGATGCTAGTTATGGTAACTAGTTCATTGGAGTGACCAGCCGTAAGACTTCATATGGTTCTCTACATATATAGATATGTCAATGAAGTTCTTACTATGGCTTAAGTGCGATGTTCCTTTGACTTGCAGTATTCAAGTCATCTTGATCATAAAGACTTATGCTTTGACATCTTAAGCAAGCATCTCTGAGGATATGTGGACCCGGGATGATTAGGTATAAGTCGAAGTGATCGAAGGTGTTTGAATAGCCTATAAAGGATTCACCACTCCTTGCAAGGAGATGTATACCCATGGCCTCTCGTCGGATTATTACTAAAGTCTTTGGCCAAAGCATTACATGTTTAGAGTAAGGTACTCTTCGATACATGTGCAGTAACTAGAATCCGTAGGACGAGGAAATGATACTTGGGCTAGGTATGACGTAGTCAGCCTAGTGGGGACTGACACTATAGACCATGTCATAAACCAAGTGGGTATAAGATGAGTGAAGGGAATGGGGCACGATTCATTCGAGCTGCTGAAGGGTTTCAGAAATAGTTCTGGATCAACCGTTGATCATTTCGGTTAATTGGGGATCATGATGTACTACTAGGTGCCACTCATGATCGTTCTATAATTAATGGTTAATTATAAACAGCCAACATAAACCGAGAACCTATTTGGTCACACGCACAACGAGCGTAATCCGAAGGATTTAAAACGAGCTTGAGAATGAGATTCTCAGACCGAGAGAAACTAAGTTTGGTTGGACCAAACAAGAAGCGAGCATGAAATTGTTTCAGTCGCAATGGAAGCGTGGATGGGCCATGTCTTATGAAGACATAATGGATGAACCAAAATGGTTTGGTTCTAATCCAATGGAGGAGAATAAACCAAAGGGTTTGGTTTATTTTAAACGAATGAACCAAAGTTAGTTCGGTTAATTTTAACTTAAAATAAACCATCATGGTTTGGTTTATTTTAACTTATATTAATGGAGCGGGTTAACGGGCCTTATGGTTATGATCCAATAACCATTAAACGAATTAGTTCTCTATAAAAGAGGGCTTAAGGGTTTGTTAAGCCCTAATCCAAAAGCCCTTGACCTAATTGTTGCCGCCCCCTTCCTCTCCTTGGAGAAGTCGGCGCCAACAGCCTTGTACCGTCGCCCACCCCCTTGTGCCGCCGTCCAAATTGTTGCCGGCGTCCAAGCTTCGGCCGGTGATCCTCCGGCAACTCTCTGGTGATCTCCCTTGGGTTCGGTAATAAGGTGAGCTTCCACCTTTCCTTTGGCCGGCCCCTACTCCTCCACCAAAAGCTGTCCAGTTTTCTGGACAGCTTGTTACCCTCTCGTCGGAGCGTCGTTTGGACGATGTTTGGAGCTTTGATAGTGGTAGCCTTGCCGGGGATTCAATCTCCGGTAATCCTCATAGGTGGAGGACGAAGGATTCGTCAAACGGTTGACGAATACCTCTCCGGAGAAGCGAGTTTTGAGGACTCATCTTTGGATCTGAATTTGGATTCGGATCGTGATCTTCTCTCGATCACATCGTCTTCAACACGAGGCTCGTAACCCGTACGAAGACGAGGCTCCTGACTTAGTGAAGTCATCCCGAAGATACTCGGCGTGGACATGGATAGAGACGATTCTAGCGAGGATCGTTCCGGTTGATGTCGTTCCCGCTACACGTGATACGTAAGGTATACGTAGTTAAATTTCCTTTTATTGCAAAATTTAAATTTACAGTTATGTCTACACATGTTGTACTATGCATGCGTGTGATGTGTGTGTTGTAATAAATGTAGATTTATTATTTTTGTTTCTTCCGTTGTGCACATGTTTACGAAACATGTTCGAACACACACTCGCCGCGGTGCCGGAAACCCAACAGAATCCAACCCAAGAAGAAGATTTAAAGGGAGCTCATGGAGGAGGTTTTCGCCATCGGTTTCTTGGACGTTCTTGAGGTGATTTGCTAGTGCAAATCAGGGTCTTCAACCACGGTTCGAGCAATCAACAAGCAAGCATCTAAAAGCTCTTTGTAAAGTTTTCTTTACTTGCATTCTATTGTATTTGCTTGTATTCTTATTGTATTACTATTGTAATCTTTATACGAGATTTATCTGCCTCTGACTTGTTGTCGAGGAGGAGTATTATTGTTATAGAGGTGTGTGTTGGCATCGCTAGGGCTTTTAGAACCCAATCCGTGGAATATGAACCATTTGATTTCGAACCACATTACATCGTATTGTTGTGCTTGTGTTTGTGTGTATTTGTTTTATTATTTCTATTTCTGCTGCGTATAACACTTTTTGTAGCAAGCACACAATCACAAAAGAATTCCTCCATCTACGACGTACACGCTATTCACCCTCCCCTCTAGCGGCCACCGAGGTCCTAACAATTGGTATCAGAGTGAGGCCGCTCTTCAAGGATTAACAACCAAGAGAGCACCGCTAGAGGTTGAAGAGATGGAGTTTGAAGAACAATTAGGATGAGACATCAATACACCGGTCCCGTATGCGCTTTATGGATGAGAAGGCTTCAATTCATGGAAGAGACGGATTAAAGACTTTATTATGATAAGGGATTTCAAGGAATGGTCCATTTTGATAGAGGGATTTGACTATCCAAGAGGACCAAAGGGAAACTTCCTCAAGATGAAGAGATGGACCGAGGAGCAACTCCAAGAGTTTGATAAAAATAAGAAGGTGGTCAAATTTATTATTGATTTGATTCCTAATGACATCTTGTGTAGCTTAGGAGATTACATGGATACCAAGGAGCTATGGAGCAAGTTGGCAAGATTCCATGAGGAGTCTCACTTGGCACAAGAGGAAGAGGTCGAAGAAGCTAGTTCATCCTCACAAGAAAGTGGGGATTCGGAAGTTGAAGAGGAGTCAACATCCGAGAAGGAAGAAGAGGTGGAATTGGAAGAAGTCTCCACCTCTAGGATTGAGGGGGAGGAGAGACCATCTATGCCGGAGCCGGAACAAAATCAAGAAGACGCTTCAACCTCCGGAAGAAGTGAAGAATCAATTCTGGAACCGACCACCACCCTAGGTAACTCAAGCATTTTGGTTAAAATTAAAAATCATGTATTATGTTTTGAGTGTAGGAAGTATGGGCATTACAAGAGTAAGTGTCCTAAGAAGGTCAAGAAGTCTCCACCGACGCCTAAAAGTCAAGAGAAAACTAAGGATGTCGGTGCCCCCACCATTAAAAGCAATGAGCACATCATTTGCTTCAAATGCCGACAACCTGGATACTACCAGAGTCAATGCCCAAAGGGGGAGAAGAAGACTCATGAAGGAGGAGCATCAAATGTAGGGGGAGCCTTAAAAGCTAACCCTAAGGTAAACTTTAATAATGCTCATTCCTTAAGTTATAGGCAAAAGCATGCTAGAAATAATTTTAGCAATCTTGCAATTTATCATAAAGAGCATGCTAGAAATAGGGAGTATTGCTTAGGTGCTAAGAATGTCAACCTTAGGGATAAGGAGAAATTTGGAACTAATGTCCCTAAAAATATTCTACCTAAGGACAAACCTAGATCGACCAATTCTAGACCTATCCTTCCTAGGGAGATCATTAGGAAGATAAAGGATCACCTAGGCATCAACCCTAAATGGATTAGACATATGCCTAGAAATAAAAATATCTCAAGAGGTAATGAAAAATCAAAAATTGAGATATTAGAAAAGGAAAATCAAGTCTTGAGGTCATGGCTTGAGAAAATAAAAAAGACCCTTAGGAATATACAAAATCAATTTAAGCGGTCAAATGGTCAAAGTCAAGGGCCTAGGAGATAAAAGTCAACCAAGGGCAAGAAAGGTTTGGGTCACAAACCTAAGCCCAAGGAGACCTATCATAGTGTTCCATTCAATTATGGAACACAATCTAAGTCTAGGAAGACCAAGATTACCAGGTAAGTCATCCCTAAGGATTACCAAGGTGTGTACCTAGTGGCTAGGATTTTGAAGAAACCTAGGGAAGCCATTAAGAAGGTTACAAGGGGAGTTACCCCTAGAGTTAACCTAGGCAAGACCCAAATGACCAAGGCTACCAAGCCTAGGAGGGTCATTAAGAGGGTATGTAGGGAAGTTATCCCTAGCGAATACCTAGTAAACTCAAGGAGCTCCAATAGGTATTAGGTTCCTAAGAGTGTGATCGATTCACGCTAGATGGGTTTAGGTGTACTAACTTTAAATGGATGGGTAGTTAACCTAACCATGGTAAAGGTGACACTTTAGGTTATTTTCAAGGTTATGGATACCTTGGAAATAGGGTTGAGTGTTAAATCCTAAAATAGTTTAGGATGTGCCAATATTATATAAGAAGTTTGATAAATTGATTAAATTGACACAATTTAGGTTTAGAGGTTGAGATGTATCATTTTGGGTTTTTGGCACACTTGGGATTAATAGTAATATGGAAAAATAGATTTAACCTTAACAAATGACAATTAATGTTAAAATTTAGGTATTATATACCTTTATATTTTATTTGTCATGCTTGATTTACCATATACCTTGTCATGACATCATGTTTTATTTTTATCATCTAAATGTCATGATCATGCTTAGGGTTAAGGTTTAATGTCATGTGTATTTAAATTTAATCATATGTCATGACATCATGATCATTGGACATGTTTACTTATGCTATCATTTATGTCATGATCATTCATGCATTAATTAAAATTGATTTAAGGACAAGTGGCATGACTTGAAGTCTCATGTATAAGGGAATCAAGTAGTATTGCCCTAGAAAATGCATGAAACCCTAGTTTAGGAGAACAAAACTCACACCTCACATTACATTGACATATATGTGTATTGATATACTCTAGATACATGTGAGATGTTAGGAAATGAGTTAAGTTCAAGGTGCATAGTTCTTGCATCTAGATGAACTCAAACTCATCTTATATTATTGATGGATCATTGGGAAAGCTTATGTTCAAGTCATGTACATTGAGCCCAAAGAATATGATCCAATATAAGGTTTTAAAAATATTTTAAAATCATTTTGAAAAATCTTAGTGAGGTCTATCTTTTGATAGCAATCACCATTGATGATGTTGATATAAAGTGAGCTAAAACATTGAAGTTTTTCTTCACTTTTGAACTTTGTGTCAATTTCGCTATTTTATGGGTAAATTATATTTTAAATATTTTTCACCCATTGTATTGGTAATAAGTATTATACATATGAAGTTTCACGATTTTTAAAGTTATGTATAATTACTTATGCATTTCTGAAATTTATTTATGATAACTGAAAATCGGAATTTTCAGTTATCAGTCGACTTCTGCTTGATGGCAGTCGACTGATGGGTAGGGCAATCGACTGTTGACTAATAGAGTCGACTGCCAGGTCTGATTTCGAGTAAACAAAGTTTGTTTAGCCCAATTTCAGCTATGTTAGGGTTCCCTAACTACTCCTAACCCTAGGATATGCTTTGGAAAGCATTAAAAATGGTGAAAATTTATTGGATATGGATTAGGAGAGTTGTTAGGGTGATTTATCGATTTTAAGGAGTGGGAAAGTTCAATGTTGAACTTTTAACCTTATTTTTTATGGTTTAGAGTTCCTATTGACTTAGGGACTTCTCAAGGACATTGTTGGTACAATGGTCAAGGGGGAGCAAGCCTTTAGAGGGAGGTATCCATCATGGGATGATGGATGTTATTTTTTCCTCATGAGAGGGAGAAATAGGAATTTAAGATACCCAATTTGGAAATTGGGAAACTTCATAGGAGTGTCTCTCTTGAGTGATATGAGACTTATCACTAGGAAGATTGCAGGCATCCTAGGTGTCTTTGGACAAAGGGAGAGATTGTAAGATCTCATTGGGATATGAGATATTGACCTCCTTGGGAGAACCTTTTTGATGTATGTCAAAAAGGGAGAGAAAGTAAAATTATCAATTTGGAAAAATTGGTAAGGGAATTTGAGTTAGGGGCCTAACTCAAGGGTGTTTTTTGTCAAACATCAAAAAGGGAAAGATTGTTGGTGCAATCGGCCCAGGTCACGATTGATCAAACTTGAGTTTGACTCGAGTAGTGTTTTGATGTTTGACATTGATGTCTGACAATATGTTGGGGAGATTGTTGGTACAATCGACCCAAGTCATACTTGATGTTTGACGATGGTTTGACCATTGTCATGGGAGAAGTCTAAGTCTTGTGTACTTGGCATGGAAAGTCCAAGCTTAAGTCTTGGCATGGAAAGTTCAACATGGGTTGGCAAGGAAAGTCTAAGCATGAGTCTTGGCAAGGAAAAATCCAAGCATGGAAAGTCCAACATGGGTTGGCAAGGGAAAGTCCAAGCTTGAGTCTTGGCAATTGAGAAGTCCAAGGGGAATATTGGCGGTGTAAAGTCCAAGGGTGGAGTCTTGGCAACATAAGTCTAATGGTTGGCCGCGTAAAGTCCAAGCGGAGTCTTGGCAGTGTAAGCCCAATGTGCCTTGGCGGTGTAGACCACATTAGCATGACAATAGCTGATAGAAGCACCTAAAGGCTAGCATATGGATGAACAGGTCATGGATGACTTGGAGGGATTTGATAGACGTGAGACTGATGAAGGTGGCTAGAAGGCTTAGGTCTAGGCTAAGGGTGGTCTAGCAAGTATGGGGCACCATACTTAGGTTAAAATCTCATGTTTGAGGTGTATCAGTCGACTGGGACTATGGTCAGTCGACTGATGGGAGTCGACTAGGGTTCAACTGCGGGAAGATGGCCTAACAGTCGACTGCCAACATTGGGTAGTCGACTAATTGTGCTATCAGTCGACTACTAGGGTATGGCAGTCGACTGATGTTTCGGCCATGAGCACAGTAAGCTCTCCAGTAGAGTGATCGGCCTGAACACTCGACTGATTGAGCTATCAGTCGACTGATGTCCTATCCGTTGGAACTTATCTGACGTGGTTCATGTCGTTGTGAGACAATGGCTATAGGGGCAGTCGACTGATGGTCCCGATCAATCGACTGCTAGGCGGAATCTAGCCCAAGGACAAGCTTTATAGGGAGCTCATGGAGGAGGTTTTCGCCATCAGTATTTTGGACGTTCTTGAGGCGATTTGCTAGTGCAAATTAGGGTCTTCAACCATGGTTCAAGCAATCAACAAGCAAGCATCTAAAAGCTCTTTGTAAAGTTTTCTTTACTTGCATTCTATTGTATTTGTTTGTATTCTTATTGTATTACTATTGTAATATTTGTATGAGGTTTCTCCGCCTCCGACTTATTGTCGAGAAGGAGTATTATTTTTATAGTAGTGTGTTGGCATTGCTAGGGCTTTTAGAGCCTAATCCCTGGAGTAGGAACCATCCGGTTCCGAACCACATTACATCGTATTATTGTGCTTGTGTTTGTGTTGTATTTGTTTTATTATTTCTTTTTCCACTGCGTATTACACTTTTTGTAGCAAGCACGCGATCACGGAAGAATTCCTCCATCTACGATGTACACGCTATTCACCCCCCCCCCCCTCTAGCGGCCACCGAGGTCCTAACACTTTTTGTCACAATTAAAGCAAGTCACTTTGCTTTTAGGGTTCTTACCAGTCTTCTTGTTCTTGTTCTTCTTGATTGGGCCTTCCCCACCTACAGCAGCAACTTCCTTCTTCTTTCCCTTCCCCTTCTTGAACCATCTCTTTTTCTTGGATTCAAATGATCCTGCAAAATCGGCAGCCAAATAGGCTTGGCCAGAAATCCTTGCGGATTATACTCTCTCCGCCTATAGTTCAACATAGCGTGAGACGTCAGTGAAAGTCTTAATACTCTTATTGTGAGTTAAGGTCTGCTTTATGGTTTCCCAAGAATCTGGAAGGGAATGAATAACTGTCTGAACCTGTTGTTCATGTAACATCTCAAATTTTAGTTACTATATTTTTATTTAAAGTATATATATATATATATATAGAAATAAGAATAAAAAAATGAATAAATAGTTTGTAGTCGAGGCTTGAACCATGAACCGTTGGTTTGGGAGAATAGGCTTCCCACCACTAAGTCATAAGATTACCAATGAGTAGGATATAACAAAATATATCTATTGGTGAAAAAAAAAGAGATTGATTAATTGGACTGATTATTTAAAGGGGTACTCCTCTCTCTCGAGGTGATGATTCAAGAGTTACGAGATTACGTCGGGAGCACAAGCAATACGTAACTGGAACGAAGCATACTCTCTCCCTCTTCTCTCCAAACGCCGCCCATCTCATTAGTCTCTCTCTCATTTTTTTTCCTCGAGCATGCTGATAACAGAAAGGAGTTTTCCCTATTGCTCGTGTTTTTTGACCGATTTCCCTCCCACAAATTATAGGTAGATCTGGATTCTTAGTCCCTTGTGAAGTTCGATTGGTTTGACATTTACTTGGCAGAAATTGTGGCATAACTCGTTGATTGGAAAGGAGTAATCTTTAGGCTTCTTTACCTCGGGTTTCTGAACTGATTCGTTGTAAAGTTTTTAAATGCTTTCGCTGTTATATGCATGAATGTATGATCGCGTAGCGCCGTCGCCCGTCTATAGGATGTGTGTTAGGAGGACGGGAAGGGCGGGCATTACAGGTGGTATCAGAGCTCATTTCTGCCTTTCCACTACACACACATCAAACTCCAAATCCTGCCGCTCCAAGTAAGAAATTCTATGCCTACTCTATTTCTGTTCATGTATGATAAGAAATGATTTTAGCTTAAATATGCATGAAAATATGTATGATAACCTTATGCTAGCCTTTAGTTTAAAGATGCATAGATAAATGAATGATAATCTTATACTAGTCTTATTATAATATATGAAGATAAGCATGGCTGGAAGACGTAGTAATAGGGTCGACGAGATAGTAATATAGGAAGACGTAGTAATAGGGTCGATGAGACAGTAATATATGGAAGACGTAGTAATAGAGTCGATGAGACAGTACCCCCACCTGCTCTTATGCATGTGGTTACTGAACTCCAGTATTGTTGGTGAAGAAGAAAGATGGGTTTATGTGAATGTGCATAGACTACCGAGCGCTAAATAATATGACGATCAAGAGTAGGTACCCTTTACCATGGATTGACAACCTATTCAACCAGTTAAAGGGTGTCACCGTCTTCTCTAAGATTGACCTAAGGTCTAGCTATCATCAAGTGAAAGTGAAACTAGATGATATACCAAAGACGACTTTCCGAACAAGATGCGGACATTATGAGTTCGTAGTTATGCCCTTCGGAGTGACGAATGCACCTGCTATGTTCATGGATCTGATGAATCGGGTATTCTCGGCATTCCTCGATAAATTTGTGTTCGTTTTCATCGACGATATACTGATATATTCGAGAACCCAAGAAGAGCACGCAGAACACCTGAATATGGTATTACAGATTCTTCGGGAAAAGCAGTTGTATGCAAAGTTCTCCAAATGCGAATTCTGGCTCGATCAAGTATCATTTTTGGGTCACATTATATCCAAGCACGGAGTGATGGTATACCCAATAAAGATTGAAGCTGTGAGTAACTGGAATAGGCCAAAGAATGCCAGCGAGATCAGAAGCTTTCTTAGGCTAGCAAGCTACTACAGGAAGTTTGTAGAGAACTTCTCTAGAATTGCAGCCCCTATGACCGTCCTCACCAGAAAGAACAAAAAGTGTGTATGGACGGAGGAATGTGAGAAGAGTTTCTTGGAGCTGAAAAGGAGACTTACAAGTGCTCCAATCCTTACTCTCCCAGAGAACGACAAGAGCTTCGACATGTACAGCGATGCCTCCAGATTGGGACTCGGAGTTGTACTTATGCAGAGGGGTAAAGTTATTGCCTATGCCTCTAGGCAACTCAAGGAACATGAAAAGAACTATCTCACTCACTATTTAGAGCTAGCAGCTATGGTCTTCGCTCTCAAAGTATGGAGGCACTATCTGTATGGAGCACAGTGCAAGATTTATACGGATCACCGGAGTCTGCGGTATTTCTTCACTTAGAAGGACCTCAATATGAGACAACGCAGATGGTTGGAGCTCGTGAAGGACTATGACTGTGAGATCTTTTACCATCCTGGCAAGGCAAACAAAGTGGCCGATGCACTCGACAGGAAGTCCAGTGCCACCCTGATGTCCTTATCAGTATTGTCTCGACCGCTGGAGAAGGAAATTATGCGCTATGGAATCGAGGTTATTTCCGGGCAGCTTTCGACAATGGCAATAATACCAGCACTATTCGATGACATATTAGCAAAACAAAGTGATGATCCAAGTCTCCAGAGGATCAAGCAGGCGATCCTAGAAGGAAAAGGCGAGGGTTTACGTATCGCCAATAGCGGAGTATTATACCTTAGGGATCGGTTATGTATCCCTAACGATCCGGAACTACGCAAAAAGATATTAGAGGAGGCTCATGGAACCCCCTATTCTATGCATCCGGGATCCACCAAAATGTATCAAGACCTAAAAGAGAAGTTATGGTGGTCCGGTATGAAGAGGGACGTAGCTCAGCACATCAGTACTTGCCTGACCTGCCAGCAAGTTAAAGCAGAACACCAGAGGCCTAGAGGAGTTCTGCAACCGATCCAAATTCTGGGGTGGAAATGGGAAGACATCTCTATAGATTTCATTTCAGGTCTTCCTAGGACTACGAACAGATATGATGTTATATGGGTTATTGTTGACAGATTGACAAAGTCAGCTCATTTCCTAGCGATCAAGATGACATATTCGATTGAGCAACTGGCTCAATTATATGCTAAGGAAATCATCAGACTGCATGGTATTTCCAAGACCATCATTTCAGATAGGGATGGTCGCTTCACTTCACAGTTTTGGGGATGCGTTCATAAGGCACTTGGCACGAAGCTGCGTTTCAGTACCGCCTTTCATCCTCAGACAGATGGGCAAACATAAAGGGTGAACCAAGTACTAGAAGACATGTTACGAGCTTATGCCTTGGATTTCAAAGGGAGTTGGTGCCGCTACTTATGTTTAGCGGAATTCGCTTACAATAATAGCTACCAAGCTACCATCGGAATGACACCTTATGAAGCATTATATGGGAGGAGATATAGGTCTTCGATCTGTTGGTATGAAGGTGGTGAGAAGAAAGAGATGGGACTTCAGATGAATTTCATCGATGACACCACCCGAGCGTTACAGAATATCCGCCAAAGAATAGAGATTGCTTAGAGCCGACAGAAGAACTATGCGGATCAGCGACGTAGACCTTTGGAATTCAATGTCGGAGATTTGGTATTTCTCCGAGTAGCTCCTATGAAAGGAATAATGAGATTCGGGAAGAAAGGAAAGCTAAGTCCACGATACGTAGGACAGTACAAGATCCTGAAAAGAGTTGGCAAGATAGCTTATGAGCTAGGACTACCTCAGGAGATGTCTGCTATTCACAACGTGTTCCATGTCTCGATGCTTAAGAAGTGCATTTCCAGTATCGACCAAGTGGTCGAGCCACAAATAGTGCAAATTCAAGAGGATCTGAGCTATGAAAGTCGACCTATCCGGATACTAGACCGAGAAGTCAAGAGACTAAGGAATAAAGAAGTACCCTTAGTGAAGGTCCTATGACAAAGTCAACGATACGAAGAAGCCACCTAGGAACGTGAGGATGACATGAAGCAAAAGTACCCCGAGTTGTTCTAAGTTTCGAGGATGAAACTTTTATAAGGTATAAGGGATTATAACATCCCAAATTTTAGTTACTATATTTTTATTTAAAGGAAATATATATATATATATAGAAATAAGAATAAAAAAAATGAATAAATAGTTCATAGTCGAGGCTTGAACCATGAACCATTGGTTTGGGAGAATAGGCTTCCCACTACTAAGTCATAAGATTACCAATGAGTAGTCCCCATGGGGATGGCGGGTTGGTTAAGGTAGAGGGTGCTTGCAGATGAGGGCAGGGTTCGATCCCTGGGTGTGGCAGGATTAAAATCCTCCCCCCAGTCGTAGCAGAGCCCCCTCCTCTGCTGATACCAGCCCGTCAAAGGCCATAGGCTCAGCCCATGCGGGGTAACGTCCCTGGTTGGGCCGCCCCGTGATTAACCCCTTCGCGCATTCCCCTTGGGACGGGGGGCCGGAGGCTCCTAGGTTGGGAGTTCCAACCTTTTTGCAGATAAGATTACCAATGAGTAGGATATAACAAAATATATCTATTGGCGAAAAAAAAGAGAGATTGATTAATTGTACTGATTATTTAAAGGGGTAATTAGGTTAAGAAAAATCTTTATTTATATATTCTTTTTCTATTCCTTTTTCCCTAAACTCCACGCCGAAACCTCACGCCGCCTCTCTCTCTCCCTCTTCTCTCCAAACGCCGCCCATCTCATTAGTCTCTCTCTCATTTTTTTCCTCGAGCACGCTGATAACGGAAAGGAGTTTTCCCTATTGCTCGTGTTTTTTGACCGATTTCCCTCCCACGAATTACAGGTAGATCTGGATTCTTAGTCCCTTGTGAAGTTCGATTGGTTTGACATTTACCTGGCAGAAATTCTGGCATAACTCGTTGATTGGAAAGGAGTAATCTTTAGGCTTCTTTACCTCAGGTTTCTGATCTGATTCGTTGTAAAGTTTTTAAATGCTTCCGCTGTTATATGCATGAATGTATGATCGCGTAGCACCGCCGCCCGTCTATAGGATGTGTGTTAGGAGGACGGGAAGGGCGGGCGTTACAGTTCATTCGTCATCTCATGACCAACAGTTTTAAGCTCCCGAATCATATTCGACATCTCCCTGAGATGTTGAACCATCGTAACATTCGGGCGCTTTTTGTAGTTGTCGAACCTTATCGTCAGCTGTCGAAGCTTGCTCAGACTGATTCCACTGTATCTATCCCTAAGGGTAACCCAGACTGTATGAGACGAAGGATACAGCTCATACTCAAAAAATAGGTCATCAACTATTGAACTTTTCAATATACCATTAGCAGTGGAATCCTTCTTTTTCCAAACCTTGTAGGCATCAAGGTCACGTCTATGCATGAATCATGAGACCTTCAACAGGTTCTTCCATAACCTGATATACAGCCTCTAGAACTTCTTGTTCCTCAAGTACATACTGAATCTTGAGGTGTCATATTTTATAGTTTTCACCATTGAGTTTTTCACCCTTATTCAGTTCAGCTATGATGTTCTTTATTGTCATAATCTATCATAAATAAATAAATCATTTAGATATTCAGTGTATGTATTTATATATGTAATCTTTAAATTGACTTAATGTAAATATGATTTGGTTTACAAAATCAAGTGATAACTCCGTTCCCACTCATCATCTGTATATGCCAACCTGATTTACATTGATCTATTTTATTACATACATCCCAACTAATGAACTTAATCATTATCCAAACATGATATTAAACATTAAATGAACTTATCATTTAAAATTATACTCACAATGAACATATCAAAGAGCAAAAACTAATATCATGCATCAAGTAGAGTAACAACATAAAATGAACTAATCATTTCGAATGAACATATCATTAACTTAAACATGTTGTACAATGTTAACAGATAACAGGACTCTACTCAGAATGTTACACATAACATTCTTCCTACTCATAACTGACTAACAGAAAATAACCCTAACAAACTAGATAGACGATTATCACTCCCACTAGTACAAACACTAGCACAATAATAATCCAAACATGTCCACTTTTCTTGGGTTGAACTAGAACACCTTCTACTGAGATGCTCTCAAGATGATGTCAGGACGCAGAATCCTTTGAAGGATACTCATGAAGAGATCCCATAGGAAAAATCTCTTCAGGATCTTCTTCTGGATCCTTTTCACAATGAACTTTACAAGCCTCGTAGTGACAGCGCACAACTGGGTGTAGATTATGCACCCCTCATAGTGCCCCCAGATTTGATGTGTGATATCACTAAGGAGCTCAGGCAGTGAACGGATCAGAGCCCAGATCCTATAGTTATTCAGAATTGGAAACTCTTGCATCTCAAGTCTCCAAAATAGCCTGTCCAGTCTCCCAATGTGCCACCCGACTCCATGAGCTGAGTCATACTCTATCCCCTGAATAACCTCCTTCAGCTGATTACGCAATACATCGCGTCGAGTCATAGTGGAAATCATCCGTGCCATATGAAAAAATTAAAATTAATTAAGTCAGTACAAAACCGACAAATCAGTACATATACCGCCTTAATTCAATTTAATATAGGCATATAACCAACACAATAAATCAAGAATAAATTTCCTTGATTCTCTGGAGAATAGTCGACTGATACTTTTATCAATCAACTATCATCTAAGTCCAGTCGACTAGAACCATGAAAACTCAACTTGGCCATGAATTGGTGAGAATTCGAACATCATCCGATTTGCTCCGAGCACCCCAGGCACTCAAGCAATATGTATGGTAATTTGTCTTCTCATCGTCCCTAGCCATCAACTCTAGTTCTTATTAACTTATCTATAAGTTGTTTATGTCGAGTTCTATTTGTTCCAAATAATTACTCGACGATTAAGTTATGAGTTAAGTTGACCAAAGTCAACTTTATCAACCAATGTTGACCAACAGTCGAACTAGCCCTCTCACCGAGCTCTTACTGTGGACCCCGACCACTTTTAGTGCTTCTTTCTCTAGACTTCCACATTTCCAGCTCGAGAAACCCAAGGAAATCCCGAGCCCTATATGAAATCCCGAGCACATAAAAATGCTAGCCGACCACTATTAATGCTGGACAAGCACTCTTTTCTCTGGCCGAGCACTTTTTGATTCGGCTTCTTTCACCAGATTTCCAAAAGGTCCAAACTGAGCAACCTTTAGAATTCCAGACCGGTCTATAGAAATCCCGATCAGTTTTTCGAAATTCCTGACCAATTTTCAAAAAATCCTGACTAGTTTCAAAAAAAACTGACCGGTTTGGAATTCATACCGATTTGACATCCAGGCCGATTTGATATCCTGACCAGTTTGAAATCTAGACCGGTTTGACATCCTAACCGGTTTGACATCCTAATCAGTTTGAAATCCAGACCGGTTTGACATCCTGATCGGTTTGAAATCCAGACCAATTTGACATCCTGATCGGTTTGAAGTCCTGACCAGTTTAACATCCAGACCGGTTTCAAATCTTGACCGATTTCGAGAACTGTTTGGAAGTAGTTTCCCACCAGGGAACTGTTCAACAATCCCAATCGGTCTGTAAACCAGACCGATCTGAAATCCCGAGCACTTTCGGGAACTGCTCGATTTTATCTTTAATCGCTCGGGAAGCAGTTTCCCACTAGGGAACTGCTCGGGAACCACTCGACACAAAAACATTGTTCATCGTTCTCGCGATGAACTGTGATTGTTATGAGTAAATTCTGTGAACCGTTTGCTAAGAATTACTCAACAAAATCACTGTTCTTCGTTTTCGCGATGAACAGTGATTTTTACAAATAGAACCTTTCGAACAGATGCATACCAATTGGCTCTGATACCAATGTTGGGAATACTGCATTTGTTTGTACGAGTTTAAGGAAAAAAACTTTAGACTGTAAATATAAAACTTACAGCGATCGTCAGAATCTTCACGCTTCCTAGATCTGTAGGGAAAATGATCTCTACTCGTCGTCTGAGGATCGATCACGTCGAAAAGATCCTACTCTTCCACAAGCCAAGTTCTTGCCTTACCTCGGTGTTCTCGGAACTCACTGTTCACTCCAGCAGCCTGACGGCGACTCACGAACAATACTTCTCTCCGACAGCCTTCACACTAGCACAACCCTTGTATATTTCCTCCAAAAAACCAAGCCTTGGACGCACACCCCCTTATAAACGTGTGCATGCTACCTGCTGCAGCAGTTACATGTTGGGCCTAAGAAAGCTGGGCTGCTCGATCGTCCGTTGCGAGCACTTCTCGATCTACCTTGACAGCCGATGGGAAACTTTCATAGGGTCGAACTAGTCGCCCCCAGAATTAATTAATTGGACTAAAAGTCTGGATACCTGGTGTCAACTAAAAATAATAATAATAATGTCATTCTTCTTACTATGCAAGTCCTGCTAATATAATTTTAATTCATAAAATAATTTTTCTAATTTAATTGTAGATAAATTTTTAGATACTTTGTACACATTCATCATAAATATTCATAAAATGTTTAAAGAAAATTTTTTTAGGTCATGCCTTATAATGTCATCGTTCTTAATTTGTTGTCTAATTGCGTCGTCGAATCTGTTCAGAATGTTCTTGATTCTTATTTGTTGTTGGTTTACTAAGAATTTTGTAATCAATTTAATAATAGATCTATTTTTGCTATTTTATAATCGCTAATTTCATTGTGAAACTTGATCCGTTTGTCCACCTAGATATCTTTCACGTTGTTAAATAATCCTATTCTGTTTAGTTGCTTGAGCCTTCACAATAAATTACATCTTGATCTCAGTCTTGAGCCTTCACGTTGTTAATATTCCATTCACCACTTTTAATAATTGAAATCATTTCCATCAAATTGGGGAGAGCGAATGATGTTGTTTCCTTTTTGATGGTTGATCGGTGATTATTGCATATACAGTGCCCAAAACAATTATCCAAGACTTTTTAGCTTTGGATAAGTAGCTCAAATAAAATAAGAATAATTATAAATAAGTATTAATTAATATTGTTTTAAAATAGAAAACCAAAAATAAATTCAATTATTATTTTTTACTCTCTAAGTATGGGTAAAATGGATTTTGATCCACTTTTGATTTTCAAAAACCTAGAATGTTTGAACGAAGCTAATTTAGAGCGTCCAAATTTTAATATCACTTATAGGATTAGAAAGTGACGCTAGAGGAGGAGGCGAATAATTAATGCATAGTCCTAAACATATTTTAACTTTTAAAAATCTAATTCAAATCAAAGTGGAAAACTTAAACAAGAATAAGAATAGACACAGGCATAATAATTTAACACGGTTCACAATCTCCTTGTACAGTTACTCCACAGTTAGATCGGTCATCGAAATGCCCATTATATATTTTTTCTTTCCAAAATTAATTCAAAAATGGAGAAACTTCTTACAAATAAAGAATATTATAATACAATTAATTACAATATCACTTATGAATAAAATGCAAGCAAAATACAAACAACGTTAGAGCATTGCTTGTAAGATGTTGGATGTTAAAGCTTAATGGAGATGAATCTGTCCACTACAGAATGAGTGAAGATCATGGAAGAGTTGATTCTATGATCTTTGAAGCCAAGAGTTGAATTTGTTTTATAGGATATTTTTGGTTGACCAAAATAGCTTTTTTTAGTCGATCGATCCATAGCTTATATATCCCACTTGATTCGCTGTTCAGATCAAATTTTCAATTGCTCCAATGATAACGGTTAGCTAGTTCTATCCACGTTAGTTTTCTTGTCCAAATTCATTCTATTGGCTAGATCTAAAGGAGGTGATGATTAGGTTCCAATCTAAATGAGGTCCTCATCGGATTCTCATAAGGAGAGATGTTGTGTTGTTGCTGGGATTTCTAGATTGAGAGATACCCATCCTAATAAATCCTAATATTTCTTTGAATGAATTATATGAAAGATTTTTCTCAATCAAAGAACATAGTTAATCTAGACTAGAGAACTTGATGAGGACTTGTTATTTTCGGGTTAATTCAGATAAGGATGACCTATTATTCTGTAAATTTTATATTTAGTGTTTATTTTCTTTTCTTTTATTTTCTTCTAATATAATACATATAAAGTACCTTTAGATTTTATGGATATTGTTGATGATTTTAATAACTTATGAATGTAGGATCGAAAGGTGACACTAGGAGGAATAGCGCATAGTTTTAAAAACTTATTTTGAATTTTAAAATCAAATTGCAGTGAAAAACTTAAACAAGAATAAGAACACACATAACTACAGTTATTTAACATAGTTTACAATCCCTCAGAATTTCTAGAGCATGGTCTAGTAATCTATTAGGTGGATTGATTCTCAAAATACCCATTGCATTTCTCCTTTCTAGAACTAATGTGAAGGTAGAGAAATATCTTATAAACAAAGGATATGGTAATGCAATTACAATATTACTTATCAATGAAATGCAAGCAAAATAAACAACATTACCAAATGAGGGTGTTGCTTGCAAGATGTTGGATGTTAGAGCTCAATGGAGACGAATTTGTCCACTAGATAATGAAAGAGTTGATTCTGCGATCTCTAAAGCCCGAAGTTGAACTTGCTTTATAGGATATTTTCAATCAACCAATAAAGTTTTTTTTATCAATCAATTCATTACATTTAGATCAATTTTTTAGTTGCTCGATCAACGATAACTATCAACTTTTGAGGATCTTGTGATGCGCTAGAGAGGGGGGAGGGGAGGGTGAATAACATCTATTCGATTCGGCATTCGATTTCGCTCTTGATTGCTTTGTGTTTGTTTACAACAATGTTAGCACAGTGGAAATAAAAGAAAACAACATAAACAAAACACAACTCACACACACACACAGATTTTTACATGGTTCGGAATCCTAGTTCCGACTCCACGGCCAAACTCTAGTGATGCTACCACCATTAAACCTTCTCTTTCTCAGAAACAATCCGAAGGTGGAGAAATCACTTACAATGGAGCTTACAATATAAGAAACAACAACCAAATACAAACAAATGAAATAAATAAAATTACAACACTTTACAAGTGAGCTTTTGATTGAATATTTATTGGTTGTTGTAGAAAGACTTTGAAAGTATAGAAAGCAACAACTATTTCCCTTTAAGAACTTTAAGAACTGGCTTTTTGAAGACTCCTCTGTGTCCTACTTTTAAAGGCTCGTCGGGCTGATTTTCTACCAATCAGTCGACTAGTTTTATCCCCAATCGACTGATCACTCAACCAATATCTCACAATGTCTTAACCCACGTCGGATTGTCGTCGATCAGTTGACTGCTCATAAAGATCAATCAACTGCCATAGCCATCAGTCGGCTTCCGTGAGTCAGAAATTGACTCAGAAATATTTTGTGCTCATGTCCATTGAAGTCAATCGACTGCTCAATCCAATAGTCGATTGTCAGTGGCCAGTCATTTGGTCCAACCTAACAGTCGACTGCCTGAGCATCAGTCAATTTTCAAAAGTCGCAGTCGACCGAGCACCAGCTTGGGTCGACAAGTCTACTGATCTATAACCCCAGTCAACTGTCCGAGTCTCCAAAGCTCTCGAGTGTCGAGCACTCGACTAGTCGACTCCCAAACAGTCTATTGTTTTAATCCATTAGTTGATTAGAACAAGTCTCAATCAACGGGTAAACCTTAAAATTAAGGTTTAACACTCATGTATGATCCCCTCATACTTGACACATACCCTTAGTCTAGACCTAGCCTTCAAGCCACTCCCATCAGCCTCATACCTTTGGTTTGAGTCCACGACTCGTCACCCTTGCACTAGTCTTCAAGTGTACCTCCGTCATGCCATCGGGTATCCTTAGCCTAAACCTAAGTCTTCAAGTCACTTCCATCAGCTTCACGCCTTTGGTTTTAGTCCATGACTCCTCACCCTTGCGCTAGCCTTCAAGTGCTTTCATCGGCTTTGTCATGCTACCGGGTCTTTCTTCGCTAAAAGGTCACGCCTCCAGGACTTCCATTGTCAAGTCTTCATATTTGGACTTTCGCTGTCAAGGCTACACACTTGGACTTATACGACCAAGACTACATACTTGGGCTTTCCCTTTGCCAAGTCTCCATACTTGACTTATGCCACTAAGACAACACACTTGGACTTATATCACCAAGACTACACACTTGGACTTTTTCCTTTTGCCAAGTCTCCATACTTGGACTTTCCCTTGTCAAATATCAATACTTGGACTTTTCCCTTGCCAAGATCTGTACTTGGACTTTTCCTTTGTACTTGAACTTTTCCCTTGGCAAGTATCCATACTTGGACTTTCACTCGAGTCTTACTCGAGCTTGGTCAACCTTGACCTGAGGTTGATTGCTCCAATAATCTCATCCTAACAATCTCCCTCATATGACCTTGGATGCCTCA
Organism: Wurfbainia villosa; assembly: GCA_025175895.1. NCBI lineage: Eukaryota > Viridiplantae > Streptophyta > Magnoliopsida > Zingiberales > Zingiberaceae > Wurfbainia > Wurfbainia villosa. The sequence continues at coordinate 129,998,706 of CM045986.1, read as the reverse complement.
AACCATCCACTAGTCATACTATCATACATATTATCAAACGTATTGTCAAACATCAAAATACTACTCGAGTCTCACTCAAGCTTGGTCAACATTGACCCGAGGCCGATTGCACCAATAATCTCTCACTTTTTGATGTTTTCCAATACCTTTAAGTTAGACTATCCCATAAGACCAACTTGTCTCTTCTTATGTCAAAGCATAATTGTTGGTGCAATCGGCCCAGGTCACGATTGACCAGAACTCGAGTTTGACTCGAGTGATGTTTTGATGTTCGACAAAAACATATGACAATGTAATTGTCATGGGAAAGTCCAAGTCTTGAGTACTTGGCATGGGAAGTCCAAGTGGGACACTTGGCATTTGGTAAAGTCCAAGTCTTGAGTACTTGGCATGGAAAGTCCAACATGGTTTAGCAAGGGAAAGTCCAAGCTTGTGTCTTGGCATTTGAGAAGTCCAATGGTTGGCGGCATAAAGTCCAAGCGGAGTCTTGGCGGCGTAAGTCCAATGAGCCTTGGCGGTGTAGACACCGTTAGCATGACATAGCCGATGGAAGCATCTGAAGGCTAGCGCGATAGATGAACAAGTCATGGATGACTTAGAGGGATCCGAGAGGCGCGAGGCTGATGGAGGTGGCTAGAAGGCTTAGGTCTAGGCTAAGGGTGGTCTAGCAAGTATGGGGGAACCATACTTGGGTTAAAACCTCATGTTTGATGTGTGCCAGTCGACTGGTGTCATGTGGTAGTCGACTGGACCGAGTCAACTAGGGTTTGACTGCGGGTTATGGCCTAGCGATCATTGCAGGTGGGCGCGATGGTGATGGCTGATCGATCCCCACATCACCGACCGGCTGGTGTGAGAAATCGCCACGAGATCGGAGTCGAGACTCGACTGGTCGAGTGAGGACTCCATCAGTCGACTGATGGGTATGATCAGTCGAATGATGGTAGATCCGTTGGACTTATCCAACGTGGATCTAGCCGTTGTCTCACGACAATAGTGGCATCAGTCGACTGATGGTCCCGATCAGTCGACTGATCAACTTTTTCCAGCACAGGTTGAAGCTTTATAAGGAGCTCGTGATGGAGGAAAATGACATGGTTCTTTGAGGCGATTTGGGGCGAGTTGCTGCTGCAATTCAGGGTCTCCAAGTGCTACTCGATCAACCTAGCGATCAAGCATTCAAGAGCATTTGTAAAGTGTTTTTCTTTACTAGTTTTGCTTTGTATTTCATTATATTTGCTTGTAGCTTTTGATTATAGTTGTAATCATCTTGTACGAGGTTTCTCCGCCTCCGGATTATTCCGAGAAGGAGTGTTTATTATAGTGGTGTGTGATTGGCATCGCTAGGGTTCGTACGAACCCGATCCGTGGAGTAGGAACCATTCGGTTCCGGACCACGTTATATCCTTGTGTTAGCGTGTTGTTCATTTCGTTATCGTTATTACTTTCATTTCTATTCCGCTGCGTACTAACGAAATTGTAGAGACGAACACGCAATCAAATTTCATCTACGAACGAGCAAAGCGCTATTCACCCCCCCCCTCTAGCCGTTACAAATATTCCTAACAATAATGAAGGTTTTGTAACTTAAACCCTTCATTTCTCCCCCTTGGCACACATCGAAAAGTCTCTCATCTTCGAATGAGATCCTTCATTCTCTCCCTTTGTCCAAATTCATCTTAAATTCCTTCATTATCTTTAGTGATAAAACTCTTATCACTAAATGAAAGGCAATTCTTCACTCTCTTCCTTTTTAACCATCATCCATCATACCTAGATTGATAATCTCCTTAAAGGTTTGCTCCCCCTTGATCATTACACCAATAATGTCCTTGGAGAGTTCTAAGCATATAAGAAATCTAAATAATAAAAAATAAGGGTAAAAGTTCAAAATTGAATTTTAACCTTCCTTAAAATTTGATTTTCACCCTGATTAACTCTCCTAATCATTTTCAATGAAAATATCACCCTTCTAATGCTTATCTAAGTATATCATAGGGTTAGGAGTAGTTGAAGTACTTAGGGTTGCTGATAAATAGCTAAACAAATCTTGTTAAGCCAAAATCAGACACATTTAGTCAACTCTATCAGTGCCCAGTCGACTGAAACCTCCACTAGCCGATTGGCTTATGAGGCATCGATTGGTTTCTGCATTTGCAGAAATTAGAGATTTTTCAAAGAAATTCATAAATGCATAAGTAATTCTAGAATTTTCGAAAAATCTTGAAATTTCATACACACATTGTCACGCCCCGAGAGCATACCGAGCCGAAAATCAAACGGGCGACACCTCCCCTGTACGTGGCAACATTTCGGGTTAATACAAGGCCTGTAGGCCCACAATAACAACAATATATATATATATATATACAAAACAACAACTATACAAAAACACAGCGGAAATATACCACAACAATATAACAATCCCACCCATACATACCGCTATGACTAACACACCACAACAACACAAACCTCAACAAAATCTGAATATACAACATATACATCACGAAAATTCTGAATACATAACACGGCGGACGGAAGGCTCAAAACAGAACACGAGAGCCTCGGAGGTGAGATGAGATGATGTCAGCCGGCGGTGCTCCAAGCTGTCACGAAGTCTTCAACCTGTTACTTAGGCGACAGAAAAATCCAGGGTCCGTGGGGGGTGGTGAGTAAAACTCAGCAGGTAATAGAAAACATGTATATATATGTAATATCACATGTTTTTCAACGACATACTCTAGAGGTACAACAGGTGTAGCAACATAGTATATAAAAACAAGCATACACCGTCTAACCAAATAAACAATATAAAAAAAAATGCAGACATACCTGAAGTCTGCTACGCTACTCTGATCCAACCTGAACATATATCAAACATATATATATATATATATATATATAACAGGAAGATCAGATCAACTCACAATATACTCTAGCTACGAGTCAAGGTATCTAATGGTCTATCCAACCCATACCAGTATCCGACACAATCGTATAACCAATGCAAGAAACATGCATGAATATGATGTACACCCAAATGCAGTAAACATAATACAATCAAATGCAACATCACAATAAGCATATAAATATATAGACTGCATCTATATATGTATACTAATCACAATCATCCATATATATATATATACATGCATATATGTATATATATGGCAATATGCAAAAATGACATAAGTCGGCAATGCAGCATGCATGGTCATGTCGGCTCACCCAAAAGCTACCACGACCCCAGTGTGGCCTCGGTGGCTCGAGCATGACAACTGTCCCAACTCAACACCAACCACTACTCTCGAGTGGCCGAGTGGGCAGTATGATCGAGTAGCATATAAGCGTAAAGAGCAAGCTACACGATGGGGGTCCCTGCTGTTGGCCACTCCGACAGTCACTACCCATGAGTGGTCGAGTGCCACACACGCAGGACTACGACACGCAAATCCAACTACCACCGTCTATAGTGGTAGAGTGCGGCACCACAATGCTCTGCCCTCACACGGGTGACTCCTCCTATGAGTAACCGTGGAGGCAGGATGACTGACGACACTCTCAACCACAAGGGAGACCTCGTCGCCAGCGTGCATGCAAATGCATGAATGCAATGTCTCACATACAGACATCCACCATAGACTCTCTATTCTACAGAGAATCATACTAACCAGATCAACGCACTCTCTATCCTGCAGAGAGTCGTACTCAACTGATCATAATACTCTCTATCCTGTAGAGAGTCATACCAATCTAATCGACGCACTCTCTATCTTGTAGAGAGTCGTACTCAACAGATAGACACACTCTCTATCCTGTAGAGAGTCGTACCTAACTGATCGACGCACTCTCTATCCTGTAGAGAGTCGTACTCAAACCGATTATCAAGCTAGGACCACAGGTCCGTAGCGACACATTAAGTATCATTCACTCGACCATTTATACAATACATAGTCGGTGGTAAACATGCAACCTAGGGGTACTAGAATTAACCGTAGGTTCAAGACCTTATCTACCCACGGATGACCTTTTTGCCCAATTTACAATCAGGTTGTCATCCGGACTTTACTACTTGCACTTAACTTAAACAAATTCTAAGTTACTTACATCACCTATATTTATAACTCCTAATCATGGTAAAATAAACATGATAGCAGCAATGGAGTTAATAGCCAACGGTAAAGTATCAAGCATATGATAAAAAGAGCAGGGTCAAGATAATATGAACACCTAACATGCTCATATCTATGACTAAATCTGAATGCAATACATCTACCCGGACCAGATAGGAAATTACCCACTTGCTATAATGCTCGAAACAATGAAGTCCTCACGGCCGCGGACCTGTCTCGTATCCACGTCCTGCAAATATCAAACATTATGATTAAGTGCAAGCATAACAACGAATCCTCGAATCTAATCCTACATCGACTTCGTACCCCGACCAACTAGATTGATCTAGTTACCCAATTAACATAATCAATCCTCAACATTAATCCCTCAGCTTGTATAGTTAACACCGTAATTAAACCCACCGGTATCCAATTAGCAATTATGCTAACCTACCACATTCACCTCCATACTTCAATTCCTACATTGACAGAACGGTTCACAACCCAACACAACTCCCTAAATATTTAAACCACCAATCCCAGCCCCACTATGGGACATAAACAGGACATCACAACCAAATCTCCCATCCATACCCCAGATGCACCTCACACAATAGAACAAAACCCAAACAATCAACTTAATCCCTTGATTTGTCATTCACAGCTCCATCACAGCCAACATCAACCCATATAATACAGCAACTAAACAGACGAAGAAAAGAGTGTAGATCGAGCTTACCAGCCCTTGGGATCCACCAGTGGTATCCTCTTCTTATCCCCTGTCCAGTGCACAAGACCATTGTCCAATTCACAAGTTGCAACCCAACCCGAGATGCACGAACATGGAAGCACAGGGGACTTCAACCACTGAGATCGGGGGGAAAAGACACCAACATCGAACGAGCATCCCCAATCCTTACGGCAACGAGGTGGCGGTGGTGGCAGATCAACTACAGCGCGCGACAACCGGAACAAATCCACAACGATGAGAGCAAAGGCGGTGGATTTGCTGCTCCTGGAGGTGCTGCCCTATCAACATATCAAGATTAACGAAGGAACAATCACAGATTGATCTTAGCTTCCGTCCAAGGTAAGAAGGAATTGGCTTTTACCTAGTTCTAACGATGATCAAGAAGAACAACTCCCGATCGAAACGCCGCCGACCCGAACTGCCTGACCCTTGCTCACTCACCACGCTCGCTCGTCCGCGGAGATCATCGAGGGGTCCATTCGCCGGTCGTCGCTGCTGCCCTTCACCACAAAACCCCCAATTTTTTGCCGAAGCTTCCTGCCGCGGCGACGACGCCACTGACCCGAACGCGCGATGAGATCTCAAGAGAAGGGAGTCAAGCGATACTCCGACCGGAGCGACCAGCCGTGGCGGCGAGGTCGGCGAGGTACTTGCGTGAGGAGGCCGATGGGTTGGGATGGGAGTGATCGATGGAATCGCTCACGTGGCTTGCGCAGCGAGCGGCGGCGAGGAGACGGGCTGATTCTCCTTCTCGGTCTCGAGATCTCTTCGGGAGAGGCCGACGCTTGTTGGAGATCGACAAAGCTTCCTCACGCCGCCGGTCGCGAGGAGAAAGTTGCTGCGAAGAAATCGAAAGAGAAGGGGAATCACGGAAGAGGAAGGGAACGGCTCGATCGGGAAAACGGAAGGATTATAAAGGTTTTTAATTAAACCTATTAATTCTTAGCCGATCGTCTAAACAGGCTTTACAAAAGTCTATCTGCTTTATCCCCATAAAAATATCCATAAAACTTCCGTTTAAATCCAGAAAAATTTCTAAAAAATCCTGGAAAATTCCATAGGGTATTTTATCAATTATCCAATATTTTATTTTTATTTTTTTTTTCTACGGTATTTTACATTCTCCCCCACTTATAAAAATTTGATCCCCAAATTTCGTACTAACATGCAAAAATTTACTTCAAGAAAGTTTCCGAAAGGACCACATATGTTCTTCAAGTGAACAGATGAGACTATCGAGCCCGGATAGTGTCTTCCAGCTCCCAAGTAGCCTCCTCATCAATATGATGTTGTCATCCAACCTTTATGAGTCGGATGGTTTTTGTTCTACAACTGACGCTCGTTGCGACCAGGAATACACACTGAAATCTCCTCGTAAGCCGCATTAGACTGAGGTAGAAGCTGAACCTCTTTCAGAACATGGTCAGATCGCGACACGTATTTCCCCAGCATAAAAACATGAAATACATTGTGAACACCCACAAGTGTCGGAGGTAAAACCAACCGATAAGCTACACCTCCATCATCCACGACACAAGATCTGAATAGATCCTCCAACGTCTAAATGATACACTCAGACTGTTCATCTGTCTGCGGATGAAAACGTTGCACTAAGCCGAAGCTCTATGCCCATCGTCTAGTGCAGACTCTACCAAAATCGCGAGATAAATCGTGAATCTCTATCCGATATGGTACTTAAAAGTACCCCATGCAATCTGATAATCTTTCGGTAATACAACGCTGTCGGATGGTCCAACGAGTACGACCCACGAATAGGAAGGAAATGGACGGATTTGGTTAATCGATCTACGATCACCCAAATCGCATCATGTCATTTACGGGTTCTAGGCAATCCCGTATCGTAATCAATAGTGATATGCTCTCACTTTCATTCCGGAATCGGAATTTTCTAGAGCAATCCAGCAAGTTTCTGATGTTCAGCCTTCACTTACTAGCATACTAAACATCGAACAACAAAATCTGCTATAACTCTCTTTATACCATTCCACCAGTATAAACGTTTCCACTCTTGGTACATCTGAGTACCACCAAGGTATATAGCCCATCCCGAATGATGTGCTTTCTGTAGCAACTCTTCCTTAAACACGACAACTCCGGAAACCCACCATCCTTATCAGAGATGGGAATTATTTTTTCAAAAGAGAAATCCATCAACCATCCAAGATACACTTCACCACACACTCTGTAAGTGCATGGGCGACTATAGCGACGAATCTCACTCGTTGCAATTGTTGCAACTGTTCGCGCTCCAGCAACTCCATTGTAACTACCTAATAGCTTGTTAAATTCAATAAGCACTTCTGCTCCATACAACTACAAGTCCAGATAATAACTACTAAAGTCACGTCATGTATATGACAGCCCATTTCGTAGTTTCTTAACTGACGTAAGTAAAAGATACGTTTCATTCAACTGCATCGGAATCGCTCTGATCCCTGAAATGATGCATCTGCATATAACATCCTTTTCTCCACTCCGGAAGGATTAACTAATACTCGTGTAAAAGTTAATCTCCGTCTGGGTCTTGTAACTGGTTTCACCAGCTTTCGACTAAATGATTTCCAACATCACCTTTGTCAAACAAGTCTGTGGTATAGTAATGCTAAGACATTCTATCCACATCTACAGTAATAACCAAACCATGCAAGGAAAACCACCATCTACGGTGGTCGAGTTCGCAACTCCAACTACCACAATCAATAGTGGCCAAGTTACGCAACTCCAATAACTACAAAAAGATCCAATCGTGTTCAGGATACACGATTCTCAAGTCCAGTGACGACTAAATCATTAATTAGTCTAACATCTTAGTCAAAACTCATAAAATTCATACTAAGTATGAAATTGTCGTCCTCCATACACCTGCATCCTGCTTACTCCAAGTCGATGATATATCAATCATCACAACGACTATGATAATTGTATGACACCATGTCACTACAATATCAACACTCCAATCGTAAACCAATCCTAGAGTATACACAGGTGTCTTTAACTGATCTAAATAGATCATTTATCCACAATGAAGGATATTCATTTACTTTCAACAACTATCGCATTCCATCATCGATAATCGATGCATACTTTCAAAGGTCCATCTCTCTTTCAACAAAGAGTTTCGGATCTTCTCAAGGAGGAATACTGGGATAGATAAATATCCCCTCCAACATCTCCTATAATCGCAACTCACATTCTTCCAATTTTTATAGTGTTTAACAACACTGATACCAACAAAACTATCACCCGGTCTGTGATCTTCGATATCAGAACTATTTCCGCAATCATTTCGATCGCCTACTCCACTTGCCTATGCAGCGGCAAGCCTAGGAGTTCATCCGAAACTACATCCGAACACTCTCAGATTATATGCACATCCGAGAGACATATCGTACCATACTTCCAACAATTCGACCATCCGTAAGGATATGTCTACAGTAAAGATATGTCTATCAAAGTCTAAGGGTATCCCTTGACTTCTTAATTGTTGGTCCACTTCTCACCTGACGGTTGAGATACCACCGACCCACAAGTCGATGTATAGGAACCCTTCTAATCCAACTGAGAATGTTCTAGACAAAGATACCTGTAAACTACAAGTATCTCCCAATATATTAACCCAGAGGGTAAAACTAGAGTAATACCCTAAACGATGACATATCTGTCGATCTGATCCCAAAGGCTCCACGCAGGTCTCGACTTTTCTCCGAAGAGAATAAGATCAAATCCAATAGTTCGCGACAAAGCGGTCGTATTTCTACGACAAATAATACGGGGATTTTCCAAGATCATCTGATCACATCACTTAATCCTACGAGCTATAATTGTAGAATATAAAATAGATACGACCATCGTCGTATACTCTCTCCTCTATACAAATCAACTCACATCTGGAGGTAACTGTTGTTGTCTGCTGAATCTTATAAGATGTCTTCTGCTGATGCTGCTTCTGTGCTAATCTCTGCTGAAGGGGAGTATCAAGGAACTCCAACCACGCCTGAGGTAGTAGGTTATTGCTGATGAGATAACCCAATCCTCTGTGCTAATCTCTGCTGTCGAGACGATGCATCTTCCTCCCGAAACACCATTGATAGTCTTCAACTGAATCTTTAAAGTACACCTCCTCCACTGTACTGGTTGCTCAACAATAGCAACAGCTGAACTACTCCAACAGATAATCTGGCTTTGCGTGTCTTCGTGATCTGCACTGCACGCACATAATCCCTTCGAAGTCTTTGTTTTGATTTTGTTGACATCCACAAGAACATCCTGATGATCTGCGGTTGGTTTTCTATAATCGAAAAATAGCTCAAAGCCTATAACTCTGATCTTGTTCCTTTTATCCAAAAGTCGGAGACTTCTGACTCTATTAAGTTGACCTACAATATTTTCTTATCGGTCTCCAACTTTTAAACCCTTGTACGGAGTCATTTCCAAACTCCTGTCTCAATCCAATGTCTTCCGGCAGGATCTGGTAGAAGATCCCGACATCCTTATCCAACTATAAGCCAATAACTCTGGGTGGCTTAAATCATCCATTCATCTTCTTGAGCTATTAGGTGGTCGTAACCTCTGCAAGTCTCACGACTCTGCACAGTACACTATTACTAACCGATCACCCTTTTTTCTTGAAGCTCAAGAATTCCTTACAATGTGTCACTAAAAGTGACACGGGAAAATATTCTCTTTCAACATCACTAAACAATGATTAAGTGATATATTATTTCCCGAAGATTATTTTCTGCATTTATCACCAAATACCGGCTTGATCCCGATAATGGTATGCAAACAACTCTTCTTTCTTGGTATAACATGAGTTAAGTACTCAAAAGTACTCTCAAAGTTATACAACTCAGTATGAACAACTCAGGGATAAAATCCCTATGAAACTCCATAACCTAGTCTTCCACTATCTGCATCAATAATAGTCTACCAGTCTGTTCATTACCCACAGGTAATGATCTGACTAGCACAGTTAATGGAAATCTCTAAGATTGTAGTCTCTGATTTCCATAATAAATGTGATGTCTTGGCCTGTTTTTCCAACTCGATGATCGCTCTCAGGTAAATCACCTTCTCGACACAGGTTCAAGACTCACAGACTCAACAGGTCATTCCCGTGGTCAACTCATACCACGGTTACGAATAATAACAAACACACTACAGGTTATTCCCTGGTATAAGCATCTAAATGCATAGCCAACATAACCGAGAGTATAAACCCTAAAGGTCACTCCGGTTGGTCGCCTCGGTGGATGACCCCTACTACATGTCTGCACAGGTGTCATAACTCTACGGTATACACCTACTGATCAAGTTTAGATAAATATCTACTAAACCCTAAGTTTTCAGGAATTCTTACCTCGTGCTGCTTGGAGCTCAGGCCGCTGTCCATCTCATCTCAAAAACCAAAACCGAATAAATCGACTCCCGAGAATCCAAGACTCGACACAAAAACAACATTGTATGGCATCGCAGAACCTTGGGCTCTGATACCACTAAAGTTGTCATGCCCCGAGAGCATACCGAGCCAAAAATCAAACGGACGACACCTCCCCTGTACGTGGCAATATTTCGGGTTAATACAAGGCTCGTAGGCCCACAATAACAACAATATATATATACAAAACAACAACTATACAAAAACACAGCGGAAATATACCACAACAATATAACAATCCCACCCATGCATACTGGTATGACTAACACACCACAACAACACAAACCTCGACAAATTCTGAATATACAACATATACATCACGAAAATTCCGAATACATAACACGGTGGACGGAAGGCCCAAAACAGAACATGGGAACCTCGGAGGTGAGATGAGATGATGTCAGCCGGCGGTGCTCCAAGCTGTCACGAAGTCTTCTACACATTACTGGGCGTGAAAAACCAGTTAGTGGGGGTGGTGAGTAAAACTCAGCAGGTAATAGAAAACATGTATATATATGTAATATCACATGTTTTTCAACGACATACTCTAGAGGTACAACAGGTGTATCAGCATAGTATATAAATACAAGCATACACCGTCTAACCAAATAAACAACATAAAAAAAAAATGCAGACATACCTGAAGTCTGCTACGCTACTCTGATCCAACCTAAACATATATCAAACATATATATATATATATATATATATATATATATATATATATATATATATAACAGGAAGATCAGATCAACTCACAATATACTCTAGCTATGGGTCAAGGTATCTAATGGTCTGTCCAACCCATACCAGTATCCGACACAATCGTATAACCAATGCAAGAAACATGCATGAATATGATGTACACCCAAATGCAGCAAACATAATGCAATCAAATGCAACATCACAATAAGCATATATATATATAGACTGCATCTATATATGTATACTAATCACAATCATCCATATATATATATATATATATATACATGCATATATGTATATATATGGAAATATGCAAAAATGCCATAAGTCGACAATACAGCATGCATGGTCATGTCGGCTCACCCTAAAGCTACCACGACCCCAGTGTGGCCTCGGGGGCTTGAGCATGACAACTGTCCCAACTCAACACCAACCACTACTCTCGAGTGGCCGAGTGGGCAGTATGATCGAGTAGCATATAAGCGTAAAGAGCAAGCTACACGATGGGGGTCCCTGCTGTTGGCCACTCCGACAGTGACTATCCATGAGTGGTCGAGTACCACACACGCAGGACTACGACACGCAAATCCAACTACCACTGTCTATAGTGGTAGAGTGCGGCACCACAATGCTCTGCCCTCACACGGGTGACTCCTCCTATGAGTAACCGTGGAGGCAAGATGACTGGCGACACTCTCAACCACAAGGGAGACCTCGTCGCCAGCGTGCATGCAAATGCATGAATGCAATGTCTCACATACAGACATCCACCATAGACTCTCTATTCTACAGAGAATCATACTAACCAGATCAACGCACTCTCTATCCTGCAGAGTCGTCAGACTAATCGATCATAATACTCTCTATCCTGTAGAGAGTCGTACCTAACTGATCGACGCACTCTCTATCCTATAGAGAGTCGTACTCAAACCGATTATCAAGCTAGGACCACAGGTCCGTAGAGACACATTAAGTACCATTCACTCGACCATTTATACAATACATAGTCAGTGGTAAACATGCAACCTAGGGGTACTAGAATTAACCGTAGGTTCAAGACCTTATCTACCCACGGATGACCTTTTTGCCCAATTTACAATCAGGTTGTCATCCAGACTTTACTACTTGCACTTAACTTAAACAAATTCTAAATTACTTACATCACCTATATTTATAACTCCTAATCATGGTAAAATAAATATGATAGCAGCAATGGAGTTAATAGCCAACGGTAAAGTATCAAGCATACGATAAAAAGAGCAGGGTCAAGATAATATGAACACCTAACATGCTCATATCTATGACTAAATCTGAATGCAATACATCTACCTGGACTAGGTAGGAAATTACCCACTTGTTGTAATGCTCGAAACAATGAAGTCCTCACGGCCGCGGACCTGTCTCGTATCCACGTCCTACAAATATCAAACATTATGATTAAGTGCAAGCATAACAACGAATCCTCAAATCGAATCCTACATCGACTTCGTACTCCGACCAACTAGATTGATCTAGTTACCCAATTAACATAATCAATCCTCAACATTAATCCCTCAACTTGTATAGTTAACACCGTAATTAAACCCACCGGTCTCCAATTAGCAATTATGCTAACCTACCACATTCACCTCCATACGTCAATTCCTACATTGACAGAATGGTTCACAACCCAACACAACTCCCTAAATATTTAAACCACCAATCCCAGCCCCACTATGGGACATAAACAGGACATCACAACCAAATCTCCCATTCATACCCTAGATGCACCTCACACAATAGAACAAAACCCAAACAATCAACTTAATCCCTTGATTTGTCATTCACAGCTCCATCACAACCAACATCAACCCATATAATACAGCAACTAAACAGACGAAGAAAAGAGTGTAGATCGAGCTTACCAGCCCTTGGGATCCACTAGTGGTATCCTCTTCTTATCCCCTGTCCAGCGCACAAGACCATTGTCCAATTCACAAGTTGCAACCCAACCCGAGATACACGAACATGGAAGCACAGGGGACTTCAACCACTGAGATCGGGGGAAAAAGACACCAACATCGAACGAGCATCCCCAATCCTTACGGCAACGAGGTGGCGGTGGTGGCAGATCAACTGCAGCGGGCGACAACCGAAACAAATCCACAACGACAAGAGCAAAGACGGTGGATTTGCTGCTCCTGGAGGTGCTGCCCTATCAACAGATCAAGATTAACGAAGGAACAATCACAGCTTGATCTTAGCTTCCGTCCAAGGTAAGAAGGAATTGGCTTTTACCTAGTTCTAACGATGATCGGGAAGAACAACTCCCGATCGAAACGCCGCCGACCCGAACTACCTGACCCTTGCTCACTCACCACGCTCGCTCATCCGCGGAGATCATCGAGGGGTCCGTTCGCTGGTCGTCGTTGCTGCCCTTCACCACAAAACCCCCAGTTTTTCGCCGAAGCTTCCTGCCGGCCTTGGCGGCGGCGCGCTTGAGCGATGAGATCCCAAGAGAAGGAGTCGGCGATACTCGGTAGGGTGACGGCCCGTAGTGGCGGTGGTCGTCCGAGGAGGCCGATGGGTTGGGATGGGAGAGATCGATGGAATTCTCGCGTGGCTTGCGCAGCGAGCGGCGGCGAGGAGACGGGTTGATTCTCCTTCTCAGTCTCGAGATCTCTTCGGGAGAGGTCGACGCTTGTTGGAGATCGACGAAGCTTCCTCACGCCGCCGGTCGCGAGGAGAAAGTTGCTGCGAAGAAATCGAAAGAGAAGGGGAATCGCGGAAGAGGAAGGGAACGACTCAATCGGGAAAACGGAAGGATTATAAAGGTTTTTAATTAAACCTATTAATTCTTAGCCGATCATCTAAACAGCCTTTACAAAAGTCTATCCGCTTTATCCCCATAAAAATATCCATAAAACTTTCGTTTAAATCCGGAAAAATTTCTAAAAAATCCTGGAAAATTCCATAGGGTATTTTATCAATTATCACACATTTTATTTTTATTTTGTTTTTTTTCTACGGTATTTTACATTCTCCCCCACTTATAAAAATTTGGTCCCCAAATTTCGTACTAACATGCAAAAATTTACTTTAAGCAAGTTTCCGAAAGGACCACATACGTTCTTCAAGTGAACAGATGAGACTATAGAGCCCGGATAGTGTCTTCCAGCTCCTAAATAGCCTCCTCATCAATATGATGTTGTCATCCAACCTTTATGAGTCGGATGGTTTTTGTTCTACAACTGACGCTAGTTGCGACCAGGAATACGCACTGAAATCTCCTCGTAAGTCGCATTAGACTGAGGTAGAATCTGAACCTCTTTCAGAACATGGTCAGATCACGACACGTATTTCCCCAGCATAGAAACATGAAATACGTTGTGAACACCCGCAAGTGTCGGAGGTAAAGCCAATCGATAAGCTACACCTCCATCATCCATGACACAAGATCTGAATAGATCCTCCAACATCTAAATGATACACTCAGACTGTTCATCTGTCTGCGGATGAAAACGTTGCACTAAGCCGAAGCTCTATGCCCATCGTCTAGTGCAGACTCTGCCAAAATTGCGAGATAAATCATGAATCTCTATCCGATATGGTACTTAAAAGTACCCCATGCAATCTGATAATCTTTCGGTAATACAACGTTGCCGGATTGTCTAACGAGTACGACCCACGAATAGGAAGGAAATGGACGGATTTGGTTAATCGATCTACGATCACCCAAATCGCATCATATCATTTACGGGTTCTAGGCAATCCCGTAACGTAATCAATAGTGATATGCTCTCACTTTTATTCCGGAATCGGAATTTTCTAGAGTAATCCAGCAAGTTTTTGATGTTCAGCCTTCACTTACTAGCATACTAAACATCGAACAGCAAAATCTGCTATAACTCTCTTTATACCATTCCACCAGTATAAACGTTTCCACTCTTGGTACATCTGAGTACCACCAAGGTATATAGCCCATCCCGAATGATGTGCTTTCTGTAGCAACTCTTCCTTAAACACGACAACTCCGGAAACCCACCATCCTTATCAGAGATGGGAATTATTTTCTCAAAAGAGAAATCCATCAACCATCCAAGATACACTTCACCACACACTCTGTAAGTGCATGGGCGACTATAGCGACGAATCTCACTCGTTGCAATTGTTGCAACTGTTCGCGCTCCAGCAACTCCATTGTAACTACCTAATAGCTTGTTAAATTCAATGAGCACTTCTGCTCCATACAACTACAAGTCCAGATAATAACTACTAAAGTCACGTCATGTATATGACAACCCATTTCGTAGTTTCTTAACTGTCGTAAGTAAAAGATACGTTTCATTCAACTGCATCGGAATCACTCTGATCTCTGAAACGATGCATCTGCGTATAACATCCTTTTCTCCACTCCGGAAGGATTAACTAATACTCGTGTAAAAGTTAATCGCCATCTAGGTCTTGTAACTGGTTTCACCAGCTTCCGACTAAATGATTTCCAACATCACCTTTGTCAAACAAGTCTGTGGTATAGTAATGCTAAGACATTCTATCCACATCTACAGTACTAACCAAACCATGCAAGGAAAACCACCATCTACGGTGGTCGAGTTCGCAACTCCAACTACCACAATCAATAGTGGCCAAGTTACGCAACTCCAATAACTACAAAAAGATCCAATCGTGTTCAGGATACACGATTCTCAAGTCCAGTGACGACTAAATCGTTAATTAGTCTAACATCTTAGTCAAAACTCATAAAATTCATACTAAGTATGAAATTGTCGTCCTCCATACACCTGCATCCTGCTTACTCCAAGTTGATGATATATCAATCATCACAACGACTATGATAATTGTATGACACCATGTCACTACAATATCAACACTCCAATCGTAAACCAATCCTAGAGTATACACAGGTGTCTTTAACTGATCTAAATAGATCATTTATCCACAATGAAGGATATTCATTTACTTTCAACAACTATCGCATTCCATCATCGATAATCGATGCATACTTTCAAAGGTCCATCTCTCTTTCAACAAAGAGTTCCGGATCTTCTCAAGGAGGAATACTGGGATAGATAAATATCCCATCCAACATCTCCTATAATCGCAACTCACATTCTTCCAATTTTTATAGTGTTTAACAACACTGATACCAACAAAACTATCACCCGGTCTGTGATCTTCGATATCAGAACTATTTCCGCAATCATTTCGATCGCCTACTCCACTTGCCTATGCAGCGGCAAGCCTAGGAGTTCATCCGAAACTACATCCGAACACTCTCAGATTATATGCACATCCGAGAGACATATCGTACCATACTTCCAACAATTCGACCATCCGTAAGGATATGTCTACAGTAAAGATATGTCTATCAAAGTCTAAGGGTATCCCTTGACTTCTTAATTGTTGGTCCACTTCTCGTCCTGACGGTAGAGATACCACCGACCCACAAGTCGATGTATAGGAACCCTTCTAATCCAACTGAGAATGTTCTAGACAAAGATACCTGTAAACTACAAGTATCTCCCAATATATTAACCCAGAGGGCAAAACTAGAGTAATACTTTGAACGATGACATATCTGTCGATCTGATCCCAAAGGCTCCACGCAGGTCTCGGCCTTTCTCCGAAGAGAATAAGATCAAATCCAACAGTTCACGACAAAGCGGTCGTATTTCTGATCATTGACCCAAACGCGCGATGAGATCCCAAGATAAGGGAGTCAAGCGATACTCCGGCCGGAGCGACCAACCGTGGCGGCGAGGTCATCGAGCTACTTGCGCAAGGAGGCCGACAGGTTGGGATGGGAGAGATCGATGGAATCGCTCGCGTGGCTTGCACAGCGAGCGACGGCGAGGAGACGGGCTGATTCTCCTTCTCGGTCTCGAGATCTCTTCGGGAGAGGCCGACGCTTGTTGGAGATCGACGAAGCTTCTTCACGCCGCCGGTCGCGAGGAGAAAGTTGCTGCGAAGAAATCGAAAGAGAAGGGGAATCGCGGAAGAGGAAGGGAACGGCTCGATCGGGAAAACGGAAGGATTATAAAGGTTTTTAATTAAACCTATTAATTCTTAGCTGATCGTCTAAACAGGCTTTACAAAAGCCTATCCGCTTTATCCCCATAAAAATATCCATAAAACTTCCGTTTAAATCCAGAAAAATTTCTAAAAATTCCTGGAAAATTTCATAGGGTATTTTTTCAATCATCCAACATTTTATTTTTATTTTGTTTTTTTTCTACGGTATTTTACACACATTACTTATGCTAAATACTATGGGTGAAAAATAATTTTCTATTAAAATATCTATTATTTTAAAAGAATGATACAAAGCTCAAAACCATTGAAAACTTCAATATTTTGTCTAACTTGTATCAACATTCTTAATAGTGATTGCTACCAAAAGATAGACTTCACTAGGGTTTTTCAAAATTATTTTAAAATTATTTTCAAACTCTATGTTCAACATGATCAATGGATTAAGTGTATATGATTTGTACATTAGCTTTCCTCATGATATTTTTCTATGATTTAATGAGTTTGAGTTCATTTTGATGTACCATATAAGCACATTGAACTTATCTCATTTTTCTACTATCTCACATGTGTCTAAAGTATTTATAATACACACACATG
This sequence comes from Wurfbainia villosa, assembly GCA_025175895.1. Taxonomy (NCBI): domain Eukaryota; kingdom Viridiplantae; phylum Streptophyta; class Magnoliopsida; order Zingiberales; family Zingiberaceae; genus Wurfbainia; species Wurfbainia villosa. Next base: position 129,981,050 of record CM045986.1, on the reverse strand, counting down.
TCATCCTATAGTCTTTGTGAGATGTGACTTTGTTCTTCCCTAAACTAAGGGTTCATGCATTTTTATCTAGGCATATCCCATTTGATCTCCTTACTTAGGAAAACAAATGTAATACACCACAAATAAATTTCCTATAAAAATAATATCTCTATTATTCTTTAAATAGAGATCTTATTAATGGGCAAATTAAATTAATGATGGATGGTTAGGAATTTATTTAAACCTAACCTAAGTTAAATCTTATGGGTTAATTGAATGGATTTAGGGTTAATGGCTTATAGGGTGTTAAAGCTCAACCCGTTAGTGGACCGGACCCGTTTTCTTAAACCTGACCTGACCTTTTATTCTTAACGCCCATTCCATTTCTTCCATTCTCCCATTTTCTCATCGTCGATCTCTTCTCTCCCGAGTGGTTCCCAATCGCAATTCTTCCTCCTTCCTTCTTCCTCCACTCGTCCTCCCTTCCTTGCGACAAGCGACGACGACCCAATCTCTGTGGATGAGCAAGAGCAGTGGGCGAGTGAGTGGTGAGGGAGGTTAAATTGGCGACGTACCAACGGTGAACTGCCTTCACGATTTTTTTGCGGGATCAAGGTGAGGTGGTATTCTTCTTCCCCTATCTCAAAATGATCTCTCTCTAACCACAACCCTTGTCTTTCGAATTGCTCATCAACCGGTGGTTTAGGGCAGCAGGGGTGTTCTGCCGACGAACAGGGCATCTTGGAGGAGAGTCGTCGGTGTAGCCTTAAGAGCTGGTAAATCTCGACCCATTCCCTTCTTTTCATCTACATATTTTTCGATGCTATTGATTGTTGAGGGTGTTTTGATCTGGATGGGGGGAGTTCCTCAGGTGGAGTAGGCTGGTTGGAGTTTGGCCAACTGTGAGTGGTTTGAGGGGTTGTGAGGGCTGAGAAGGCTGTGCACAGCTGTGTGTGACCCGATCAGTGGGTGACCAAGCTACTAAGGGGTAAGATTCTTCATCTTTTGGACTAGCTGTTAGATGATTGATATTGTGCAAATGAGGTGATTAGGGAGGGTGTTGTGATTGCTCTGTTTGTGATTTGTGCTGGAACTATGAAGGTGGTTTAAATGGTTAGAGAGTTGTGAAGGGTTGTGAACAACTATGCGTGGCTATGAATAGGGTTGTTCTTGGCCACGAAGGGGCTGTGTTGAGTTGGGTGGGTGGTTGTCGTGTGTGTGTTCGGGTTGTGCTTGTGATGGAGTAGTGAACGAAAGATTTAAGTGGTTGATAGCTATTTGAGTTGGGTGTGTTTTATTCAGGAGTTGTTCAGATGTGTTTTGATTTGTGATGTAGCTATTTGGGTTTTGATCCGTCCTGTGGATGGTGAATTGGATGGATCTCGTTGAATGTGTAGGTTAGCATATTTGCTAATTAGAATCGATGGTGTTAACGCTGGGATTATATAGGATGTGTAATCGAGATTATAATTCGTATTCGATAAAGGATATGAATATAAGGATGACGTAGTAGTTAATTCGTATGTTGTCGTGGGCTTGAAGTAATCGTAGTTGATGATATTTGCAGGTTTCGGTCATGAGACAAGTCCATGGGCATAAAGACAGTTGGTATTCTTCATAGCAGGCGGGTATCTTTGACTTATCTTCTTTTAGATATTGTCATCTTGTGGTGCATTGTTTACTATAGCTAGTAGTAATTTTCTATGCTTATTAGCTGCCCTAGTATGTCACTACCTAGTATGTGTAATAGTCATTTCATATGCTTAATATATTATGCTCTATCACTTTGATACTTGTTATTTGTTTATTTAGCACTAGAGTAGTGACATACCTTACATATTGGGCATTGAATGAATAATGAATATAACTTGCATGGGTATATAGACTTATGTACTTAGGTTATTTGATATGGGCTCTTATTGGTACATATCATAGGTAGTCAGGGATTGATAGGTGTATCGTGCATTATTGCATTATTCGGTCTTTCTTGTCGGGATCCTTGCGTTTGGATTTGTCTTCATTACTTCAAAAATTGGTTCTTCTATTGTCAATACTGCCAGAATTTCCTGCTCAGCTTCTCCAAGCTCCACATCATCTTCATTAACTGTTGTTATTCTGTTTTCAACAGTAGAAACATATCCTTCGAATTGTAATGAAACACTACCATCCAGCAATGTTCTTGTCTCAACCCTAGTTGGGGCCATAGGGTTTCTTCTCATAGATGGCCTCAGTATCCATCTCTGTTGTTGCAACTCTTCGGTTGTGAATCTGTTTCCTGGGATAGCATTCACTCCTCTGCTTGCCAAATAATCTGTTACATTTTGGACATTATAAGAGAAATTAGTGAAGCTAGTGTTCGTCAGCCTTCCGACCATCATCCTGGTGATAAGTAAGTTGCTAGTTCCTCCCTGCCATTCTTGATACCCATGAGTATGTATGGATAATTCAACATGATTCGCAAAATCTTCAATATTAATCATTAGGTCAGGAATGACATATACCATTTGAGTACCACGACTTAGATCCATTTCCATTGTTGCGATAATGGATCTGTCGCCTCTCCACCTTGTATCTCTCAGGACTACCAACACAACAGCTCCGGTGTTTCTTCTATGTAGGGCATGAATTCAGATCATAACTAGACCCATATGGATATGTTGAAATCCTGCCTCCCGTAATCTCTGGTGACTTTCTTTAGTTACAAGTGGGAGATCCACTTGGTTTTCTTCAATACATAGAAGATCCTCCTCAGAATAATGCTGATATACTCTGTGGTTTGCAGGTTGAAAACCTGTTGAGTATAATATTTAAGCAGGGACCATATTGGTCCTTCTTGATCTAGAAATTTCCAACTATTCTTCAGGGTCCACTTGACTTTCAATAGTCCTTCGGAATTGTCTCTGGTTTGGGAAAATTCTTCTTTGCAGGTTGTATAATCTCCTTTTCCCCTGCCTATAATCCCTTATTTGATTTTCAGAGCTGGGTATCTGCATAGCAGATGTACCTAATTGTTGGATCGATGTGGTTCGCTAGAGGGGGGGTGAATAGCGAAAAACCTTTTCTTTTTCTTTCGTTAAAACTCGAGAGATAATTAGTTAATTGCAGCGGAAATGTAAAAATAAAAAAACAATCGACACAAGGGTTTTACTTGGTTTGTAGCCGAAGGCTACTACTCCAAGGCCCTAGTGGTCCTTGACCACGTACGGAGGGCAAAAGCACTAAAGGAACTCCTCCTCGTTAGAGGTAGGAGTTAATCGATACAAGAAGGAACCACAAAAACTTGAGGTAGAGGGACACTCCCCCTCTCCTCGTATACGATAAAAGCTCCGGAAATGTAAATGACAAGAAAAACTAATACCGACGTACAAGAATAATAAGAGTTAAACCTAGACGTCGGAATGGAAGGACTTCGTTGTCGGAGAGTTGCAGCGTAACGGAGACTTTTTGGAGGCTTAGAATTGTTGTTAAAACCCTAGGTTTGGCCCTTCTTTTATAGCCTTTGAGCCCCTTTTCGAGTGGGTCTTCAACCAATCACAAATGGACACCAAACCGCTTTGAGGTGGAGTGATAAGCCTTGACTCCTCGAATCTGATCATTGACCATCGATCGGTGATGGCCATCATCGATCGTGATGGCGACATCGATCGATTGATGACCTTCGACGATCGTGATACGGCGGTCGAGTCCTCAGTAGCGATCGTGATGCTTCGCAAGTCAAAGTTAGCTCAACAAAAACATACTTCCGACGGTCTTGGTCGATCTCGACCTAGACCACCTATGAGATGTCTTGGGTCGGATCTCGCTTAAGATCATCCCGTAAAGAGGATCTGACCTCACTTACGCTCACACACGAGCTTACCTCGATGCTTACGTGTTGCTTTTGCTTAGGCCTTCCACTCGATTCCCATCGGCTCCTCGAAATCACTTTCGAGTGTCGCCCGACCACCGCGGCTTCCTCCGGGTGTCGCTAGCCTTCAGCTCGGCTATAGCAATCTTACGCACACTTGATTCATTTCGTGAGATAACGACATGAGCTTAACTTTGTATCGTTTGCTATAATCAAAACTCGAGTTCGACTTAGGTGCTGCTGCACCAACAATCTCCCCTTTTTGATTTATGGCCCACATACAAAGTTAAGTAAATAACAAGCATAAAGAATAATGTGCATTAGAAACAAGCGAAGATTAAGTTGGAGTAGTAAGGATTTTCTTCAAGTACTCCCCTTGAGAAACCTCCCCCTTGACCGAGGGTGAGTACTTGAAAAAGACATTTAGTTCTCCAAACACAAAAGGTAATGAGTTAAGTAAATGGAATTACTTAACTCCAAACAAAAAAGAAAACGAGATAAGTAAATGGCATTACTTAAATTAGTCCTTTAAAGTTAAAAATTCTGAAGAGTAGAAACCTAAGTATTAATCACCCATAACTTAGAAAAGAATCAAAGATAAAATTTGAAATTTAACCCTAACTTTGGCCCTTAACTTTGGCTCTTTCTCCCCCTTTTGACATAAATCAGGAAAAAGTGGGGGGTTTTTAATAAAACCTTAAGTCCAAGCATGATGATTTTGAAAATAGTATGTGAAAATAATTCATCTAAATGTTCAACTCTAGTTTGACTTGATTGAAATGATATTATCAACAAGTCATGATTAGAGTTGGTTAATATTAGTTGCATATTTATACTCAGGAGTTCATATTGGCGCACTTGATCTACATCTTGGAACACAGGTAGGGTCCTAACATCTCACGCCCATCTACGTGGCTAAGTACACAAACACATTAGTCCTATGTGTTGTGAGATGTACTGGCTCCTTAAATCTATAGGTGCATGATATCTAAGGTATGTCCTATGCTAGTTCCATCAAAATGAAAAATAAGAAATAGTAGTAAGAAAATATAGTTTGCAAGTTCTTATTCTATTACGCACATGCCCAATTTTCGTCTTAATAGACTAAATTAAACGGCGGGTAGGGTTTAGTAAATAGAGTGCTAGGTTAGATTTGATTCGACGTACTCGAGTTGTATGGCTCCGTTGGCCACATGTTCTCGAATGAAATGGTGTTTGACTTCTATATGTTTGGTCCTAGAGTGACATATTGGATTCTTGGTAAGATTAATTGAACTAATGTTATCTACGTGAAGTTTAGTATTCGTAAAGTCTAACTTAAAAGTCGCGGAGGGTGTGCTTCATCCGAAGTTGAGTACACACTCACCCATCGCGATGTATTAAACCCGGTGGTAGATAAGGCAACACAATGTTGCTTCCCTCTTTGCCAACTCACTAGACTCGAGCCGAGTAGTTGACAACAACCACTCGTGCTCTTTCTATCGAGTTTACTACCGGCATAATCCGAATCGGAGTAGCCGATTAGTTCGAACTCGGTAGATCTAGGATACCAAATACCGACATTAAGTGTACCCTTTAGATATCTAAGGATACGCTTAACTAGGGTTAGGTGAGACTCCTTAGCACAGGTTTGAAACCTGGCGCACATACTTACTGCGAATAGGATGTCAGGTCGACTCACGCTAAGTATAGAAGACTTCCTATTGCGCTCCTATAGTACTTTAAGTCAATGGACTTACTTTCTAGGTCTTCTCCTATGTTAACATTTATCGCCATTGGGGTGTTTATTACCTTAGCGTCTTGCATTCCAAATCTTTTAATTAACTCCTTAGTGTATTTTTGTTGATATAGGTATATACCATCCTTAGTTTGTTTAATTTGTAGACCTAAAAAGAAACTTAACTCGCCTACCAAGTTCATTTCGAACTCACTTTCCATGAGCGAAACGAACTCGTTTAGTAAGGCTGAGTTAGAGGTTCCAAAAATTATATCGTCTACGTAAATTTGAGCTATGAATATTTCTTTACCTAAGGTTTTTACAAAGAGAGTTGGGTCAACTAAGCCTTGGTTAAACCCTTTTGACTTAAGATGGATTGAAAGTCTCTCGTACCAAGCTCGAGGAGCTTGTTTAAGTCCATAGAGAGCTTTCTTAAGTTTTAGAACATGGTCGGGTTTATCTAGATTTTCGAATCCGGGGGGTTGGCTAACATAAACTTCTTCTTTAATGTATCTATTTAGGAATGCCGACTTAACATCCATTTGAAACAGCTTAAATCCTCGATGTGCGGCATAAGCTAGCAACATTCGAATGGATTCGAGTCTAGCTACTGGGGCATAGGTTTCGTCGTAATCTAAGCCTTCGACTTGGCTAAATCCTTTGGCGACTAACCGAGCCTTGTTTCTAACTACTTCACCTTTATCATCAAGCTTATTTCGAAACACCCACCTTGTTCCAATTATCGTTTTGTCTTTAGGTGGTGGTACTAATTCCCACACTTCGTTCCTAGTAAATTGAGCTAGCTCTTCTTGCATTGCAATAATCCAATCGGGATCAAGAAGAGCTTGTTCAATTGATTTGGGTTCTATCTTTGAAATTAAAGAAATTTGACTAAGGTTCCTATAGGATGCTCTAGTTCGAACTCCTAGATTAGGATCTCCTATCACTTGATCGATAGGGTGGTTAGTCTGAGTCCTAGATTGGGTTGGGTTTGTGTCACCTAATGCTTGATCAATGGGGTGACTTGGTTGAACACTAGTTTGGTTGGAGTCATCTATCACTTGATCAATAGAGTGACTAGGTTGACTTAGGTTAGGATTAACACTAGACCTGATCTCCGGATCAGAGTAAGGTCTAGTATGAATCGGCTCGCTAATTGGGGTTGTCGGGGGTTTTGTAGGTTCATGTCCTTCATCGAATACTACATTGATAGTCTCCTTGACTCTAAGGGTGTCGTGGTTATATACTCTATAAGCTTTACTTGTAGTCGAGTATCCTAGAAAGATTCCGGTCGTGGTTTTGGATGTAAATTTCCCTAGGTAATCCTTAGTGTTTAGGATATGTACCTTACACCCAAATACCCTAAAATACTTGATGTTAGGTATTTTATCGTGATAAATCTCGTACGAGGTCTTAAGGTGCCTCTTTACCATAAGGATCCTATTTTGGACATAGCAAGCCGTGCTAACGGCTTCTGCCCAAAACCTATCAGGTAGGTCGTATTCATTCAACATGGTCCTAGCGGCTTCTTGTAGAGTTCGGTTTTTCTGCTCCACTAGGCCATTTTGCTGAGGGGTCCTAGGGCAAGAGAATTCATGGTGATATCCGTTTAGGTTACAGAAGTCGGTGAACCTTTGATTTTCGAATTCACCACCATGATCGCTTCTAAGTCTTTTAACCTTAAGGTCTTTTTGATTCTCGATTAATTTGAATAGATTGATTAATTGATCTAGGGTATCACTTTTATGCTTGATGAACCTAACCCAGGTAAACCTGGAGTAGTCGTCAATTATGACTAAGCAATATTGACTTCTATTGAGTGACTTGGCTCTATGTGAATCGAATAGATCCATATGCAGGAGCTCAAGTACATTTGAGGTTCGTTCTTGGTTAGTTAACTTGTGTTGTGTCCTAGGTTGTTTTCCTTGTTGACAAGCATTATAGATTTTATTAACCAAGTTGTTGAGGTTGGGTAAGCCTCTGACTAATCCACTCTGACTCATCTTGTGGACGAGTCTTGGGTGCGAGTGACCGAGTCGTCGGTGCCACAACCATGATTCCTCTTGCCGTGTCATAAGACACTTAGTTGAGGAGTTGGTTAAGTTGATCGTATAAATGTTGTTATTTCTAGTTCCTTTAAGAATTGTTTTAGAGGTTTCGTTGGTATTAATTACGCATTCATTTTCTAGAAATATAACCTTATAGTTATTATCACACAATTGGCTTACACTTAGTAAGTTATATTCAAAATTCTCTACAAGTAATACATTTTTAATAACAAAATTCGTGTTAAGCTCGATATCACCTGATCCGATGATTTTGAGCTTGCCGTTATTCCCAAAGGCTACCGATCCTTGTCGTTTGAATCGAAGCTTTGCGAATTTGAGTTGATCCCCGGTCATGTGTCGGGAGCAACCGCTGTCCAACATCCATTGATCCTACACACAAGGTGGTTGGATTGGATGTTAGATTTTTTTGTTAAGAAAATTGGTTGTAAGTTGTTAACCCTAGGTCATCTCACCGGAGTCTATATGATCAAGCATGTTATACTTATGTGTTTTTTGAGATGACTTCCAATTAAGTTGATTAAGTGGATTTAGGTACAAGTAATTTTATGTTAGATTTGGATTTAACCCTAGGCTTGTCAATTTTACCTTTTCAAGATCATGGCTTCCAGGTCGTGGCGAGGCACAGGGGCCTTCTTTTATCGGATCATCGACCACTTCCTTAGACAAAGCCATTTTCAAGAAAATGATGACTTGACTCACCCAAGATTATTTCCTAGTCTAACTGGTTATTTTTGAAAAGAGACTCCCCGAGACTCAATCTTTTTGAAGGCTTTTAGTTGGTTATTTACGTTTTCTAAGTGAGTTCACGAAAAAAAACAAAAAAAATCTAAGCATGCAATTTCTAAGTTAAAACACAAACATGTTTTGTACTGGCTCCCCCTAGACCGTTGAATCGGTTCGGTCTATCCACATAGTGGATTTGGTCCTTGGGAACCCAGTACGAGTTGGATCCTAGAGTTGAAATCAAAGTGGTCTTAGGGACCCATGCTTGGACACATTTTTTATGTCTACTTACGATTGACATATACGACTTATTGGTCGTGTTTGAGCTAAACCCTAGTCCGGCCTTGTTGTACACGGCCCTTTGCGATCCAAGTAGGAGGTCAAGTCCTTTGGATCCCAAAGTAAACCTTTCCAACGTATTCCTAAGATCTTCGACTTGACTTTTCAAGAGTGAGTTCTCAACTTCGAGTTTTTCAACCCGAGTTGAGTCCTTCTCTTGAACTCGACTAGTCGAAGAGGTTAGGGAGACCTCGTGTTTGAGGAGTTTAACTTCCTCAACCAGGGTCTCGACCTTGGACTCGGACTTAGCTAACTTCCTAGACAAAAACCTAACCGTATTATATAAAGTATTAAATAAGGTTCGACTCACCTTAAGGGTATCTTTTGAACCGGATGCGTATCCGTGGCTTGACTTGAAGGTAGCTTCGTAGTCCGAGTCATCCTCAGGTTCTGACTCAAGTTCGGTCTCCGTGTCTGACTCAATTGATTTCGCCATGAAGACGTGATCTTCATCTTCTTCGGATGACGCTTCTTCCCATGTCGCGTTGAGGGCCTTCTTATGCTTAGGTGCTTGGTGGTTGAGCTTGGGGCACTCGGACTTGATATGTCCAAACCTGTTGCACTCATAACACCTAATGTTAGAACTTTTAGGTTTACCTTGGTTGGGTCGAGTCGTAGTTCGCTTTCGTCCCTTGGCTATCCTTCGAGCTAGGTTCATTAGTTCGGCAGTCAACTCCAGGTCAACTTCTTCTTCGGACTCATCTTCCTCCTCGGGTGGTGGTGGCTTGCTTGCGATTTTCTTCTTCTTTGATCCTGCAAACAAGGCTATACCCCTCTCGGGTTCCGAGTTGGATTGTTCATGTAATTCGAAATCCGAAAAGAATTCGTCTAACCTAATTTTAGAAAGGTCCTTGGAGACCTTATAGGCATCAACCATGGATGCCCATAAGGTAGTCCTCGGAAAAGAGTTTAGGACATACCTAATAAGGTCGCGGTTTTCGACCTTTTGCCCGATTGCGTGTAGGTTGTTGACTGTGTCTTGGACACGGGCGTGGAGTTGCGTCGCGGACTCGTGTTCCTGCATTTTTAGTGTGTACAATTTATTGAATAACAAATCACGTTTGCAAACCTTAGCTTGATCCGATCCTTCGTGTAACTCGATTAGTTTTGTCCAAAGATCCTTTGTGCTTATGAAGGGGCCGACGCGATTTAGCTCCTCCTTGGACAAGCCGCATTGGAGGATTTGTGTTGCCTTGGCATCGGCTTCGACTTGTCATTTTGTTGCAACGGTCCATTGATCATAATCCAAGGAGTCACCCACTTCATTAGTCGGAAGTGTGAAACCCGTTTGGATTATGATCCACATCTCGATTTGGGTTTTGAGAAAGCATTCCATCCGACCTTTCCAGTAACGGAAATCATCTCCGTTGTAAAACGGAGGTCGGACGGTGCTAAAACCCTCGAGATGGGCCATTAGAACAAAAAACAAGGAGACTAAAAAGACGACCTAGCAACGAAAAAAAAACACACGAAAGTACCAAGACTTGCGTCTTGGATTAGTAGTGTGGGAAATAAAAAGAAACAAACGAAAAATAGAAAGTTAAGCAACGAAATAAGAAACCAAATAAAAAGTAAGTACTCACAACCTTCGATGTCCCCGAAAGGCTACTAAACGTCAATTTTTGAGGACAAAAACAACTTTTTACGGGGGTAAACCCCCCATAAGAAGTGTAGATCTCTGCGAGGGCTTCGATTTGGTAGGTAGACCATCTCGTGGGTCAACTTGTACAAAAAGTTATGCCCGTTTGACCGTCGGCTACTCCAAAAGCGAATGCTTGCAAAACAAAATCAAACGAAGAGTACCAAGACTTCGTCTTGGATTAGTAGTGCGGGAGAAAAATTTAAACGAACGAAAAACAAATCTGTAAAAAAAATGTTAGATTGGTGGTTTCACCAAATCTAAGCGCCCCCGGCTCTGATACCAATTGTTGGATCGATGTGGTTCGCTAGAGGGGGGGTGAATAGCGAAAAACCTTTTTTTTTTCTTTCGTTAAAACTCGAGAGATAATTAGTTAATTGCAGCGGAAATGTAAAAATAAAAAAAACAATCGACACAAGGGTTTTACTTGGTTCGTAGCTGAAGACTACTACTCCAAGGCCCTAGTGGTCCTTGACCACGTACGGAGGGCAAAAGCACTAAAGGAACTCCTCCTCGTTAGAGGTAGGAGTTAATCGATACAAGAAGGAACCACAAAAACTTGAGGTAGAGGGACACTCCCCCTCTCCTCGTATACGATAAAAGCTCCGGAAATGTAAATGACAAGAAAAACTAATACCGACGTACAAGAATAATAAGAGTTAAACCTAGACGTCGGAATGGAAGGACTTCGTTGTCGGAGAGTTGCAGCGTAACGGAGACTTTTTGGAGGCTTAGAATTGTTGTTAAAACCCTAGGTTTGGCCCTCCTTTTATAGCCTTTGAGCCCCTTTTCGAGTGGGTCTTCAACCAATCACAAATGGACACCAAACCGCTTTGAGGTGGAGTGATAAGCCTTGACTCCCGACCGATCATTGACCATCACGATCGATGGCCATCATCACGATCGATGGCAAGATCGATTGATGACCTTCGATACGATCGATACAGTCGAGTCCTCCAAGCTGGCAGTCGACTGATGCTTGCTGCAAGTCAAAGTTAGCTCAACAAAAACATACTTCCGACGGTCTTCGACCGTCCGATCTCGACCTAGACCACCTATGAGATGTCTTGGGTCGGATCTACGCTTAAGATCATCCCCGTAAAGAGGATACGACCTCACTTACGCTCACACACACGAGCTTACCTCGATACTTACGTGTTGCTTTTGCTTCCGGCCTTCCACTCGATTCCATCGGCTCCCTCCGAAATCACTCGAGTGTCGCCCGACCACCGCGGCTTCCTCCGGGTGTCGCTAGCCTTCAGCTCCAGCTATAGCAATCTTCTGCACACTTGATTCATCTCATGAGATAACGACATGAGCTTAACTTTGTATCATTTGCTATAATCAAAACTCAGGTTCGACTTAGGTGCCTGCTGTACCAACATGTTTATCATTTATTTTGGTAGATGGCCTGAGGCCAAATTATATAACTGCGTGTGTGTTTGGATTCCGGTCGTGTTGACCGATGTATAGCGGTCGTGGAGGCCTTGTATGTAAATTGGGATTGTCACCCGTACAGGGGAGATGCTGTCGGATTTTCGTCTGGCGGGGACTCCTTCGGGGCGTGACAATTTATTTGGTATCAGAGCGCCTAGGTTTTCGAGTTCCTAGGAGTTTTTGTATTTTTCGAAGTTCGCCACGTTTGGCAGGTTTTACGAGGCAATTTGGAAAATTTTGGATTGGTATGGATTTCCGACGATTTTTATATTTCGGAAATTTGAGGATTTTGACGAGGTCAATTTGGGGTTTTGGCGGCGATGGGACCTCTCCTGCGGCGAAATAGGTACGTTGAAAAATTTTATATATTTGTACTTCTAGTAACATCTGTTCTAGTAACATCTGTAATAATTTAACAGATATGAGACGAGGTGGGCGTGCTCCTGCACCGAGACGTGGTGCAGGGTAACCACGCGAGAGAACAGTGAGATCTCTGGCTAAGGAGTTGCCAGAAGGGTCTATAGAGTTTTGACTCATGTGCAGACTCGTAGTAGGGGTCGCCCACCAAGGTGACCAACCGGAGTTGTCGTAGTGTTTATACTCTTGGTTAGATTGACTATGTGTTTAGTGGATAACAGGAAATAACATTTAAGTGTGTTGGTCACTATTTGTAATTGTAGATGGAGTTGACCACAAATGACTTGTTCAGTTTGTGAGTCTTGGACCTGTGACGAAAAGATGCATTGCCTTTTTGAGAGCTGACTGATACCGAGGCAGAAAAGCAGGGGTCAAGTCGTCACATTGGTTGTGGAAATCAAGGACTACAGTGTCAAAGATTTTCACTGATTATGCTAGGCAGATTATTACTCTGTGAGGCAATGGACAAAGAATGTATACTATTGTTGATACAGTCCTTGGAGGTTTAAGTTACGAAGTTCCATAGGGATTTTGATCCTTGAGCGGCTTGAGCCTTAGATTGATAACATTGAAGGTACTGTTAAGTACCTAACTGGTATTTATATAGGAGTGGAGATAGTTTCTTACTATTGCAATGATCAAGTTGTTACTTGGTGGAATATGTAGGAGAATTTTGGGAAAATAACCCATTACGGGATCATGGGTTCAGGATATTTTCGGAAGACAATATTTCCTTATGCTATTTTTGTATGACTCATTGTTGAGGAATTCTTGAGCCTTTAGTTGAGTGATAAATTGTTAATGGATTTCACTATAGAGTTTATTAGAATTACAGAGTTTACCCCCACTTAAGGGCTCAAGATAGTGATTGAGTTGTTTGCGATCACCCACAATTTATTGGCTTACATTTGGATTAGGATAGTTGGATCTTCCATCAGTTCCTATCGGGAGGCATTAAGGTGAGTCATAATTATGAAAATGACACTGCAGTAAGTGTCTTCAGAAAATAGCGTAGTCAACCTAGTGATAATAACCTACACTGTGGATAAGGCAACCGTAGAAGTCGTGAACGTGCTCTTCTAGCTGGATTCACGTGGCATTATTTCGTTCCCATGTTGTTGCTCGATATTGATTATGTCGGTTGCTAGAGATGGTAACTTGATGTTGATGATGGGGGTTTACAACATCTTGAGTGATTGAGGATTTAGTTGGAATTTTGGGTTGTTTTGGTGGTGATCAAGGCTCTGTCCCGGGAATGAAAGATGGATGAAACACCTCATTTCCCAGCGGAAAACAGGAATATAGATTTAAGTTTTCTCCTCAGATATATGTCGCTATCAGAAGTGGTTTGTGCACTTGTGGAGATATGAGGCTGGTTGTATGGTTCTTGAAGAAAATGATAGGAAGAGGTGTATACACCTAGATGCATAAAGTTATCGAATTTTTTTTTTATTACTGTGAAATAGGGAATCCGTTAAGAGCAGAACTTGGATGAGTTTACATTTTTACTCGAAAGGAATTGTAGATGGTTGAAGGATTGGTCATTGAGGTATTACTATAGTTTACCTTACTTGAGGATATATTGAGAGGTACAGGTGTTTACAAATATCTATGGTTAAAACATGTACAGATAGGATTAAAAGGATTTTTATATTTGGATCATATGGATTAATTGTGTTTCCACCGACAGGTGAGATGTTGAGATGATTACAGTGATGATTATCAGAGGGGTATGATAAAGGATTTTTGATGTTTCGAGGTTGATTGATGGAAATGTTATATTATGGTGAGAGAGTTGACTTAGTTGTTTTATAGTTGACTTGGTTGATATGATGTGGATATCTGGATATTAACTTGGAGGTTATGCTTGTGACATGATGGTATAAGAAGGTCTCTCGAATGCCTGTATAATTCGAGAGTAATCAGATGTAGTGTTGGAGGAACTTCTAGGCTTGCCGCTGTATAGGCAAGTAGAGTAGGCGATCGGAGGGATTTCGAAAATAGTTTCGATATCGAAGATCCCCTACTGTGAGATAATTTATTTGGTACTGAGGTAATGTTATTTTTACGAGCTAATATTTTTACTTATGGTGCATTGGCTGAGGGCTAGTGTAAAGCGCACAAGGTTGTTAAAGCTCGTGATGTACTCAAGGCAATGTCATTCAATTGGCTGTAAGCCAATCGAGTTGCTTAGATACCGTCATCGATCAGTCTTCGATGATGCCAAGAGGTATTTGTTAGAATGAAGATTTTTCAGTGGATAATTTAGTTGTTATCAGTTTTGCTTAACAATATTGTAATTGGAAGAATCTTAGTTACAATTAAAGGAGGTATTGTATGGGATATTTGTTGTCCCGATTTTATTTCTTGAGAAGCTCTGGAACTTGTTGTTCAAAGAGATATGAACCTTTGAGGTTATACATCAATTATTGATGATGGAATGCGGTAGTGGTAGAAGGAAAAGAATATCCTTCATGGTGGATCGAGGATCTATTTAGATCAACTATAGGACACCTGTGTATACTCTAGGATTGATTTATGATTGATGTGTTGATATTGTAGTGACAGGGAGTCATACAATTATCAAAGTCGTAGGGATGATTGATATATCATCAGCCTAGAGTAAAGAGGATGCAGGTGTATAGTGGTGACAATTTCATACTTGGTATGAATTGTACGAGGTTTGATTATCTTGTTTGACTGATGATGACTTGTCGTCCAAGGATTTAGGAAATCGTGTATTCTGGACACGATTGGATCATTTATGATGGTGGCAGTTGGAGTTGAGCACTCGGCCACCTATGATGATGGTTTTCTCGTATGGATTTGATTATTACCATAGATATGGATAGGATGCTCTAGCGGTATTACACCGCTGATTGGTGATGAAATTTACTTGGTCTGAAGCTTGTGAAACTAGTTTCAGGGCTCAGACGATGGTTGACTTTTACACCAGAGTTGTTTGATCATTCTCGGGTGGAAGGAAGGGTATTGTATGCGGATGCAATGTTTCAGAGAAGGGAGCATTTCTGATTTAGTTGATTGAGACGTATCCCATGGTTACGTCAAATGAGGAACTACGAGATGGGTTGTCATATATATATATATGACGTGGACCTAGCAGGAGTTGTTATGTTGTTTTGTAGAGGTGAGGAGCAGAAATGCTTGTGAGGTTTTAGCTAGCTACTGTGTAGTTGCATTTGAATTTAGGAAGAGTTACTATTGATTCAGGAACAACAGATAGATTCCTGTTGTGATGATAGAGAGCATCTACCATAGAGTTGTACTTTTGCTCTCTGTAATTAGTGATATTGGAATTTGTATGTAGTAGGTGGCTAGATAGCTACCTGGCATCTTGACTGGCTATGAGTCCTGGGCGTGGTAGTATGTCGTTGCCCGTAAGTAGTGCCTTTTGTATTACCTCGAGAGCCACGAGGCTTTATCATGATATTTTGATAAGTATTGCTGAAGATTGCAATAGGTTCTATATGTTGCAAATGTATCGGATTGTATTCAGAAAATAGTAAGTATTGAAACGTTCTCCATGGAGGAACGACAGGCGGAACTTAGTTGACTTGGCAGTCTGGTGATCAGTGTGTCAACTAGTAAAGGTGGAATATTAATAATCAGCAAGGTTCTGTACCGAGTTGGACGTGAAAGCCTAGTATGAGGGACAGTGTTGGGAGATTATTTAGAATTCGGAAAGGACTTAGTATGATTAGCTAAGTCCACTCATTTTCTCTAGATCCATACGATGAGTTATAGGATCGCTGGATAGGTTATATTGTGGCGATTTCCAGTTCATGGAAGATCTTTGAGTATCGTATGCGATAGCGATTCAGGATTTACCTTAGGATTATGGTAAAGTCTTTAACAGGTCACGGATATAGAGCTCCACTCGGGTAAAGTTAGGTACTTATGATAAGTGGTCGATATGAAGATACTATTCATACTTTGGAAGGGTTGCTAGAAGCAAGTGTGATTGGATGTTAAGGGATATCAATAACCCCACTTAGTCACTTGAGGTGTGACTTGTCTCCAGATGCTTGAGATGGTTGTTAGGACATCTCGTACTAATATACGAGTAGGAAATTTGGAGATCAAATTTTTATTAGTGGGGGAGAATGTAAAATACTGAAATTAAAATACGAAATTTAATGGCCAAAATTTCAGGGAAATAATCCTAGGGATTATTTTCGGGATTTTTAGGGAATTTTAGGAATTTTTCTGGATTTAAACGGAGGTCGTACGAGATAATTACGGGGATAGGGAAAACAGGCTTTAAAAATAGGATAAATTTAACCTAGGTTATTAATATAGGGTTTTCTATTTTCTATTTCCTTTTTCTATTTTTCCCCGCCGCGACCTTTTCCTCAACAATTTCTCTCGCGCGACGGTTCCCTTCGTCGGCGACCTCTTCACCGCCGATTTCTCTGCGCGCTCGTTGTCCAGACGACGCGTGCTGGCAGATGGCTCGCCGTCCTCGCCTCGGACCGCCGTGAGACGCCCTTCTTCTTCCCCGAGCGCTGATGCTCGCCTATCGGTGCCCAGGCCGCCATTCCCAAATGTGTCGGAGACTTGCGGTCGCCGCAGTTCGCCGGTCGACGTCGAGGCCGACACCGAGGTTGCGCCATGGCCGCTGTCGCCGAGCCCCCACGCGACGGCCGTGTCACCGTCGCCTTTCGAGCATCCTCCGCCGCCCCGACGACCTTCTGCGCGTTTGCCGTCCACAGCCACATGCGCCGTCCTCCTCTGCCACCGACGACAGGCGCCGACCTCCTCTGCCAAGGAGCGCCATCGCCGCTCCTCTTCCTTCCTCCCCTCGCACGCCTGCTGCTAGCCTAGTCGCCACTACGTGCTGATTTGGGGCGGAGGCTGCGATCCCTGTCGGTGGTCGCCGGAGCAAGGTAGGAGTTGGATTCCTTGTACCTTGGACAGGATCTAGGTTATAGCTGAGCATTTTCCCTTCGGTGAGCTTGATTGATGAATTTGGCAGTGGTCTGGCGCCGATGAACGGGGGATAAAGGAGGTGACGCCGGCATAGCTCCTATTGTTGGTATATGTCTTGACTTCATTGTTTTCTTTCAGTCCATTTTGATTCTGTGAATTACAAGGGTTGTGGTAGGGTGGAGAATTGAAGCTATGAGGTTCCGTTTAGGGATGTATGGTTGTAACGAGTGTTGTTGGCTGTAAATGGATTGTGGGTGCCAAGTGGTGGGATCCAAGTGTTGGATCGTGTTTTGAGGTAAGGATTGGTTGAGTCGTGTGTATGTCACCTAGAGTTAGGTTGGATTCATATTTATGATCGGTTCTGTAATTATGTATGGAGGATGGATTAGGTTGAAGAGGATAATTAAATCAATCTAGTGGATCGGATATGAGGTCGATGTAGGATTCGATTCGATCATTTGTGGTGTACTTGGATTGGATGGATTTACTTTGGATTAATTGGTTATGGAAGGAATCGATTATGTATTCGATTTGTCGGTATATGGTATTTTGTGCTTAATAATAGTTATGCATTATGCAGGTTTCGATCACGAGGCAGGTCTCCAGTCGTGACGATCTGGTTCTTTTGCGGATATATTATCAGGCAGGTATTTTGACTTAACTTTTAGATTAAGTCATGTTGATATGCTAGTTAGGATAGCTTACAATAATTTTTCATGTTTATATGTCTAGTATGCTTTTGGTGCCTACTAGATACATGCATGTGATAGGATATGATTTTATCTTCCCTGTTTGATTTGGATCATAGTATATGGATTAGGGATATGTACATATTGATTGTACATATTATTCGGATAGGTATTTTGAGTAGGATTTACATGTTTTAGTATCATGCACCATTTTTGCATGATTGCATGCTAGCTGGACGGGGTTCCATTATTGTTGAGCCCGCAGCTAGTTACATGGCCTGCACACACTGTCACTCATGGGTTAGTGGTACATCAGGAGGGTGTGTGCAGTTGCTCTGTCAGGCTCCGCTGGTCCGCTCATGGGTAGCGATGAGGCAGCGTGGTAGCGGGCAGGGATCCCTCCTCTGGTCTATGACACCGGGAGATGAGAGCTTAGCTCCCCCACTCTGTTTGGGGCAGGAGGATAGGTGTACTCCGACAGCATCCTGTCCACTCGGTCACTCAGGAGCAGTGATGGCAGAGTGCACAGTTGTCATATCCCTACCCACTCGGCTTCACCATCGCGTGTGAGGCGGCTGACTGACTTCAGGGGTGACCATGTCATTGACACGGCATGCACTTTGCACGGATTGCATTTGTATTGTGTTTGTTGCATTTTTATTGATGCCTTGGATGTACATATGATTGTCATGCATACAGGATACATGTTTATATATGGTCAGGACTTTATTACTTCTAGTCAGGCACATGCTCCTATATCAGGGTAGGAGATTCAGGTAAGTACAGTCCTTTTGTATTTCTTGCTTGCATACCCTATTTATGTGAGACTGTACTGACATGATATTTTTATTGTTAGCTATACCTTACTTTGCATATCTACTATACCCGCAGAGTTCTTTGAACTCACCCCGTTGATTTATATCTATTTCAGGATGAAGCTGTTAGGAGAGTGCAGCTGCCGGACCCCACTCGTCGTAAATGTTTTATTTGGGTATTTGCTTTATGGTTTGGATATTTTGGTTAGAGGACATGTGTAGGTTTGGAGATTGATTTTGTATTTGGATTTTTGGTGTCCTTATGGACCTTATTCGAATTTTGGTTTGATTGGATTTTGTTGAGTATTTCTGCCCAGATGGCAGAAGGGGTAAGTCTATTTATGGTAGACTGTTTATCATTTATTTTGGTAGATGGCCTGAGGCCAAATTATATAACTGCGTGTGTTTGGATTCCGGTCGTGTTGACCGATGTATAGCGGCCGTGGAGGCCTTGTATGTAAATTGGGATTGTCACCCGTTCAGGGGAGATGCTGCCGGATTTTCGTCTGGCGGGGACTCCTTCGGGGCGTGACACACTCATGCCTTTGATAGGGTCAAATCAATGACACAAATAAAACAACTCGCAAATATGGGCTGGGGTACTTTACCTCTAAAATTTTATCTAACAAACTATAAAAATCATTTCTTGCACCTCCATCATTAGATGATTGAACACAAACCCCACTATACATTGTAGTTTTGTCCATTCCATATTCTTGAGTATAAAAATTATATCTGTTTACTAAATATGTCGGCCAAGTTTTTACCATTGATTTTGGACCCCATGAAAGATGATTTACCAATTATTGCTCAATATGAGCGTGATTATCAAGAACCTAAAGTCAAATAATTATGTGTTAAAGTTCATATTTAACCAATTTATTATTATAGACTACTTACATATTTTTTGAACCATGTTGCAAATTCTTCATTGCAAAAACGATTAAACTCATGCTCTGGAAGCTCAAAATATAGGGTTTGGAAAATCCTATCATAAAAATAAATATAGCATGAACAATAATTTATGATATATGAAATATATAATATAACATGTATATACTCACTCGAAATACAACATTACTTCTGGACAGTTCAGTAAAATAATGTGTGGGCTGCTCGCCACTCTTGACCAGTTAAATATCTATGTGTACAAGATCTACTTGGTAGAAAAAGTAGTTAAAAATTGAGAATGACTTCAAATTTGGATCGATAGGACCCTCATCATTTCTTTCTGCTCTCCGCCTTTTGCATTGAACGTAAGGTTCAAAATAATATGATGCAAAAGTTGTAACTTCCTCCACAATATATGCATTAACAATAGAAGCCTCAACATGTGCCTTATTTTTCATTTTTTCTTCAAGTGATAGAGGAATCTAATAGTAATAAAACAAAAGTTTATTAGAAATTAACTTATACTAAAATTATTCAAATGCACTAACAATGATAAAAAAAATAAAAAGCTCACCTTTCAAATGGATACATCCATCGAAATTAAACAGGACCTCCAATTTTGGTTTCATATGACAAGTGAACCAAAAGATGTTCCATGGAATCAAAAAATGACGGTGGAAATATTCTTTCTAAGTTACACAAAATGATTGGAATGTCTCTCTAATGTCACCATGTGTGAATAACTCAATATTGTTAAGCAAAAATCATGAAGGAAAATGCTTAATTCTGTAATTGCACCCCATACAAAATTTAGTAACATTTCCTGAAAGGCAGTAAGAATCAGTCTTTCCATGAATATATGACAGTCATGACTTTTCAAACGAATCAATTTGCATTCCTTCAAATCGACGCATCTACCAAGATTAGAGACATATCCATCAGAAAATCTCAATGATTTCAACCATTTACAAAAAATCTGTCTCTGATTTTTATTCAATTTATAAACTTCTTTTGGTTTGGTCCCCTACTATTTTCATCAACATCAAGGGCAAGTCGTTTACAGATGAGACATATATCTTTTCTTGCATTCAGATTGTCTTTTGCTTTTTCAGTAATATCCATCATCATATTTATCATATTATTAAAAACATTCTTCTCAATATGTATTATATCAAGATTGTGATGAACCAAATTACTTTGTCAATACGGTAAATCTCAAAATATACTCCATTTAGTCCATTTATGTGTACTTCTATAGCCACATGTTGTAACTTTTGGTTCTTCAATAACAAACGAAAAGTTAAGCACTCTATGTCATAGGAATTGACCAGTGAATCTCAATGGTGGAGGTGTTCTTTCAATTCTATTTTTAGTAAATTCTTCTTTATTTCTTTTGAATTTATGATTTGGCGGTAAAATTTGTCTATGACAATCAAAATAACTCAGTTTCTTTCCAAGTTTTAATCTGAATGACTTTGATCTTTTCATACATATTGGACATCCTAAAATCCCCGTGGTACTCCAGTCCGATAACATATCATAAGCAAGAAAATCATTTACAATCTAAAGAAGCGTAGCTCTCATTGTGAAGATCTAATTAGTATGAACATCATATGTAGAAACACCCTCATCCCTATTTTTAGCATGATTGTATATGCGTGCAATCATTTACGGTCCAAAGAAGAACAACTCTCATTAAAAACATCTGATTTGTATGGACATCATATGTAGAAATATCCTCATTCTACAGTTATTTCAGCTCGACAATCAGTGATTGCATGCAAACATCTATTAACTTCTTGGGATTATATAGACCAGTAACAATCAATGTTAAAAACATATACAATATTTTCATACACATATCGGGTGGAAGATTATACGAAGTTAAGATAATTGGCCAACAAGAATAAGTTCTTCCTGATTTGCTAAATGGAGCAAATCCATCAGCACAGAGACCTAACCTAATATTTCAAGTCTCATTCGCAGACTCATGATATGTTCTTTCAAAAAAATTTCATGCCTCTGCATCTGATGGATGACACATTAGGTCTTCTTCTATTTCATGATTTACATGCCAAGTCATGTATTCAACAGTGACCTTTGATGCATAAAGCCTTTGCAATCTAGGAGTTAAAGGCAAATAGAACATTTGACTGTATGATTTACGTTGCTTATTACGATCCAATCTCGTGGTACACTTATACCTACATTGATTACAAAATTTAAAAATCTATGCATCTATTACGCCCCGAGAGAATGTCAAGCCGAAAATAAACGGACAACATCTCCCCCGTACATGATACTATATCCTATTGATACAAGGCATTTCGGCCACAATCACAACAACAATGTCCAAAATCACAGCGGAAATCACCACAATAGAGTTAAAAACTCGACATCACTGGATACCGGTATGACTAACACCAAAATGAGAAAGTATTGTAACCAAATCAGAAAAAAAACAAGTACAACACCAACATTGTCCAACACTACAAACCATCATATGAAACCAAGTCCATAATAAAACCCCCACGATAAACCAAAAGTCAAGACCCTAGGAAGTGAGATGAGATGAGATGATACCAACCAGTGATGCTCCAAGCCCATCACGAAGTTGGCTACCTGTTACTTGGGCGACAGGAAACCCAGGGTCTGTGGTGGTGAGTATAAAACTTAGCGGTAATAAGAATAGAAGTGCATGCATAATATATATATCACATGCGAGTCAACAATATACTGTCTAAAGATATAACAGATATACACCAGTATGATATAACACCTGTATAACCAACTGATCAACAATAATAACATAGGGTGTTGACGTACCTGAAGATTGGCAACAGTGCAACTCATACAACCTGAGTATAAGTACCATAATACAACACCTACAACATGGTAAAGTAATGCAAACTCTATAATCAACAAAATCGTCATACAAACATTCTATGATAAATACAACAATAAACAGGGTCCATCCCGTATTACCTCAAGGTACGAGTCAAAGGTATACAATAGTCTGACCAACTCAACACTGGTAATTCACACACGACCATATAGAATATGCAAGTAGAATGCAAGATAATGTACAATCAAATGCAGCAAGCATAACTCAAACAATTGCAACATCACAACGATCATATATATAGACTCTATCTATGTATATTCTCATCGCACTCAACTATATATATATATATATACAAATGCCATCAACCACGGCAATGCAAATGCATGGTCATGCCTGCGCACCCTACTAGCTACCACGACCCCAGTGTGACCTAGGTGGCATAACATGACAACTATCCCAACTCAACAACAACCACTGCTCTCAAGTGATCAAGTGAACAGTATGAACAAGTAGCATATAAGCGTAAAGAGCTAGCTACACAACGGGGGTTTCTGCTGTAGACCACTCCGACTGTCACTACTTATGAGTGGTCGAGTGTCACGCACCCAGGACAACTGAACGCTACTCCAAAAACCACTGTCAATAGTGGGGCGAGTGCGGCACAATAAATGCTCTGCCCTCACACCAATTACTCCTCCACGAGTAACCTGGGAGGCAGGATGACTAACGATCCTCTCAACCACAAGAGAGACCAAGTCATCAGCATGCATATAAATGACATGAATACACAGTCACACATACATACATTCACCACAGACTCTCTATCCTACAGAGAGTCATACTCAACTGATCAACACACTCTCTATTCTACAAAGAGTCATACTCAACTGATCAACACACTCTCTATCCATCAGAGAATCATACTCAATTGATCAACACACTCTTTATCCTACAGAGAGTCATACTCAATTGATCACAACCAAACAAGGACCATCGGTCTATAACGATACACTATCTACAATCCACATGATCATACATAAACACATGATCCGAAATGGATATTGATTCGTAACCGTCATACCACATAAGGAATGTAATATGACAATCAACTCTATATCTAGGTCATCACCCATCCCCTGGATGAATTGCCTAAATTGCACAATTCGGATCTACAACTGAATTTAGCTACGTACACGTAGGTAAACCACTATAGGTCAACTTACCATAACCCTTATAATTCATAACAATGATGAATGAATAGATAACAACAATGACAGAGCATTTAAGTGCAAAGGCAAGTATCAAGCATTAGAAAAACTAGAGTGAAGTCAAGATAAAAGTGACGACAATATGCAATCACATGCATCAGAGTTTAGCTACTCCTTGACCAAGGTAGGAAATATTACCCACCTGCTATAAAGCTCATAATAAATATCTTCACGCCCGCGGACCTGTCTCATATCCACGTCCTGCAAATATCATCAAGTACGGTTATGTTCAAGCACACAACAATAAACTAATTTGCTACTATGTCGTTCCTATATTCGTATCCTTTTATCGAATACGAATTAGAACCCCCAATCATCATGGCCAATTCACCACAACCGAATTCCCCATTGAGCCCTCAGCTTCTACATTCATCCCTCTACCATCAATTCACATTTAACACGTTCACAACCCTTCAATAACAGGGCACGCACAGAATATCCCCATATAGGTACATCCACTGCATCAACCTCTGATTGCCAACCATGGGGTTGATATCTCAAACTCACCGCCCACACAACTCACAATTTCACCAACACCAGCCCCTTCCTTGCCAAGAGCAACCTTCACATCCATCACAACACACTCACAAGCCTGCACGATTGGCAAGTCCCTTTCTTACAGCAGCACAATCGCGCCTCAGACCCATTCACAGCCGGCAAATCCATTACAAACATCCCAATCATCAATCTCCAACATCAACTAGATCAATCAAGGGAAAAAGAATTGGACAACACCAAAATCAGAGTTGTATTAACAGCTTACCTGCCTTAAAAGTCCCTCGGCATCCCCCTTTCTCCTATCCCCTGTTCACCTGCTCAAGACCACTGCCCAAATCAATGGTTCAAGCTTAACGAAGGAAAAAAATCATAGCTTGAACTTAGATTTCTTCCAAGGAAAGAAGAAACCGGCTCTTACCTAGCTCCAAAGACTCTCAGCCAGAAGGACAACTTCCAAATCCCACAGCATGTAGCCGCTGTTGATCACTAGCTCCTGAGATCAATGACACCCGTCGAAGCCCAATCTTCGATCCATGCCTCCAGCTGGCTCTCCCATTGGACGAAGCCATCGGCAGTCGCTGGATCACGGAGAAGCAAGGGGCATCGGCTTCCTACCTTCCGATTGAATCTCCCACTAGAATAAGGTATCGACAGCGAGCAAAGAAGGGAACGTGCTGGGCAAGAAACAAATGCACGGGGAAGAAAGGTCGCGAGAAGAAAATCACGATGGGAAGAAGAATAAGAAATGCAGGAATCGCTCACACGAAGAAAATGTTGGACGACGAGAACGGGAAGAAATAGAAGAAAATAAATGGTACACATTAAGAAAAAAGGTCGAGTCGGGTTTGGAAGAACGAATCGGGTTTAATTAAACCTAGATTCATTCAATTAAACCCATAAGATTTAAACCTAGGTTAGGTTTAAATTAACTCTTTACCATGCATCATTAAATTTAATTTATCCCAATAATATTACTCCTTTAGCCATCTATTTGCAGTATTTTACATTCTCCCCCACTTAATAAAATTTGATTTTCAAATTTCGTACTTAAATGTAAGAACCAATATAAGAAATTTTCGAAATCATCACATACCTCAAGTGAACAGATGAGGGTATCGAGCTCGGATAGTATCTTCCAGCTCTCATGTAGCCTCCTCATTAGTATGGTGCTACCATCCCACCTTTACAAGTCAGATGGTTTTGTTCCACAACTGACGTTCCTTGTGACCCATAATTCGCACTGGAATCTCCTCGTAGGTCGCATTTAGGCTAAAGTGGAATCGGTACATCTTTCAAAACATGATTAGAATGCGACACGTATTTCCTCAGCATAGAAACATGAAATACATTGTGAACACCCATAAGTGTCGGAGGTAAAGCCAACCGGTAAGCTACACCCCCAATCCGCTCCAATATCTCAAATGGACCAATGTAACGTGGCACTAATTTTCCTTTCAATCCAAATCTTTTAACTCCTTTTGTAGGTGAAACACGCAGAAATGCATGATCCCCTACAGAGAATTCCAAAGGCCTTCTCCTCCGGTCTACGTAACTCTTTTGTCGATCCTATGCCTCCGATAATCGCCGTCTGATGACGCGCACCAACTCTGCATCATGCTGGATACTCTGTGGCCCCAGCAACTGTCGCTCCCCAACCTCCTCCCACAGCACAGGAGATCTACAAGGTTTGCCATAGTATGCTTCGAAAGGGGCCATATGAATGGAGGAGTGATAACTATTATTGTAGGTAAATTCCACTAAAGGAATGTGATTCTCCCAACTGCCTCCGAAATCCATGACACACGATCTCAATAAATCCTCCAATGTTTGAATGGTACGCTCAGACTGTCCATCAGTCTGTGGATGAAATGTTGTACAGAGTCGAAGCTCTGTGCCCATGGCCTGCTGCAGGCTCTACCAAAACCGCGAGGTAAATCGCGGGTCTCTATCAGATATAATACTTAAAGGCACTACGTACAATCTGATAATCTCTCGACAATATAACTCTGCTAGACAATCCAACGAGTATGTCCCACGAATGGGAAGGAAATGAGCGGATTTAATTAATCGATCAACTATCACCCAAATCGCATCATGTCTTTTACGGGTTCTAGATCCATAGTGATATGCTCTCACTTCCATTCCGGAATTGAAATTTTCCTAAAACAATCCAACGGGTTTCTGATGTTTAGCTTTCACTGCTGACATACTAAACATTGAGCAATAAAATCTAATGCAACTCCGGAAACTACTATCCACCTCGGAGTCAGAGAAATACTTTCTCACAAGAGAATCTACTGTCCAAAATCCACTCTATCACCCAAAAATGGAAGTGATTAGGAGACTATAATGACTAATCTCTCTTGTTATATCTGTTCGTGTTCCAGCAACTCTATAGTAGCTACCCAGTAGCTACTCAAAACTCCATGAGCATTCCTGCACCATACTTCTATAAATCAGGATAATAATTACTAAGTCCACGTCATGTGTATGACAGCTTATCCCGCAGTTCCTTAACTGTCGTAAACTTAAGATACGTCTCATTCAACTATATTGGAACCGTTCCAATCCCTGAAACTATGCATCTGTATACAATACCCTTCCATCCACACTGGAATGATTTACCAACACCGGCGCAAAAGTCAATCATCATCTAGGCCCTGAAACCTAGTTTCATAAGATTCTGACCAAGTGATTTCCATCACCTGCTTGGTCAAACAAGTTCGTAGTATAGTAATGCTAAAACATTCTATCCACATCTACAGTAATAACCAAATCATACAACGAAACCACCATCTACGGAGGCCGAGTGTGCAACTCCAACTACCACCATCAATAATGGCCAAGTTACGCAATTCGAACAACCACAAACTGATCCAATCGTGTCCAAAATTCACGATTTCTCAAATTCATGGACAACTAAATCGTTAAATAGTCTAACAATATAATCAAAAGCTCATAAAATTCATATTAACTATGAAATTGTCATCTCTACACCTTTGTATCCTCGTTACTCTAAGCTAATGATATATCAATCATCACAATGACAATGATAATTGTATGACGCCATGTCACTACAATATCAACACACCAATCATCGATCAACCTCAGAGTATATATAGGTGTCCTTTAGGTGATCTAAACAGATCATCTATCTATGAAGGATACTCATTCTCAACAGCTAATGCATCTCATCATCGATAATCAATACACAATCTCACAGGTTCGTCTCTCTTTTAACAAAGAGTTTCAGATCTTCTCAAGAAGAACCACTGGGACAGATAAATATCTCATCCAACACCTCTTATAATCGCAACTTAGGTTCTTCCAATTCCTATTGTGTTAAGCAACTCTGATACCAATAAAGTTGTCACGCCCCGAGAGTATGCCGAGCAGAAAACAAACGGATAAAATCTCCCCTGTACATGACACCATATCCTGTTGATACAAGGCCTTTCGGCCACAATCACAACAACATATACATATATGTATAACCAAATTCACAGCAAAAATCACCACAATAGAGTTAAAAACTCGACATCACTGGATACCGATATGACTAACACCAAAATGAGAAAGTACCGTAATAAAATAAAAAAATAGGTACAATACCAACAGTGTCCAACACTATAAACCAACATATGAAACCAAGTCCATAACAAAACCCCCACGATAAACCAAAAGCCAGGACCCTCGGAAGTGAGATGAGATGATGCCAGCCAGCGATGCTCCAAGCCCATCACAAATTCAGCTACCTGTTACCTAGGCGACAGGAAACCTAGGGTATGTGGTGGTGAGTATAAAACTCAGCGATAATAAAAAAAAAGTGCATGCATAATATATATATCACATGCGAGTCAACAATATACTATCTAAAGGTATAACAGATATACACCAGTATGATATAACAACTATATAACCAACTGATCAATAATAATAACATAGGGTACTGACGTACCAGAAGATCGTCAATGGTGCAACTCATACATCCTGAGTATAAGTATCATAATACAACACCTACAACATGGTAGAGTAATACTAACTCTATAATCAACAAAACTGTCATACTAACATTCTATGACAAATACAACAATGAACCGGGTCCATCCCGTATCACCTCAAGGTATGGGTCAAAGGTATACAACAACCTGACCGACTCAACACTGGTAATTCACACACGACCATATAGAATATTCAAGTAGAATGCAAGATGATGTACAATCAAATGCAGCAAGCATAGATCAAACAAATGCAACATCACTATATATATATATATATATATATATATATATATATATATATATATATATATATATATATATATATGCAAACAACATCAACCACGGCAATGCAGATGCATGGTCATGCCTGCGGACCCTACTAGCTACCATGACCCCAATATGGCCAAGGTGGCACGACATGACAACTACCCCAACTCAACAACAACCACTGCTCTCGAGTGGCCGAGTGGGCAATATGAACAAGTAGCATATAAGCGTAAAGCGCTAGCTACACAACAGGGGTCTCTGCTGCTGCCCACTCTGACTGTCACTATCTATGAGTGGTCGAGTGTCACGCACCTAGGACAACTGTAAGCTACTCCAACAACCACTATAAATAGTGGGGTGAGTGCAGCACAACAAATGTTTTGCCCTCACACTAGTTACTCCTCCACGAGTAACATGGGAGGCAGAATGACTAATGACCCTCTCAACCACAAGGGAGACCAAGTCGCTAGCATGCATGTAAATGACATGAATGCACAGTCACATATACATACATCCACCACAGACTCTCTATCCTATAGAGAGTCATACTCAACTGATCAATACACTCTCTATCCTGCAGAGAGTCATACTCAACCAATTAACACACTCTCTATCCTGCAGAGAGTCATACTCAATTGATCACAACCAAGCAAGGACCACCGGTCCGTAGTGACACACTATCCACAATCCACATGACCATACATAAACATATGATCTGAAATGGATACATGATTCGCAACTGTCATACCATGTAAAAAATGTAATATGACAATCAACTCTACATCTAGGTCATCACCCATCCCCTGGATGAATTGTCTAAATTGTACAATTCGGATCTACAACCGAATTTAGCTATGTACACGTAGGTAAACCACTATAGGTCAACTTACCATAACCTTTATAATTCATAACAATGATGAATGAATAGATAACAACAATAACAAAGCATTTTAAGTGCAAAGGCAAGTATCAAGCATTAAAAAAATTAGAGTGGAGTCAAGATCAAAGTGACGACAATATGCAATCACATGCATCAGAGTTTAGCTACTACCTGACCAGGGTAGAAAATATTACCCATCTGTTATAAAGCTTGTAATAAATATCTTCACGCCCACGGACCTATCTCGTATCCACGTCCTATAAATATCATCAACGACGGTTATGTTCAAGCACACGATAATATACTAATTTACTACTATGTCATTCCTATATTCACATCCTTCTATCGAATACGAATTAGAACCCCCAATCATCATGGCCAATTCACCACAACCGAATTCTCCATTGAGCCCTCAACTTCTACATTCATCCCTCTACCATCAATTCACATTTAACATGTTCACAACCCTTCAAAAATAGGGCACGAACAAAATATCTCCATACAAGTATATCCACTGCATCAACCTCCGATTGCCAACCATGGGGTTGATCTCTCAAACTCACCGCCCACACAACTCACAATTTCACCAACACCAACCCCTTACTTGCCTAGAGCAGCCTTTATAGCTCTTTCACAGCCATCACAACACACTCACAGCCCTCCACGGCCGACAAGTCCCTTGCTCACAGCCGCACAGTCGCCCTTCAAACCCATTCACGATTGGCAAATCCATTACAAACATCCCAATCATCAATGTTCAACATCAACTAGATCAATCAAGGGAAAAAGAATCGGATAACACCAAAATCAGAGCTGTATTAACAGCTTGCCTGCCTTAGAAGTCCCTCGGTAGCCCCCTTCCTCCTATCCCCTGTTCACTTGCTCAAGTCCACTGCCCAAATCAACGGTTCAAGCTTAATGAAGGAAAAATCATAGCTTGAACTTAGATTTCTTCCAAGGTAAGAAGAAACCGACTCTTACCTAGCTCCGACGATGCTCGGCCAGAAGGACAGCTCCCAAATCCCGCAGTGTGTAACTGCTGTCGATCCCTGGCTCTCGAGATCGAGGACGCTCAACGGAGCCCAATCACCGATCCTCCCCTCCCGCTGGATCTCCGACCATACGAAGCTGTCCGCAGTCGCTGGATCGCAGAGAAGCAAGGGGCATCGACTTCCTTCCTTTTGATCGGATCTCCCACCGAATCAAGGCGTCGACAGCAAGCAGAGAAGGGAACGGGCTGGGCGAGAAACGAAGGCATGGGGAAGAAAGGTCGCGAGAAGAAAATCGTGATGGGTAGAAGAATAAGAAATGCAAGAACCGTTCACGCGGAGAAAATGCTGGACGACGAGAATGGGAAGAAAATAAATGTTGCACGTTAAGGAAAAAGGTTGGTTCGGGTTTGGAAGAACGGATCGGGTTTAATTAAACCTAGATTCATTCAATTAAACCCATAAGATTTAAACCTAGATTAGGTTTAAATTAACTCCTAACCATGCGTCATTAAATTTAATTTATCCTAATAATATTACTCCTTTAGCCATCTACTTACGGTATTTTACAGCATCTGCATTATCTCTACAATATAGCATACAACCATCTCTGCAAACATCAATTCTTTCCACTGAAAGACCTAAATCTTTCACAAGTTTTTTTATACTATAAAAATCATTGGAAATTATGTGATCACATGACAATACTTCTCCAATAACTTGAACAAAATCATTAAAACAATTTTCGAACACATTATGCTCAACTTTAACATTCAATAATCTTACGGTTAGAGATAATTTAGTGTGACTATCACAACCAAACTATATAGGTTCATCTGCAACTCTCAACACTTCTTGAAATTTGAGATATAGTTCTTTGTTTACAATTTCATCAACACCTGTTATTTCTACATCCTCCAACGGTGATGAATAACTGGTATATATGTATTCAAAAGTTTGAGGATAACTTGAACTTGCAGCGTTCGGTTCGGTAATAAAATTATGACTTATTGCATCGACTATCATCCTTTGATAAAGAGAGAAGACAAGATAATGTCATCGATTGACATTCAACGATGCAGACCACCGTACTATATTACATCGGCTATCTGAGATACCCAAATTAAAATCAGATAAGGGATTATAGACAGGGGCAAAGGAGATTATACAACTTGCAAAGAAAAATTTTCCCAAACCAGAGACGATTCCGAAGGACTATTAAAAGTCAGGTGAACCCTGAAGAACAGTTGGAAATTTCTAGATCAAGGGCCAATATGGTCCCTGTTGAAATATTATACTCAACAGGTTTTCAACCTACAAACCACAGAGTATATCAGCATTATTCGAAGGAGGATCTTCTATGTATTGAAGAAAACCAAATGGATCTCCCACTTGTAACTGAAGAAAGTCACCAGAGATTACGGGAGGCA
This sequence comes from Wurfbainia villosa, assembly GCA_025175895.1. Lineage (NCBI taxonomy): Eukaryota > Viridiplantae > Streptophyta > Magnoliopsida > Zingiberales > Zingiberaceae > Wurfbainia > Wurfbainia villosa. The sequence continues at coordinate 129,949,360 of CM045986.1, read as the reverse complement.
GGATTTCAACATATCCACATGGGTCTAGTTATGATCTGAATTCATGCCCTACACAGAAGAAACACCGGAGCTGTTGTGTTGGTAGTCCTGAGAGATACAAGGTGGAGAGGCGACAGATCCATTATCGCAACAATGGAAATGGATCTAAGTCGTGGTACTCAAATGGTATATGTCATTCCTGACCTAATGATTAATATTGAAGATTTTGCGAATCATGTTGAACAAGAATGGCAGGGAGGAACCAGCAACTTACTTATCGCCAGGATAATGGTCGGAAGGCTGACGAACACTAGCTTCACTAATTTCTCTTATAATGTCCAAAATGTAACAAATTATTTGGCAAGCAGAGGAGTGAATGCTATCCCAGAAAATAGATTCACAACCGAAGAGTTGCAACAACAGGGATGGATACTGAGACCATCTATGAGAAGAAACCCTTGACCCCAACTAGGGTTGAAACAAGAACACTGCTGGATGATAGTGTTTCATTACAATTCGAAGGATATGTTCCTACTACTGAAAACAGAATAACAATAGTTAATGAAGATGATGTGGAGCTTGGAGAAGCTGAACAGGAAATTCTGACAGTATTGACAATAGAAGAACCAATTTTTGAAGTAATGAAGACAAATCTAGACGCAAGGATCCCTACAAGAAAGACCGAAGGATCAGTGGGATATGATCTTTCAATATGCTACAATTATGAGATACAACCTTGGGGTCGTGCATTAATCGAAACTGGTCTAGCCTTTGCAATTCCAGAAGGCCATTATGGAATGATAGCACCAAAATCTGGTATTTCATGGAAAAAAAATAATTCAGATTGGTGCAGGAGTCATTGACAATAACTATCGGGGCAGGTATATATTCTTACCTTCAATATGACTCCAAACACTCTAAAATTATCGCAGGGGGAAGTAGTCGCATAACTTATATTGGAAAGAGTCAGTACTCCACAATTACAGCAAGTGGAGTAGCTATCAGAAACAACAAGGCAACATCAAGGCTATGGGCAATCTAGTACCCAGATAGGAACTCCAGAATGGGATGCACTGATGACAAGACTATGCCCTCCTACAATACCACAACAACCAATCCACAGTGGTGATTAATCTGATGATGAGCATGAAGCTTTGCTACGACAATTTCTCAAATTAGACACTTTGCTGATGATTCATGATGATGAATGGATAAATCCATTCGCAGAAGGTGATGGGAGTGATTCTGATTCTGATGATAGTTTTCTGTCCTCAAAAATAGCATTTGAGGAAGCTGAAGAATCTGATGTTGAAGAAATGATATTTACCCAAATTGAGGAAACAGAAATGGATTATCCATTGCTGAGAAGTAATATCCTAGCCTCATCAGAAGCTACTTCTTCATATAATCCTCCAGAGGACTCCATGATGGGACCACCCTAATACGCACCTGCTTCAAGACCTGCAGCAAGAGCAAATCCTTATAGTCTATGGATTTCACAAATTCAAGGATAGGGAGATTGAGGGAAGGTTACAATAATGAGCAGTGGCAATTACCTCCCGCGCAGCAACAGATAGGTGTCTTACTTGTTTTACCAAGTAATATTGGTTTATATAATGATGTCATTTCCAGGTGGGAATATATCACAACAAATGTAATTGATTCCAAAATCTGGGTTGATAAAAGAGCCAAGGTGCACTACATCAAAAATTTGCTGGGGGAAATTGAGAAGAAAACTTGTATACAATGGAGAATGATGTTTCCCGACCAGTATGATAAGCTAATAAATGTCGCCGATGAAACACAAAATGTGTTGTCACAAATCCGAAGGATCATTACACTTAAAGACCCTACCACTAGATCCATAGTGGAACAGAATCAAGCTTATCTGGACCTTGAAAGATTAGCATGCCCAAGCACTAAGGAGTTAGTAAGTTACATGAACCAATACAAAGAATTGGCTGCTAAAACTGGAAGGATGTTCATTAACGAAGAACTATCAAGTAAGTTTTATCGTAAAATGCCTCCATTAATTGGTAACTATCTTGAAAAGAAATTCCAGGAAAGATACCCAGGAAATACTATTGATGTTCTACCGCGCATCCACCATGCTTATCAAGAATTGACAGAGATGTGCAAGCAGGCTTCTCTTCAAAGAAGCTTAAAAGATCTGCAGTTTTGCTCCCAGATACCTCTTCCCAGCTACTACCAAGGATAAAAGAAGTATGGTTTGAGGAAAGCCCAGAGTTATAAGGGAAAGCCTCACAAATCACACGTTCGTGTGATTAAAAGAAAGTACCAGCATGATAAGACAAAAGTGAAGAAATGCAAATGCTACATTTGCGGAGAAGAGGGTCATTTTGCCAGGGAATGCAGAAATAAGTCAGGAAACAAAGAAAGAGTGGCACTACTAAATGAGATAGACCTCCCAGAAGACTTTGATGTGGTCTCAGTCGATCTCGATGAATCAGAGAGTGATGCTATCTGCAATATCTCTAAAGGAGAATTGGAAACAGAGCAACATTGCAACATGGTAACCAATACTCTCCCTTCTAAAGAATTTTTGCTTGTATTATTTGGGGAAGAAAAAGGATGGCAGGTTCAGATCAATATTCCCGAAGAACAAGCATACTGTGAGCATGCATGGCAAATGAACCAAGAAGTGCCAACCATATATGCTGGCTGCAAGTTTTGTGGCAGAGAAACCAAGATCAGATCAAGAATCCACTGCGACAACTGCAACCTAACTGCATGTGCACCCTGTGCGGATTATTACCTGAAGCAGGAAGTCTTAACGGCACCAGCACCGAATCAATTTAATGATAAATCATTAGTTAAAGAACTGCTTGAGTATGTTGATTATCTTCTCGCAAAAAATAGGAGATTGCAGATGGAGATTGATAGTTTGAACAAGAAGGAGATCCATGACAACATGTACCAGGAGCTGAAAAAGGATATGAAGGAATTAGACTTAGAAGGCCTAAGGAAAAGGAAGGAGCAACTAAGCTATTTTGAGGAAAGGATCGTCTCAAAAGTCAATGAGGAATACCATCCAAGAAGAATGATCAACAGATTATATAATATGATGGTAATCTTAGAAATTCCTGATAATGCTCCTATAAAAGTTAGTGCGATATTGGACACAGGTGCTACCACTTGTTGCATCGACAAAAGGGTTGTACTAGAAAAGGTACTGGAGAGGAACCCCTACACCATAGTGATAAATGGTGTTAACTCAAAGCAATTGGCAAAATGGAAGCTGAAGGGTGGACAAATGATAATCGGAGATAACAAGTTCAGAATCTCTTTTACATATTCCTTTGATATGGCATTAGGAGATGGTATCCAGATGGTTATTGGCTGCAACTTTATCAGAAATATGCAAGGAGGATTACGAATTGAAGGTAATTTGATCACAATATATAAAAATGTCACTTCAATTACTGCAGCAGTCCATGTCATACAAGAGCTAGAATTGGATAAGGAGAAATATCTTAATATTCAAGAAAATGTTTTCTACACAATGAGTCCTTAAAACCCAAGGATTCTAAAGAAACATGAAGACATGTTGGAGAGATTGAGAAATCAGGACTTTATCAGTGAAGATCCATTAAAATACTGGTCCATATACAAAATTGTCTGTAAAATAGACATTATCAATCCTGATATCACCATTCAGGATAAACCATTGTCTCATGTGACGCCGCTGATGAAGCAGACTTTCGAGAAACATATCAAGGCTCTGCTCCAATTAAAAGTGATTCAGTCAAGCAAAAGTCGACATAGAACAATGGCAATGATTGTGCAGTCCAGTACGACTGTTGATCCAGTAACAGAAAAAGAAGTTAAGGGCAAGGAAAGGGTGGTATTCAACTACAAGACCCTGAATGATAATACCTACAAAGACCAGTACAGTCTTCCATGTATCAATATCATCCTAAAGAAGGTAGGCAATTCGAAAATATATTCAAAATTTGATCTTAAATCTGATTTTCACCAAATTGCCATGGATCCTTCATCCGTTGAGTGGACGGCTTTTATAAGCCCTTCTGGTTTATACGAGTGGCTTGTAATGTCATTCGGGCTGAAGAATGCACCAGCAGCTTTCCAAAGAAAGATGGATAACTGCTTTCAAGGTACCAAAAATTTTATTGCAGTTTATATTGATGATATTCTGGTATTCTCTCCTTCAGAACAGGAGCATGTCGGACACTTGGAAGTAATGTTAAAAATTTGTGAAGAAAATGGGCTAATTCTTTCACCCACCAAATACAAACTTGTTGTTCCAAGAATTGAATTCTTAGGTGCAACACGAGGACTTCTCAGGGGGTCACCCATCCTAGTACTGCTCTCGTCCAAGCACGCTTAACTTCAGAATTTTGATGGGATCCGGTGCATTAGTGCTAATTTAAGCTCTAAATTAGGACCTCTCTACGAGAAGACATCCCCACATGGGGATAAGAGAATGAAATCATCTGATTGGGAGATCGTTAGGCAGATCAAAACTCAGTACAACAATTACCAGACCTGGAGGTTCCCCCAGAAAATGCATATATTATCCTTGAAACAAACGGTTCAATGACCGGATGGGGTGGGATCTGTAAGTGGAAAAGGGCTAAATTTGATCTGCGAAGTACTAAGAAAATATGTGCATACGCGCATGAGAAGTTTCCAACAGTTAAGTCAACCATTGATGCGGAGATTTATGCCGCAATGGAAACAATGAGTGCTCTAAAGATTCACTATTTAGACAAAGAAGAGATCACTTTGAGAACTGATTGTCAGGCCATTATCAGTTTTCATAACAAAACTTCTAAGAACAAGCCATCAAGAATTAGATGGATGGCTTTCATAGATTTTATCACTGGAACTGGAGTCAAGGTGAACTTTGAGCATGTAGACGAAAAACTTAATATTTTTGCAGATTCACTTTCACGCCTTATTGAAGGAGGAGAAGAAGCGGTCAACATGATCAGGACCAAAGATGAATTCACCAGGATTTTTCACCGTGAGGTAATAACTTCAATTGAGTATAAATTATTAACTCAATATGAAACATTGATTACAGCAACCGAGAAGAATATATTCCTTCCTGAGGAACATGACAAAAGAAAGAAGGTAGCTGACATTGAAGAAAGCGCCATCCAACAGCTTTTCTTCGCCCTGAAGGAATTCGAATTAATCCAACAAGCAAAGGAATCTGACTTTTATTGCAGGAGACACTGGGAAGGGCCAAGGCAAAGTTACTTCTTGGCTAAGTCTCACGACATTGGAAAGATAAGAAGGGACATCTAGCGGGTCTCAAATACTTTAAATGACATCTATAGAGACATAAGGCAGATACCTCCATAAAGCATGGTGAGCCCAGTGTAAAAGTTAGATTGAAAGGACTGAGCCCCGGGGAGCCGTCCTCTTCAATCACATGTATATTAGCTGGAAAGGAATAAGTGTGCGTTGTAAAGCCTGTTATGATAAGAAAGGGTGTTAAAGTCGAAGGACTGATGGGGCCTAATGAGCACCCACTTCGTCTTTGATACAACCTGTTCTTCATTATAAAAGGCTAGGAGTGGTAAGAGGTTTGACACACTCGAGCATAACCGAGCAAGTCATTCCTTTTTTAAAGAGTTATTGTGAGTTTTCTTGTGAGTTCTGAGTTTGTGAGAGTTCTACTTCAGTTCTTGTTAAGTGTTCTGCTTGTTTTTCTTTAAAATAAAATTCCGGACACCGTTCCAGGTTTTATTTTTCAAAAGACACGATCTTTCTCTTGGTATCAGAGAATTCAATTCTTGGAACAGCAAGTTTGTATTTGGTGGGTGAAAGAATTAACCCATTTTCTTCACAAATTTTTAACATTACTTCCAAGTGTTCGACATGCTCCTGTTCTGAAGAAGAGAATACCAGAATATCATCAATGCCTTATTGTTTCTGATAGCTGCTCCACTTGCTGTAATTGTGGAGTACTGACTCTTTCCAATATAAGTTGTTCGACTACTTCCCCATGCGATAATTTTAGAGTGTTTGGAGTCATATTGAAGGTAAGAATATATACCTGCCCCCGATAGTCATTGTCAATGACTCCTACACCAATCTGAATTCCTTTTTTTCATGAAATACCAGATTTTGGTGCTAATCAAGAAGATCACAGAATTTAAGGAAGAACAGCTCAGGACAAAGAGCGGCTTAAGGTCCTGGTTTGGTATTCTAAATTATGCCAGAACTTACATTCTTAATTTAAGCTCTAAATTAGGACCTATCTACGAGAAGACATCCCCACATGGGGATAAGAGAATGAAATCATCTGATTGGAAGATCGTTAGGCAGATCAAAACTCAGGTACAGCAATTACCAGACCTAGAGGTTCCCCCAAAAAATGCATATATTATCCTTGAAACAGACGGTTCAATGACCGGATGGGGTGGGATCTGTAAGTGAAAAAGGGCTAAATTTGATCTGCGAAGTACTGAGAAAATATGTGCATACGCACATGGGAAGTTTCCAACAGTTAAGTCAGTCATTGATGCGGAGATTTATGTCACAATAGAAACAATGAGTGCTCTAAAGATTTACTATTTAGACAAAGAAGAGATCACTTTGCGAACTGATTGTCAGGTCATTATCAGTTTTCATAACAAAACTTCTAAGAACAAGCCATCAAGAGTCAGATGGATGGCTTTCACAGATTTTATCACTGGAACTGGAGTCAAGGTGAGCTTTGAGCATGTAGACGGAAAACTTAATATTTTTGCAAATTCACTTTCACGCCTTATTGAAGGAGGAGAAGAAGCGGTCAACATGATCAGGATCGAAGATGAATTCACCCGGATTTTTCACCCTGATATAACAACTTCAATTGAGTATAAATTATTAACTCAATATGAAACATTGATTGCAGCAACCGAGAAGAATATAATTACATGAAACAATACAAAAAATTAGCTGCTAAAACTGGAAAGATGTTTATTAACGAAGAACTATCAAGTAAGTTTTATCGTAAAATGCCTCCATTAATTGGTAACTATCTTGAAAAGAAATTCTAGGAAAGATACCCAGGAAATACTATTGGTGTTCTACCGTGCATCCACCATGCTTATCAAGAATTGACAGAGATGTGCAAGCAGGCTTCTCTTCAAAGAAGCTTAAAAGATCTGCAGTTTTGCTCCCAGATACCTCTTCCCAGCTACTACCAAGGACAAAAAAAGTATGGTTTGAGGAAAGCCCAGAGTTACAAGGGAAAGCCTCACAAATCACATGTTCGTGTGATTAAAAGAAAGTACCAACATGATAAGACAAAAGTGAAGAAATGCAAATGCTACATTTGCGGAGAAGAGGGTCATTTTGCCAGGGAATGCAGAAACAAGTCAGGAAACAAAGAAAGAGTGGCACTACTAAATGAGATAGACCTCCCAGAAGACTTTGATGTGGTCTCAGTCGATCTCGATGAATCAGAGAGTGATGCTATCTGCAGTATCTCTGAAGGAGAATTGGAATTTACATATTCCTTTGATATGGCATTAGGAGATGATATCCAGATGGTTATTGGTTGCAACTTTATCAGAAATATGCAAGGAGGATTATGAATTGAAGGTAATTTGATCACAATATATAAAAATGTCACTTCAATTACTACAAATGAAGCAGCAGTCCATGTCATACAAGAGCTAGAATTGGATAAGGAGGAATATCTTAATATTCAAGAAAAGGTTTTCTACACAATGAGTCCTTCAAACCCAAGGATTCTGAAGAAACATGAAGACATGTTGGAGAGATTGAGAAATCAGGGCTTTATCGGTGAAGATTCATTAAAATACTGGTCCAGAAACAAAATTGTCTGTAAAATAGACATTATCAATCCTGATATCACCATTCAGGATAAATCATTGTCTCATGTGACGTCGCTGATGAAGTAAACTTTCGAGAAACATATCAAGGCTCTGCTCCAATTAAAAGTGATTCATCCAAGCAAAAGTCGACATAGAACAATGGCAATGATTGTGCAGTCCGGTACGACTATTGATCCAGTAATAGGAAAAGAAGTAAAGGGCAAGGAAAGGATGGTATTCAACTACAAGACCCTGAATGGCAATACCTACAAAGACCAGTCCAGTCTTTCAGGTATCAATATCATCCTAAAGAAGGTAGACAATTCGAAAATATATTCAAAATTTGATCTTAAATCTGGTTTTCACCAAATTGCCATGGATCCTTCATCCGTTGAGTGGACGGCTTTTATAAGCCCTTCTGGTTTATACGAGTGGCTTGTAATGTCATTCGGGCTGAAGAATGCACCAGCAGCTTTCCAAAGAAAGATGACTTGCTCGGTTATGCTCGAGTGTGTCAAACCTCTTACCACTCCTAGCCTTTTATAATGAAGAACAGGTTGTATCAAAGACGAAGCGGGTGCTCATTGGGCCCCATCAGTCCTTCGACTTTAACACCCTTTCTTATCATAATAGGTTTTACAACGCACACTTATTCCTTTCCAGTTAATATACATGTGATTGATGAGGACGGCTCCTCGAGGCTCAGTCCTTTTAATCTAACTTTTACACTGGGCTCACCATGCTTTATGGAGGCATCTACCTTATGTCTCTATAGATGTCATTTAAAGTATTTGAGATCCGTCAGATGTCCCTTCTTATCTTTCCAATGTCATGAGACTTCAGGGTCTTGTAGTTGAATATCATCCTTTCCTTTCCCTTTACTTCTTTTCTTGTTACTGGATCAACAGTCGTACCGGACTGCACAATCATTGCCATTGTTCTATGTCGACTTTTGCTTGGCTGAATCACTTTTAATTGGAGCAGAGCCTTGATATGTTTCTCGAAAGTTTGCTTCATCAGCGGCGTCACATGAGACAATGGTTTATCCTGAATGGTGATATCAGGATTGATATTGTCTATTTTACAGACAATTTTATTTCTGGACCAGTATTTTAATGGATCTTCACCGATAACCTTGGCTCTTTTATCAACCCAGATCTTGGAATCAATTACATTTGTTGTGATGGATTCCCACCTAGAAATGACATCATTATATAAACCAATATTACTTGGTAAAACAAGTAAGACACCTGTCTGCTGCTGCGCGAGAGGTAATTGTCACTGCTCATTATTGTAATCTTCCCTGAATCTCCCTATCATTGAATTTGTGAAATCCATAGTACTATAAGGATTTGCTCTTGCTGCAGGTCTTGAAGCAGGTGCGTATTGGGGTGGTCCCATCATGGAGTCCTCTGGAGGATTATATGAAGAAGTAGCTCCTGATGAGGCTAGGATATTACTTCTTAGCAATGGATAATCCATTTCTGTTTCCTCCATTTGGGTAAATATCATTTCTTCAACATCAGATTCTTCAGCTTCCTCAAATGTTATTTTTGAGGACAGAAAACTATCATCAGAATCAGAATCACTCCCACCACCTTCCGCGAATGGATTTATCCATTCATCATCATGAATCATCAGCAAAGTGTCTAATTTGAGAAATTGTCGTAGCAAAGCTTCATGCTCATCATCAGATGAATCACCACTGTGGATTGGTTGTTGTGGTATTGTAGGAGGGCATAGTCTTGTCATCAGTGCATCTCATTCTGGAGTTCCTATCTGGGTACTAGATTGCCCAAAGCCTTGATGTTGTCTTGTTGTTTCTGATAGCTGCTCCACTTGCTGTAATTGTGGAGTACTGACTCTTTCCAATATAAGTTGTGCGACTACTTCCCCCTGCGATAATTTTAGAGTGTTTGGAGTCATGCTCCTATAAAAGTTAGTGCGATATTGGACACAAGTGCTACCACTTGTTGCATCGACAAAAGGGTTGTACCAGAAAAGGCACTGGAGAGGAACCCCTACACCATAGTGATAAATGGTGTTAACTCAAAGCAATTGGCAAAATGGAAGCTGAAGGGTGGACAAATGATAATCGGAGATAACAAGTTCAGAATCTCTTTTACATATTCCTTTGATATGGCATTAGGAGATGGTATCCAGATGGTTATTGGCTGCAACTTTATCAGAAATATGCAAGGAGGATTACGAATTGAAGGTAATTTGATCACAATATATCCCGACCAGTATGATAAGCTAATAAATGTCGCTGATGAAACACAAAATGTACTGTCACAAATCCGGAGGAACATTACACTTGAAGACCCTACCACTGGATCCATAGCGAAACAGAATCAAGCTTATCTGGACCTTGAAAGATTAGCATGCCCAAGCACTAAGGAGTTAGTCAGTTACATGAACCAATACAAAGAATTGGCTGCTAAAACTCGAAGGATGTTCATTAACGAAGAACTATCAAGTAAGTTTTATCGTAAAATGCCTCCATTAATTGGTAGCTATCTTGAAAAGAAATTCCAGGAAAGATACCCAGGAAATACTATTGGTGTTCTACCGCGCATCCACCATGCTTATCAAGAATTGACAGAGATGTGCAAGCAGGCTTCTCTTCAAAGAAGCTTAAAAGGCTAGGAGTGATAAGAGGTTTGACACACTCGAGCATATTTTCTCAGTACTTCGCAGATCAAATTTAGCTCTTTTCCACTTACAGATCCCACCCCATCCGGTCATTGAACCGTCTGTTTCAAAGATAATATATGCATTTTCTAGGGGAACCTCCAGGTCTGGTAATTGTTGTACCTGAGTTTTGATCTGTCTAACGGTCTCCCAATCAGATGATTTCATTCTTTTATCCCCATGTGGGGATGTCTTCTCGTAGAGAGGTCCTAATTTAGAGCTTAAATTAAGAATGTAAGTTCTGGCATAATTTAGAATACCAAGCCAGGACCTTAAGCCGCTCTTTGTCTTGAGCTGTTCTTCCTTAAATTCTGTGATCTTCTTGATTATGTGGGGCTGAAGCTTCAACTTTCCTTCTCCAATTTCAACACCTAAGAATTCAATTCTTGGAACAGCACCTGTTGCAACTCTTCGGTTGTGAATCTGTTTCCTGGGATAGCATTCACTCCTCTGCTTGCCAAATAATCTATTACATTTTGGACATTATAAGAGAAATTAGTGAAGCTAGTGTTCGTCAGCCTTCCGACCATCATCCTGGTGATAAGTAAGTTGCTGATTCCTCCCTGTCATTCTTGATACCCATGAGTCTGTATGGATAAGTCAACATGATTCATAAAATCTTCAATATTAATCATTAGGTCAAGAATGACATATACCATTTGAGTACCACGGCTTAGATCCATTTCCATTGTTGCAATAATGGATCTGTCGCCTCTCCACCTTGTATCTCTCAGGACTACCAACACAACAACTCTGGTGTTTCTTCTGTGTAGGGCATGAATTCAGATCATAACTAGACCCATATGGATATGTTGAAATCCTGCCTCCCGTAATCTCTGGTGACTTTCTTCAGTTACAAGTGGGAGATCTACTTGGTTTTCTTCAATAATGTTATCTGCAGTATCTCTGAAGGAGAATTGGAAACAGAGCAACATTGCAACCTGGTAACCAACACTCTCCCTTCTAAAGAATTTTTGTTTGTATTATTTGGGGAAGAAAAGGGATGGCAGGTTCAGATCAACATTCCCGAAGAACAAGCATACTGTGAGCATGCATGGCAAATGAACCAGGAAGTGCCAACCATATATGTTGGCTGCAAGTTTTGTGGCAGAGAAACCAAGATCATATCAAGAATCCACTACGACAACTGCAACCTGACTGCATGCGCACCCTGTGCGAATTATTACCAAAAGCAGGAAGTCTTAACGGCACCAGCACCGAATCAATTTAATGATAAATCATTAGTTAAAGAACTGCTTGAGTGTGTTGATTATCTTCTCGTAGAAAACAGAAGATTGCAAATGGAGATTGATCATTTGAACAAGAAGGAGATCCATGACAGCATGTACCAAGAGCTGGAAAAGGATCTGGAGGAATTAGGCTTAGAAGGCCTAAGGAAAAGGAAGGAGCAACTAAGCTATCTTGAGGAAAGGATCATCCCAGAAGTCAATGAGGAATACTATCCAAGAAGAATGATCAACAGATTATATAATATGATGGTAATCTTAGAAGATCCATTTCCATTGTTGCGATAATGAATCTGTCGCCTCTCCACCTTGTATCTCTCAGGACTACCAACACAACAGTTCCGGTGTTTCTTCTGTGTAGGGCATGAATTCGGATCATAACTAGACCCATATGGATATGTTGAAATCCTGCCTCCCGTAATCTTTGGTGACTTTCTTCAGTTACAAGTGGGAGATCCACTTGGTTTTTTTCAATACATAGAAGATCCTCCTCAGAATGCTGGGAGAAATTGAGAAGAAAACTTTTATACAATGGAGAATGATGTTTCCCGACCAGTATGATAAGCTAATAAATGTTGCTGATGAAACACAAAATGTGTTGTCACAAATCCGGAGGATCATTACACTTGAAGACCCTACCACTGGATCCACAGCGGAACAGAATCAAGCTTATCTGGACCTTGAAAGATTAGCATGCCCAAGCACTAAGGAGTTAGTAAGTTACATGAACCAATACAAAGAATTGGCTGTTAAAACTCGAAGGATGTTATTAACGAAGAACTATCAAGTAAATTTTATCGTAAAATGCCTCCATTAATTGATAACTATCTTGAAAAGAAATTCCAGGAAAGATATCCAGGAAATACTATAGATGTTCTACCGCGCATCCACCATGCTTATCAAGAATTGACAGAGATGTGCAAGCAGGCTTCTCTTCAAAGAAGCTTAAAAGATCTGCAATTTTGCTCCCAGATATCTCTTCCCAGCTACTACCAAGGACAAAAGAAGAATGGTTTGAGGAAAGCCCAGAGTTACAAGGGAAAGCCTCACAAATCACACGTTCGTGTGATTAAAAGAAAGTACCAGCATGATAAGACAAAAGTGAAGAAATGCAAATGCTACATTTACGGAGAAGAGGGTCATTTTGCCAGGGAATGCAGAAATAAGTCAGGAAACAAAGAAAGAGTGGCACTACTAAATGAGATGGACCTCCCAGAAGACTTTGATGTGGTCTCAGTCGATCTCGATGAATCAGAGAATGATGCTATCTGCAGTATCTCTGAACAGAAAATGTTTTCTACACAATGAGTCCTTCAAACACAAGGATTCTGAAGAAACATGAAGACATGTTGGAGATTGAGAAATCAGGACTTTATCGGTGAAGATCCATTAAAATACTGGTCCAGAAACAAAATTGTCTGTAAAATAGACATTATCAATCCTGATATCACCATTCAGGATAAACCATTGTCTTATGTGACGTCGCTGATAAAACAGACTTTCGAGAAACATATCAAGGCTCTGCTCCAATTAAAAGTGATTCAGCCAAGCAAAAATCGGCATAGAACAATGGCAATGATTGTGCAGTCCGGTACGACTGTTGATCCAGTAACAGGAAAAGAAGTAAAGGGCAAGGAAAGGATGGTATTCAACTACAAGACCCTGAATGACAATACCTACAAAGGCCAGTACAGTCTTCCAGGTATCAATATCATCCTAAAGAAGGTAGGCAATTCGAAAATATATTCAAAATTTGATCTTAAATCTGGTTTTCATCAAATTGTCATGGATCCTTCATCCGTTTAGTGGACTGCTTTTATAAGCCCTTCTGGTTTATACGAGTGACTTGTAATGTCATTCGGGCTGAAGAATGCACCAGCATGAAAGCCATCCATCTGACTCTTGATGGCTTGTTCTTAGAAGTTTTGTTATGAAAACTGATAATGGTCTGACAATCAGTTCTCAAAGTGATATCTTCTTTGTCTAAATAGTGAATCTTTAGAGCACTCATTGTTTCCATTGCGGCATAAATCTCCGCATCAATGGTTGACTTAACTGTTGGAAACTTCTCATGTGTGTATGCACATATTTTCTCAGTACTTCGCAGATCAAATTTAGCCCTTTTCCACTTACAAATCTCACCCCATCCGGTCATTGAACCGTCTGTTTCAAGGATAATATATGCATTTTCTGGGGGAACCTCCAGGTCTAGTAATTGTTGTACCTAAGTTTTGATCTGCCTAATGATCTCCCAATCAAATGATTTCATTCTCTTATCCCCATGTGGAGATGTCTTCTCGTAGAGAGGTCCTAATTTAGAGCTTAAATTTGGAATGTAAGTTCTGGCATAATTTAGAATACCAAGCCAGGACCTTAAGCCGCTCTTTGTCTTGAGCTGTTCTTCCTTAAATTTTGTGATCTTCTTGATTATAGTAATCTTCATTTACCGTTAACTGCAAATATATTTCATATTTATTTAAATTTATAATAACATGATAAATATAAAAAATTTATAATATTTCAATGAAAAGTTAAAATTATACCATATGATAAAGTTGAAACTCTGTGCTTCCCACCCTGTCGCAATGGCAATATGATCGCTGCATATTACATAAGAGGTGGAAGAAGAAGTTCAACATGACAGATTTATTATCTTCGTCAGATGAATAGGAGATGTAGGAGGAGACAAAGAAAGATTCCAAGCTTTGTCTATAGTATCAAGAACACAACAATGCTCAATACCACCATGGCAATATTTGGAAATTGCATCAAAAGGAGAGAGGGAATTGGGTGATGCAGACTCATTGCCAGGATCATGACAATGTGAAATATAGGAGGAACATTTGTTTATCCTTCTCATGACATGAAGTTGAAGGAGAAACATGAACGAGGAAGCACATGATAAATAGCAAAAAAAATTGATTTAACTAAGACAAACAAAAACAAATCCAACTGTGAGAGAAGAATGTTACAAAATAAGTCAATAAAACAACAAAAAAATGAAGTCGACTTAACTCTTAAACGTTGTACATAGGTTAGACTGACCAAAGATATAATTTCCTCCTTTTCTCGTGATTGCAATCCTAATAAGGCCATATATTCTCAAGAATTGCAAACATCTTTAATCAAACACTGGCATAAGATAAGAACCTCCTGAACCAAGAAATTCTACCAAGGAATAGATAATTTGAAAACCGAAATCCACATTTCTAATTTGACTAAGATTTCAATGACCAACTTATCGAATCAAATGGAAAATTCAACAAGTGACAAATTAAAATTCCAACAATCAAAACCATGCAAACCAATCCTAGTCAATAGAAGATAAAGCCAATCTAAACCATCTACAATAGGTGCACGAAAACCTTATATGAATTTCCCAGTTTGATTGTTGTATGAGGCTCCATTCTCAATAGGTAATAAAAATATGCCAAAAGATCAAAAGAGAAGAAATTTTCTAGATCTTAGGCTGAGTTAAAATACATAAACCTTAGGCACATAAGGCCAATATGCACTAGAAACAAAACCGAATTAAAGATATAATATATCTTTTGAGAATGCTGTGCAGACATCTCCTGGGTTGTGAATCCAATGATGCTAATGGTGTTAATTATGCAAATCAATTTAGCCTTTTCTATCTATTGATTTTTTGTGGCCTAATATACAACAAACAAAATGCACGATAAATTTTAAAATGTTAATGGCCCATACCCAAATTGATAATTCAAGCAATAATTGTGCCAAAGAAATTTTTAGAAAAAATAATATAAAAACAGTGTAAAGGAAAACTCAGACGAGTTCCCGAAGTCTTAATTCACAGTAGAAAAAAAGAAGATGATTCAGTACGTCAACATAAAAATATATAAGTGGACATTGATAAGATTGAATAAAGACCAAAACTCTTACTAATATCAAATTGCTTTGCACGCTTAATTTGGGCAAGTTGCACCTGTGAATCGACAATGACCTGCATCTTCTGGAACTCCAACGCCTCAGCAAACTCCAGCCGCTGCTTTTCTAGCTCAATCATCTATCTCTGCTTTGACTCCTCCACTCTCTCATATGTCTTAGCAAACTTCACGATTGCTTTAGCAAGTTCACGAATGCAGCTACCCTCTTCTTCCCTCTCCCTTTTCAATCCTCTACCAAACCTTGATAATGAGCCTGATCCCTCCTTTTCCTCCTGCTCAACATTATTGTCAACTTCATCATCATCATCTGCAGCCATCGCCATAGAAGCAACAGCACGCCTAAGGAAAGCATTGCCTACAGCTATGGAAGCAATAGCAGAGTGCTCCTTCTTTGTCTCAAACGATCACACTGTAGAGGCAACGACCAAGGTAGAGCCTTTCAGATGCAAAGGCATCGAAAGGGCGAGCGGCCGTGGTGACACGGATTGCTTGTTGGAGTTTGACAGTGTAGCAGATCCAATGAAACCATCGAGGAGGAGAAAGAAGGGTGCTCTCACACCCGTCGGTAACCTTGGACTTCTCGACCTTGTATTCTTCTTTAGCGTGTCGATCCGGTTCTTGCACTGGACGTTGGTGTGAGACAGTTGGTGGTCGGCGCCGAGGCGGGAGTTAATGGCACCGACGACTTCCTGCCTTTGCTTCTGCCGGAGGTTCCCATGGTTGAGTTCAATGCGGTGGTCGCCCCAAGTCTCCCATTGCCCTAAATCTTTCCCCCTTCTCGTTTCTTACTTTCTTCCACGAAAGAGCCAAAAAGAAATTATATAATATTTATTAATAGATTAATACATGGCATTTATTAGATATTTCATGACTAGCAGTATAATTTGTTTTTTAAAATAATAATTATTTTTAATAAATATCTTTATAAGTTATTTAAAAATTCATCGATCTTAAAATAACGACGGAAGAAAAACCG
Organism: Wurfbainia villosa; assembly: GCA_025175895.1. Taxonomy (NCBI): domain Eukaryota; kingdom Viridiplantae; phylum Streptophyta; class Magnoliopsida; order Zingiberales; family Zingiberaceae; genus Wurfbainia; species Wurfbainia villosa. The sequence goes on along the minus strand of CM045986.1, from coordinate 129,932,733 downwards.
TGGTTAAAGATATACCATTAACAATCGAAATAAAAAATATCATCGTTGATAATAAAGTATCAATGATGGGAAAAAATATTGTCGCTAACATATATACATTAACGACGGACACTAAATATGGTCGTTGTTAACCTATCAATAACGACGGTATTTGATATCATCGTTAAAATTCGTCATTAAAAGTAGCTTTTTTACTAGTGATGGAAGAATCCCGTTGGCATCAAACTAATTGGGTTTAGCTAGCTTCTATTTGAGCTTCAGTCACCTGATCTTCTTCGGTTGCCTAGATGTCATTGTGGCAAAAACACCATGGATTGGTCAATCCATAAATTCTGAGATAAATTTTTGTCATGTTATCTTGTATATGGACCTAATCTAGATCTTGATTGTGGTCGTCTGGATCCCATTCAATCACCTAGATATCTAGGCATCTTTATCTGATTACAGAGTTAGAACACAAGTATATCTAATATTCAATAACTCAATTGCTTCATTTTTAACTTACATCAAGGTAGCATCTATCTAAAAATCTACCGTTACTCCAAAAAAAAAAAGTGATACTATTTAACTATCTTATGAACTAGAAGATTTATTGAGCATACCTAGCATAGCACCTTCAAGAATTACTTTGCTTGGTTTTTCATGTCTTTCTTAGTCACCTGACTAATTTACTAGAATGTTTTGCCTCTCAAGTGCTTTTGGACTTCACCTGTCTAGTCCCACTAAATCTTTCTTGGTCATCAAGCCACCTTACCAAAATCCATGTCCCTTAGACACTTCTAACTTCACCTGTTAAGTTCCTACACTTATACACTTGACATACCAAATCAGACCATAAAATATTCTAACTTTTTATCATGTTCTATATATCAAAATAAAGATTTGATCTTGTGGTGCTCCCAATACCAATGAGTTAGATCTAGTCAGTAGGATGAATCTAGATGGAAAAGATGATGTGTATAGAACAAGTTGTTGTTGGTGCAATCAGGCTCAGGTCAATGTTAACTAAACTCGAGTAAGACTTTGAGGTTTGATAATATGTATGATAGTATGGCTAGTGGATGGCTTGGGACATCCAAAGTCATATGACAGAGATCGTTAGAAGGAGATTGTTGAAGCAATCAACATCAGGTCAAGGTTGACCATGCTCGAGTAAGACTCGAATGAAAGTCAAAGTATAGATACTTGGAAAAGAAAAAGTTCTAATATGGATACTTGACAAAGGAAAAGTCCTAGTATAGATACTTGCAAAGGAAAAGTCCAAATATAAATACTTGGCAAAGGAAAGTTCAAATATGGAGACTTAGCAAAAGGAAAAAGTCCAAGTGTGTAGTATTGGCAGCGTAAGTCCAAGTGTGGAGACTTGGCAAAGGAAAAATTCAAGTGCATAGTCTTGGTAGTATAATTTCAAGTGTGTAGTCTTGGTGACAAAAGTCCAAGTATGGAGACTTGAAAATGGAAGTCCAGGAGGTGTGACCTCTTGGCAAAAGAAGACCCAAGAGCATGACAAAGTTGATGGAAGCACTTGAAGGCTAGCACAAGAGTGAGGAGTCGTGGACTCAAATCAAAGGCATGAGGTTGATGGAAGTGGCTTGAAGGCTTAGGTCTAGGCTAAGGGGTACCTGATGACATGATGAAGCCGAATGAAGCACTTGAAGGCTAGTGCAAGGGTGAGGAGTTGTGGACACGAATAAAAGGTATGAGGCTGATGGAAGTGGCTTGAAGGCGTAGGTCTAAGCTAAGGGTAAGTGTCATATATGAGGGGATCATACTTGACTATTAAACCTCAGTTTTGAGGTTTACCAGTCGACTAGGACCTGTTCTAGTTGACTAGTGGATTAAAACAATCAGATAGATTGTTTGGTAGTTGACTGGTTCTTTTGACCAATCGACTGATCAAGTGCTTGGTATTCGGGAGCTCAGGAAACTGGGACAATCGACTCGGTTATGGATTAGTCGACTGGTCAGCCCGAGCTAGTGCTCGGTCGACTGACTCGGGAAAATTGATTGGTGTTTGTGTAGTTGACTGGTGATTTAGACCAGTCGATTGGGCACTGATAGTCAACTGGTGGTTTAGACCAGCCGACTGGCTTCAGTGGACAAGAGCATAGAATATTTCTGAGTCGACTGCTAGTTCATGGCAATTGATTGATGACTATGGTAGTCGACTAATGTCTATAAGCAATCGACTGATCAACTATAATTTGACGTGGATTAAGACATTGTAAGACAACGATCGAGTGAGCAGTTGACTAGGGGTAAGACTAGTTGACTGATCAGTAGAAAATCATCCCAACAGGGGCTTTAAAAGGAGGACGCGGAGGAGTCTTCAAAAAGTCTGTTCTTGAAGGGGGAATAGTTGTTGCTTTCCAGACCTTCAAAGTCATTCCACAGCAAATAACAAGCATTTAATCAAAAGATCACTTGTAAAGTATTGTAGTTTCATTTATTTCATTTGTTTGTAATTGGTTGTTATTTCTTGTATTGCAAGGTCCATTGTAAGAGGTTTGTCCACCTTCGGATTGTTTCCAAGAAGGAGAAGGTTTAGTGGTGGTGGCATCGCTAGAGCTCGGTCATGGAGTAGGAACTAGGATTCCGAACTATGCAAAAATCTTTGTGTTGTGAGTTATGTTTGTTTTATGTTTTGTTTATGATGTTTGCTCTTCTTTCCGTTGTGCTAACATTGTTGTAGATAAGCACAAAGCAATTGAGAGCGAAATCGAATGCCGAATTGAATAGACGTTATTCACCCCCTCTAGCGTGTCACAAGATCCTCAACAATTGGTATCAGAGTGAGGTCGTTATTCAAGGACTAATCTCCAAGAAAGAAAAAGCTTAAGGATCCATCAAGAAATGGAGTTCAATGATAGATTGAGATACAACATCCTAGTTTCACCTTCCTTTGACCATGACGACTTCACGTATTAGAAAGGTAGGATGGAGAATTATATTATGAATAATATAGAAAATTGATTTGCTTTGATGGAAGGTTTCGAAGCTCCAATGGATAAGAAGGAAAAACTCCTCAAGAAAATGAAATGGATGGAGGAGCAAATCCAAAAATCAAAGACTAATGAGAAGGTAACAAAAATGTTGATTAATTTAATATATAATGATATTTTGTCCCAATTAGGCAATTATAAGGACGCAAGTGAATTATTGAGCAAATTGATCAAGTTCTATGTGAATCCCTCACCAACATGAGTAAAGGAGGAGTCCAAGAAAGAATGCTCGTCCTCTCAAGATCTCGGAGATTCGAAAGTTGAGAGATGCTCAACATCCAAAATGGAGAAGATTATAGAAGTCTCCAGCTCTAGAATTGAGGGGGAGAGTAGACAACCAACACCAAAACTAGAGCAAGAGGAGACCTTTACATCTGGAGCATATGAAGAACAAGTTCAAGATTCTCCTACCATCCAAGAAGGTAACTCAAGCATAAGTGTTAAAAATAAAGTTCATATAATTTATTTTGAGTGTAGAGAGATGTGACACTATAAGAGCAAGTCTCCAAGTAAAATCAAGAAAAAGGCTCGAGTAATACCAAAGGCCAAGGAGAAGGTCAAGGAGGCCGAAGTCCCAATACGTAAAGGCAAGGAATACATTGTGTGCTTCCAGTGTAATCAAAAGGGGCATTACTGAAGCCAATGTCCAAGGAGGAGACACCCTAGGGAGGACAAGCTAGAGAGCTCAAGTGTAGGGGAAGCTCCTATGGTAAAGCCCAAGGTATCACATTTTAAAGTACTTGCAATTTATCATAAAAAGTATGCTAGAAATAAATTTTATTGTTTAAGTGCTAAACATCATGAAATTAAAACAAAGGACAATTCTAGAACCATTACTCTAGAACTATTCTACCTAAGAAAAATACTAGATCAATTTCACACAAGGATAGAAAGGTAAAGAACAATTTAGATAATAATCCCAAAAAGACTAGACATATGCCTAGGAAGAGAAAGAATGTCTAAAAAAATAATAGACAAACAAAAATGAGTAAATTAGCCATGCATTCTGGCTCTGATACCAAGAGAAAGATCGTGTCTTTTGAAAAATAAAACTTGGAACGGTGTCCGGAATTTTATTTTTCAAAAGACACGATCTTTCTCTTGGTATCAGAGCCAGAATGCAAGGCTAATTTACTCATTATTCCAGGTGGAAGGTAAGGGTTGTCATTTACTTTGAGTTAACACCATTTATCACTATGGTGTAGGAGTTCCTCTCCAGTACCTTTTCTGGTACAACTCTTTTGTTGATGCAACAAGTGGTAGCACCTGTGTCAAACCTCTTACCACTCCTAGCCTTTTATAATGAAGAATAGGTTGTATCAAAGACGACCTCTTACAACTTGTTCTGGACACCGTTCCAGGTTTTATTTTTCAAAAGACAGATCTTACTCATTATTCCAGGGGGAAGGTAAGGGTTGTCATTTACTTTCTTATTATTCAAGTTATCACAAATCTTAAGTTAAGACTTATGATAAGGTGAAGGACTTTGTTAATTGATTGCAAAAGGTCGTTGTGCATGTAAGTCTCCAGGGAGAGCCATAACCAGTCGGATGAGCAAGAAAATTCTACAAAGTCCTAAGCTGTAAGTAAGTCTAAGAGTTAGATGAGCGAGAAGTTTGAACAAAATATAAGGGAGTGGTATGATAAATCCCAAGCAAGAAACCTGGAATATCTCGACCTTGCAAAACATCCAGAACCTACAATCTCTCTCTTAGCAAACAACCTTGAAGTCATCTTTGATAGAGTTTCACTTCTGTCAAAAGTCTCATTAAAACATTTCTTTCTTTTGGAGGAAGAAAACAGTAAGCTAAAAGGCGAGATAGCTAAACTACGGAGTTCAGTTTCTTCACTTGAAAAGGAAATTATGAGCAACAAGAGTCCAAAGCTAGGGGAAATAAAAACCCTAATTTAACCAGTCTTAGCGGAAGAAGAAGTTCTAGCAAGGGAGCTAAGGGCAAGTGTTAGAAGGGTGGAACAAGTGTTGCAAGAGGTAAAAGGCTTGATTGGTGGATGAGTAATTTGGAAAACCAAACTGAGGATACCTCATACATAAGAGCCTTAAAAGCAACAGAACTGATAGAGCAACCGTCTATAGGGTTTGCAGTTCCATCTCACTACAGAACTGCTTTTGAATTCCAACGAGTTCTGATCAAACAAAATAATACATTAATATCTCTGTTGATAGATATTAATAGGCAATTGCAGGACCTAAAAACTCAAGTTAATCAGCTGAAGAGCCAACCAAGTACTTCAGCTACTGGACCTTCAAAAGTGTTAGGATGTATACTGAAAGCCTAGCTCTTTTGTATGAACATCTTTATTTTGAAATAAGAATCACATGATCATTGTTTGCATATTTTTATGGTTATGCAAAATTGTCTAATATTTTACATTGTAGATAATATGGTGCTTGGTGTGGTACAAAAGATCATGTTATCAGTCCCTTGTAGAATATAAGTAGAGGCTCACAACCAAGATGGTTTTGGACAAACCATTGGCATGGTTGTAGTGTAGCTTGGTATTATTTTGTCTTGAACATAGAGTTACACTAGTACACTTAGGTGTATTGAGCAGGACCGACATAGAGGTGATTCAATTTATTGCTGACTACATAATTGAATCGGACCTCGGATATTATATTGTACATGCTCTTAATCCCGATATAATAACGAGAACATGTACTTAGTATTTATTTCTTTGATTTACCAAAGGGTGAGATTTAGATGGATTAAATCAATATGCCCGGTAAGTTGGGAAATGATATTATTTACATGGTGTGTCGTTGATTATAGGAGGAATCCGTGTCCTATATATTAGGTTGATGATGTCCCCTTGAGGAGCTCATAAGGTTCATCATGTAAACCCTGCAGGTTGACTTAGTCAACATGATGATAAGGTTGAGTGGTACTACTCGAGGAGTTAGATGTTAATTAATTGATGGTCAGTAAATCAATTAATCGACGGACATTCGATATCTTAAACACGGGGAGATGGATGTACAAATAATATATGGAGCCCATATTAATTTATAGGGGTTGGTGAGGTAGTTCAATGATGATCCTCTAGTGGAATGGAACATCATTAATGGATCAAGTTTGTGTGGTTCCGATCCATCGGGTGGCCAAGATCCAACTCCTCCTCATGGTCCCTATCGTAGCCTAATATAAACCTCATGAACTCTAGATCCAATGATGGAAAACAAAACTCTAGAATCGACGGTTGAGATTAAATCTCTAGAACTAACGGTTGAGATTAAATCTCTAGAACCGACGGTTGAGATTAAATCTCTATATCCGACGGTTGAGATTAAATCTCTAGATCCGACGGTTGAGATTAAATCTCTTGATCCGACGGTTGAGATTAAATCTCTAGATCCGACAGTTGGAATTAAATCTCTAGAACCGACGGTTGAGATTAAATCTCTAGATCCGACGGTTGGGATTAAATCCCTAGAACCGACGGTTGAGATTAAATCTCTAGAACCGATGGTGGAGATTAAATCCCTAGAACCGACGGTTGAGATTAAATCTCTAGAACCGACGGTGGAGATTAAATCTCTAGAACCGACGGTTGAGATTAAATCTCTAGAACCGACGGTGGAGATTAAATCTCTAGAACCGACGGTTGAGATTAAATCTCTAGATCCGACGGTTGAGATTAAATCTCTAGATCCGACGGTTGAGATTAAATCTCTTGATCCGACGGTTGAGATTAAATCCCTAGGTGGAGATTAAATCTCTAAGATCCGACGGTTGAGATTAAATCTCTAGAACCAATGGAGGAGATTAAACCTAGGCCTAAACCTAACTCTATATATATGGGAGAATGGGTTGGGCGGAAATAAGGATTTGGTTTTTGGAAATTAGTGTTTAGCCTCTCATTGCTTGGGCGGCAAGAAATCCAAAGGAAGAAAGGTTGGGCGGCTAGGGTTTGAAAGCTTGGTTGGGCGGCAACTATAGGAGAAGTGCTCTTCTTCTTCCTAGGGTGTTGTCGGCTCCTTCTCTTTTCCTTATACCTTGGCTGGCGCCCAACATATTCCCTTTATCCTCTTCACGGGCACTAGAAGCTAGGGTTTGTCCCTAGTTTGGTTCCTTGGTGGTTTCCATTTAGTTCTCTCTATTCTTGGGGACGGCGACATCAATCCTTTGTGGATTGGTGGTTGGCTCAAGCAAGAAGGGAAGGAGAGTTCTTCTTTCTTTGGATTGAAGAAGATCTAGGAAGCTTCAACTTGTGGAGGATCTTCGCCCACACGAAGTCTACAAGGAGGTTAGGACATACGATAGAAGATCAAGAGGTATAAAAGTTTTATGACTTTTATTATTGATCTTTGCATGTTCTTATTATTTTGATTAGTATGTGTTGATTATACTAGTTTGCATGTGTATGTATTTGTATAATCATGGACCCCGAAGATAAACACAAAAACCGGTGATCCGTCCGTCGTCTCTTCCGCGGCTAACCGACTAGAAGAGTTGTGTTGCTTGAACAACTAGTTTGTTCAAACGATTGCTTAAGTCAATAGCACGACGATGAATTGGTTGAGCTTAGGAAACTCATCCCATCCGGATTAGTTTTCATTAGTGAAAATTTTAATCCGGGGACATGAGAGTCAATGAGCCTCCGAAGCAATTACCAATAATTGGTATCATAGCCACGATTTCCGGTTTTGTGTGTTTAGGATTCGGTTAATTTTTATGCACTTTTTCATATATTATATGTGCCGGATAATAGTAGGATATGCGTAGTTTAACTCTTTGGTTGCAGGCGTAAGATCCGACTATTATGGCCATATGTGTGTATGTGATTGTATGTGTGTAAATATTTATTATTTGAATCCTTGGGGTTGACGAGGCTAGATTAGTATTTAATTTTTGTAATTAAATACGACATTGTTTAGTCGCTCATTTTAGTTTACTTTCGATCTAGAGTATTTGTACACTCCTTCGTGGAGTATAGGATCGATGGATGTAAATTAAAATGATATATCTCAGCTCGGATCTCTTTATGTGGCTTGCGCACGGAAAAGATGGAGCGGACGAGGTGGCGACACGGCGGGACGCATATTGGAGAACAAAGCCATAATAGTTGGAAAAATTCTGTTTTTTCCATATTTATTGCTGATTTGTTTTATATGCATGTTGTGTGTGCTTAAAAATTCCTCATTTTCAATTTACTAAGTGGGAGATGGATATTTTAATTAATTCCCGCGGCCTCCATTACAATTTGACGTGTGATGCAACAAACTTGCGTGTCAGCTCTGAGTGCCTTCCTCCCTGCGGATGAGTTTGTTTGCGGATCACTAGGTCAAATAATGGTTATAGGAAATTATCTAGGAGCGTGTGTACTTCCACAGCGGTAAGGCACATAATCCAAAATAGTTCCCTTAGTATCGTGTAATGGTGCACACTTAGATGCAAATGAAGATATCCTCCCCATCGGAGTCACTGCTTTTATTTGTAGGGCCAAAGAGGAACCAACAAGTAAGGTTGACAAGATAATAAAATTAATGGGTAAAACCTCCTCTTACAAATGTAGAATTTGTATACGTCCACACAGCGTGGCATGCAATATTCTCGGTGTTTTGAGGTGTTGGTTGATTTCGGAATTTTATTGTTTTGAGGAATCAATAATATTTAAAATCTAAAGTAATGATCTATGTGATTCTTAGGATTTTCAAAATGACTTTCAGTCCACTTGTTGTGATACTAAAGGAAATAAACTTACTGTACCTAAATAATGTTGATTGGAAAAGAATCTAGATATTGTCTTATCTGCTAAGGAGTACAAGTATGCACTCTTCGAAGAATGTCCTCAAGTCATGGTTGCTCAAAAAGGTTTCTACTTCTAAACCGAAAGGCAAGAAGAAGGAGAAACAAGGTGGAGCAAATGTGGTGGGAGGATCTCAGGGAGGAGTGAAGAAGCCGAAAGGCAAGTACTTCACTTACTAGCAGGATGGACATTGGAAGAAAGACTGTCCCAATCCGAAGCAAGAACAAATGTATATCCTTTGGTCCAGTCGTTGAAACATGGTTAGAGGCATTATCTACCGGCACCTGGTGTGTAGATACGAGAGCCACTAATCATATCTGCAACACTTTGTAGGGGTTCCAGGAAACCCGACGACTAGCTAAAGGGGAGATTACCATTTACTTGGGCAATGCCATAAAGGTGACGGCTATTGTAGTGGGAGAAGTTTTATTTATCTCTTAAGAAAAATAAAATTTTGGTTCTAGAAAATTCCCTTTATGTACCTTTATTTAGAAAGAATTTAATTTTGGTTTCTAAATTGTTTATGGATAGATATTCTATTTCTTCTAATGACAGAGTTGTTATAAAAAGGAATAGGAAAAATATCTGTTCAGGTACATTGATAGGAAATTTGTAAACACTTGAACCAAAAACCTCCCACGATGCAAATTGAAGTTTATAACTCATCTTCTAATTCTAATAAGAGAAAAGAACCTTTGAAGATGAACCAAACATATCTTTGGCATATAAGGCTTGGTCATATTAACCTGAGTAGAATTCAAAGGTTGATAGCTGATGGACCTTTGGGTTCATTAGTGGTGGAGGATCTCCCAACCTGCGAATCTTGCTTGGAAGGTAAAATGACTAAGAGGCCTTCTTAGGCCAAGGGGTATAGATCCAAAGATGTGTTGGAATTGGTTCATTCTGATTCATATGGTCCTATGTCTATCTAGGTAGTTTTGAATATTTTGTCTTTTTCATAGACAATTATTCAAGATGACACTATGATTTAATCATAGTGGTGAATACCTCTTGGGAGAGTTTAGGAATTACTTATCAGAGGCTGGGATTCAATCCCAATTGTCTGCACCTGACACACCCCAGCAGAACGGTGTAGCAGAGCGAAGGAATAGGACTCTTATGGAGATGGTTAGATCGATGATGAGTTATTTTGAGTTGCCAGATTTGTTCTGAGGATATGCTCTAGATGCGGCGGTGTACATTCTGAACTTGGTTCCATCTAAATCAGTGTCTTCTACTCCCACAGAGTTGTGGACTGGGCGAAAGCCTAGTCTAAGACATATTCGGATATGAGGAGTTCAACACATGTGCTGAAGGCTGATGCTGGTAAGTTAGAACCTCGTACAGAAGTACACTTGTTTGTTGGCTATCCTAGGGAAACGAAGGGTGGTTTGTTTTATAGTCCTAGAGATCAAAGGGTGATCGTTAGTACGAATGCCAGATTTCTAGAGGAGGACTATGTGATGAACCACAAGTCCACGAGTAGGATTGTTCTTGAGGAGTTGATAGGGGAAGTCTCGACTTCAGTACCACCGGTACAAGAGGATATACCACATGTCACTGCACCATGTGTCACAGAGGATACACAGGTGATACCTCGTCGTAGTGGGAGGGTTGTGAGACAGCCTGATAGATTCATGTTCTTGGGAGAATCTTTCGATTTGGTCCCTGGCAAACATGAACCTTATCCCTGGACATATGACGAGGCAATCCAAGATAAAGATGCAACATCTTTGCAAAGTGCAATGAATACTGAGATTGAATCTATGGATTCAAATCAGGTCTGGGAGCTCTTATGCATAGCAGCTCATATGGATTATGAGGTGTGGCAGATGGATGTCAAGACAGCTTTCCTTAATGGAAGTCTTGAGGAGAACATCTATATGAAGCAACCAAAGGGATTCATTGCTAAGGGCAAAGAGCATCTTGTATGTAAGCTTAATCGGTCCATTTATGGATTGAAACAAGCTTCGAGGTCTTGGAACATCCGCTTTGATGAGGTAAATCCAGACTTATGGATTTATTCAAAGTCCGGATGAGTGTTGTGTATACAAGAGATGTGACGGAAATGTAGTGGTATTTCTTGTACTATACGTAGATAATATTTTGGTAGTTGGCAACAATATCAGAGTGTTATCAGACGTAAGAGTATGGTTGTCCAAACAGTTTTGAAGGACTTGGGAGAAGTGGGACACATCCTTGGGATCAAGGTTAGTGTGCTAATCCCAAGCTTCATACATAAACACGATTATGGATCGTTTTAGCATGCAAAAACTCCAAGAAAGGTTTTCTACCTTTCGGGCATGGAGTTCCTTTATCTAAGGAGATGTGTCCTAGATCATCTGAGGAGATAGAGGAGATGAAGGCAGTTCTTTATGCTTCGGCAGTAGGAAGCCTCATGTATACGATGCTATGTACGAGACCCGATATCAGCTATGCCGTGGGCATGGTCAGTAGATATCAGAGTAATCCAGGACAGGGATATTGGACTGCGGTAAAGCATATATTATAGTGCCTGAGAAGGACTAGGGATTATATGCTAGTTTACCGGGCAGACCAATTACTCCCTGTGGGTTACATAGATTTCGATTTCCAATCTGATAGGGATAACAGTAAGTCTACCTCAGGTTTTGTATTTACTTTGGGAGGTGGAGCCATTGTATGGAGGAGTGTCCAGCAGAAATGCATGGCGGTCTCCACCATGGAAGCTGAGTATGTGGCAGCCTCTAAGGCGGCCAAAGTAGCTGGGTGGCTCAGGAACTTCCTGATGGACTTTGATGTGATTCCTGGTTTGCCCAGAAATATCACAATTTATTGTGATAATAATGGTGCAGTTGCAAACTCGAAGGAACCACGAGCCCATAAGGTAAGTAAATGCATAGAGCGCAAGTACCACATGATACGAGAAATCGTAAAGGTGGTAGAAGTTGCTGTCGCCAAGATTGCATCAGAGGATGACCTGGTAGACCCTTTCACTAAGGCCCTTCTAGCGAGAGCTTTGATAGGCATGTGGAGGGAAGGGGAATCAGATGTATGGCAGTGTGATGATAGCATAGTCTTTTAGTATAAGTGGGAGATTGTTAGGATGTATACTGAAAGCTTAGCTCTTTTGTATGAACATCTTTATTTTGAAATAAGAATCACATGATCATTATTTGCATATTTTTATGGTTATGTAAAATTGTCTAATATTTTACATTGTAGATAACATGGTGCTTGGTGTGGCACAGAAGATCATGTTATCAGTCCCTTGTAGAATATAAGTAGAGGCTCACAACCAAGATGGTTTTGGACAAACCATTGGCATGGTTGTAGTGTAGCTTGGTATTGTTTTGTCTTGAACATAAAGTTACATTAGTACACTTAGGTGTATTGAGCAGGACCGACATAGAGGTGATTCAATTTATTGTTGACTACATAATTGAATCGGACCTCGGATATTATATTGTACATGCTCTTAATCCCGATATAATAACGGGCACATGTACTTAGTATTTATTTCTTTGATTTACCAAAGGGTGAGATTTAGATGGATTAAATCAATATGCCCGGTAAGTTGGGAAATGATATTATTTACATGGTGTGTCGTTGATTATAGGAGGAATCCGTGTCCTATATATTAGGTTGATGATGTCCCCTTGAGGAGCTCATAAGGTTCATCATGTAAACACTGCATGGTCAACATGATGATAAGGTTGAGTGGTATTACTCGAGGAGTTAGATGTTAATTAATTGATGGTCAGTAAATCAATTAATTGACGGACATTCGATATCTTAAACACGGGGAGATGGATGTACAAATAATATATGGAGCCCATATTAATTTATGGGGGTTGGTGAGGTAGTTCAATGATGATCCTCTAGTGAAATGGAACATCATTGATGGATCAAGTTTGTGTGGTTCCGATCCATCGGGTGGCCAAGATCCAACTCCTCCTCATGGTCCCTATCGTAGCCTAATATAAACCTCATGAACTCTAAATCCAATGATGGAAAACAAAACTCTAGAACCGACGGTTGAGATTAAATCTCTAGAACCGACGGTGGAGATTAAATCTCTAGAACCGACGGTTGAGATTAAATCTCTAGATCCGACGGTTGAGATTAAATCTCTAGATCTGACGATTGAGATTAAATCTCTTGATCCGAAGTTTGAGATTAAATCTCTTGATCCGACGGTTGGGATTAAATCTCTAGAACCGACAGTTGAGATTAAATCTCTAGATCCGACGGTTGGGATTAAATCCCTAGAACCGACGGTTGAGATTAAATCTCTAGAACCGACGGTGGAGATTAAATCCCTAGAACTGACGGTTGAGATTAAATCTCTAGAACCGACGGTGGAGATTAAATCCCTAGAACCGACGGTTGAGATTAAATCTCTAGAACCGACGGTGGAGATTAAATCTCTAGAACCGACGGTTGAGATTAAATCTCTAGAACCGACGATGGAGATTAAATCTCTAGAACCGACGGTTGAGATTAAATCTCTAGATCCGACGGTTGAGATTAAATCTCTAGATCCGACGGTTGAGATTAAATCTCTTGATCCGACGGTTGAGATTAAATCCCTAGGTGGAGATTACATCTCTAAGATCCGACGGTTGAGATTAAATCTCTAGAACCAATGGAGGAGATTAAACCTAGGCCTAAACCTAACTCTATATATATGGGAGAATGGGTTGGGCGGAAATAAGGATTTGGTTTTTGAAAATTAGGGTTTAGCCTCTCATTGCTTGGGCGGCAAGAAATCCAAAGGAAGAAAGGTTGGGCGGCTAGGGTTTGAAAGCTTGGTTGGGCGGCAACTATAGGAGAAGTGCTCTTCTTCTTCCTAGGGTGTTGCCGGCTCCTTCTCTTTTCCCTATACCTTGGCCGGCGCCCAACATATTCCCTTTATCCTCTTCACTCCCTCTTGGCCGGCGGCACTAGAAGCTAGGGTTTGTCCCTAGTTTGGTTCCTTGGTGGTTTCCATTTAGTTCTCTCTATTCTTGGGGCCGACGGCATCAATCCTTTGTGGATTGGTGGTTGGCTCAAGCAAGAAGGGAAGGAGAGTTCTTCTTTCTTTGGATTGAAGAAGATCTAGGAAGCTTCAACTTGTGGAGGATCTTCGCCCACACGAAGTCTACAAGGAGGTTAGGACATACGATAGAAGATCAAGAGGTATAAAAGTTTTATAACTTTTATTATTGATCTTTGCATGTTCTTATTATTTTGATTAGTATGTGTTGATTATACTAGTTTGCATGTGTATGTATTTCTATAATCATGGACCCCGAAGATAAACACAAAAACCGACGATCGGTTCGTCGTCTCTTCCGCGGCTAACCGACTAGAAGAGTTGTGTTGCTTGAACAACTAGTTTGTTCAACCGATCGCTCAAGTCGATAGAACGACGATGAATTGGTTGAGCTTAGGAAACTCATCCCATCCAGATTAGTTTTCATTAGTGAAAATTTTAATCCGAGGACATGGGAGCCAATGAGCCTCCGAAGAAATTACCAATAAAAAGAACTTGAAGGAGCTATTGACGACTTGACAAAGAGAATTTCAGGCATCAACTTGGGGGATGGAGCAGTAATTCCCAAGAAGAAAGGATCTATACTGGTATTCCATAACCCATCAGATATTCTCCAAAGAGAGAAGACAAGATAATGTCATCCAGTGCAAGACATTCAACTAGTACCAGGCCACCGACCGTAGTGTTGGTACAGCAGGCACCTAAGTCGAACCTGAGTTTTGATTATAGCAAACGATACAAAGTTAAGCTCATGTCGTTATCTCACGAGCTGAATCAAGTGTGCAGAAGATTGCTATAGCTGGAGTTGAAGGCTAGCGACACCCGGAGGAAGCCGCGGTGGTCGGGCGACACTCGAGTGATTTCGGAGGGAGCCGATGGAATCGAGTGGAAGGCCGGAAGCAAAAGCAACACGTAAGTATCGAGGTAAGCTCGTGTGTGTGAGTGTAAGTGAGGTCGTATCCTCTTTACGGGGATGATCTTAAGCGTAGATCCGACCCAAGACATCTCATAGGTGGTCTAGGTCGAGATCGGACGGTCGAAGACCGTCGGAAGTATGTTTTTGTTGAGCTAACTTTGACTTGCGGCGAAGCATCGATCATTGCCGGCTTGGAGGACTCATTGCTGTGTATCGATCATTGCCGAAGGTCATCAATCAGCGATCGCCATCGGATGATGATGGCCATCAATGACGATGGTCAATGATCGGTCGAAGTCAAGGCTTATCACTCCACCTCAAAGCGGTTTGGTATCCATTTGTGATTGGTTGAAGACCCACTCGAAAAGGGGCTCAAAGGCTATAAAAGGAGGGCCAAACCTAGGGTTTTAACAACAATTCTTGTTAGTGAAAGCCCTAGAGCCAATCATATGATGATTGTTGTATGGACTTTATTGTATCATATTCCTATTTATGAAGGCATGGTTATTATATTTACTTGTATTGGTGCCAAATAACTAAATATAATAATGTCCTTGAGTAGTAGGTTCTTATCTATATCAATCGATTGGTTGAATCGATAATGAGATGATATAGAGAACACTACTCTTAATCATTCCTAGTCAGTATTAACATTCGGGGACAATGTTAATGCGTAGAGACTAGCATGTCGGTCAACAAGATGACTTGATCTCACAAGTCATGGATATGAGATATCAAGTTGACACATGGGTATGCATTGGAGAATGTATACTGAATGACCCGCCATGAGAAAGTATCATGGATCGTTATATGAGTGTCATATACTTTCTCATGTGGCTATTAGTATGACTATTAGTCCTTAGACCCGAAGTCACCATGGTTCCCTACATAAGGAGTTGCATACTTTGGCTTCGTCAAACGTCACCCGTAAATGGGTGGACTATAAAGGCGATTACTGGGTATGTAACGAATTATGCGGAGGGATGTGAGTGATGTAGATGGGATCTATCCCTCCTATATGGCAGGTGACATCGATATTCTTGATAGAGTGAGACCACGAAGTGCATGGCCATGCCCAAATGAGTCAATATGAGATATTGAGCTCATTTGATTAAGTGAGTCTACTTGGAGTTCAAGATTTAGATTGTCAGGATGACACGGTCTATGCCTCGATTGGTCAATCTAGATGTCAAGGATAGAGGACATTGTCACATATTGTGAGAGTCACAATTAGTAGTCACAAAGGTGATGTTGGAGCTCAACATTCTTGTAACTTAGGTAGCAATGATGTGTTGCTAGATACCGCTCATTGCTTATGTTCCTAAATCGGTTTAGGGACATTGCCAACGTTACAAGAACCTATAGGGTCACACACATAAGAGCAATTAGATGGAGATTAGGTTCATATGATGAACCATGAGGATTAGGTTCATAGGATGAACCAAATTGGATTAAGAGTAATCCAAATTAGACTAATTGAGTTAGACTCAAGTTGATTCAAGTGTTGAATGAGTCTAATTGAGATTTGATTCATCAAATCAATTTAAATTAATGAATAGAGATTCATTATATTAAATTGACTTGAGTCAAGTGGTTAGATTTGATCAACCATGGGAGATTAGAGGTCAAGTTTGACTTGACTTGAGAGGGAAGTTGAAAGGTCAAGTTTGACTTGACCAAATGCCATGTCATGATGATGACTAGGCATGGCCGGCCAATGATGATGCTCCACATCATCATTGACTTGGTCAATTAGTGCCACATCATGAGGGAGACCAAGGGTCATGGGAGTTACATGCATGCATGTAACTCCTCCATGAAGTGGCCGGCCACCATTTGGGGGTTATGTGAGTGAAAATTCATTTTATGAGTAATCACTCATTACTTCATCTTCTTCCTTGGGAATTTTCCTCTCAAGCTCTCCCTCTCCTTCCTCTCTTTGGCTGAACCAACCAAGGAGTGCTAGCACACTCAAGGTTGAGTTTTCTTCCACCTATTGCTTGTGTGGATACCATAGAGGAGTGTGCACTTGACACTCTCGAGTTCCGGACTTTCGGGCGGGATTTGCGAAGGGCATCGCATCAAGGGTAACATCCTTATCTCTTAGTTCTAAGGTAGATCTAGAGGATTTTGTAAGCACATACATGTAATTAGTTTTAATACTTCAGACGGATCCGCGGGTCGACTTCCGGGGTTTCGCAACGCAAAAGCTTTTGCGGTCTAAAAGCCCAACAAAGGGTATCGAGCCACGCGGCGAAGCATGTATGTGTTTCGTTTTTTGTATTTTTATATTAGATATAAAAATTACAGATTTTTATGTTTCTGTAAATTTCCTAATTTTATAGAATTTTTGGGTATTTTTCTCGTAGAGTCGAAGCAACGAGTGTTGGGACACTCGGAGGCTTCAACCGTCGAGAAAAACTCTCCGAATCGGCGAGTTCTCGCTTTAGGTTTTTGGGACAGCGACTTAAGTCGCTGTAGGATCGCTGTAGGGACACTCAAGTTTATTTTGCAGTAGGGCGCTGCCCCTATCCCTAAAGGGCGCATGTCCCGCGATCGCACTTAAACCGCTTAGCGGGACCGCTTGGAGAGATGACTCATAAATTCGAAATAAATTAGGAAAAATTATAGAAATTTTCTGTAAAAATACATAATTTTGAATTATGTATGATTCTGTGATTGTCATGGCCCAATAACCCAATAGGATTGGATTATGTGTGTTGTAATTCATAATACGGCCTGCGTGCCGTTTTGTGGTTGTGCGTGTTGTAAAATGTTTGCGACCTGCGCGTCGCACCTCTTCTTTTAATATTCTAGTTGTAAATAGTTTAAGACTCGAATGTAACTCGAGTTTCGTATTTGTAATGTACAAAAATGGAGCGGTGGAAAGTCCACTTGAAGACGAGCTTACGAGAAGGGTGACGACGACACATGGCGGTCAAAGGAAGCGCTTGGAGAAGCCGCTAGCCTTAGGTTGACCGTCCGATCTTTTCATTGGCTTGAGAAGATCGTAGTAGGGCCATGACTATATTACATTTAATTATATATATATATATGTTGATATATATATATTTAATTGATTTATGCTTGTATGTATGTGATGCATGCTAGTGAAAAAAAAATGCTTGTATGTATATGATGCATGCTAGGTTAATTTTCTTGTATGTATATGATGCATGCTAGAATAATGAATGTATGTATATGATGCATGCTAATATAGGATAATAAAGGCCTAAATGCGTATAAGATACACATTACGATTAGATTAGATCATAATCGAATCAACTCAAAAAAATGCCTACTGAGCCTTGATACCCATCACTACCTCGATCATTTGTTGTTGTTGAATCGCCAAAGCAGAGCAACGATATTATCTTGGTAGGGTGCGGAGGGACAATCTTGGTCCCGCCTATCACGACTCGGGTTAGAGTAAGCTCAATTAGATTGAGCAAAACTAGTTAACTCAATTGGATCGAGTAGAACTATAGGCATATTCCAATCGTTGGAAAGATAGGTTAAGATCGCATTTACACTAAATCTTGGGCGATTTAGCCAAAGCTAACTCAAGGTCTTTTGTAAATGTGGGTCTTAATCCTATAAACAAGAGTTGCATAGAGATGTAATCGGTAATGTGTTACCCACCGATCGTACTAAGTCTTGGGCGATTTAGCCAAAGCTAACTCAAGGCTTAGTATGATGTGGATCTTGTCCCACAAGAATTATAGCTAGTTTGTATGAATCAAGTAAATGTGGTTTGACCACATCCATAACTCGATTCTATAAAATTCCTATAATTCAGTGGGAGCATCATTTGATTAAAGGCCTAATTAAATGATAAAAGGAATATGATATTAATTCTCTGCATTGTATGTTGTAGATTACTATGTCAAACAACACGAACACTCTCTCTCTGCGATCTGTCCTTGAGAAGGACAAGCTCAATGGAGCAAATTTCCTGGACTGGTACAGGAACCTGAGAATTGTTCTCACCCAAGAAAGGAAGCTGTACGTCCTGGAGCAGCCCATTCCGGAGGCACCTCCTGCCACTGCCTCGCGAGCTGACAAAGATGCTTACAAGAAGCATCAAGATGATGCATTAGATGTGTCATGTCTAATGCTCGCGACCATGAACTCTGAGCTTCAGAAGCAACATGAGTTCATGAATGCTTATGATATGGTTGGACATCTTCATCAACTATATCAAGGACAAGCTAGGCATGAGAGATATGAAGTCTCTAAAGCACTATTTGGGTCTAAAATGCAAGAAGGGACTCCTGTAGGTTCATATGTACTCAAGATGATTGGGTACGTAGAAAACCTACAAAGGCTGGGATTCCCACTTGGCCAAGAGCTGGCCACTGACCTAATCTTGCAATCTTTGCCAAGAGCCTTCGATCAATTTGTCATGAATTATAACATGAATGAAATTGATAAGCCATCGTCAAATGCTCAAAGATGTTGAGAATCACGAGCTTAACCTTAAGAAGGGTAATACACCATTTTGATGGTGCGTAAGAAGAAAGGCAAGGGCAAGCCTAAAGGTAAGGGAAAGTCCTGCCAAGGGCAAAGGCAAAGAACTTAAACCCAAAGGAGGGGTAGCCAAGGAAGGGGCTTGCTTTTTCCGCAAGGAAGCAGACATCGGAAGCGAATCGCAAGGCATACCGAAGATCTTAAGAAGAAGAGAAGTGAGACTTCTACTGTATAAATGTTATAGAAGTCAATCTATCTATTTCTTCATCATGGGTATTAGATACGGATGTGCATCTCACATTTGTACCGAGAAATAGCAGGGCATTGACAAAGGGCGAGGTGGACCTACGAGTAGGCAATGGAGCAAGGGTTGCTGCTGTTGCTGTAGGAACGTATGATCTATCTCTGCCCTCTGGGCTTGTACTAGAATTAGAAGAATGTTGTTATGTGCCCGCTTAACTAAGAACATCATTTCAGCTTTCTTGTTTGGACAAGAAAGGGTTTTCATTTATAATAAAGAACAAATGTTGTTCACTTTATTTAAATGATATGTTCTATTGTAGTGCACTCTAATGAACTGGACTCTACTTTCTAGACTTAGAGAGCCCTATCTATAACATAAGTACCAAGAGGTTCAAGTCAAATGAGTTGAACCAAACCTATCTCCTGCATTGTCGCTAGGTCACATAAATGAGAGTCGCTTATCTCACCATAAGGATGGGTCGCTAGACTCATTTGATTTGAATCATATGAGATATGCAGTCTTGCCTTTAGGCAAGAGATGACCAAGACTCCCTTTAGTGGACATAGCGAAGAGCAACAGATTTGTTAGGACTTATACATAGTGATGTATATGGTCCTTTCAATGTTACTGCTAGAGGTGGTTACAGGTACTTCATTACATTTACTGATGACTTTAGTAGATATGGTTATGTATATATGATGACACATAAATCTGAATCATTTGAAAAGTTCAAAGAATTCAAGAATGAAGTACAAAACCAACTTGGCAAGAGTATTAAGATACTTCAATCAGATCGAGGTGGTGAATACCTTATCCATGAGTTTCGTGACTATCTTACTGAGTGTCGGATTCTATCCCAACTCACTCCTCCTGGAACACCACAGTGGACTGATGTATCTGAAAGGAGGAATCGTACCCTATTAGATATGGTACGATCTATGATAAGTCACACAGATCTTCCTATATCCTTTTGCGGATATGCTCGGACACTGCTGACCTTTACCCTTAGCAGTGTACCATCCAAGGTCTGTGGTAAAGACACCATATACGATATGGGCGGGAAAAATCCCAAGATGTCTTTTATGAGGATTTGGGGTTGTGAGGCTTACGTTGACGTCAAGTCTCGGACAAACCGGGACCCAAATCCGATAGGTGCTATTTTGTTGGATATCCCAAGGATACAAAGGATATTATTCTACATTCGGTCGGACAAAGTGTTTGTGGCGAGACTGGGGTTTTTCTAGAAAGGATTTTGTTTCTAGAAAAACTAGTGGGAGTACCTTCGATCTTGAAGAAATTCAAGATAAGGACCATAGCACTGAGGCCTTGATGGAGGTTGAACAGGAACCACAAAGTGTTGTGGGTGATGAGGTTGTTGCACAAAGAGTTGTGGAACAACCACATTGCTCAAGTAGACCTACCTCTTCGCAGTCCGATAGGGTACGTCGTTAGCCCGAGAGATACTCATTTCTCTTGTCGACCATGATGACGTTATGCTCATTGAGAATGAGCCTACCTCCTATCGAGGAAGGTGATGAGCCCAGATTACGAGAAATGGCTAGACGCCATGAGATCGAGATGGAATCCATGTACACTAACCAAGTATGGACTTTGGTTGATCCACCGAAGGGTCAAACCCATTGGGTGTAAGTGGGTCTTTAGGAGAAAGACTGACATGGATGGACTTACGATACCTATAAGGGCCGATTGGTGGCTAAAGGTTTCAAGCAAATTCATGGTATTGACTATGATGAAACCTTTTCTCGATAGCGATGTTTAAGTCCATTCGGATCTTGCTTGCTATTGCGATACCACGATTATGAGATCTGGCGGATGGATGTCAAAACCGCATTTGAATGGAAACTTACTCGAGGATGTGTACATGACACAACCCGAGGGTTTTGTAGATCCACAAAGATAATCGAAGGTATGCAAGCTGCAAAGGTCCATTTATGGGCTAAAGCAAGCTTCTCGGAGCTGGAATCTTCGATTCGATGAAGCGATCAAATAGTTTGGTTTCATCAAGAATGAAGATGAACCCTGTGTCTACAAGAGGGTTAATGGGAACACGTTGTGTTCCTTATCTTGTATATGTGGATGACATACTACTCATTGGGAATGACATCCTTCGCCATGATGCCTGTGAAGACTTGGTGGGCGTGCTTCTCAATGAAGGACTTAGGTGAAGCGACTGTATTCTAGGCATCAAGATCTATAGAGATAGATCTAAGAGATTGCTTGGCCTAAGTCGAGTACATACATTGACACGGTATTACTTGATTTGCCATGCGGAATTCCAAGAAAGGACTTCCGATGTCACATGGTGTGAGTCTTTCAAGACTCAAAATCCTCTTCTAGAGAGGAGAGAGACGCATGGATAAGATCCCTTACGATCTCGCTATAGGATCTATCATGCATACGCCGTCTTTGTGTACTAAATCACGATGTCTCGTATGCTTTGAGCATGACGAGTAGATACGATCGGATCGGTGAGCGTCATCGATAGCGATCAGAATATTCTTAAGTACTTGAGAAGGACTAAAGAATATTTCTTGATATTTGGAGGCGATGAGGAGCTAGTCAGAAGGGTTACAATGATACCGGCTTCCAAACCGACTCGGGATGATTATAGATCGCGATGTGGTTCGTGTTTTGCTTGAATAGGTAGCACGTGAGTGGAAGAGTTCCAAGCAGCACCGCTTATTGATTCTACAACAGAGGACTAATATATCGGTGCTTCCATCTCATTCGAGAGATCATCGATAGAGGAGATGTGAAGATTTGCAGAGTACCCACAGAGGCTAACATCGCAAATCCCTTGACCAAGGCTTTGGCACAGAAAAAGCATGATGGTCACACTAGGTCATTGGGTATTAGATACTACGGTGATTGGCACTAGTGCTAGTGGGAGATTGTTAGTGAAAGCCCTAGAGCCAATCATATGATGATTGTTGTATGGACTTTATTGTATCATATTCCTATTTATGAAGGCATGGTTATTATATTTACTTGTATTGGTGCCAAATAACTAAATATAATAATGTCCTTGAGTAGTAGGTTCTTATCTATATCAATCGATTGGTTGAATCGATAATGAGATGATATAGAGAACACTACTCTTAATCATTCCTAGTCGAGTATTAACATTCAGGGACAATGTTAATACGTAGAGACTAGCATGTAGGTCAACAAGATGACTTGATCTCACAAGTCATGGATATGAGATATCAAGTTGACACATGGGTATGCATTGGAGAATGTATACTGAATGACCCGCCATGAGAAAGTATCATGGATCGTTATATGAGTGTCATATACTTTCTCATGTGGCTATTAGTATGACTATTAGTCCTTAGACCTGAAGTCACCATGGTTCCCTACATAAGGAGTTGCATACTTTGGCTTCGTCAAATGTCACCCGTAAATGGGTGGACTATAAAGGCGACATCGGGTATGTAAACTAATTATGCGGAGGGATGTGAGTGATGTAGATGGGATCTATCCTCCTATATGACGGGGTGACATCGATATTCTTGATAGAGTGAGACCACGAAGTGCATGGCCATGCCCAAATGAGTCAATATGAGATATTGAGCTCATTTGATTAGAGTGAGTCTACTTGGAGTTCAAGATTTAGATTGTCTGCAGGATGACACCGTCTATGCCTCGATTGGTCAATCTAGATGTCAAGGATAGAGGGACATTGTCACATATTGTGAGAGTCACAATTAGTAGTCACAAAGGTGATGTTGGAGCTCAACATTCTTGTAACTTGGGTAGCAATGATGTGTTGCTAGATACCGCTCATTGCTTATGTTCCTAAATCGGTTTAGGGACATTGCCAACGTTACAAGAACCTATAGGGTCACACACATGAGAGCAATTAGATGGAGATTAGGTTCATATGATGAACCATGAGGATTAGGTTCATGGGATGAACCAAATTGGATTAAGAGTAATCCAAATTAGACTAATTGAGTTAGACTCAAGTTGATTCAAGTGTTGAATGAGTCTAATTGAGATTTGATTCATCAAATCAATTTAAATTAATGAATAGAGATTCATTATATTAAATTGACTTGAGTCAAGTGGTTAGATTTGATCAACCATGGGAGATTAGAGGTCAAGTTTGACTTGACTTGAGAGGAAAGTTGAAAGGTCAAGTTTGACTTGACCAAATGCCATGTCATGATGATGACTAGGCATGGCCGGCCAATGATGATGCTCCACATCATCATTGACTTGGTCAATTAGTGCCACATCATGAGGGAGACCAAGGGTCATGGGAGTTACATGCATGCATGTAACTCCCCCTCCCTGAAGTGGCCGGCCACCATTTGGGGGTTATGTGAGTGAAAATTCATTTTGTGAGTAATCACTCATTACTTCATCTTCTTCCTTGGGAATTTTCCTCTCAAGCTCTCCCTCTCCTTCCTCTCTTTGGCCGAACCAACCAAGGAGTGCTAGCACACTCAAGGTTGAGTTTTCTTCCACCTATTGCTTGTGTGGATACCATAGAGGAGTGTGCACTTGACACTCTCGAGTTCCGGCGGACTTTGGACGAGCGGGATTTGCGAAGGGCATCGCATCAAGGGTAACATCCTTATCTCTTAGTTCTAAGGTAGATCTAGAGGATTTTGTAAGCACATACATGTAATTAGTTTTAATACTTCTTCGCACGGATCCGTGGCCGGGACTTCCGGGGTTTCCGCAACGCAAAAAGCGGTTTTTGCGGCCCGGAAAAGCCCAACAATTCTAAGCCTCCAAAAAGTCTCCGTTACGCTGCAACTCTCCGACAACGAAGTCCTTCCATTCCGACGTCTAGGTTTAACTCTTATTATTCTTGTACGTCGGTATTAGTTTTTCTTGTCATTTACATTTCCGGAGCTTTTATCGTATACGAGGAGAGGGGGAGTGTCCCTCTACCTCAAGTTTTTGTGGTTCCTTCTTGTATCGATTAACTCCTACCTCTAACGAGGAGGAGTTCCTTTAGTGCTTTTGCCCTCCGTACGTGGTCAAGGACCACTAGGGCCTTGGAGTAGTAGTCTTCGGCTACGAACCAAGTAAAACCCTTGTGTCGATTGTTTTTTTTATTTTTACATTTCCGCTGCAATTAACTAATTATCTCTCGAGTTTTAACGAAAGAAAAAGAAAAGGTTTTTCGCTATTCACCCCCCCCTCTAGCGAACCACATCGATCCAACAATTGGTATCAGAGCCGGGGGCGCTTAGATTTGGTGAAACCACCAATCTAACATTTTTTTTACAGATTTGTTTTTCGTTCGTTTAAATTTTTCTCCCGCACTACTAATCCAAGACGAAGTCTTGGTACTCTTCGTTTGATTTTGTTTTGCAAGCATTCGCTTTTGGAGTAGCCGACGGTCAAACGGGCATAACTTTTTGTACAAGTTGACCCACGACATGGTCTACCTACCAAATCGAAGCCCTCGCAGAGATCTACACTTCTTACAGGGGGTTTACCCCTGTAACAAGTTGTTTTCGTCCTCAAAAATCGACGTTTAGTAGCCTTTCGGGGACATCGAAGGTTGTGAGTACTTACTTTTTATTTAGTTTCTTATTTCGTTGCTTAACTTTCTATTTTTCGTTTGTTTCTTTTTATTTCCCACACTACTAATCCAAGACGCAAGTCTTGGTACTTTCGTGTGTTTTTTTTTCGTTGCTAGGTCGTCTTTTTAGTCTCCTTGTTTTTTTGTTCTAATGGCCCATCTCGAGGGTTTTAGCACCGTCCGACCTCCGTTTTACAACGGAGATGATTTCCGTTACTGGAAAGGTCGGATGGAATGCTTTCTCAAAACCCAAATCGAGATGTGGATCATAATCCAAATGGGTTTCACACTTCCGACTAATGAAGTGGGTGACTCCTTGGATTATGATCAATGGACCGTTGCAACAAAACGACAAGTCGAAGCCGATGCCAAGGCAACACAAATCCTCCAATGCGGCTTGTCCAAGGAGGAGCTAAATCGCGTCGGCCCCTTCATAAGCGCAAAGGATCTTTGGACAAAACTAATCGAGTTACACGAAGGATCGGATCAAGCTAAGGTTTGCAAACGTGATTTGTTATTCAATAAATTGTACACACTAAAAATGCAGGAACACGAGTCCGCGATGCAACTCCACACCCGTGTCCAAGACACAGTCAACAACCTACACGCAATCGGGCAAAAGGTCGAAAACCGCGACCTTATTAGGTATGTCCTAAACTCTTTTCCGAGGACTACCTTATGGGCATCCATGGTTGATGCCTATAAGGTCTCCAAGGACCTTTCTAAAATTAGGTTAGACGAACTCTTTTCGGATTTCGAATTACATGAACAATCCAACTCGGAACCCGAGAGGGGTATAGCCTTGTTTGCAGGATCAAAGAAGAAGAAAATCGCAAGCAAGCCACCACCACCCGAGGAGGAAGATGAGTCCGAAGAAGTTGACCCGGAGTTGACTGCCGAACTAATGAACCTAGCTCGAAGGATAGCCAAGGGACGAAAGCGAACTACGACTCGACCCAACCAAGGTAAACCTAAAAGTTCTAACATTAGGTGTTATGAGTGCAACAGGTTTGGACATATCAAGTCCGAGTGCCCCAACTCAACCACCAAGCACCTAAGCATAAGAAGGCCCTCAACGCGACATGGGAAGAAGCGTCATCCGAAGAAGACGAAGATCACGTCTTCATGGCGAAATCAATTGAGTCAGACACGGAGACCAAACTTGAGTCACACGAGGATGACTCGGACTACGGTTACCTTCAAGTCAAGCCACGGATCGCATCCGGTTCAAAAGATACCCTTAAGGTGAGTCGAACCTTATTTAATACTTTACATAATACGGTTAGGTTTTTGTCTAGGAAGTTTGCTAAGTCCGAGTCCAAGGTCGAGACCCTGGTTGAGGAAGTTAAACTCCTCAAACACGAGGTCTCCCTAACCTCTTCGACTAGTCGAGTTCAAGAGAAGGACTCAACTCGGGTTGAAATACTCAAAGTTGAGAACTCACTCTTGAAAAGTCAAGTCGAAGATCTTAGGAATACGTTGGAAAGGTTTACTTTGGGATCCAAAGGACTTGACCTCCTACTTGGATCGCAAAGGGCCGTGTACAACAAGGCCGGACTAGGGTTTAGCTCAAACACGACCAATAAGTCGTATATGTCAATCGTAAGTAGACATAAAAAATGTGTCCAAGCATGGGTCCCTAAGACCACTTTGATTTCAACTCTAGGATCCAACTCGTACTGGGTTCCCAAGGACCAAATCCACTATGTGGATAGATCGAACCGATTCAACGGTCTAGGGGGAGCCAGTACAAAACATGTTTGTGTTTTAACTTAGAAATTGCATGCTTAGATTTTTTTTTTTTTTCATGAACTCACTTAGAACACGTAAATAACCAACTAAAAGCCTTCGAAAAGATTGAGCCTCGGGGAGCCTCTTTTAAAAAATAACCAGTTAGACTAGGAAATAATCTTGGGTGAGTCAAGTCATCATTTTCTTGAAAATGGCTTTGTCTAAGGAAGTGGTCGATGATCCGATAAAAGAAGGCTCCTGTGCCTCGCCACGACCTGGAAGCCATGATCTTGAAAAGGTAAAATTGACAAGCCTAGGGTTAAATCCAAATCTAACATAAAATTACTTGTACCTAAATCCACTTAATCAACTTAATTGGAAGTCATCTCAAAAAACACATAAGTATAACATGCTTGATCATATAGACTCCGGTGAGATGACCTAGGGTTAACAACTTACAACCAATTTTCTTAACAAAAATCTAACATCCAATCCAACCACCTTGTGTGTAGGATCAATGGATGTTGGGACGTGATTGCTCGACACATGGCCGGGATCAACTCAAATTCATGAAGCTTGATTCAAGCGACAAGGATCGGTAGCCTTTGGGAATAACGCAAACAAGCTCAAAATCATCGGATCGGTGATATCGAGCTTAACACGAATTTTGTTATTAAAAATGTATTACTTGTAGAGAATTTTGAATATAACTTACTAAGTGTAAGCCAATTGTGTGATAATAACTATAAGGTTATATTTCTAGAAAATGAATGCGTAATTAATACCAACGAAACCTCTAAAACAATTCTTAAAGGAACTAGAAATAACAACATTTATACGATCAAAACAACTCCTCAACTAAGTGTCTTATGACGGCAAGAGGAATCATGGTTGTGGCACCAGCGACTCGGTCACTGCTTTTAAGACTCGTCCACAAGATGGTCAGTGGATAATCGGAGAACACTACCCAACCTCAACAACTTGGTTAATAAAATCTGTAATGCTTGTCAACAAGGAAAACAACCTAGGACACAACACAAGTTAACTAACCAAGAACGAACCTCAAATGTACTTGAGCTCCTGCATATGGATCTATTCGATTCACATGGAGCCAAGTCACTCAATAGAAGTCAATATTGCTTAGTCATAATTGGCGACTACTCCAGGTTTACCTGGGTTAGGTTCATCAAGCATAAAAGTGATACCCTAGATCAATTAATCAATCAATTCAAATTAATCGAGAATCAAAAAGACCTTAAGGTTAAAAGACTTAGAAGCGATCATGGTGGTGAATTCGAAAATCAAAGGTTCACCGACTTCTGTAACCTAAACGGATACCACCATGAATTCTCTTGCCCTAGGACCCCTCAGCAAAATGGCCTAGTGGAGCGGAAAAACCGAACTCTACAAGAAGCCGCTAGGACCATGTTGAACGAATACGACCTACCCGATAGGTTTTAGGCGAAGCGTTAGCCGCGGCTTGCTATGTCCAAAATAGGATCCTTATGGTAAAGAGGCACCTTAAGACCTGTGCGAGATTTATCACGATAAAATACCTAACATCAAGTACTTTAGGGTATTTGGGTGTAAGGTACATATCCTAAACACTAAGGATTACCTAGGGAAATTTACATCCAAAACCACGACCGGAATCTTTCTAGGATACTCGACTACAAGTAGAGCTTATAGAGTATATAACCACGACACCCTTAGAGTCGAGGAGACTATCAATGTAGTATTCGATGAAGGACATGAACCTACAAAACCCCCGGCAACCCCAATTAGCGAGCCGATTCATACTAGACCTTACTCTGATCCGGAGATCAGGTCTAGTGTTAATCCTAACCTAAGTCAACCTAGTCACTCTATTGATCAAGTGATAGATGACTCCAACCAAACTAGTGTTCAACCAAGTCACCCCATTGATCAAGCATTAGGTGACACAAACCCAACCCAATCTAGGACTCAGACTAACCACCCTATCGATCAAGTGATAGGAGATCCTAATCTAGGAGTTCGAACTAGAGCATCCTATAGGAACCTTAGTCAAATTTCCTTAATTTCAAAGATAGAACCCAAATCAATTGAACAAGCTCTTCTTGATCCCGATTGGATTATTGCAATGCAAGAAGAGCTAGCTCAATTTACTAGGAACGAAGTGTGGGAATTAGTACCACCACCTAAAGACAAAACGATAATTGGAACAAGGTAGGTGTTTCGAAATAAGCTTGATGATAAAGGTGAAGTAGTTAGAAATAAGGCTCAGTTAGTCGCCAAAGGATTTAGCCAAGTCGAAGGCTTAGATTACGACGAAACCTATGCCCCAGTAGCTAGACTCGAATCCATTCGAATGTTGCTAGCTTATGCCGCACATCGAGGATTTAAGCTGTTTCAAATGGATGTTAAGTCGACATTCCTAAATGGATACATTAAAGAAGAAGTTTATGTTAGCCAACCCCTCAGATTCGAAAATCTAGATAAACCCGACCATGTTCTAAAACTTAAGAAAGCTCTCTATGGACTTAAACAAGCTCCTCGAGCTTGGTACGAGAGACTTTCAATCCATCTTAA